>CM031233.1:39313863-40513863 GCA_018340775.1 Taxus wallichiana var. yunnanensis | reverse complement strand
GGGACTTGTAAAACCGAGAGAGGAATCTCCAGAGAAGGCTGGTTCCTGCTCCTAAACTACCTGCCACAAGCTATTCCAGTGCAGGCAAGCTAATCTAATCCTAATCTAACCATGCCAAGGAGATAGAGAGAGAGAGAGAAAGGAAAAAAACAACAAAAGCCTACACTAAAACGGTGATACACCAGAGAAGGAGAATGTTGGACATCTATCAAAACTGCCATGGGACAAAGAGAGGTGAGCAATGGGAAGGATGGACAGATGCATCACAGGCCCAAGGATAGATTTCACACAGAAAATGTCCCAAAACTCCATGAACACAGCTCCAAACCTGCAATGAACATTCAAACATGCACAAATACCTGCAATGAAGAGAGGCAAGAAGAGGACAAGCAAAAACGAGGAAGGATGGACAGATGCATCACAAAACACGTTTTGTTGCTCCAGAAGTTTGCACAGAACATCATTCCATTAGTAAAAGGCAAAAACGCCATTACAGAGCAAGGGAAGAGGTTCGAACTCCATTTTCAACCCTAGAGAAGAAAAGAAGGAGGGAAGAGCCAAAAGAATGAACCACCTCTTCAAAATGAGCCAAAACTGGCTTTTACATTGCATGGGTCGAACCCAGGGGACAGAAACGTAGGAAAACGTGCAAGCCCATTCCTCATTGACTGCAGATGCATAAAAATGGCATGGGATACCTTTCCAACCCATACCCTGCCATCTTTGACCGATTTTGGAGGAGAATGCGACCCATTTGTATTAATTTGGCCGCTAAAATGTCACTTCTGGCCGTGCAGAAGAAGAATGCGACCCATTAGCATTAAAACGGGTTGTTGAAAGGTCGCTTCTGGCCATTACCACACGTCAGAGCCGTTTCTCGATTTTCTCTCTTCAGACTGCACCAAAACTCGAGATTGATCCCAGAATCATGTAGAGAATCTCAACAGCTTTCCGTTGATATAAAGAACGTGGAAATCCGAGCTCTGGATCAAAAGATATGGCGATCTGAAGATTTAGGGCACGGAGCAGACCAAAACGGATTTTGGAATTTTTCCCGCGCTCTGCCACTTGGATGACACGTGGCATTATCTGATTGGTTCGGATCGGTGGTCGAAAACTCACCCATTGACTTTTTGACTTTTCTCTTGTGAGGACACGTGGCAGCTTCTGATTGGTCCTCGGCTGATTCGGCTCCTTCGCGTACTTCGCCTCCATTTGTCCCGGATGTCCCATTTGATTTTGGGCCCTTTGTGCTCATTTCGGCCGGTTCGGCATTTCGCGTCCATTTGTCCCGACGCCCCATTTGATTTTGGACCCTCTCGACTCATTTCGGCGGTTCGCGCCTTTTTGGCCCGATTGTCCCACAGGCGTCTCTCTCAGCAGTTAGCCAATTTTTTCCTCTCGGTCGAACCGGCATTTCGCGTCCACCGCGTACTTTTGTCCCAGATGTCCCTGTTGCTTTGCAGTCTGTTTGTGCTTACTTCGCCGAGCCGGCTGTTCTCGGGCCTTTTGTCCCAAATGTCCCGATCGCCCCTAGGGCTAGGACTTAGTCATTTTTATGATTTTTTCCTGGATCAACCTACTTGCCTTCTGCAACCCTTCTACATTTTCTCATAGCTTGCTCTTTTCCTCTCAGACAGGGGACTTAGAAAATATTTGAGGGGACTCTAGCAACATGATTTTTGGCCCCGAATCAATCAATCTGCCCTCGGGACTTGAATACTCGATGCATGTTATCGAAATTTACCTGGGGGAAATTTTGACAACAATTACCACCTTATGCCCACTGGAACTTGATATAGATAAAAAAATTCTTGATTTGATTGATTTATGTGATCGGATCGTTCCCATTGAACTTGCACATTAGAACTTTTGGAATAATGTTACAACACTAAATATAAGATACACCAAGTTATGCAAGGTATCCTTCTTAGTTAGTGTGATTTGGATCTAATTACACATTTCTTAAGGACCCTATGTGAATTGAATTGGAATACATGTCATTCTTCATTCTTAAAAAAGTGTTTATCATCTCCTTCCTCATTAATTCAATATCCTTATTTATTTCACCCTTCATCATATTCAATCCATTGTCAAAATTTAACATCATATCTCATGTTATTAATTTTAATTGATTACTAAACTCATCATGCACAATGCTTTGAGTTCATCCCTATTCACCATGTTATTTATCTTGTCTTGAATTTGGTTGACCATGTTTGATACCGTAGAAGATGAAGATTTAAAATCCATATATTCTTTATTTGTATTCATTCTTAGAGTGTCTTTACCCTTCCCTTTTCCTCTAGTTTCTCTCCAAGTCATGATGTAGGTTTTGGGTCTTACTATAAAGATATTATGGTATGAAATTAGGGTTTGGGATTTCCAATGGTTATTTTACAAATATAGAGAAATATAGAGAATGGACCCTAACTAACTTTTGAAAATATAAGATAATCATAAAATTTAGAAAACAGAAGCATATGGAGTATTTTTATGAAAAATCATATAGTCACTATAACGTGTAAAAATTTAGTCCAAATATCTTGAAATTTAAGGAGAAACTTACTTGAATAATTTCATAGCTTTAGTTAAATAAGTGTAGATAGATTTTCCACCATTTGTAAGATATAGTCAAATCTTCAACATTAGGGTTTTGTGCCAACCAAGCCAAATCAAATCTCTCATAACATTTAGAATAAAATTACTTCGATATATTTAAATATCATAAAAATATAACACCAAGTAATTCCAAGATATATATGAATGATCACAATAAGAAAGTATAATGACATAGCCACTTCAAGCGGGTAACCTCCAAACCATATAATAAGACTCAAGTGCTCAATATGATGATAATGTACTACTCTCTAACTCCTATATATACCCTACTATACTTTTTGTAAAATGCACCAAGGATGACCTAATAATCATATTAAATCATAAGTACATATGATATGACATGATAAGAGATTATGTTAGCCATAGGTTAGTTATCCATATCTGTGTATATAACCTACACTAGTCAAGAAGGATTATAATCATGGATTATACCACCAATATACCTCAAAGTCAGTGGGGTGGGTATATTAAATAATGTTGTGTTATAACACTACTAAATTATTATTAAAAAGAGACTAAGTAAGATAGGATTAAAAAGGTTTTTTAGGGAATCCTCGATATACCCTTTGGTATGTGAGTTTCGAGTCCATAAAGTTGAGGATTATTGTCTAATGGTGTGGTATTAGAGGTTCATATCCCTCTTAATTTTAACTTATCCAATTAAGTGGGGATTTACTAATAATTATAGTTCCTACCTTAGTGGGTTCTATCTAGGGCCTAGGTCTTGGAGGGTATATTCCCGACTCATGGCACGAGAGTCATGAGATTGTGAAATTCCATCTTGGCAAAAATGATTTCTCCTCCACTAAATTTATATATCCCTCCAGCTTTCTACACCCTTATTAATTCCTATGATGTAGAAATGTAGAACAATAAAAAAATGTAATGGTGTACAATAGGCATACTATTCTAATATAATTAAATTCACACATCAATTATACATGACTAGAATAATGTATTAAAACTTGAAATGATTGATAAAATATAAGTACTTTATAAAAACATGAGAGAATAGATAAATTTAATTTTCATGATGATTCAGAATGATTTGGGTGTGTAAGGAAGTGACATAGGAATGTATAGAACTAAATATTTATAATGGAGATTTTAAAACCAAACACTAAGCGGGGACATGGTCGTATAAGTTTTATACGATATAGGATGGATATGTACAATCTTAACTTAGATTTGTATGGTTTTGGCTCCTTTGATAGTATGGATTTGTAACTTTATTTTTGCTTCAATTACCTAGAAATGATTATCACTATATGTCTCTCTTTCTTTCATAGCCTCGGATGACCTGTAGTAACTTGTAACAAAGTAGAAAATATAGCAACGTGTAAAACCCTTCATTAGATAATTAACATACCAAAGGAGAAAATATGTGTGTATGTTTTAAGCTAGACCGCCCTTAGTGTAGACACCCAAATTTGGTATCACTACCCTTGATTTCCCATGTACACATATTTCACCATGGTCCTATCTAGACCCATTTTAATTTAATTCATTTCTTTTATTTAAAGTCATGTCTATTAGCCTAACACTTTTACTTTCGTAATTAATATTCATTAATTAACTTAATTAATATCCATTAGCTAATTATATTTAATTAGCTTTCTTTTTAGGATGATTTTATCCATAACCACTTAAATCCACATCCCTACACTTTTTCTAGCTTTTATCTAACCCATATTTATCTCCTACCTACTCATAACACTTCCCTAAGAAACCCTTACCCACCTACATGATTTAAAGAACTTATCCCAATCCTTAAAAGCCCCATATCTCAAACAAATCAATCATCCACCACTCTAAGGAATGATTTCCTGTAGTCAATGCTAACACACCAATCGCCATCAAACCTATGAGATTGATTTCATCCTCCTTCCAAAATGAGACAAAACCCAAGCTTTCTTGTACTTTGAAAACTTATCTTCAAATATGAGCATCCTTGCAGCTGTGTCAACCCTCTTGGAGTCCATTGAAGCTTGTCTTTCATCACTTATGGAGACTTTGGGAGGTTTACTTTGATTCTATGTTATTTCATGCTATCATATTCCATCATTGTTGTTATCTACTATAATCGATGTTTTGCAGGTTTAGTTACTATCAAAATTCCATCCTCAACCTATTCTTCTAGTCATTCTACTTGCAGGTTTCTCATTCAACTCCTCCACCTTCAGCTTTTTTTTTTTTCAGACTTCCCAAGTCATCGTCACTCCACTTAGGTCAAAACCAACCCAATCCTATGTCCCCATAATTTTTGTTTCCAAATTCTTCTTAGTGTCTACTTTTATTTTTATTGTTTCCCATTCTCAAATCTACCATCATGATTCTCTATCATCCAAAATTATTTTGTCTCGCACTCCAACACTGCCAACCCAAACCTAGTCATCATAAACCTGAGTTTTATTTTTCATCCAATATATTCTAATCCCTATTTCCTACCATCCTCTCTTCTTTTACTCTGTCTCGATCATTTTTTGTAGTTTATCTCTAGTGTTCTAAAGCTTTGATAATCACCTTAGTTGCATTCATACCATCTTAGATATGCATTTATAGCTTTCTAGCTAGATCTATCTACTTAGGTCACCATCAACCTACCCTCTGCAACTTGGGTCATTGTCGACCCGGTTAGGTACCTTTTGTTTTGTGTTGAAATCTACACCTTCCATACATTTTCTATAATTTCATATTCTGTCTTTCTTCAATTTCTACATGTTAATAAGTCCTTTCATTTATTTTATCATCTCTTATCAAACATAGGGGTTGACATCCACATAAGGAAGTTAATGCTTCTTAGAACTAACTTTTTGGGCAACCCCCTCATCTACTATCTAATCCATTTTCTCTCTTAGTTATTCTTATTTTACAGGTTTATAAAGTTTGCAAGGTGAGGATATCACTTACTTTGTGCCTCGTACATATGTATCCATCATAATTCAAGGTACCTTAAACAATTACATTTTAAATTTATTTAATTTTCTTTATTACTAGCCTAAGAACTTGAATAGGAACAATAAATTGTACCAAAATTCAGCACACCTAGTGGGACAAACCTTATAGGTGAGTCTCTTACATTTGCTTTCATTTTTTTATTTTCCACTAACATTGTGGTATAAGTTTTTTTCTTTTAATTATTCATGTTGGAATTCTAGAATTGATTGGATCACTATTCGCTTGCTTTAAAGATCAGATAAACAGGAAAATCGTTCTATAGGTATTCTCTTTTTGTCTTATTTTCTCCTTTTTACATCACATTTTCCCTTTCTTGTGTATTTTTCCTTGTCAAACTTTCACATTTGGATTTGTCTTAAAACAAACCTTTTGCATACTTTCTTTATCAAGGGTTTAATCAATTGCATTTCACATTCCATCACACATAACCAAATTCACACATCAATCTACACATCTAAACATCTTCCTACCAGGTGGAATGAATGGGATTTCATCACCCAATAGGAAGTCACCGTGATGTTTTGACCTCATTATAAATCATGCACAAACTCGGGCCTCATGTACCTTCAGTATATCTGGGCACCGCCCAACCATAATTACACAAAAACAACCCTATATTCCCACTTCCTAAGTACCTTTTTTATCCACCCCCATTTTTATTTTTCACACTTTATTAATAAATCAAAAAAAAAAAAAATTGTTTTTCTTGAACTCGCTTAATATAGTTAGTATAATCTTTGTTTCATGCCCATAGTTAGTCGTTTCATAGCTAAGAATATGGAATACACATTTTCCTCAAACAGCTTCTATCATCTCATCCCAACAAACATCTACCATGGTCGTTGTCTCATCTATTCCTTTTGGCACCCAACCTCTGATCATCAATGTCCCTCATCATGAGACCAATTCTTTCTTATATCATCATCAAATCCCATATAGGCCACCTACACTTCCATCTCCTACTCCTTTAGGGACTCAAACCATTTTCTATCCCCATGTATGACTTCATATTTTGTAAATATCCCACAATATCTCAATCCTACCCATCCACTTAATCAATGAGTCATATTCCACCACCATCACCTCGTATCAATGCTTCATCCAAAGTGTTATCACTAAAATTAATATCCAAGGATCCCAAACTACCGACATTCACATTTCTACTCATATGCTTCGATAACCAAGTATTCTTAGAAAATCCCAACCTTCTTACTATGTTTCCACTTTCCAACATCACACATTCCCCCAACCAAAGCAGTCTCCACCCCTTAACATCTTTGAGAAATACTTTCCTAATACACCATCAACAAATAAATTTCCATCTTCCACACATTATAAATTGAATCCTTATGCAATCAATACTATACATAAAATATCTTCATCCTTACCTATCTCATCCACTTCATCATCTAATCCCACCATAGATATGGTTCCTAATACTTCTTAAATATCTTCCCCGCTCCTCTATCAATCATCTCCATGGCTATCACACCTATCACATTAATCTCTACCACTTGTCCTACATCTACATCCATTCCTACCTTTACCACATCCACATCGACTACATCTATCATAACCCAACCTATCATATCTAACCCCTTATCCATATCAAATGCACACATCATTACATCACCCATAAAAATCATAGTTGTACCCATCTCTCCATCAATCCCAACTACCCCTATATCTACCATATCAAAAATTCACTCATAAATACCTTGACATATTCATCACACATTCCTACATGCTTGCCTATGGCCACGTCACCTATTTCACCCTAGTCATCTATACTTGATCCTCCACCATCAACCATTTCTACATCCATACCCACTACCACACCAATCACATATTCTTGATTTGCAAACATATCAATGGTACCCCTTGAAACATTTATGAAATAAACACCCCCACCTAAGATAAACATAAAGGAAATTCACACCTCCTCTATAAAATAAATTGTTTCCACATCAACCAATCCAAAACCTACATCACCCCCATCTCACATAGACCTCGTCAATTGAATCATTCAAACACCTCTTTACCCATTAATATCCACATCTACACCCACCATTGATTCTACACCTTCATCGTATTTTATCATATACATTACTTCACCCATATTTATTCCAACCTTACCTATCATACCATCCTTAGAATCAATCCTAGTTCCTCTTTCTACTTTATTACCCGCACCTACTACATCAAATATTGTCACCACACCTACACCATCTTCTCCTCCCACATCACTCTCATCATTTGAATAATTTTGGAAATAACTTCAACTTACAGCAACTTCAAGTGATCCTCCCATCTCATCTACACAATCAAACACTCCTACATCAAACCAATCTTTTCCTTCTTTAGAATTCATCATGCAAAAAAATCCCTCCACCTGTATCAACCACAACACCATATTCAAACCCTCCAATTGAGATTTTGGTCATCCCTCCCAAGGGTTCTTCTTCACAAACAAAATCTAGAACCCTTGGCACATTTCCTCAATGTTCTCTTTCACGTCCTCATAAGAAAATTGACATCCCCCACCTAAGATCAAACAATCCAATGCCACATCATCTATCTTAGGACCACATCCATGTTTTATAGGACCAGCCCCTTCATAAAAACATTTCAACCAGCCAATCAACCCAAGCCAAAACCATCCAATGCTTCTTCTTCTAGAATGATAATCATCACCAAAACTAAAACCAAGACATAAAAACCCTGAAGTACTCCAAATCCACACTTGCCATACAAATCATTTCAAGCATCCATCTCTTCTTCTAAGACCAAGACATCTCACAAAGAAAAGAAACCTCCTAATACTTTGGTTGAATCATATGTGGAGTACCTTCATCACTTCAATTTTTCCACCATCACGCTTCCACCCATTAAGTCCTTTGATCCAAATAGTAAAAATCCATCATGGTTTGACTCGAATTGTATTTATGATTATCACAATACCCTTGGTCATCAAAACAAGCATTGTAAGGCCATTCAAACCATCATCCATGATTTTATTAAGAGAGGAGACCTTCTTAATGATTTTCCTTCTCCATCTACTATTTTATCCACAACGAATCCAAATCCTATTTCTGCACCTCCATCCCTTGAATTTTCTAAATCTCCTCCATCCACATCCTCTATTATCATCTCCCCCATAAATTATTCCTTTTAAAGAGGGTCCTCCCTTATTCATCGATATTGTTTTCCTTTCCCAAACACCCCTATGATCCCCAATAATCCATCCAATCTAACTTTAGGGTTATTATCGACAATCCTTCTAATGACCCCCTCCAATCTCCTTTGACATCCACTAGCTCATCTACATCTTAGTTGACCAACGTAATCTATTTCATTGGTGTGCATCCTCCCCTTGTTATTTATCATTTTCTTTCCTCTTCCTCATCCATACATCTTATCCACATAAATTCATCCCCTATCCATTAAATAACTTGCTTGATGTTGGGGAACTTCATTCTAAGATTGGTCTACTTGTGGATTAATTTCTTTTCATCCTTGACATTTTTTAATCTTATCCAACCCATATAATATTATCTAGTTTACTATTTTCATCCCAAGTCCACCTTTGTGGCCATATTTTTGCTTCCTCTAGAGGCACCATGGTCTTTCCCGAGGTCCACTTTTGTGTCCATATTTTTACCTCTCCTAGAGTCACAATATCTTCATCCTAAGCTTCCTTTTGTAGCCATTTACTCATCTCCAAAGACGCATATTTCTCACTTCCCCATTTCTGATGTGTTGCACATATTTTATGATCTTAAATCCAACTTATCTTATCAAAATTCAAATTTTTCCTACCATATTTGTGCCTCTTTTGGGGCACCATCATTTTCATTCAAATTCCACCTTTGTGGCCATATTTGTGCCTCTTTTGGGGCACCATATTTTTCATCTTAAGTCCACCTTTGTGGCCATATTTATGCCTCTTTTGGGGCACCATTTTCTCATCCTAAGTCCACTCTTGTGGCCATCTATTTGTCTCATTAGAGACACATATTTTCCTCACTTCCTTGAAGGTAGCACATATTTTATCTTCACACCTCAATCCTATCGTGAATTTAATGTTAGTGACCTCATCCTTAAATAAAATCATAATGTTACTACTCTAGAAAGGATCCAACATGGAAATTTTTCTCACAACTAGATTGGACCATATATCATTATGCATAAGTATGGGTCACGGGCCAATCATTTTGCTTCCTTTGATGGTAAAATGGAATCGTAAACCACTTAATGAATTATACTTATGACCATTCTATTGTTATCATGTCTACCAAAGGTGGGCACTTAGTCGTATCCTTAGATCATTCCTCCATAATTATCCTCTTCCGTCTCTCATTGTAATGATTTGGAATTATGTTGTCTACCATCATCTTCACTGTTATGACCTTAAATATGGGCACCATGACTCTATCCATAGCATTTTCCTTATGGATAGGTTTTCCCTTCTTGGTGAGAAATTCTCGATCATTACATCCATCACCCTCTTATCTACCTATTGGAACCATGCTAAGGGTCCACATGTGTCCCTTGTATATTTAGTGTCCCCTTCTAAGTGGTCTACATAGCTATTCCCAGCTCTTCCCCATGTAAAAATCAAATTTCATGTATGATCTTATCAAAATTCAAAGTTATCAAAAAAAGAATGCTCCCTTGAATGACAATTTTTCAACAAAAAATAAATCAAAATCAATTATATAAATAGACCAATCCCTCAAAGAATGGTGATCATGTGTATCATTATTTCCATCGATATCATATATGTATAAATTAACCATACCATCAAAGGATGGATACTATTTTGTATCATGGCACCTCAAGCTTCCCACATTGGTCAACCTTTCATTCTATTAGCACCCATCGAAAGCTTCCCACATTAACCGGCCTTCCATTATATCAACATCCATCAAAGCCTTCCTGCATTGATCAACCTTCTTATAGAAAACTTCCCGCATTGATTAGTTTGTTATTTCCCATTCCCAAAGTTGGGGAATAGATTTATGGAACACCAATTATGGATAATCATCTTCCCACTTACAAGTTACATCACAAACCCCTTTGTCATGTCAACATTAGGTTTATGAGCTTATTTCATCCATATCTCCCTCATGGTCTTTCGATATAACTAACTATTATTGGTTATATGCTAACATTTTTTTGGTCGCATGTGCCTTGTGTTACCTAGATCCCCTTCTTGTTTACCTCCAATATGATTGGAGGTATTTTTTCTTCACATGTTCCTTGATATGATGTAGCATCATTCGTACCCATGGGTCACCATCATTAAGTTATGTTTTATTCTAAACCTTTCCTATATTCATCATTATTATCCAATACAAAGCAAACACGTAATCATCACCATCATTAATATAAAACATATCCTCATCATCATAAGCATCAATCATCATCATCACATAAAACATAGTCACATGTCTCAAACATCATCATCATCGGATAAAACATATCATCATATTCTTTTAATATCATCATCAAATATGAGTAAAACATGCAATCACATCATCATAAATCAAATAATCAACATCACATAATATGAACATTCTAAACCATGACATAATCATATATCATATACATATCAACAAAATAAAGTACATTATTACATCATCAATCATTAAGGGTCCTCTCTCAAAGCATAGATTTCAAGTGAACCGGTGAAGTTCACATTAGAAATCCTAAACTCTTTCCCTTGTGAGGTAAGTCCCTCTATTTTTCTATCAACCTCATCACCTCCACCGGCCCTCTCCTCAATGTGGCTGAGCCACTCTTGTTGTTTTCCCGGATGGCACATCTCCAACTTCCTCTCTCTCTTACGTAGATACTCCCAATATCATAGTTTCTTTGGTAACTTGTTGATCATGATACCCTCATAATACTTAACCTCTGTGGCTAAGGCTCTATATCTATCTATTGAAATCATGTTAAGAGGTGCCATCTCTCCTCCTCCCTATGATGCTACTATTGTACCACTTTTAGCCTTGATAGCTATGATCATTACAAGATCTCTAAAATGGACCCTATAGGCCTCCCTCTATCTCCAGTATTAGTTTGTGTCCCGAGTGACTCAATCCCTCTCATGTGTCACTTTGCATCTCTCTCGTTAGATGGTAGTGTCTCTCTCAACATGCATCTGATCCATTTCCACATGAAATCATGCCACTTCTACATGCTCTCCTCAATCCCCATCTCCACCACCATCTAGATCTTCCTCTATCTTAATCTCCATCTCCTCCTTCTCCTCACCCCCATCTCTCTAGTCACATGAGCTACCCAAGTTGTAGTCATCTAATCAAAAATCCCACTCTAACTCCTACACAATCATCATCATCCTAAAGAAAAATTCCTTCTCCAATGGATATGCCATGTCAAGACTTGGTATCTCCCTACCAATCTCCTATCACCTCTATGAGATAAGATCTCTCGTAACAATCTGAATGACACCAAAATGTCTCTATACTCTATCAAATTGAATGAAATCGAGCATCTATTTCTACCTACCCTACACCCATTGCATCCTCCACATACACACTAACTTTGCATCTCGCCCTAGGCCATGCAGGGAAGTCTTTATAGGGATTTCATCTTATCTTGTCCATATTTAGTTATGTAAACCTATCCTCATACCAATCCACACCCCTCTCTCCATGAGCCTAATCGGCCTTCCATTTCAAGAACCCCACAGTGAGCTCTATATGGTCACCTATAACCCATGATAGCCCTAGTGTCCTGATGACTACAATATGATTGTAGGCCCAACAAAGTGTAGTAGGAAGCCTACATATAACCTAGATCTCCTCCTTGATTTGTACATAGCTAGCTCATAGTACCCCTACACTAGAAAAGTAGTGTCAAATGAAAACATTATCTAATGCTTAATAATATCTACTACGACACCTACTAGATCCCACTAAAACTCTGGATCCTCCCGAGTCGAAATATATAACACGAAACTACCATCTTAATCAACAAGTCAATCAACTCCATAATAACCCAACCTCATACCTCAACTCTTATGAAAAATACCATCAAGATAATCTAATTTAGGGTACATCGAATCCAAAAATCCATGCCATTACTATTAGTCTGTTGTGAGTGGGATGGGGACTATTTTTTCTAACCGAATAGGCATTCTCAAGATGTGATACACATCCTCTAGGGTGATCGTCATCTCACCCATCCTAAACCATAAAGTTCATGTCTCATTTCCCCCTTTTTTTTTGTTTTCATTTATGACCATGTGTTTTCCTAGTCTTTTTTTGTCATGGAAGTGATGAGTATAAGGATTCAAATAGTGTTGGGTTCATGATACTCCACGTTGAGTCAAATTGATGCCTTTTTGGTGCATGTGAGTCATGTGAGTCTCTGTGGTGAAAATTTAAGTAGTGAATACTTGGGGCATGTGTATAACAAGTAAATTAACTCATTCTATTGCTTAGAAAGTAAAGAAACAAGTTTTGGCAAAATGTCACTCTAGCCAAAACGCTTTGAGTTACTCAATTGTTCTGCATGCAAATGGGATGGAATAGACATATATATATATATATTATATATATATATATATATATATATAGAGAGAGAGAGAGAGAGAGAGAGAGAAGAGAAAATCATGGGATATGATAAATAAAGTTTTTTTTTTTTGCTTCATGCAAAATTTTGGGTCCTTAGGAGGTCATTTGAGCAAGTTACTAAAGTTTTTTCAAAACTCGGTTTCTTTTGAAGCTCATTTGAAGTTGCCTAAATTCTTAGGTGTCAAACAAAAATATGAAGGAATGCTTAGATAAGTCATAAAATAATTTTTGTAGTAAAGTTTCCTAGAATTCCAGTGCAATTTTTTTAAAACAATTGGACATGCTTCAAGAAAGTTATGAGCATTTTTAAAACATGCAATTTCTCCTTCCCGAGATGTGTCTTGAGCTTACAAGGGCAAGTTGAGTTGATTTTTCATTTAATAAATATTTTGAGATCTGATTTTTTTAGGAATATCTAAGCATCTCTTCATGCTCTGATTATTACCAACAAAATTTGACAAGGTGATTTTCTCAGTGAATCCTTCATAAATCATGGAATGGCAAGTTTTGCTCTCTCAAGTTACACTAGTATAACCTTGCACGGATCCCAATAGTAGTGAAATTGTTACAATAAGTGAACAAAATCTCTCCATAGGTCATTTTTAAGGTTCTTGATCAATTAAGGTTAGTGTCGGTGAATGCCAAGGTGTAATTTCAACTCCATTATGTGTCATGGAGAATGAGTCAAGAAACACTATCTTAATCCTTCAAGAGTCACTGCTGAGGATTTACTCTATTCAATTTATTTCTCTTAATCATCATTTACATCATGTACGAGACTAGAGAAAATCTATACATCACTAATATTATTTTTTTGGGAAAAAATATGAATTGTTTGACATTCTTACTTGTTGTGACAAGGGTCTTTGAAAGCATGTTCTCAAAGAAACTATGGGAACCCAATAAAAATGATGATTCAATGTGGTCTAGGTGATTTTAGGTGGTCTAAAACATTCATGGTTGGTATTAACATGCTCCAAATTCATTCAAAATCCTTAAAAATTGATATACCAAGTTGAAATGATTTTTAAAGAAAGTTCAATTACTCTTTACCGCTTTGTACTTTGTCTTTATCTTGTTTCAAGGAAAATATGGAGGATTTTTACATCAAATGAATAGTTGGAAAAGTTGTGGGACTCTCTCAAAACTCCACAAAAACTATTTTTTTTGAATTTACTTCACTCTTGAGCAATAAATTAGTTTCTTTGTGCTTTCGGGCGCTACGGTAGTTGTAACCACTGATCTAGGGTTTCCTCAAACATCTTTTGATCAAATCTACAAATGTAGGCAGCCAAATTTCTCAAAACGTGGAACAAACCTCTATGCGAGGAACATGAAGTAAATTAAAAAATATTTTTTGGTTTCTTCGATTATGCAGAGAGAATTGTGTGGCAAAAATATGAAAACTCAGCTTAAGTTTCCTTTGGTTTGTGAAAACAAGTTTCAAGTGATATTTCTCTTCATTTATTGCAAAGTAAGTTTTTTTATGCTTTTTCAAGCTCCAAAATGTTGATAAAAATATTAAAACCTTCTACAATGATTAAACATGCTCTAAATCAAACTTAATCTCTCATAGTCAAATGTGTACTCATTCAACTATACAGATGAAATGTCAAGTTTTTAAGTAAAAATCTAGAAGTGGTTGTTTATATCAAACCTACAAAGTTTCACATTTCAATGAAGGTAAAATAAATTTTAATAGAGTGGAAAGCATGTCATGAAGGAAAAATATTATGCAATATCGGAATACTAGTAGAATCGTTTAAACCTAAGGTATTTCACAATGTGTAGTTGAATCGTGTTTAACTTTCTGCATGAGCTTCAAAGATTCTTGAAGAAAATATTAAGGTTATTGTTCTTGTTTAACTACTAATAATATTGTTGAATTGAATACTTAACCTATCTCATCTTAGATCAAGTCTAAAAAATTATCAAGTCTTATAATGAGTCTTCTTATTTGTACCTAATAGAGAACATGTTGAGCCAATTAAAGAATCAAAATCATGCCTTATACCTCTCAAATGAAGGAGAATATAAAAACACACAGGGTTTTATTATTCATTCAAGGTCAATGTCTTTTAAGTTGTCAATGGCACATGAAGGGACAAGTTGCCAAAGCATAAAGTATGATCTAAAATAAGTGGAAGTTGAAGAATTTCTTAAAACCACTACTAAATGGCTTGTGTCAAGAGTTAATGGGTAGTTGTAAATTCTTAGATATGAGGATGAAAAGTGTCTAATACAAGAAAAAATGAAATGTTTTAAAGATGCATAGGAATTTGACATGAAATGGTTGTTGAGAGAGAGACTAAGGCAAGTTATGATGAAGAGAAAAATAGGACAATGAGCTAATAAACCAAATTACTTAGAGGGTGATAAACATATATACAATGATATGGAGGGAAAATAGTGACATAAAAGGATCATGAAGAGTTGAGAGAAATGAGAGTAGGTTAATGAACAAATTAATCATGAAATAAAATCCAAAATCAAAGTTATGCATTATTATGAAACATGTGAATTAGAAATTGTTGAATGAAGTTCTTAAGTAAAGTGTCCATGATATGTTGATGGAGAAAAATTGATACTAAATGGTCATTTGATTGCAAATACTATCTAAGTGGATGCTTATATTGAATAAGTATGCGCTTCTTGTACAAATTCAGTTGAGTAGGTGTTTGGCTTTGGGATTTTATGCTTCATGATCAATTGGGTGTTTGATCAATTGTAAATCAATGTTTAGAATTGGTGTTCTAAATAAAGAGGCTGGTTTCAAAGTGGGTTTTTCCTTATTGGTTTTCCCACTATAAACTTTATGTCTTTCTCTTTTGTGTTTTTATATTGAAGTTTTGTTTGTGCTCCTAATCCATCTACTTATTCAAATTAAGCAAAATACAAAGTTTGAAAGACCTTAATTGTGATAATCATTAATTCACCCCCTCTCATTATTTGTGATATATAATAATTGGTTTCAAGTAGGTCCTTCAGGAAATTTTAACAACTTTAAGGAGATCCTCTCTTCACAAGAAATTAGGCACAAGGTAGACTATCAATGTCAAGATCACCCCTCTTTAAAGATTCAAATTATGCACTCTGGAGAATCAGATCAAGACCTACCTTATGTCCCTTTGGTTTGACATATGGGAGAGTGTGAAAAATAGATACAATCCTCCAACCACTCGAATTACCTCTGCAGAGAAAATAGTGAATTTGAGAGCAATTCAAGGGATATGAATGCAATTCTATGTGGGCTAAATGAAACTGAATTTGTGAAGGTAATGCAATGCACTACAACTAAGGATATTTGGACAAAGCTTCAAATCATCTATGAGGGTGATGACAATTTAAAACTAGAAAAATTATAGACCTACAGAGCCCAATTTGAAAGTGTGAATATTAAAGAGGATGAGAGCATTGCTTCATACATGCAAGGACTTGATAAGGTTATCAATATGATCAAAGGCCTAGGTGAGAATCAAGAAGATACCATCATAATTTAAAAATTCCTAATATCACTAACCTCTAAATATGATGCAAAATTTTCAACCATTGAGGAATAAAAAGACATGAATACCTTAACCCTAGATGAACTACAAAGCATTCTATCAGCCTATGAAATGAGGAAAATTGGAGCCAAATCAGCCAAGAAAGAAGTTTCCTTCAAAGCCAAGAAAGAGATTCATTCCAAGAAAGAGAAAGAGGAATCATATTTGGAGAATGAAGAATATGTTGAGAATATTGAAGCTTTGTTTGTGAGAATATTGGGAAGAGGAAAAGGAAAATATAAAGGTAAGCTTCCTTTCAAATGTTTTAATTATGGTAAATTAGGACACTTTGTTGCTAAATGTCCAAACAAAAACAAAGAGGTTGATTTTGAATGTGAAGAAGAAGATCATAAACATGGCAAGAAAAATATGGACTATAAGAAGAAGGGAAGCAAGAATAAGTAGTTAATGAATAGAAGAAATTTCTATTCTAAAGAAAATTAAAGTGACTCAAAATAAATTGATTCAAGTAGATCAAAGATTGATAGTGATGGAGCTAAAATTTAAACCTTATTTATGGATCTAGAAATTTCAAATGAATGCAGCAATAAAGGGAAGAATATGGTCAGCTATGAATATTCAGATGAAGAAGAGGCAAAAGTAAATTTAGAGGCTGAATTGGTAAGTGCTCTTGAAGAACTCCAAATTTGTAGAAGAAAGAACCAAAAGCTAAAATACACCCTAAAGGATTATGAAGATAAAATCCACATTCTTGAAAAGAAGCAAAGTCAAAAAGAAGAAGAAGAAATGAATGAACTCAAGGATCTTGAAAATCAGCTAGAAAAGATTTCTCAATCCTACAAAGCAAAGGAAGAAGAATGTCAAATCTTGAAATCTGATTTAGAACTCCACAAGGCTGAATTAGAATAAGAAAATAACAAACTCAAGATGTATGAGAAGCTAGAAAGGAGCTCAAATATCCTAAAAACATTCCAAGAACCCACAGGGGATATACGTGAAAAAATAGATATTTGCTTCAAGGAAGAGAATAAGGAAGATGAACCATCAAAGAAGAAAGAAGAAAAGTCTACATCAAGCATCCCATACACCATGAACAAGGAGGCCATCAAATATGCAAAAATAAGGAAAAACCCTCCAAGAATCACATATGTTATGAGGTATTCTCATTCTTTATGGTTATTGTTTTTCTTGTAATATGTTTGGTCACAAAGCTATAAATGTAGAAGAAATGCTAGAGGAAATAGAAGAAAATTTAACCTGCAGCATACAAGAATAAGCTACAATCTAGTGTGCTACAAATGTCAAAAGGAGGGTCACATAGCAAGCATGTGCAGCTCACAAACACCTAAACAAAGCAAGTGGATATATGTTGTGAAAGATAGATCAAACAATAAAGATGAAGATGGTATGATATATCAAACTGATTTTCATGTGCAAGATGAAGGGATGATTTGGTATTTGGATAGTGGCTACTCCATTCATATGACAGGTGAAAAAGTAAGTTCATTTCCTTGTCAAATAATGCATCAGGGGTTGTTAGATTCGGTGATAATAATTTAGAAAATATTGTGGGCAAGGGAACACTTAGTCTTGACAATGGAAAAATAGTTCTGAAAAAATGTGCTATATGTTGAAGGACTCAAACATAACTTGCTAAGTGTTAGCCAAATGTGAAAACAAGGATACAATATGATTTTTAATGATAAAGGGTGTAAAATCATTGATGGAAAAATAGGGAAGAGAGTTGGAAAAGTAAAAAGGAAAAAAACAACATGTATGTGCTCAAATAGGTAAACAAAGAAAATGATGACATATCACAAGAGATTATGGAACAGGAGATTAGGACATATTAGTTTTGAAAATATTGTGAAATTGAGTGCTAAAGATGGAGTTAGAAACATGCCAAAAATTGTGAAACCAAGCAGATTCTATGTGCAATGCTTGTTTACATGGAAAACAAACAAGAAGGTCATTCAAATCAAAAGAGTATTCAACTACTCAACCTTTGGAGCTGATTCATACAGATTTGTGTAGGCCTACAAGAACTGCAAGTATGCAAGGTGATGAGTACTTCATGCTTATAATTGATCATTTTACCAGGATGACATGGGTGGATTTCCTACAACACAAATCAAAAGCCTCGAGATAGGTTTAAATCCTTCAAATCACTTGTGGAAAATGAGAAGAACACAAAAATCGAATGCTTAAGGTCAAACAGGGGTGGAGAATTTTGTTCTAATGAATTTGATGTCTATTTCAAAGAACATGGAATATAAAGTTAGTTCTAAGCTACTAGAACACCATAGTAAAAAGGTGTGGTCAAAATAAACAACAGGACCATGCAGAGATGAATAGGACTATGCTAAATGATTCTAGACTTCTTAATAGATATTGAAGTGAATCGGTGTGCACTGCTATGTATAATCTAAATAGAGATCAATTAAGAGTAAATAGTTGCAAAACACCCTATGAACTATGGAAAGGAATACCAACTAATGTAAAGTACATAAGAGACTTTGGGAGTAAGTTATACATCAAGAGAGATGACTATAAATTGGAAAATTTTGATTCTAGGTGTGATGAGGGCATATTTCTTAGTTATTCTTCAATAAGTGCAGCCTATAGATGCTACAACAAAAGACTTAAAAAAGTGGTTGAAAGTACCAATGTGCAAATAGATGAAACTCATCCCTTAAAATTCAGAAATCAGCCTAAGAACATCCATACAAATGATGCACATACCATTGAAAATCATGATGATGATGATGAAATAAGCACACATGAAGAGGTATAAGAAGTGGAAGAAGAAGAAGAAGAAGAAAGGCATGACACCAAGACACCTTCAAGGAAAGTTAGAAGAGATCATCCTGTAGATCTGATTATAGGGAGTAAATAAGGTGGTGTGCTCACAAGAAGGAAGCTAAGAAGTCAACAAAAAATGAAGATGCATCCCTCTTGTCTATTATAGAACCCAAGAATGTGAAAGAAGCATGTAATGAAAAATATTGGATAGATGCAATGAATGAAGAACTTGATCAAATTGAGAAAAATGAAACATGGGAGCTTGTGCCTAGGCCAAAAGATAAGAATGTCATAGGAACAAAATGGGTGTTTAGGAATAAAATGAATGAAAAAGGTGAAGTGACAAGAAATAAAGCAAGACTTGTGTTTGAATTATATGCACAAACGGAAGGAGATTGTTTTAATGAAATTTTTGCACTAGTGGCAAGAATGGAAGCAATCAAATTGTTCTTGGCATATGCTGCTCATAAGAAAATCAGAATTTATCAGATGGATGTTAAGTCTACTTTTCTAAATGGAAACCTAAATGAAGAGGTGTATATTGAGCAACCTAAAGGATTCTCTTTAACGGGTGATAAATAATAAGTTTATAAGCTGAAAAAAGCTCAGATGGACTCAAACAAGCTCATAGAGCTTGGTATAGTAGGTTAGATGCTTATCTCATCGAGTAAGGTTTCAAAAAGGGAGTAGTAGATATCAATCTCTACATCAAAGAAAAAGATGACAATTTTTCAATCATCATTGTTTATGTTGACGACATCATATTTGGAGTGGATCATGAAAGGATGACTCATGAATTTTTTGATGTGATGAGTAAAGAGTTTGAAATGTCTATGCTTGGTGACCTTTCATACTTTATAGGCCTTCATATAAACCAATCAGATCAAGGAATATTCATATCTCAAGCCAAATACATCAAGGAAATGCTAAAAAGGTTCAAAATGGAAGATTACAGACCAATAGGCACACCAATGGAGGTAGGATGTAAGTTGAGAAAAGAATATGACTCACCTAAAGTGGAAAAACACTATATAGATCTATGATAGGTAGCCTTCTCTATTCCACTACATCAAGGCCAGATATAATGCAAGTTATGGTTTTAGTAGGCATATTTCAAGAGAATCCAAGAGAAACACATCTCAAGGTAGTCAAGAGGATACTTAGATATCTCATGGGAACTTTAGAGTATGGCCTTTGGTATCAAATGAGTAAAGACTTCAATATAAGAGCATACATTGATGTTGATTGGGCTGGAAATATTGATGATAGGAAGAGCACAAGTGGTGAAGATTTCTTTTTGTAAAATTTCTAGTGTCATGGTTGAGAAAAATCAATCTTCAATGGCTTTATCAACTTTTGAAGCAGAGTACATAGTTGTTGCCATGTGTTTCACTCAGATTCTTTGGAAGATTACAAGATAAATTTTAATGAACCAAATCCCTTGATTTGTGATAGCACTAGTGCCATTCGTTGCTCTAAAAATACATTATTTCATTCAAAGACTAAGCATATTCCAATCAAATTTAATTTCTTGAGGGAATAAGTGAATGATAAAAAGATTAACCTTGTATATGTGAGCACAAAAAAAAATTACATATATTATGACAAAGCCACTACCAAAAGCTACATTTGAGAATCTCAAGGATGAATTGGGAGTCATTCATGATCCTACCAGTTGTTAAGAGGTCTTGGACAACTCAAGGGAGCATTTATCTTGCAAAATCAGCTCCTGTAATGTGCCAAAAAGAGATTCAAGAGAGGGGGAACTAGTTTACTAGATCATGGTGTTGTTCATGATATTATTTCACTCAAGTTTGTTTTTGTGTGTCCTTAGTCTACTCAAGTATTTCTTCATATCATTCTTGTCAAATGGTCATGTTTCATGCATGGTGGTTATTTAGTCTCACTTATGCCTAAATCCCCGGGAGTAATCTATGAGGTTTTTTTATGTTGTTTGTAAATTATTTGTTGCCCCATCTTTATCATGGATGTAAAAGGGGGATAATATGTTCCTGGGGAACATGAATATGGTGTTAGTCTATCATGTGGATTGTTATGTTTTCATCAATTTGTCTTGGATTGTGTGGGTGTTGAAATTAATGACAAAGGGGGATTTTGTTTCCCACCTTTATGTCTAGTTTTCATTTATGTTCATGTGTTTTCCTAGTGCTTCTTATTCATGGAAGTGGTGAGTCTAGGGAGTCACAACGTGTTGGGTTCATGATAATTCATGTTGAGTCAAATTGATGCCTTTTACTACATGTGAGTCATGTGAGTATCTGTGGTGAAAAGTGAAGAAGTGAATACTTGTATCATGTGTATATAAATAAAATAAACTCATTCCATGGCTCATAAAGTCAAGAAACTGGTTTTAGAGAAAAATGTCACCTCTAGCCAAAAACAACCTTTAAGACACTTAGTTGTTCTTGCATGCAAATGGGATGGGCTAAAACAATTAAGAGCTATTTTTTAAAAATAAAATCATGGTAGATGATGAAGGAATTTTTCTTTGTGATTCACGCAAAATTTCAAGTCTTCATAAGGTCATTTGAGTAATTTACTCAAGTTTTTGTAAAACTGATTTCGTGAGAAGCTCATTTAGAGTTGGTGGCTTCTTAGGTGTTAAAAAATAATATGAAGGAATAATTAGATAAGTCATAATAGAATTTTTTTAGTAAATTTTCTTGGAAATTGAGTGTAATTTTTTTAGGATAATTGGACATGTTTCAAGAAAGTTTTTATCATTTTTTAGATAGGCTTCTTCTCCTTCCTGGCATGTGTCTTGATCTTTCAAGGAAAGTTGAGTTACTTTGTAATTTAATAAATTTTTGAGATCTCATAATGTTTTAGGAATCTCTAAGAATATCTTCATGCTCTGATGATTACCAATACAATGTGACAAGGTGATTTTCTCGGTGAATCCTTTAGTAGTTATGGAATGGAAAGCTTTTCTCTCTCTCAAGTTTGACTAGTACAGTCTTGTACAAAATCCCAACAAGAGTGAAATTATTACAATAAGGGCCCATAATATCTCCACACGTCATTTTCAAGGTGGTTTATTGATTAATGTGTGTGTCGGGTGAATTCAAGGTGTAATTTCAACTCTAGTATGTTGTACTTAGAGAATGAGTCAAGAAACACTATCTTAATCCTTCAAGGAGTCATAGCCCCGCATATTTATTCTTTTTAATTTATCACTCTTAATCATAATTGACATCATTTAAATAGACTACAACAAATCTACGCATCACCAATATGATTTTTTTGGGCAAAAGATGAATTTCTTGATGTTCTTTCTTGTTGACAGGGGTCTTTGGAAGCATGTTCTCATAGAAACTATGGGAAATCAATAAAAATGATGATTCAATGTGGTCTATGTGATTTCGGATGGTCTAAAAAATTCATGAAAGGTATTAACATGTTCCAAATTCATTCAAAATCCTTAAAAGGTGATAAACCAAGTTGAAATGGTTCTTAAAGTAAGTTCTCTTACTTTTTACAAATCTACATGCCTTTGTCTTATCTTGCTTCCGGAGAAATTGGAGGAGTGTTACATTAAATGAATGGATGTAAAAATTTTGGGACTCTCTCACAACTCCAAAACAACTCAAATTTGTGAATTTCATTACTTTTGAGTAATAAATTAGTTTCTTTGTGTTTTCTAGCTCTCACGTAGTTGTAACCACGATCTAGGGTTACCTCAAACATCTTTTGATCGAATCTACAAATGTATCCAACCCAATCTCTCAAAAATTGGAAAAACCCTATATGGGAGAAACACAAAGCAAATGTTAAAAGAATTTTTTAGTTTCTTCGAGTATGCAGAGATAATTTTGTAACAGAAATTTTATAAAATCATGTACAGTTCTCCTTTGGCTATGAAAATAGGTTTCAAATGAGATTTCTCATCGTTTCTTGTAAATTAATTTTGTTTCAATCTCAAAATTTTTGAAAAAATAATTGAAAACATTCTACAATGATTAAACATGCTCTAAATCAAAGTGAAGCTCTCACAATTAACTTTGTACTCCTTCAATTATGCACATATGAAATGTCAAGTTTTTAAGTAAAAATCTAGTAGTGGTTGTTTATCTCAAACGTACAAAGTGTAATACATCTTAATGAAGGTCAAGGAAAGTTTAACATAGTGGAAAACATGTTATGAAGGAAAATACAGTATGCACTATCAGAATACTAGCGAGAATCATTTCAAACCTAAGGTATTTCACAATGTGTAGTTGAATGAGGTGTTCAACTTTCTACCTAAGCTTGAGAGATTCTTGAAGAACATAGTGAGGTTGTTTTTCGATTTTTAAGACTCATAAATTTTTTAAATAAAATTATTAACCTATCTCATCTCAATCAATTCCGAAAATCACAATTCTTGTAGTGATTCTTCATGTTTGTACCTAATGGAGAACATGTTGAGCCAATTAAAGAATCAAACACATGCCTTATACCTCTCAACTCAAATTAGAAGATAAAAAAAAAAGGTTTGTCTTATTCATTCAAGGCCACTTTGTCTTTTAAGTTGTCAATGGCACATGAAGGAAAAAGTTACCAAAGCTTAGAGTATGATCTAAAAGAAGTATAAGTTGAAGAGTTTCTTGAAACCGCTACTAAATGGATCGAGTCAAGAGTGAATGGGTAGTTTTAGAGTCTTAGATATGAGGATGAAAAGTTTATAATACAATAAAAATGAAATGTGTTAAAGAGGAATATGAAGTTGACATGAATGGTTGTTGAGAGAGAGACTAAGGCATGTGTGATGAAGAGAAAAATAGGATAGTGAGCTAAGAAACCATATTACTAAGAGGATGAAAAACAAATATAGAGTGATATACGAGAGAAAATAGTGACATAAAAGGATCATAAAGAGTTGAGAGAAGGTAAATGAAAAAATTAATTGTGAAAGAGAAGCCAAAATCGAGTTATGCATTCTTGTAAAATAGGTGAATTGTAAATTGTTGAATGAAGTGTTTTAGTAAAGTGTCTGTGATCTCGCATTGATAGAGAAAAAAGCTACTAAATGGTCATTTGATTGCAAACACTATCTGATTGGATGTTTGGACTAAATAATTAGGTGCTTCTTGTACAAATTCATCTAAGTAGGTGCTTAGCATTGGAATTTTGTGCTTCATTGATCAAGTGGGTGCTTCATCGGTTGTAAATCGGTGTGTAGACACCCAAAATTGGGTCGCAACCCTCTCAACCCCCTTCGATTAATTAATTCAATACTACCCCTTGCACCATGCCCACTTACACACATTTCATTTAATTTAATTACTAGAATTAAATTAATTATCCTCCTCACCTAGCCACCTCACCTATCCACCTCCTCTAACCACCTAAGACTTATTCTAACCCTAAAAGTAATTACTAACAACTTCCTCCAACAAATTCATGCATGATTTAGCAAGGAATAACACTCCTAAAACAAAACCTTTGACCCACGCTCAAATTGGGAGGGGAACCCCTATTTTTATAAAACAGACCTTTTCTCACTAAATGATGTTGTTTTATTCTCGGTCGAAACCAATCACCTAACCATCATCAGTCACCTTAAATACACAACTACAACTCTTCACCCAGGTTGGATCTTTAGTTTTTGAGTTCTCTTCTAGGATTTTGCATTCACATATCTCTACATTCAAGTGACGATTCACGAGCACTAGATCACCCGCACTCTTCCAGCATTTAATATCCAAAATCCACTTGCATGGGAAGCTCTGGATCCACATTTTCATGGCACTGGAGCACAGTCCGACTCTCTGCACACATCCAACCATCCACTCAACTCTTACTAGCATTTAGATCTCAAAGTATTTACATAACCTATTATTTATCTTCATTTACTTGGTTGTAGATCTATTATTTCTATTTCTATTTATTTCCTCTCTGTCTAGAATACTTCTCATGCCCCATCTACCCAATATTCCACCAACCCACCATCCTACCCACTTAATCACCTCTATCACCTTTACTTAGTCTTCACAAAAATCCCACTACCCTACCTAAGCCTTCCCCACTCTCTGTGTAATCACAGAGAGCTCCAAACCACCACCTTTTAACCTCCCAAGCCTAATTTCCCCTACCGAACTAATCACCCAACCAGGCGTCGGTCATTACAGTACCAACATCAATCACCTAATCGATACCGGTCTCTATGACTGGTAAAATATTCCAAACCAACAAGAAAAAAATTTCTTCCCAATTATCCAAAACCTCATCAAATATTTCCCATACCTCATTTATAGCCTCTGTTAGACCTACAAGCCTAGACCAACCTACCAACCCTCCAAATTTAATCATAACTTATTTGTTAGATAAGATTTTCTTTTCTTTTTATATGAAATGCCTAAATTATATTAACTACGGTAGGATTAATTTTTTTATGTTCTTTCCATGCATTAAATTGTTAAAAAAATGTGCATTGATAGCCTCTCTAGGGAGTATTAAACTTCCTAGATCTAGCACATGCTAGGAAGTCCACTACCACATACTATTTAAATATCTCTTGTGGTCTTGTGTTCTATTACAGGTAGTCCTTCCCAATCAAAATGAGTTCTCTAGAATCGGTCTGGTCTCATACAACGTGTGCACACCTTATTTTATCATCACGGGTATTCCTCATACCTTACCTTACCTCTTATCTATTTCTTAAGCATACATTTGTAGTGAAACACAATGTTTATAATTGGTGCTCTAAATAAAGAGGCTAGTTTCAAAGTGGGTTTTTCCCTTCTTAGATTTCCCACTATAAAATTTGTGTCTTGCTCTTTTTTGTTTTCTTGATTGAAGTTGTTCTTGTGCTCATAATCCATCTACTTATTCAAATTAAGCAAAATAGAAAGTTTGAAAAGACCTTAATTGTTCTAAGCATTGATTCACCCCCTCTCGGTGCTTTTGATATGTAACATGTATGCATGTCCCATCTCTTAACCAAATATATCATCAACCCCACATCCCACGGGACCCTCTGATAATACCAAAATCCTCCTAACCCCATGGTTGTCAAGTGATCCCACTCACTGTCACTCACATATCCTCTCATCTACTTATATAGATTCGAGACTCGATCTCTCAAATATAAAGTCTACGTAACTTGCAATCATTCAAACATCATGCAACATTAGTATTCCCATCATCATATCATCTATCTATCAAAATTATTTAATCTAGTTCTAGTCAATAGCTCGGGTTGATGTGTGGAGGGGTCGATCAACACTCCTTAGGGCCAAGTTGATGGTGACCCATCCAAGTCACCGCTAACTACCCTTGTGTCATCCATTTTTCTAAAAAAATTGTAAAAAAATAAATAAAGTATAAATAAATTAAAATATAAGTGTGGGTCTCATTAATCAACATCTTATGCACCCTCTGTGTGTTTCTAGCTGCTCCTCCCGATTGTATCTCTTTGTCTCCTTTATAGCTCTCGATCTCAATCATCACTTTTAAGCGTCCAAAATGAGCATTGTCGATTGAATTTTGGGCTTATATAGCCTCCAAAACTAAGTCATTACCGACACCCTTGGGTCATCATAAATTTAGCCTTAGTCACCACCGACTCGCCTTAGCATTCCTTATTTTGGCTTTCCCTACTTCTTTGTTTGTGTCCCTTGTTAGGGCATCATCTATTTATCCTTGTTTTCTCTCAAATTCCACCTTTGTGGCCATATTTATTCCCCTTGGGGAATTTTGTTTCATCACTTTTTATATTTTTCCTTTTAGACCTTTTTGTGCCCTTTATAGGGTCACCACTACTCCCATCTTCGTCCTTTATGGACGCATATATTTTTATCAATTCCTCATCTATAAAGTATTTCACATTATTCTCACATTTATTTCCACAGATTTTGATGTCTACCTATGACCCATTGGTCCTTACGGCTCACATTCATTCAAGAGGTTTCCCATTATATTCCCTCCATTTCGCCATGATTTTTGGTGACTCACTTATTTATAGAACATTTTCTTTATCTCCATTGAGACCATCCTTCATTCATTAACGACGTGATATCGAATCACCAACATAGGTTCTATTATTGTTTAAATCCTTCTTGTTTGGGGCATCTTGTATCCCCTTATCATTTTACCCATCTTTCTTCTCCCACCCGCACTTCAACATCTACCTCTTTCAAACTCATCATCAATTCCCTTTACATTATTGATCCCTTATTTGAGGGGGAGCTCATCATCAACCTTTTTTAAGTATTCATCCAACTCTCTCGTATCTCATCATTTTTGTGTCATGGCTTGCTAGCGTAAACCACATGACAAAAGCAGTAAATGTAGATGCCAAAATTTGGTATCACTACCCTTGATTTCTGTGTGCGCATCTTTCACCATGGTCCTATCTAGACCCATTTTAATTTAATTCATTTCTTTTATTTAAATTCCCATCTATTATCCTAACACTTTTAATTCGTAATTAATCTTCATTAATTACCTTAATTAATATCCATTAGCTAATTATATTTAATTAACTTTATTTTTAGGATGCTTTTATCCCTAACCACCTAAATCCACATCCCTACGCTTTTTCTAGATTTTATCTAACCCATATTTATCTCCTATCTACTCATGACACTTCCTTAAGAAACCCTTACCTACCTACATGCTTTAAAACACTTATCCCAATCCCTAAAAGCCCCATATCTCAAACAAATCAATCATCCGCCACTTTAAGGAATGGTTTCTGTAGTAGGCACTGACCCAACTGGGTCACCATCAACCCTGTAAGATTGATTTTACTCTCCTTCAAAAATGAGACACAACCCAAGATTTTTTGCACTATGTAAACTTATCTTCAAATCTAAGCATCCTTGCAGCTGTTTCAATCCTCTGGGATTCCATTGAAGCTTGTTTTTCATCACTTCTGGGACTTTGGGAGGTTTACTTTGATTATGTGTTATTTTATGCTATCATATGCTATCATTTTTATTATCTATTAGAATCTAATGTTTTGCGAGTTCAAATTCTGTTGAAATTTCATCCTCTACCTATTCTTCTAGTCATTCTACTTGTAAGTTTCTCATTCAGTTCATCCACCTTCAGCTTTGTTTTACACTTCCCAGGTCATCATCGCTCCACTCAGGTCATCGTTGATCTAGTCCTATGTCATCATACTTCCTATTTCCAGATCCTTCTCAGTGTTTACTTCTATTTTGTTATTTTTTCCTATTCTCGATCTACCATCCCGATTCTCTCATCCTAAACTATTATTTTTGCACTCCAGTCACCACCAACCCAACCCAGTCACCATCAACCCGAGTCCTATTTTTCATCTAATCTATCCTAATCCCTATTTTCTTCCATCCTCTCTTCTTTTCTATCTTAGATTAGTTTCGTAAGTTATCTCTAGTGTTCTCAAGATTTAGTGATCACCTTAGTTACATTCAGATCATCCTAGATCTGCATTTCTAGCTTGTTGTCTAGATCCATCTACTCAGGTCACCATCGACCTACCATCTGCAACTTGTATCATCATTGACTTAGTTAGGTACCTTTTCTTTTGTGTTCGGATATGCACCTTCCATCTATTTTCTATAATTTCATATTCTCGTCTATCTTTAGATTATACATGTTAATCACTCTTTCATTTATTTTATCATATCTTATCAAACACGGGGGTTGACAACCACATAAGGAAGTTAATGATTCTTGGAACCAACTTTTTTGGACAACCCCCTCATCTACTATCTTATCTATTTTCTCTCTTAGTTATTCTTATTTTATAGGTTTATCAGTTTGCAACAAGGATATCACTTACTTTGCACTTGTACATTTGCATCCATCATATTTCAAGGTGCCTTAAACCCTTGAATTTTGAATTTATTTAAGTTTCTTTAGTACTAACTCATTAACTTGAATAGGAACAATAAATTGGACCAACACTTAGCAGTCAAAATCTTAGCTATTGAAGTAATTCAAGTGTTACACTACATATCCTTGTTACAAAAATTAAGCCTCATTTAATTTTACTAGGTTATTATACAAGTATGTATATCTAACCAAACCTTGTGGGTGCCCTTTTGTCTCTAAATAGAAAGATAGTGGGATAATTATGTAGTATAGAATGTACCTAGCACAAAGATAAGTGAAATGTGGTATGCCTCATCAATTTTACCTAACCCTTTTATATTGAAACTTTTTGCAATGTTTGGGATGGTGTTTCTCTTGTTAAGACATAACTCTATGATCTTTGCATGTTTGGAATGGGTTAAGATAGAATCTTTTACCTAGTTAAGTGCTTAAAACTTGTACTAGGGACTTCTCTAGATGATGTGCAATTGATTTAGGAACCCTTTGAGAGTTTTTGGAATGATATTTATAATAGTAGGTTGTGAGAATGAAAAGTGAGTTATAAAGTGATAATGACTTGTTTATATGGCCTTTTGTAAGTGAGATATTATAATAAGGTTAACCGTAGGGATATGAAAAAAACTAAAGAATGTTTTGAGATTGAAATCGATACGGTGATTGTGAAGGGTGTGACCACACATGTTAGGAAATACCATATCCTACACCCGACCCTTCCATATGATTTCATAATAGAGAGAGAGACACGAAAACTAAAATTTGTGTCTTATATATCATATGTTTTAAGTTTCTTTCATTTAATAATATTCCCAAAATTAATGAAATATTAAAATGTAAATATAAGAAAGTTGTATTATGATTAGATAGATGAGGATATTAGCTTATAAATGTGACCATTTGTCTTAGAAATGATACATGGTCAAACTTGACACTTTGTCAAGGAGAAGTTACCAAATTTTAGTGTCTACATTGGTATGTGAGATCTATCCAAATAGCTTGGTAGTGACCTTCAAGTCACCGGACACTATAAAATCCAAGAAACATTCTTAAATATTTCTAATTACCAAGATCACTTTACATTGCGTGAGAAGAACATGTGTAGTTTAAGACGAGGTTTGAAAAAACAAAAAATCAATGAATTAAAGTGAATGAACTAAATAAATAATATGATAAAAAATGAATTTATAAAACAATATGATAAGTAAATGAATTGATAAACCAATGTGATAAGTAAATGAACTAAATAAACAATGTGATAAAAAATGATTTGAATAAATAATAAACAATTTCTATAAATGAATATAAAGCATTGAAATCCATGCACACAATTTATTAGTAGTTTGGTTGATTTTTTTTTGACACGTATTTCAATTGCTGCAAAAAGATTAGAAATGTATAAAATAATAGAGAAACTTCAAGTTAGCACAAAGTTATTAGTTGTGATGCAAAGTAAAAATCAAGTCACTTTGTAGAAAATATGCTACTATTAAATCAAATACATGAAAATAAAGAACAAAAATTCCTCTACTATAAGTAGTAATGTAAAACCTACAAAAGATCATAAATGTCTCTATTGTGTACATAAATGTAGATCTTGTAAAAAACTATCATAAGTGGAAATGCATCAATTATGAACGAAAAATGAAAAATAAAAAGCAAAAACATTTCAACATTGTGCAAAGGCACAAATCTAATAGAAAATAATAGTAAGAAATAGAAACATCTCAATTATGAGAGGAATGCTTATTTCACTAAATCTTGACATATTCCAGTAAATCTGGACTCTAGTATTTCAAGTATTGGAAGAAATCCATCTCCATTTTTTTCTATAATGGATTCCATTATTACTATTATTGGAATCCATTAGTAGCAATATTGGATTCCAATATTTTCATTATTGGACTTATTCTAGTTTCAATTTCTCTATTATTGGATTCCAATCTTACTATTATTGGATTCCAATATCATTATTATTATATTCCAATTTGGCTAATATTGGATTCCAATAGCATCATTATTGGATTCCAATTTCACCACTATTGTAATCTAATTTATAAATCCTAATTTTTGGATTTTAGTTTCGCTAATTTAGGATTTGTATTTTTTTAATATGAATCCCCACATAGGCCAAATGTTTAGTATCTTACATAAGCCTCGCAACCTCTATCTTACATAAGCCTAGTGGTTGCTAACTTACATGCTGAAAGTGCATGTTATGTGAAATAATTCTAATGGCATCAAAATTACATCTACCTTGTGTCCACTAAGTTACATTTGCCTTCATGGCCACTAAGTTACATAAGTCTTGTGGCCTCTAAGTTACATAAAAGGATGATAATCCTAGTGGTCACTATCTTACATAAGCGTATAGGTTGTTAACTTACATAATCCTAGCAACTGTTATCTTACATAAGCGTATAGGTTGTTAACTTACATAAGCCTAGTGGTTGCTAATTTACACAAGAGTAGATTCGTCTAGGTGAAATAATCCTAGCGGATGGAAAGTTACACCAACCTATCGGTAACAAGTTTCATAAGCCTACCCACCGCTAAGCTACATAAGCCTAGGCACCAAAAAGTTACATCAGCCCAGGGGTTAAATTTGATAGTCACATGTGCTTGTAAAAAAATTAGATTAAAATAATTTAACAATATTCCCCTTTAAAAAATACAAAATATAAGTTATTTAAATACTTCAAATTTATATTTATTTAATATTTTATGTATTTTTATAGATAATACTTGGAAAAGGATCCAAGGGCCATGTACATAAGATATTACATTGAATCTCTCATGAAACAAACACATCTATCAAAAAATCTCGAGTCAAAAAGGACTTGACTCAACCAAAGCCCAAACTATGAACAAAACGCAAAACTAACTAATAGAAACCAGATAAAACAAACTATGAACAAAAAACCACAAGATCAATTAGCAAAAGGTAGTTGAGGAGATCCTATACACATTTCCCCCTTATCCTTGAACTCATCTTGTGCTCTCCTTCTAGATGTCAAACTGCTCATCCTCGTCGAACTACTTATAACAAGCTTCATCCTCTTCCCTTTATCTACAAAGAACCGTACCTTGTAAAGTCTCGATCCTTTGACCCAATACCACCATTTCAACATTAATGCAAAGTAAGCTCCCTAATTAGATTCTTGTTTTTGTCTTCAACTTGGCTCACAATATCTTCCAGTGCATCAATTTTATTAACAAGGAAATTTATCAAAGTATTACCCCCACCAAACCCTCAGTATGAACATCCTCCACATTCGACAAGCTAAATTTTAAAGTGTAGTCACAACATCCAAATCTATTTTTTTTTTTCTTTCAATTTGTTAAGTTTCAGTCTGTCAACCAAGGTAAGATGATATTCCTAATCCTCATGCAACCTATACCTACTGGACTGGTTTGAGGAACCAGTTACCCACCTTCACAAGTAGTAAAATAAGCCCCTAGTGGAGGTTAGACACTATTTTCCCAACTTGAACATCCTTAACAGACACTTAAAATGACTTGTAGAGATAAAATGGGATACTCATTTTTCACCCTTCCTAAAATGGTTGACCAACATAAAATGTTGCTTATGAAAATATTTTATGTCTATTATATATTGATATAATTTTTATATAAATCTATATAAAAAAATAATTGTGGTATTGTAAATATGCAAGTTACATGTGATAAAGTCAACTAATTTTATGCTTTTCCATTATGTAAATCATAACGAAAAATAAAGAGTTAATAATTACATTAAATAAGTTGTTTTGGGAAATTGATTTGAAAATTTATTTCCATAGGCAATCAATCCTTTGAGAAAATTACATAAGCATTGATCCCTTGCAAGGGTATTAATTATTGTTCTTGAATTTGTGCAAGGTATTGTTGGATAGCTTCATGACCCCAATTTAGTATTTTAATTTGATCTCCTTTCCATATTTTTCTTGGACTCCATGCCCAGATGATGTTGTCTATATCAATATCTGATGTGTCCCTTGATTTTGCCACCATTTATTTTTCTTTAAGCATTCCTAGTACCTTTCTTTTATGTATTTCCTTTTCCTATGGGTTCCCACTAGTGTACCCTTATCTTTTGAGTGTTTGTGTGAACATCATGTATTAGTTTTAGTTCTACCTTTCCCATCCATATAGGTACATTATCATCAGTTGGTCTTACTAGTATCATCTACCCAACATTCACATCCACTATTGGGTTGAATTCCTCTCGAGGTCTATCACAAATAGGCCCAACATATATATCCTTATTTGAAAGGAAATTTTGACTATAGTAGCTATCCATGTCAAGATGTGGTGCACCCACTATCTGATCATACATTGCACTATCCTAAATTGTTTTTGGCCAAAAACAAACTCTCCTCGTCATGCTACAATTGACAAAGGGATTCTCTAGAGCATGTAGATTTTTTTTCCAATATGCTTTTCCACTATCATTCAAACTCTTTTCCCAGTGTGTGATGTATGCCTAAATTCCTCTCTGTATGTTTGCCATCTCTTTTAGTTCTTTGAAGGGTGCCAATGGAGGATCCCCTTCAAGAAAGAAAGGTTTCTCATCCACTTGTTTTCTAGATCTTAATTGAGCATGACCAATCGGACTCCATGATTGATGATTTGAACTTCATGATGGGAATGTTGTCTTTGACATGGAATTTAAACATCTTTGGTTTGCTGATACCCATGATATTTTGGTTACCATCTAGCAAGTGTGGTTCCATAAAGGCCTTAAAGTCATAGACTTCCTCGATAATGAATTAAGTGAATGTGTTGGACTCCTCTTAGCTGTTGGGGTGATAATGTCAAGTGGGATTAGCCACTTGGGCATGCCCCAACATGATTACAGTTTGTTTAAATCAAACTTTAATGTGTGAAGTCTTTCACACTCAAAGAGTGAAGCGGTCTGACTAATTCACCCACCCAATTTATTGGGTGATCCCTCTTGGGATTGACCATCTGACTATCTACAATGACTATGCAGGCTTGTATTAAAGAATGCACATTGTATGTAGGACATGATGGAAGTATTTTTAATTAATTGAATAAATTAGCTATTGAAAAAATGAGATACATATCTATGTAGAAGTGTGAAATAGCTAAGGAGCGAAGTGGAAGTGCTGGGTAAAATTGTATCAGATTCATAATAAAATATAGTGCTTTACTAGTGGATTTTTTCCTTCGGGTTTCTCCACTTAAATATGGTGTTATCTGTATCTCTATCTTGCTTATTATTTACTTTCATCTCTATCTCATTTAGCTCTGTTATTTGCTATCTATTTCAAGTTATTTCTTTGTCTAATTAACTCATGCATGTTATAATATATAATCTTCAACATTAATGGTGGATCTGTAATCTATGGATTACATTTCCCTGCTAAATCTAACATGGTATCAGAGCTTGGTGATTATGCGTGTGCAAGATCAATCTAGAAGTCTTTTGACTTGAAAGAGAAAAGAAACTTTAAGTTTATTGATGGATCTACGAGACCCAAAAGTTCCACAGTCGTGTTCAAGCTAACCAAGTTTAAAATTCCAATTTCTACCTAATATTACTTGAAATATTGATTAAATATGGGCTAAATGGCTATTTAGATCATGTTTAAGCTCATGTTTGCTTAGATATTTTCCTCTACTTTTGTTTAGCCATTTACGACTTGAATCTATCATTTGTGAGCTATTTTTCTAGTTTTCCACTTTAACGATTCGTTACTCGTGTTTGAATGTGGATTCAAAATATTTACTTAGATCCAATTTATTTGGGGTTTTTAAGTCCATTTTAGTAGTAAAATCCTTATTTTTTGTAATTTGTGCCTTTACGAAGCTTTGGCCAATTGTTTTGTGCCATTTGGCTTCAAATTTTAGGTCTTTTTTTTTTGAACTTTGGGACAATAATATTGATGCACATAACTTCCTTACTATTCTTCTCATGTTTGTAAAACCACACCCACTCTTAGAGTGCCAAATGGATTTAATCTGAAATATTTATATCTTTACGAAGTTTGGGCCAATCATTTTGTGTCATCTGGCTTTTCCTTGACAAACTTATTTGACTTCCTTTGAATGCGAAGCTTGAGCCAATCATATGCTCCATCTAGCATCACATTTGTCAATTTTTATGAATCTGGAGTAATCGAATTGCTCCATCTTGCTTTTTGGTGTTAGAATATTGTTTATATTATTGTCAATTAAAATCTATGAGCCAATAAGGGATTTACACGTGTTTTGTGCTTGTCATCGACTTAGATTAGCTATTTTTGACATTTGTGAAACTTGAGCCAATAATTTTTCTCCAAGTGGCTCCATATTCCACATTGTCAGTATTCTATTAACTTTTTCTAACATTTGCAAAGGGCAGACCAATAAATTTCTCCATGTATCTCTTCTTATCGCATTTGTCAGTTTTGCAAAATGTGATCCAATTAAAATTTTCCACCTTATCACATTTTTTCATTTTACGAAATGCAGCCATTTAAAAGGATCCATGTATCTTGTTTGACTTAGTCTTTTTGATTGCATTGCAAAGTGTGATCCAATATCTTTTGGACACATATATCTATCTTTTTTACAGAGAGTGCGAGCTAATAGAAAAGCACGTGCCTCATAAATTTTGTGTGTATCACGGGTTTCAAATTCCTTTGTTTCGCGGTTTATTAATTTTTCTTTGTACCACAGCTTCTAAATTTTTCTTCATTCCATAGATTTTTTAAGTCTGTGAACTATGAAGTCTAAGATAATTAAAAATCGACACATAGCCTTTCTTTTCACACTTGTCAGACTTGCAAATGTGATCCAATTTTTTTTTGACACGTATTCTAATTGTATTAGAGTGTTAATCTTTGCTTTTCTTCACCATTTAAATCTTGACACATGTCTTATTTTTTCCCCACACCTAAACTTTATTTTAAAGTTTGGTTTATAAATTGTTTAAATCCATTAATTTTTTGACAAGTGGCTTGTTTGAATTTGACTTTTCTATCGCATTATGTCAGAATACAAAATGTGATCTAATTAATTAAATACACATGTATACGATTTTGTCTTTTAATTAATTGTCAGTTTTTATTATTAGCTACATTTTCAAAACATGGTCTAATTAAAAAGAGACACATGTATTTGATTTATGTTTTAAAGCTTCACGTATTGACGTGTGTTTGTTTTTATTTTGTCACAGTTTTTTGAATCATTTTCAGACTTGAAGAGACTTTAACTTTAATTTTTAAAGCATCATGTCCACTGAGGATCTATTTTGAATCTAACATGTGCCTTTATTGGTATTCTTTATTTGTGCCATGTGTCGACCTCGTATGACCTATAGTTAAGTTATTTTATTTGTCAAAATAGCTTATTTTTGAGCTCACCCATGTTAAGTTGCTAAATAACTCATCAAGCTATCTTTATCTCGTGGGTTTTCTAATTCATCTTTGTCTTGCAGATTCTTATTTTTTTAATTAAACATCTCATTCCTTAGCTCACCGAGATGAGTTCTTAAAGAACTCTTCGAGCTCTTGTAACTCAACCCCGATTACTCGTTACTATCAATTTGATCTTAAATCGACCAATTTAAGCTATTATTTAGATCTTCTTGAAGATTTGATGAATTATGCTATGATCTTAAGCTCATAATTAATTAATTACTTAATTAATTAGCTCATTTTCCTATTAAAATGGTTTGTAGCTGAAACACAACCTTGCCCTGTTAAATTGATCCAGAACTTGACCAATTCAAGCTAATTTTTTAATCAAATTTGAGTTTTTTTGTTATCATATAACAAATTAAAAGATCTGTAGCTAGTTCTTTGTCTTTATTTAGCTTCTTTGAGTCATTTTCTAGCTATATTTGTCTTCATTTACCGTTTAAGCATCTAAAATGGCTAGTTTTGTTGTTTTTTCAATGGATAAGTCTCAGCTCTTGAATTCAACTAACTATAACATCTGGAAAGTACATTTAAAATCTTGTTTTATGGCTAGAAAGATCTAGGATCTTGTGAATGGCATTGAAAAATATCCCATAGGGAGACAAGATACCCCTAAAAACCTTATCTCCTTTTCTCAAAGATCTCAAAAATCTTTTTCCATCCTATTGCAAAGCATTAGATATGAGTTCTTGATGCATGTAGGCCATTTAGACTCACCTTCAACTGCATGGAAGCAATTATAGACCATACATGAAGTAAGTAGGCTATCTAAAATCATTAATCTTGTTCTAGATCTGTTTACAACATCCATGAAATGGGATGAGAAAATTGTAAAATATCTAGCTAAAATTAAGAACATTAAAGCTCAACTAGATGGTTGTAACTGTGATTTGTTTCAAGACAAGATTCTGTATTTTATAATTCAAATCAACATTCATGAAAAATATAGACATTACATCTCAATTCTTAATTCCAAATATTAGAATGAGAATGATGTACCTAATCTAGAATACCTTGTCTTATTTGTTAATTCAAGAAAAAATAGTCATTGAGAAATTTGATTCAAAAGAGACTACTTCTCAAGATCTGTTCTCTCAAAATAATAAACCTTATCCTACTAGACATTTAAATGCAAATCAGAATTCTAGTATTCATCCCAGATTTAAATCTAATTCTAAAACTAACTCTGTTAAAAGCAATCAACCATTCAAAGTCAAATTTAATGGAACTTGTAATAAGTGTGGAAAATTTGGACAAAAAGAGTCTTATTGTAGAGTCAAGATTAATAAATCAGTCAAGAATACTAAAAACAAAAAGCCTAGTATTTACAAGAAAAAGCAAAAGAAAAAGCAAGAAAATGTATCTGAGAAGTCTATTTCCCTATATACAACCCTTTCAGCTTCAAATGATAATGAATGTATTCTTGATAGTGTTGCCTCCAGTGCATGAATTGCATCCTAATATCCTTTTAGATATGGTCAAATGTGAAGAGAATATCTATTTAGGAGATAAATTTGTCATTAGAGCTGAAGGTTGTGGCAATGTTAATATTTCTAATGGTTTAATTAGTAATATCTTGTATGTCCCTAAACTGAAAAAGAATATTTTTCTTGCTCTCATATAACCAAATAAAACTATAAAGTTTTTTTTTACAAAAAAATGGTATGTCAAAATCAATTTAAAATTTCATCACTTCTGGATCCTAAAGAATGGATTGTATATCTTTGATGGTTTTGTCTCTAAGTTTTGTTTTTCTTCCTCTTCTAGAATGAAATTAAGAAATGGCATGAAATACTTGGTCATGTAAATTTAAAAATTTTGTATGATATATCTAGACTAAATCTTTGTTGTTGGTCTTCCTAAGATAAAATCGAACATGAAACTTATGAAAGTTGCCTACATGGTAAGCAACATGCTCAACCATTTCACAAACATCATGATCCAAATTCCTCTCAGTTATTAGAACTGATCCATAGTGATGTAAGAGGTCCACTTGAGGTTCCTTCTCTTAGTGGTGCATTGTATGTTGTTTGCTTTATTGATGATTATTCTAGAATGACTTGGTCTTATTTCATTAAGAAAAAGTCTGATGTCCTATCTAAATTTTAGGAATTTAAATCTCTAGTTGAGAATGCTTCAAATCTGAAAATTAAGAGAATTAGGACTGATAATGGAGGAGAATATGTCAACAAAGCCTTTGATGAGTTTTGTGTGTCATGTGGAATTCAAAGAGAATTGACCACTCCTATTCCCCTCAAAAAATGGCATTGTTGAAAGAAAGAATATGACTATCTTAGAAATGGCTAGGACTATGATTCATGCTTCCAATGTGCCTAAGTTTTTATGGGCTGAAGCTATGAACATTGTTGTCTATATTTTAAATAGACTACCTACAAAACCTCTTCATCAAGCTACTCCTCATGAAGTATGGACAAAGAAAAAACTAGATATCTCTCACCTAAGAATATTTGGTAGTCCTTCTTTCATCTCCATTCTAAAATCTAAAATGAAGAAGCTTGATTCAAAATCCTTTGCTTATGTTTTTGCTATCTATGGTTGTAAAACTAAATGTTTTAGAGTCTATGATCCATTCAAGCATGACATTGTTGAAAACGGAAATGTTCAAGTCTTAGAAATAACTTTCTCTATTGATTCTAATAAAACCTCCTTGCTTCTCTAGAGATAAATCTGAATAATCCTCCTACTGAAATTATGGAAACAAAATTTCAAGAGGCTGATTATCCTTATCTAGATATGATGGAGATTGAGGGAAGTCATCCCAAAATGTCTTGCAACCTAAAATTCCTAGGTGGGCTAAAAATCTTGTTTAAAACTCTCGTCCTAATAATCTTAGAAAACTAACTAGAAGTCAACATTCTTATCATGCCTTGATGACCCTCTATGAGGTAGAACCACAATCCTTTGAATAAGCATCTCAAGATGATAGATGGCTTCAAGCTATGAAGGATGAATACAATTCTCTAATTAAAAATGACACTTGGGAATTAGTCCCTCCTCCTTCTAAAAGAAGCATTGTAGGATCTAGGTGGTTGTTCAAAATTAAATATAACTCTCTAGGAGAGATTAAAAATTCAAATCAAGGCTAGTATCTCGTGGTTTCACTCAGAAACTAGGTATTGACTATGTTGAGATTTTTCTCATGTTGCTAACATGAACACTGTAAGAGTTCTTCTTGCATTGGTTACCCAATATGGTTGGAAGATTCATCAAATGGGTGTCAAAAATGATTTTTAAATGGTGAATTAAATGAAGAAACTTATATGAGTCATCCTAAAGGATTTGAGGCTCTGGAAAGGAACTTTATGTTTGTAATCTTAAAAAGTCTTTGTATGGTCTTAAACAAGCTCCTAGAGCTTGGTATGCTAAAATTAACTATTTCTTTCAAGACCTTGGCTTTACTAACTGATTTTTATGATAATGATTTATTTTTCAAGTTTGATAACAATCATATTATCATTATTTTCTTATATGTAGATGATCTTTTGATTACTATAGTAATAAAAGTCTAATTGTAAAAATCAAACAAAGGTTAAAACAACATTTTGAAATGACTGATTTAGGTTTATTAAATCACTTTCTTGGCATGATTATCATTCAAGATCATAACTTATTGTTGCATCTCAATATCAATATGTTTTTAATCTACTTAAGATATTTGACATGTTTGATTGTAGGCCTGTTTCCATTCCTATTGAAGTTGGTGTTAAGTTTGATCCTACTCTTTATAGGAAGCTAGTTGGTAGTTTGATCTATTTAACTATTACTTGATCATATATTTCTTATGCAGTAGAGTAATGTCAATATTTATACAATAACCTTATGAGGATCATTGGAAAATGGTAATTTTTTTTTTGAAATATATGAAAGGCACAATCAATTTTGGTCTTGTATATTTGTCTTGTAATGATGTACAATTATTTGGTTATTGTGATTCTAATCATGTTGGTGATGTTGCAGATAGGAAGTCTACTTCTAGATATCTTTTCAAGCTTGGTACAAGTGCCATCACTTAGAGTAGAAAAAGAAACCAACAATGTTTATCTCTTCTACTAAGGAAGAGTATAGGAGTGTCATGGAAGCTGCTAAAGAAGTTATATGGTTGAAAAGGAAATTGGCTAAGTTACACATGCATGTCAAAGGGAGTACTAATCTTCTATGTGACTTTCAGCTGCATTTCTCTTGAAAATAATCCAGTTTAGCATCAAAGGACAAATCATATTGAATTCCATATGCATTTCATCAGAGAAAAAGTCCTTAATGGTGATATTGATCTCCATTTTGTCCAACTGAAGATCAGGTTGTAGATATCTTCACAAAACCACTATGTTCTATAATTTTTTCAATTTTTGTATATTGTTAGGCCTATCGATTTTCCCTTGAGGGGGAGTGCACATGACAATGCCACCTCTTAATGGCCTATTTAAACTTCCAATACTTCCTCCAATTGTAATAAGTAAATGTGTCACTATTTTGTGAAGTTACTTGTAAATCCCAACGAAGCTTTAGTCATGGGTATGCCTTATCTTATAAAAGGCTCCATGGTCGATGTAAGTCTTCATATTGTAAAGCAATGGTCTTATGAATCTTTTTTGGGAAGATCTGCATATCTCCTTGTTGGCATGCTAAGCCTAAATCATTAATGTTGATTCATGGGTCTGAAACTTGGCATGTCGATTGTCTTCTTCCACCCAATTTACTCGGGTGATCCATCTTAGGATTGACCATCATTTGTCTACAATGGATATGTAGGCTTGTATTAAATATTGTGAGTTATATGTAAGACATGATGGAAGTATTGTTGATTAACTGATTGAATTAGCTATTGAACAAGTGAGAGACATAGCTCTGTAGAAATGTGAAATAGCTAAGGAGCAAAGTGAAAGTGTTGGGTAAAATTATATCAGATTCATAATAAAAGACAATGCTTTATCAGTGGATTTTTTCCTTCAAGTTTCTCCACTTAAATCTGGTGTTATTTGTCTCTTTATCTTGTTTATTATTTACTTTCAGCTCTATCTCATTTAGCTATGTTATTCACTATCTATTTCAAGTTATTTCTTTTTCTAATCACCTACATACCATAATATATAATATCTAGCATTAATGGTGGATATGTGATTTGTGGATTACATTTCCCCTACTAAATATTACATTGGAATTTTCTATAAGTTTCCTTTATTTTTGGCAAAGAGAATATATCCAATTTGCACAATGTTGTTGATAATCAGAATGCCCCATCTATGTCTTCATGTGTATGAACCATAGGAAGGAAACTCACATACAATGTGTTGAAAACCCTTCTAGATGCCAACATGGATTCGAATGCAAACAATGTGTGATTTTTGTTGTCACTTGCAACATTATCTAGTTGTAACTAGAGAATTAGTGGTTTTTTTCTAAATGAACTTGAACATCTTCTTACTGTATTAGTTGTTTGAGCACCCTCATTTTTCTGCTTGTATTTATTATAATTGTCATATGCATCATTTTGCAATAGTGCATCATGTAATGGGTGTTTTGACATCCCACTACTATATAACAAATCACCATACTAATATGTAAGTGGTTCTTCTAGCTTCCAGATACATAGTTCTAATGATGTTATTGTGAATTTTTCTCCTCTCTCAAAAAAGAAAGACCAAAGTGCTTGAAACCCCCAATTTTGTGCCCATGTGTCAGTATACCAGTCAAGGTGATGGGGAGATTAATAGCATTGCTTATTGATTTTGATTTTTTGCCCATCCTTGGTATTGCAGTTTTCATCTTGTCCATTTTTTCATGCACAATGCTCAAATAACTATTAGGATTTTGTTGTGATTGCACTCTATGTGCATAGTAAGTTGCACAACAACTTTGAATGTAATAATTATTCCATTTATGGCATTGATCTATTTGTGCCAGTGTTTCTAGACATGAGGTCACTGTACGTTTGTTCTTAAGCTTTGTGCACTCATCACATTTGGTGAATAAGTTGTTCTTGGTGATTGAAACATGGGAGAAATGTTCTTGCCATATTTTGCTGATATTTTATTGTGACATTGGAGGAAGGTCCAACAGTGAAAGGCCCTCATTACAATTTTGTATTATGTAAGAAAAACTTTAACATGTAGGAAGCTTCTCATTGTTACTTTAGTACCATCTTTTCTCACTGGATGAGACAAGTGTGGGGATATATCATAATTATTATCCACCATTTTGGATATAAATGCAATAGTTGCAACAATGTTTGTCATTTGTTTTTGTTTTCCTATATTTCCATTTATTTCCCTCCTCTCACCATTAATTCAAGATTTTTTTATACGTAATAGGTGCTTTTGGGATTCCATAACATATGTACCATGCATTCTAACATACATCCCTTCCACATAGATTCAATTTATCTATAATATGTTCTAAAGTTTGACCTTGATCACAAGTTCTAGCATTTGTGGTGAATGTATTAAGTACAAAATTTTGATGGAAAGTTCATTCATACCTATAGTTAAATTCCAACTATGATTGAAAGCGCTTAGAGATAGATTGGAGAGACATCCTTCCTTGTAGCAAGGTTTTTTCTCAACTTCAGACAAAACTTCTCTTGATTTTTCATCATTTTCCCTTGCCTTTGGTGTATTATATGGAGTAGAATTTACCTTTTGGAATTTGCAGGCATTGTAATGTATTTTTATCAAGTTTTCATTACTACATATGGAGGATTCATATCAATTTAGGTATACCAGTTGAGGAAATGGATCTTCAAATGCACTTCACATTTTTACCAAAAGCTCTTCTGGAATTTATTTTAGCCTTACTTCCATAATGAAACCATCTTGATGGGCTAACTAGCTGGTAGGCCTTTAGATGAGAGATCCTTCTAATATGGAGCAACGCTTGAAAAAAGGTGTAGTTAATTTATCAACATGCACCCCAAATGTATTTCCATATAATTATTTAAATTGCACCATGCCTCCTTCATATATATTTGTAATTGTTGCTTCTACAACAAATTTTTGTTCTTTTGAACAAAAGTATATCAACTTGTTACTAATCCCTTTGAACTTCAAATCGAGTTAAGTGTTTTATGTGGTGATTATTTCTTGGAGTTCATAATTTCCATTCACACGAAGTGAAGTTATTATTTCTAGATCAACTAGGTTTTGATTGGCCAGAAACTTTTTGTTGAGTTGTAGACTTGGCTAGTAATCATTTCGTGTAGTTATAATATTCTCCACAAAAACACAAAGCGTGTGGGTCACAAAACTACTCATGAAATCACATATTCTTCTTGTACCATGGATATAAACCCTTCAGTTATGTCACCTTATTTTTAGGACACTTATGTTTTAGCACCGGGTAGGTTGTAGCAAATGCATGCTTTTCTTTAGGAGTTTTGAATCAATGAATATCACTGTTAGAATTCAAACCCTCATCCCCATTAAATGTATCCTCTGAGTCACTTATCATGATGTTTTAAATGCCATCACCCCCACATGTGAAATATTTTAAATCACATGTTTAATCATTTACTTCCTTTCCCATGGGATAAAGTATCCCTTGTTTTTAATTTCGGCCAAGGTTTCAAAATCATCAATTGTGTACATAAGTCTCACTCTGCCATTGAATACAATACTTATTGTGACAACAAATAAGCTATACCCCATGTCTCTACAATGGAGTGTATCTTTGGATGGATAAACTAGTCCCTCTCGAAACTTTCACACCTTTGGATAGTAAATCCATATGTGCTCCATCTTAAAAAATAGAGTTCATTTTCAACTGTATCCACAAATAAAAAGAGAAAATTAGTACTAAGGACACTTAAATATTTAACATTAGTATGGAGAATTGAAATCACAATGATAAAATACAAATATACATCTTATATGAACACCTTTAAAACCTCATTTAATCCAAATCTTTAAATATATAACAAATTTTATTATACCCTTAGATCCCGCTGATGTGTGTAGAATTTTATCCATCAAACACATAGTGTAGGGGAAAGGATCCAATGATCATGAATCTTAATGTAGGAGGATATTAGAGTTACTTAACAATCATATTTAAAATACATATATACCCTTTAAAAAATTAATATTTTTATAATGACCACATTTTATTTTGTACATTTAAATTTTGTTGAAAATATATTTCTAAGGGATTTAAAATAGGTACTTTTTAGCACGAAGAAAAGTAATATTATCCCTTGTTTCTGAATAAAATCACATTTTCGGGACAAATGATGTGTCACCTTTTTATTGGCTGATTTGTACATGTGACTTGATTTTACTTGTGTTATTGGCTACCTTTTTCTAAATTTTTAGTATAAAAGTTATAAATGTTGACTTCAATTTTTACAACTAGTGGTACTATACTTCACATTACCACTCATAGTCATTGGCTTATGCACATTCATTGGCTTCTTTCCCCTATGGCTTTCAAAAGTTGTATAGCCTAACGGTCATTGTGACATAATTTTTTTCTTACATGCTAAAATTCAAATATTTAATTGAATGGGAGGAAAAAAATTTATGATCGCGCTTTAATGTGCGAGTGAGAGCAATTTCAATCTCAAAAACTCACACTTGGATATCACAAGATAGTTCATTATAGTCTGAGAGATTTGTGGCCTTGTACATCTAAGAAGTGTGATCCCTCACACATCAAAGTGTGATCCCTCGTATGTTGAAGTGTGCTCCCTTACACATCAAAGTTTGATCCCTCGCATATCGAAGTGTAATCCCTCACACGTAACCTTACGATCCCTCGCACAAAAAAATGATCATTTTTAAGATGAAGTGTGAGAATTCACACTTGGAATAATGATCACTCACATATCGAAGGGCATATTTTCACCTGCCATTCTAGTCAAAATTTTCTAGCCTAGCGGCCTCTTGGACTTAAATTTAGGGCCATTAATATTGTGTCAAAGTAAATCGTTCATGTATTTAATTCTCTAATTGTATAGCTATGTTTATTTTATGGTATAGAGTTCAAGTTTAGTCTTTATTTGATTAACGATGGTGGTATATGCTTTGATTCAATTATGTGTATTAATTGTTTCTAAGATTTTTATATCTTATGTAATATTTTAACAATATAAGTTTATTTTTAATAATTGTATATAATATTGAGTATAAGTAACCCATGCTACGTAGTTTTTATTAATAATTTTTAATATTAAAGACTTAATTTCAATTAAATATATGTATGTCAAATTTAAGTTTCAAACAATGTCAAATTTTAGTTTTCATACATTAAAAATTATGTTATAAAAATGTTACCTTAATTCTTTACAATAACAATTACACTTTTTTGTAAGGTCAAATATTACCTAATTAATATTGTGCTTCCCTAAACATTAAATGGCCATTAAACTGTATAATGTAAAATCTGCCACTTGAGAGTATTTTTTTATTTTTTTCTTAACATATTTAATGTTAAGTGGTACAATATTAAATTTTAATCCACACAAACTCTGTTAACGTCTATATTTAATGCAATAAAATGGAAAATTGTATACTCATTTTGAAGGCGACAACACCAAAACAAGGAGCACATATACAAATGGGGGAAGAATAGAGTTACAAAAATTAAAAGAGGTAAAGCATTGTTATTTTATTTTGAAGAATTTCATTTTATACACCCATTTCACAGTGATTGTAAATATTGCATTTGTTAGTAGGTAATTAACCAATTTTTAATGTTTCTCCACATGTTTTGATTCTGTGAATTTACAGAGCGCAAGACCCCTTATATATTTATATTAGAAAAAAAAAAATGAAATTAAGTTTAGATAAAAGATGGAGTACATAAATTGTTTCATTTTTGAATGTTTATAGTAACTAATAAATTTGTAGGACATGGAAATATCACCATTTTCCTTGTTTTCACATTTCGAATCCCAAGTTTTCAAATCAACTCCAAGAAACTATGAAGACAATATGGTTTTTTCAACACAACTAAGCAATTTTCATGTAAAGGACTTCTGCATGCAAAACTTAGATGGAAATAGTGTCTCAAATTTGCAAGAGAATATAAGTGGTGCACATAAATTAGGTCCTTACATTCCACATTCACAAATCAATCTAAATTCTCCATATATTGTTGATGATGTTGATGATTCAAAATTAGAAGAAACATTTTCAATAACCCATGCATATGAAAGAGATATAAATAATGAGGAGCTAATGAAATAATACAAATAAGAACTGTGGTCAAAATTTGATGTGAAAACATTTATTTCAAAATATGAAGAGGTGTATGAACATTTAAACTATGGAAAACTTAGAAAGAAACATTGGGATAATATAGCAGATGCTTTGAATCAAGTTTGTGGAAAAAAATTCACTAGGATGCAATGCAAATACAAGATGAACATGTTGAAGAAAACCCTCAAGAAGGAGAAACAATTGGAAAACACAACATTGGCAACACATTCAACATGGACTTTCTATGAAGATATGGATCACATTACACAAAAAACACACAAGGTTATTGGTTTTAATGGAAAAGAGAGGGTTAATATAACCACTTCTACTTTTGAAAAAGACATGAGAGGGAAATTAGAAATCCCTTCTATCAACATTGAAAATTTGGAAGGAGCAAAGATAGAAACCCCTTTGAATAAAAATGGAATTCAGAGAAAATGTGTGAAGAGAAAAAGAAACTCTTATGGAGATTTGAAAGAGGTAATAAAAATAGCATGCATCTATTCAGTTAGAAATTTAAATAAATTGAGAAGGGAAGGATTCAAATTGAGTGTGAAAGAATGGAGCAAGAGAGAAATCTAATGGAGAAAATATTGGATGGAACAAGAGAGAAATCTAATGGAGAAAATATTGGATGTACAACTTCAAGTTGTAAGTCTTTTTACCTAGGTAAATTACAGTTTTTAACCATAGTAATATAGTATTGCATCATTCATTCCATTATAAAATATGGTATACATTGTGTAAGAAAAAATATCATGCATTGGAGTTAGCTAATACTTCTCTATTTTGCATTCTTCCTTTTTATTTCAGAACAATTCTAATGATTAACATCATGGGCACCACCAAGATCATTGACACACACATCCCAAGATATTGTTTGTGTAACAAAATAATTTAAAAATGATGTTGGTAAACATGTATATTTTTGTTGAGGACAATATGATAATTCAATATGTGAGACATCAATTGAACCACATATCATTGGTAGTATAGTCAAAGTATGGAATACTTATATACTCTCTATGTAATTTATAGACGATAATATTTTTTTATTAGGGGTAAATAGTTTTGAAGGGACTATACCCTATTACAAAAAGCTCACAAGTCAGATAGAGCATCAAAAAGTATACCAAAGTATTGAAGGGACTAAGCCCTAATACAAGAAGGCTCAAAATCCAGAAAGTGCAGTAAAACCATAAAAAATGGATCAGAATCCAAGATAAACATGAGTACCAACTATAGCTTAAACAAAAACTATAAAGAGGGAACAAAAAGAGTTAAATCTGCAACAAAGCATCCTAAAAAATAGTAACTTTACAACATCAAAATAGGAATTGGAAAGCAGTAATATTCCACATTACTTGACTACTTTATCAATCTTAGTTTTTATCTTCTGAAGAGAGGTGAATAATTCCAGGGAAGTGACATGAGAGGGGTCCTTTTTATCCAGTTGTGAGAGAACCAGGTCCCTTACTAAATCTGACTCCCAAATGGCAGAAGGAATGTCACTGAGTATGAAGACACTTTTTACATATTGCTTCATGAAGTTGTATATAGCCTTGACCACGAAATGATAAATTTGTCCCTTCCTTTTGAAAAACCTAGTATATTGTCTATAGAATTAATTTTTTTATAGATTTTCAAAGTCTTTTCATTATCCGTATCTGGGTCATCATGCATATTCCTTTTACCTTCTCTCTTACTAATTTGTTTGAGCTCTTATTTTAGGTCTCCAACTTCCTTTTCCAACTTGACATTTTTTTTATAAGTCCTTCCTCCTTTTCATTAGAAATAGAGTCAGTAGAGTTGCTAATATGGAGAAGAGTTTTTGTCAATTCAATCTCTTTATTGCTATGAAGGACCCTTTGGGAGGGGAGGGGTTGATTGATGGGGTAAAGAGGATTTTTGGTTTTGATTTTTCTACACTCAGGAGTGGTGGTGGGGGTAATGGAGTCAGGGTAAGGGGGTAGGGGCAGTTGGGATTGTACAAAGTTAGGAAATACAATGAAAATGTAGTAGCAGAATGAGACCTTGATGGAGGGGGGTGGCACAAGTCTAATTTTTTAAACTCAAGGATAGAGTGCTCTAAGGAATTTAAAATATAATACGGAAAGATAACTTGTAAATTCCTTCTAAAGTGATTTAGGAAAACCAAATGTTTAAGAGGAACCGTCACATATCTACCTTCCAAAGTTACATACACGATAATCATCCTTGCAATTTCATTGAAGGGTTCGGGAATGAAGGTTAATTTTATAATTTTTGTAAAAAAATCAAGATTTTCTCCATCTGTAAGGAATTTCTTGGTTTTAGCATTATTTTCTACCCTTTTACTAAAAATCTAGCCCCTTTTAGGCTCAGTCCCGTAACCTCAACAATAAGTTCTTTAGTAATTTTGATGTGGATCTCCCCATATTCAACCGTCCTTTATTTCCACCCAGCTGCAAATTGAACAGAGACATCTTGATCGTGACCCTACATTTTCTCAATGAGGTTAGAGACCCCACCCATTTGCAAATAAGTCCATAAGATCACATCATCCTTCCAGGATGGGTTGAAAATGGGTTGTTTTACATGGAGGTCCACCCATTTTGTTGTTATTTTTATTTTGTTTCTAACTACAATGCTTCTTCCCCAAAGCCACTTCTCAACAACTTCTTCGCATACCCAAAATGAAAAATGTGAGTGGTATTAATTACCCTACGTGCAAAGGAGATAATCAATTTCAAATCGGCAGAGAGGGGCTCATTAATGATGATTTTGAATATCATATTTATCCTTAATAATGTCATTGTGTACCATGCTAGGGATAATATCATCACTAAACCATTTTTGCATGTTATTACTAACACCATAGTTAGCCAGACTATCCGCCACTTTGTTGCCTTCACGGTAGGTATGTGTGATTTGAAAGTTTACAAAGGATTTACAAATCTCAATAGATTCATAAATGAAATGCCTAATTGTCCAACTAGGGGTTGAAATTGATTTAGGAGGTTTATTATGTTCAAAGAGTCCCTTCAATTATAATATTGGAAATGTTGCAATCCCTAACTAGCCTTATCCCCCATAATGTTGCTAGGGATTCAAAATAGTGGTTTGTTTGGTGGCCCATTTTACCTACCAAAGTAGCAACAAGATAGCCTCTGTGATCCCTGATTACTCCACCTCCTCCTGATGCCCCAATATTTCCTTTGGAAGCTCCATCAAAATTCATCTTGTACCATAAAGTGGGAGGCTGAATCCAATGAATTTTCAATCTATCAATTCTATTTGGATCATTCCTATGAATATTTCCATTACAACCTTATAAGAAGCAAGTATATGTTCTTATGCCTTTGGATAAGGTTTATTTTTAGGATCCCCAAACCTTTCAATGTTATCCTTGATGTAATAGTGATTTCCTTAAAGATCTTATTACATACTTGTCTCATTATTCACTGAAAATTATACCATTTCTAGGTTTCCAAAATCTCCATATGGTATGAGGTAGAACCAAATTCCATAATCTTGTTATCATGTTATGTTTATATGGTGGATCCTATTGCTCCCACGTCCCGAAAGAAGGTGTTAAGAAGAACCCAATGTGAAGATTGAAATTTGTAAATATAAGACTCCAAATCTTTGAAACATATTCACGATACAAGAAAAGATGTTTGATGTCTTCAACCTATTTTTTGCACATACAACATTTGTTGGCCATAATGAAACCCTTTTTAATAATATTATCATTAGTAAGAATCTTGCATTTTAACACAAGCCATAGAAAAGAAAAAAACTTTTGGGGTTAACTCAGGCATCCATATTTTACTCCAATTTAATCCAGTTTGATTGCTATAAAAAAGCATTGTATCTGAAATGACTGTATAGTCTCCATCAAGAGAATCAACCTAAAGGAGATCATATTTTTATCCTTTTGATTAAGAGGAATGCGAGATATTGTTGTTGTAAAGAGGAGATATCAAGTTCTAGATTATCAACTTTGAGTTGTTTCCAATCTCTCTTATTACCACCCTCTTCAATGTAATATTTTACTTTATTTCCATATTTCTCACTTAGACTGTCTTTGAGGGAACCAAATTTATCACTCATCTTGAAATAAGTCCAATTGTCTTGCCAAAAATGTATATCCTGACCATTTCCAACTTTCCATCTACATCCTTTGATAAGAATATGTTTGATTTGAAGTAATTTGTTCCAAAAAATGGAACCAGTGGGAAGTTGTTGTTCAAAAAGGAATGAATTCACATTTTCTGAGCCAAGTATTTTATCCTAATAAGTTCAGTCCAAGGTTACTTTTCCTTAAGAAGTCTCCAACCAAGTTTGGCAATAAGAGCAACATTCATCTTTCTGATATCCTTAATTCCCAGTCCACCAATCTTTTTTGGTATACAAACTTGATCCCAAGCCACTAAATGGTATCTAAATCTTTCTTCAGTCCCATGCCATAGAAAGTGCTTTTGAATTCTCTCAATGTTGTCCACAATTGTTTTTGGAATGTTGTACATTGACATGATATATATATATATATATATATATATATATATATATATATATATATATATATATATATATATATATGGACAAGTTCTAAAGTGTACTTTTGATTAATAAACATTTTCCACTCTAGAGAGAATATCCCCATTCCATCCACCAATTTCCTATGAAATCTATGTTAGAATAAAATACTATTATTATCCTAATTAATTATGCATTATATAATTTATTATATAATTAATTTTATTAATTAAATAATGTTGTTATTTGGTTTTATTAACCATATTATTTGTTTTATTCAAAACGTCACGAGATCTTTGTTAAATTGTTTTAACAATATAATTGTTTGATTATATTTTTGTGCTTCCTGATGTATTATGGAAGCTATTGTAATTTTGGTTGTACCTGTGTAACCTTTCTTTTTATCTGCACATGATTGTATAATACCTATAAGTATTACAGTCCAGCTATTGTAAATTGGTTGATTGAGTTTAATAATATTTGTTAGGCATCCGCTTTGTTTCTCAATTTACATTTGGTACCGAGAGAGAATCGAACTTGTGAGGTCATGAAGGTGTGAAAGAGAGAGAAGCAGAGAGAGAGGAAATTGGAGAAGCGTTTGTAGAAATTGAGAGCTTGTGTAGCCTTGTGTAACCTCCCAGCCCCATCCCTACCTCCCCCACATCCTCCTGCTCATTCTAGGTGTTTGGAATGCAATTATTTTTGCATTGGTGCACCCAACACCAAGCAAAACTTGCTATATAGTATAGAAATTTTAAAATATATTTATTTATTTTTCCCCATTAGGGGTTTTATCTCTAATATTAGAGAAGTATTTAGTTACTTGCCATATTTGGAGGACTATGTGCTACTTACGGAGGTGTATATCCCCCATCGAGTAGTAGAACTCATCACTTGAGCCATAAGGCATATTACATTGGGATAATCGAGTTACGAGACAAGTCTCCCACTAGCCAGGGATGATTTTAGTAGTGAATATTCGTAATATGGAAAAAAAAATATTTTAGGAAAATTTGAAAAGGTGATTTTTTGGAGCGGGTCAGTGTCCTATTTGCCTAAAATATAAATTATATTTTTTTGGGTTCGGCTTCGCCTTCATTTGAAAACATCTCCTATAAAAACCTAGGTGATTCACCTGGGTAGTATACCACAAGTAGCTTACCAAATTACCAATACCGTGAAGTTTGAACTCGCATACTCTTAAGCACTAGAGATTGTTGTTAGCCTATTAGGGTTAGTTGTTGACGTGTGACAAGGATATAGTTGATGCGCGACAAAGAGGTATTGCAGACGCATGACAAGGAGATATTGCAGACGCGCGACAAAGGGGTAAGTAGTTGACACGTGAGAGGAATAGAGTTGATGTGTGATAACGAGAGTTAACACACGACATGTCATAAGTAGTTGACGCATGACAGGGATAAAGTTGACTCATGATAGAGATAATTGATGCCTTAGTGACGCACGATAGTTTCGATTGATGCCCGTTGATGAGCGACAAAGGGTTAGTTGTTGATGCGCAACAGGAGTCACTACTTGGTTCTTTTGTTGACGCATGACTCTATTCAGAATAATGGAAGGTGCTAGTCCTAAGAATGTGAAGACCCTAAAAGTAACTAAGAAATCTCAGAAATCATTGTTCAAGTATTTTGGAAACTCTACGGATACAGATATTGAAAATACCAACAACCATAAAGATGCCACTAGAAAGAATCAGAATACTGATTGTGTGGAAGGTATTATTGAGGTGGACATGCATTCTACATAGTATCAAACAAATGACACCTACGATAATATGCTAGATCTTGAAGATATTCTTCCTGTTGGGGTGCAACCAGAAGTGCATCAAGATATCACACATACAAATACTCAACAAAATGGAACACATAAATCAAATTCAAATTCCGGTTCATGAAAGAGGAAACTAGGTGATTGTGATATTGCTCAAAATTATACTCAAAAAATTAAAACATTGAAAACAAACAAGAATATGTGGACCATTGGCAGGTCATACAAGTTTGATTGGGTAGCTAAATTTCCATTTATCAAACCTGTACAATCATCTAATTCTGAAGAGATCCCATCTGAATGTACATGTACAATATGTACGTGGAAATTGGGAAAGAAACAAAAAATGCAAATGAAGCTGAAACTATAGAAAAACATTGTGGAAAACAATATTTGACTGTAACGGGGTGGATGGCCAGAAAATCAAAACACACAGGTGGAAAACTAAAAAATAATGCATGCATGTTAGATACACAGTGGAATATGAGGCAGAGTAGAAAAAATGCAGACATCTCTTGGAAAAGGAAGGAAAAATCACATCGCATATTGGTAAGATGAATCAAAAAAATCTACATGCAAAACTCATACAATTCTCTTCTATTTCGCATACTAAAAAAAGGAAGACCGATTTTGGATTTCCTTGATTTCAAATTTTTGTATCAATATAATGGAATGCTTTGAACGTACCTCGATCTCATTGGTCCAGAAGTAGTGGATGGGAAATGGAAAAATGCCTTTCAATGATAGATAAGGAAGATTTGAAAGAGAATGTAAAAAAATAAAAGTTTATCTCTCTTTCAATTAATGAAGTGACAATAGTCGACAACACTGCATGGGTATGTATCCACGTCTATACTTTAGAAAATCATATAAGGACACCTCATCATTGGGTGTTATGAAAATGGTTGAAAACTGTAATGTGAAAAACCTACATAAAATAGTTGTTTCTCATTTGAAATATATTGCTAGAATGACTGATTATGAAATTGCTATGAAGTTGGTATGCGTTGGAGCAGATGGTGCATCTATCATGCATGGTCATTGAATAGGGTTGTGTGTTAGATTACAAACAACAGTGACCCCATATATGCTACCAATTCATTGTATGGCTCACATAATGAATTTAGTGTATAAAATGGTAAGCAACCATGAAAATGTTGCTAAATTAGAAGACCTTATAAGAGAACTTCATGCCTATATGGCAAGCAACCCAAAGTGATTTCTTGAGTTCCAGAAATTTGTAATTGGAATTACAGATGGAAAAGAATTTATAAAAGATGTTGAGACTAGATGGATCTCTTTGTATGAACCTACATGTAGAGTTCGTGAGGAGTATCCTTCGTTGGTTGGTTTCATGCACAAATACCATCATGAAGTTGATAGGGCGAGGGACTTGTTGTTCTATTTAACTGATTTGGAGACATTGCTTACATTGGTTGGTATTCTTCAAATGTTGTAGGAGATCAATACACTGATGAAGCATGCACATGGAAGATTGATCTATATTGTGGATTTTATACAGATGAGAAAAATGGTATGCCAAATTCTTGATATCTTGTATTGTTCCCAAGATAGTTTTGATACACCTATTTTTGAGAATTGGAAAGCTTTATTAGATCTTAAAAATCCTATTAACTATTTGAGATTTAATATCCATGATCACCTTTGCATCACTTTGTTAATGGGAGGGACATACCACTGCACATTTTGCAAAAATGTCAAGATATTACAGGATTGGAATGAGAAGATGTTCCCGTGACACGTAATCTCTTTGAGTTTGTTATAGTTGAAACAAGAATAAAGCTTAAAAAAATTCAGAATCCTTATCATCAGAAATTAGAGAACGTTTCTCCAAAGATAAAATTCTTGAAGCCATGGGTGTGATGAATCCTAATTTTTGGAATACTGAAGGTGGTCGTGTTGACTTTGTAAGAAATAATTTCCATAAATCCATGGGTACAATAATGGAACATTTTGTAAAGACTTCAGAGTTCAAGGGTATGGAAATCAAAGGTATACTGAATGCTAATTTATTAAAATTTCAATCAACAAATTTTGCAACAACAATGAGGAACCAATATAAAAATTTAGACGAACCTTCTGAAAGTGGTGCTATTACAAGGCTGTGGTGAGGAATCTATCAAAGTTCTATCTTACAAGAAGATATCAGTGAATATTTTAGATTATATGAGTTATGCCAAACAATGATTTTGGGGTTTGTGGAGGATGAAAGGGTTTTCAGTGCACTATCATTTATAAAATCAAAACTGAGAAACAGGTTGGATAAAAATCTGGAAAGTTGCATGAGGTGTTATGTTTCTTGGTACTCCATGGAAACCTTTCCTTTTGACAGAGCAATTGTGCATTGGAATTCCCTTTGCGAAAGAAGAGGTGTGAATAATATAGCTACAAGTACAATTGTTCCCAATGTTGAGAGTGGAATTGGCGCATCGTCACACTCTACAGAAGAGAACATCAAGTTTGAAGAAGCTATTGATAATGGATTGTTTCAACTTTAAATATGTATTTTCTTCACCTTAATCTTATAGTTTGTCACTTTAATTTTATTTCAGATCTTGTTATCATTAAAGATGTTACAGTCTATATATTTACATTTATTTAAATACAATCTTTTTCTTTTTTTTGAAAATGTGGGTTGACATCCATCCGAGGAAGCTGGTACTTCTCGAGACTGACAATGTCAAGCAACTCACCCATCTATCTACTAATCCATTTCTCGTGTTGAGTTTTCTTAAAACAAAGATCTAGCACATTACCAGTGATGATTTCACAGCAATCTAAAACACTAGAGGTAAGTTAAACCCTATCATATCATCTTTCTTGATTTCTTACAATTATGTTTAATTTATTTTTTATATTTGCAAAATGCTTTGATATATTTTTTAAACTTTGTGAGATAAAATGACACAATTGAATTTTACAGAGAAAGATATTTCCATACCATACAATTCAAAATCCATGATCCATTATACAATTCGTCATCCACAATTATGCTAGAAGCTAAATCTACGCCCACATAAAATTCATCATCATCCATATATATCATATCATTATCATAATCCTGACACTATATTTATTATTAAAACAATTATTTATCTATTTTAAATTTAAAGAAGTGTCTCTTTCCTAACACATTCCATTTTTTTAAAACAATTATCCATTATCATCATTCGTCATCATCTATATCCATTCTAATGTTATCATGATCATATCATTACAAGTATAGAGAAGAAGAATTATCTTAAAACAAGTATAAATGTCTAGAGAAGAACAATTATCGTGCTTGAAGCTAAATCTACATCCACATACAATTCATGATAATCCAAGTAAATAAGAAACATACATCATCATGATTCATCCCTATCTAATGCAATCACCATTAAGAGTAAACCAAAAAGCATAAACTCCATATACAATCTAAAAATTCTATACATAATATATAGGAAGTTAAAAAATTAAAGATTATATAGTATTTCAAATTTTAAAAGGCTATCAAATCCAGATAATAAAATTCAAATACCATGACCACAACATTCAATGTTTCAAATTTTCAAATATAGACTCAATATTTCAAGTTTCCACACTCAATAAAAATTTCAACCCTCTTTTTCTATATCCAATTCAATTCTTGTGCTCCTTTCCCCAATGGTTTCTTCACCTGTGGCTTTACTCCTTTCCCCAATGGCAAAAATAACCCCAGAACTTATGAGATCATCCACAACACTGTCCATATTTTTAAAATTATTTCTTCTTTCTTTTTGCATCTCCATGGGACAAAAAATTTGGATCAACTAGTGCCTTAGCCTTGAATAATATTTCAGGGTCGAAGCCTTGCTCTTTAATTATTTGCTTCGATGTATTATTTTTTTGTTAACCAAAACTATATTTTCCTTCAAATTTTTCACTTTGCAGATAAATCGTTTCTTCATTTTTTCCAAGTGAACTTGGAAAAACTTTACTTGAATCTTCAAATTTTCATATATCAACTACATAAAAAAAGTAATGTCAATTCAACATATTACTAAAATAAGAAAATTTCAAATTAACAAAAATATTGTTTGAAAGTGATAATACTTACGACTACTCTATCTCTCTCGGCATTTGCAGAATCGCTACCAAATCCTTGTCTTTAGACCATTTATTAAAATATGCTTGGGCCTCAAAGACTAATATTTTCCAATTTGTTTAATGTCTTATCCAAAATGTCATCTTTATAGTTGTTGTTAAACGTGACAGTCCACTTCTTACTTGCGTAAGTAAGCAATCCATCTTCGCAGGTTGATTCTGGACTGCAGCGTATAAACTATCCCTTTGCCAATAATTTTCAAAATGACTAATAATCTCATTGATAAGTACTTTAGCCCTTCTCTCCCATTCTATGAGCTGACTGATATGAGGTAGAATAAACTCACTGACATGGGATTGACAATCATAACCAATTAAGTTCTCCAAAGGAAAAGGTAGCAATTGTTCACCATCTGTATCTGATGAAGATGATCTTGTTGGAGAGGTATGGGGCTTTCGGCTAGATCAACTGCTACTTGTTTCTACCTTTGGGTGGCCTGATCCTGTTTGTGATAAAATTAATCAAGATTCAGACAAATAAATTTAAATCAAAATGTAATTCAATATGGTAAAGTATGTTGAAATTGAAGTATACCTGTTGGCCTTGAATCATCTCATGGGTATTGAAAAAACTAGTTGGGTCATTCTTTATCAATGCCCCATAATATTCATCAAAATTTATATTATTCAAAACCGATATGCCTGTTGCATTGGGCAAGCCACCAAGTGAGAGGGTTGGATTTTGAAAGGAGGAGGCAATATTTAGTGTCCCGCTAGGGGCTAGAGTAATTGGCATGCGTTTACCAATGTTATTTTTCCCTATTCCTCTAGTTGAAATTTTAAATATTATTGGTTGAGGGGGGGTCGGTACCACTATTTGAAAAAAAGGACTGTAATGTGCTAAAACATTCAAGAAAAACATGAAAAACTAGAAAACAATAAAAAAATATGAAATTAAATGAAGAAGTATTCAAAAGTTGCACCTTGTTGTTGAGGGTAGTTTTTCGTGGTGCTAAGGGTAGCCTTGTAGGAGTAGTAATTGGTGGTTGTTGAGAAGATACGAATGCATGCGCGATCTTGAGTGAGTTGGGGAAGATGGTTGAGTTTCTGAAACACGCGTATGGTCCAAAGTCCCTGCAATGTCATCAACATTGAATTATATGTCAATTCAATTGGTTAAAATTTAAATTGTAAAATAAAAATAAAAATTTGGAATTTTTAAATAATATATGAGAAGGTATTACTTCTCTGGCATTTAACGAGTTCAAACTATTGAGGGTTTGGAGAGGAGTGAGCTTCCATTTCAGATTGGGAATCTCCCGAAGCCTCAGCGTGTTGTTGGCCTCTTCCTCTTGATAACACCTTTTTTCGGGAAGGGCTTCAATAAATCTTCTCTGCAAACCGTAAATTGTTAATAATTGTGCAGTGTAATGTCAAAATACAAACTTAATAGTTTATACTTGTTGTTCTTCAAATGGAATTGACAACTTCATCAACTCCTCATCAGTGCAAGTAGGAATTGGTTTGTCTTTTAAATTTAAAAGAGCCTCGTAATAAAGGCCAAGGAGATAGTTTGTGGAATAAATGATAGGTTTTTCAGAAAGATTTGCATTTGTTATGCCGAGTTCTTATTTGTTTTTATAGATAGGTGAACTAATCAAATTTTTATGTTGAGATAGTGGTAGCTATGTATGTAATGGCCTAGTTTGGTATATCTATTTGCGAACCTACAAACCTATTCTAGATTGAAAAAGGAAATCATTGCAGCAAGAAAGTGGTGTGAAATTGCTTGTGTATCCACACCATGCCTGGATTTATTGACATGAGCTGTAAATGCCAAAAAATAGTGGGAATTAATATAACATTAAATTGTATCAAAATCAAAAACATAATAAAAAATGATGAATGAAAACAAATTATACTTACAATCAACATGGAAACCAAACGTTGATTTGAGATATTTCTTGTCGTCTTCCACGAGTGTTGCCTTCATTGTAACAAAGGGTAAATTTTTGAATGGAAGGCCCATAAACTGATGGATGTCAGTTGTGTCGATACCAAATTAAAACAATCAGCCGTCATTCAGAGTAACATAAAAAAGGTCGTCCTCTGTATTGTAGGATGAGAGAAGGTAGTTCAAAATATTTGGGTCTATTTCGAAATGGGGCATCTCAACGAGCCCACTAAACTCACATGCATCGATCAAATCTTTATATTCAAAAGACATCTTTAAAACAATATGAATTTGGGGGCACAAAGGATTCCTGTAGATGATCTTGCCAGTGGATAGGACTGGATTTTCTTCTTGATTTTTGTCCTAAGCTTGCAGTTAGGAAGAACTTGAAGTCGTCATTATAGTTGTGCTTGCATCTTTGACAATGATGGATTCCTGTATACAAAAAAATTGAGAGCCGAAAAGTGTAAATGAGAAAATGACCGACGGGAGGGTATTTATAGGCCAAATAAAGCGGAAAAAAAGACCCATTCACATGTGTCAATGCCCCTTGTTGATGTGCATCAATGACCCTTTTTGATGCATGTCATGGCCCCTATTGACGTCGTCATGGTTCTTGTTGATGCATGTCAATAAGGGTTATTGACACGCGCGTCAACAAGGGGCATTGATGCATGTCAATAGGGGTCATTGACGTGCATTAACAAGGGTTATTGACGCACATCAATAGGGGACATTGACGTGCGTCAACAAGGGTCATTGACGGACATCAATAGGGGTCATTAGCGTGTGTCAACAAGTTGTGTTGATGCACATCAATGGTACTTGTTGATGTGCATCAATGACCCGTATTGACGCGCGTCAATGACCCTTGTTGACTTACGTCAATGAGGGCCATTGACGTCATGTTGACGCGCATTAATGGTTCTTGTTGACACACATCAATGGTGCATCGGTACCTGAAACTCTGTAGTTTCTCTGCCTTGAAAAACCTAGTGAAAATTCAGTTCTAGAATACTGTCAAATTCACCTTTTTCTGAAATTGGTTCCGGGGATATTAGCCAGGTATTTTCCACCTACAATTTTCTAGAGGTGTCTTAAAATGAACCCCCTTGCCACTTGGCTCTCTCCACGCCAAAGGTCGACTCCTTCATTGAAAGGTGAGATCCTACATACACGGGTTGAGCTGTACATTGGATTGGGTTACATATCTCCTACAATAGCTGACCTACACTTATTTTATTCTTGGTAGTCAATCCAATTGACCCTGCATATTTTATTCTTGGCAAAGTGGATACAGGCTTCAAGGTGGATAAGCCATTCACCTTTGGCCGAAATCCCCCCCACACAATGATTCTTTCCAACAAACCTTTAACCATGAGATACTTGGAACCGAATAAATAAGAAGCCGTGGAAATCCTCAAATCACCTGTACAAAAACAACGACCTGCGTGAGCATATAGGCTGCGTACAAGCCAAAAATGTGGAGAAAACTATAACAATGGTTCAAAATAAATAAATCACAATGGTGGTATAACAATTAGATCCATTTTTGCCCTTGGAATAAGCCCAATCCGCATGCAATCTCACCTCCAACATGACATGCGGGACATGTGGAACCTCTGCCATGTCCTTTTTAATGAGGTAAGTCATTTTTTCATCTACTTCAAATACAATTTGCTTCATTTCTATATCAAGCACTCATAAGAGCCAAGGTGGATAGACCAAATGACTTAGAAGTGGGAGGTGAGGGGTTCAAATCCCACCCCAACTTTTTTTTTTTTTTATTTTAGCGGAAAATTTGGCGGAATCGCTAACTTTAGCAAAAAATCAAATTTAGTTATAACTAACTAAATTTAGTGAGGAAATCCCTAATTTAGTGTAAAATGTTTTCCCCATTCAGCTGTTTTTTCATTATGGACATTTTTTTGCAAAAGACCATCCAAAAACTTCATCTTGGGCCGTTTTGGGCTCAGGAGGCCACTAGGGCTGAAAACAAAAAAAAATTGCTGTCATTCAATTTTGTATAAATTTTTGAATGTAATTGCATATTCTTTGTATATTGTAATAATTTATAGGTTTCCATATTCAACTGTAAACTTTGTAATCACTTAGAAAGCTGGAAGAATTGTAATAAAAGAAAACAACAGCTAAAAATTGGTTACGAAACACTCACGAGATCCTAGATCTCATTTGTAGCATTCGGTATATATGGTGCCTGCAGGAAGTTCTTATGGGCAAGCTGTCGTGACTACTACTGCACTTAATGCCTAATATAGCTGCAACAATGTCGTCTGGGCATTGTCCCTATAAATCAATGGGGAGTAATAAGGTCACAATGCACATGCTATGAGCCATCCCATCCATCTGTGAATGATTGCACGACATAAATCCAAACTGAGAAATTATCCAAGTATATAGCAAAGTTACGCATGTGTATGAGGATATTTATTTGAGTCGGTGTTAATAATCACATAGAACCCTTTTAGTACTGTCTTGGTACCACGTATTGAATTATTTCATGTACGTTAACGCCTCTTTCACGTACCACCGGGTATATAGAAAGGGTGAGCTTCTTCCACGTACCGCCGGGTATATCGGAAGGGCGTGTATATAGAAAGGTTCGGTATATCAAACTAATGGTATATAGATTGGGAGACCTTATACCTAGAGTGATAAGAGCCAAACCCTGTCAGTGATCTCTACAAAATGGGCACCAATGCCCCCAAATTTTTTTCTTCCGATTCAAAATTACTTAGAGGAAACAACTATGTTTCTTGGAAGAAAAAAATCAAGACACAACTTGAGTTTGAAGAGATCTGGCATGCTATGAATGGTACTCTGACCAGATTAACTACTGATACAACACAACAATGGCAGTTTGATAAAGTAGATCAGAAGGCCAAACTCATCATCTTGTTTGGAGTGTTTGATGATGTGCAACCCCACATTTGAGATGCCAAAACAACCAAAGAAGCATGGGATAAGTTGAGCATAGTATACAAGGCCAAGAACAAGAATGTTATATTGAATTTGCAGAGCCAATTACACACATTGAAGTTCAAGCAGAATGTAAAAATAGAAGCTTTCTTAAGAAGAGTTTCAGAGTTGAGGGCTTCACTTCAAGCCCTGGGAGAAGTGGTCTCAAATTTTTCTCTCATTCCCATTATTCTGAGAGAAATCCCTTCTTCATACCGTATTTTTGTAATAACAATAAACTTGTCAGATACGATAGTTAGTTTTGATAAATTGGTAAACTTACTTCAACAAGAGGAATCAATGCATAATAAGGATGATGAAGAAGAACATGCACTTTCTTCACATCAAAAATGGAAAGGAAAAGGTAAAGGAAAACCTAATTCCTATAAAAAGTCCCAAAATCAAAATCAGTATCAAGGGGATAGACAATAGAAGAAGCAATGTCCAATTTGCAAAAGATGACATAACCTACATGATTATTGGTATAATACTTACAAGAAAGGTTCATTAAGAAACTCGGACCTCCACAACAATCTAATAAGAGACATTCTAACTAAAATCAAGGGTAGAAAAAGGGAACTAGAAAAGAAGACCCCATCGGCAAGGTAATATTCTTTGAGCAATAAAACAGAGAAGACAATGAAGTCTACTTGTTCACCGCTCGATCAAGTGAACCATCCACGTCATCTAGTGATGTTTGGTATGTTGATTTAAGGGCCACTCAACACATGACCATCCACAGAGACTAGTTTATTTAAATGAGGGACACACCATCAAAAATTATGTTTCATTGGGAGATGATTCTTCATATTCAGTTTAGGGGATTGGGAACATTTCTCTACCCCTTGGTTCACGTAAATGTAGACTATCGGATGTCCTATATGTCCCTAGGTTAACTAAGAATCTTCTTTTAGTCAGTCAACTCCTAGATCACAACATAAAAATTGACTTTGATAGTCAATCCAGAAAGAAAACATGTTTGATTCAAGACAAATCAAGAGGATAAAAATAATTACAAAATCCTCCAATATGGGACGCATATTCCAACTTGATTTTGTTCACAAACACGATCAAAACTTGTGGCTAAGAACTCCACCTCAACATAGTTGTTCATGTAAGTTTCAAATATCTTGAAACACTTCACCCGACATAATATGGTACATGGGCTACCATCTTTTTCGAAGGATAAAAACAAGTGTCCTCACTTTGCCTAGAAGGTAAACAACATAGAGCTTTGTTCCATAGGAGTACATTTTGAACTCATGGTAAACTTGACCTAGTTCATATCGATCTTTGTGGTCTAATGCAGCCAAGTCATTCTGGGTTCCAATACTTCATGCTTTGTGTTGACGACTATTCCAGAAAAATGTGGATTTTTTGTCTTCGCAAGAAAAGTGAAGCATTTGAAACCTTCAAAAAGTTAAAAGTAGCAGTTGAGAACAAAAATGGTTGTCACATCATAACTCTCTACTCAGATCGAGGGGGGGAATTCACTAGTGATGAGTTAAGAGACTACTTACAAACTCACGGGATTCATCGACAAATGCCTCCTCCACACACACTGCATCAAAATGGTGTTGTTGAGAGAAGAAATTTTACTATCATGGAAATGGTACGATGCATGATCAATGATTCCAGACTTGCAAAAACATTCTAGGCAAAAGCAACAAAGACAATAGTGTATTTGTTGAATAGAGCCACCTTGTTGCTCTTGACAGAGTAACATCTCAAGAATCATGGTCAAAACAAAAACCATCTATTGCACACCTCAGAGTATTCGGGTTCAAAGTAAGCATGCACATACCCAAATAGAAGAGAAATAAATTGGACATGAAGTCACAGAAACTTATCTTCATTGGGTACAGTGAAGAGACTCTTGGGTATAGATTGATGGATCCTAAGACTAGAAAATTATACACTAGCAGAGATGTTGAGTTTTTTGAGAAGAAGGAAGCGAGACTCCTCCTCTAGACTCACAAGATGTAGATTTTTCACCAGTTGTAAAAATTGAAGCTGATGTTCCCTCTGAAGATGAAAGTGATGATGGGGATGATGGTGTCGATCGGATAAAACCACAACCCATGGGAATGGTTCAACATATACCTAAATGGTGTACAAGCACATTATGAGATGCAAGAATGGATGCTCCACCGAGATACATCCACCCCTGGACCACGGAATCATAGTAAAGCAAGAGAAGAAGTTAAATTTTCTTTGATGAGTAGAGTTATTGAATCTAGATGAGCCCTCTACAGTCCAGGAAGCCATACAGTCAAAATCTTGGAAAGATGCCATGGATTCTGAATATCAATTAGTGATGAAGAATAACACTTGGAAACTTGTTGATATTCCACTAGGGAAGAAAACCATTGGATGCAGATGGATATTTAAAACAAACTATAAAGTAGATGGGACAATGGAAAAGTATAAAGTGAGACTTGTAACAAAGGGGTATGCACAAAAAGAAGGCATTGAATATGAGGAGACATTTTCTCCCACAACTAAGATCAAAATGATCAAGATGATATTTTCTCTAGTTGCTCAGTTTGGATGGAAAGTCCACCAAATGGACATAAAAAGTGTCTTCCTAAATGGATATTTACAAGAAGAAGTCTACATGACTCAACCTGAGGGATATGTAGTACTTGGTCAAGAAGCAAAGGTATGCAGACTTAGGAAATCTCTATATTTCCTTAAACAGGCACCCCACATCAAGATTGATGAGCATCTCGTACAACATGGATTTGTTAGAAATCCATATGATCCCAATCTCTACCTCAAAAAGCAAGGGGGAGATGGTGATTGTTGTTGTCTATGTCAATGATCTAGTCGTCTTTGTCGGTTCGGTGAGGATGATTGATGCAACAAAGAAAGATCTTAATCAATCATTTGACATGACTGATCTCAGGCTGATGCATTACTATCTTGGATTGGAAGTATGGCAGAAAGAGAATCACATTTTTGTTTCTCAAATGAAATATACCAAGACAACGCTCGATAATTTTAGGATGATGGATTTCACACCAATTGCTACACATATGGAGAACAGACAATTTTCTCGTTCGATCCATCTCCCGAGGTAAGTGCCACTCTCTATCGACAGGTGATCAAGAGTCTCATTTACCTTACCTACACTAGACTATATATTGACTTTGCAGTGAGCTATTTATCTAGGTTCATGCAGGAACCCAAATTTTGTCATTGGAAAGTAGCAAGACACATCTTAAGATATCTCAAAGGATCAATGGATCTTATTCTACAATACAAAAATAATGACATTTTATTCATGACTGGATATTTAGATCCGAGATCATGTAGGTAACATTGATGATAGAAAATACACTACGGATTTTTATTCTTTATGGGATCTGGACAAATATCATGGGGAAGCAAGAAACAACACTTCTTTTCTCACTCTTCCATAGAAGTTGAGCATTGTTCCACGGGAGAAGTTGTGTGTGAAGCAATTTGGCTATGTCGCATACTAGAAGGACTTGGAATACCACAGGACAAACCAACCACCATGTATGTTGTCAATGAAGGTGTTATCAAAATTGTACGCAATCTAGTTTTCCACGAGATAACAAAGCACATTGAGGTACATGTTCATTTCATATGTGAACATATGTTAAAGCACAACATCCAGGCTTTAATTTTTTCCAACAATGAACAACGAGTAGATATCTTCACAAAGTCACTTGCACGTGACAAGTTCGAGTTGTTCAAGGAGTTCCTCTCCTCATCCCTTGAGGCAATGCAAAATTAAGGGGGGGAATGTTAGGATAAAATATTATTATTATCCTAATTAATTATGCATTATATAATTTATTATTTAATTAATGTTATTAATTAAATAATGTTGTTATTTGGTTTTATTAACCATATTATTTGTTTTATTCAAAACATCACGGATGTTGTTATATTGTTTTAACAATATAATTGTTTGATTGTATTTTTGTGCTTCCCGGATGTATTATGGAAGCTATTGTAATTTTGGTTGTACCTGTGCAACCTTTCTTTTGTCTGCACATGACTGTACAATACCTATAAGTATTGCAGTCTAGCTATTATAAATTGGTTGATTGAAATTAATAATATTTATCGATTCCGCCCTATTTCTCAATTTACAATCTATCTAATAGGGAATTCCAAATAGCATTAGAGATTCTACTAGTGCCCAATGGTAATCCTAAATAGGTAGTGGGTAAAGAGTTGATTTTACATCCCAAGATGAGTGCAATTATTTTTTTCCTATCATTAGGAGTATTTAAAAAATACACCAATCTTTTATCAAAGTTGACTTTCTGGCCAAAACCTTCTTCATAGAATCTGAGAATAGTCTTTATAGTTTTTCCTCTAGAAAAGAAGCCATCAGAAGTAGGATTGTGTCATCAAAAAATTGTTGATGCGAAGCTGTATGATTGGTGGAAGTTGGTTTGAATCCTTTTAACATGCCATTATTTACAACCTTAGTTATGGATCTGCTAAGACTGTCAGCCATAATTATAAAAAGTAAAGGGGATATGGGGTCCCCTTGTCTTATACCTCTACTTATGGAAAATAATCCCACTGGAGTACCATTCATAACTCTTGAAAAGATAGAAGTGGTAATGCAGGCCTGAATGATTTTTCTAAATTTACTTTGGAAACCAAATTTTGATAGGACTTTATCTAAAAATTTCCAAGATACTCTATCAAAGGTCTTATGCATGTCCAATTTTATTGCCATACCATCGTTTTTATTTTATCCATGGAGTGAATGGTTTCATGAACCATGATTATGCCATCCTGAATTATCCTTCCTTTTATGAAGATACTTCGTTGTTTAGAGATAAGATCGAGATAGCAAAGGTTGTAATCTAGTAGCTATAGTTTTCGTAAAAATTATGTAAACAACATTATTAGGTGATAGGTCGAAGTCCTTAAAGTATTTAAGCATGAAATTTCTTTGGGAAAGCACAATGTGAGCATTATTTAGTTCCTTTATAAGATTTTCAGTTTCATATAATTCATTTACATCTTTCAAAAAATCTTTCGATCATATATCCCATCATTTTTGAAAGAAATTTATAGAAAAACCATCAAGCCATGGTGCCTTGTCCCCTTCTAGTATAAAATTTGTCTTCTTCAGGTTCCTCAATAGAAACAAATTTTTTAAGATTTGTGAATCTCTCTTCAGGAGATTTTTACTTGGGATGGAGTCAAGAAGGAAATAATCCGCTTCTTCATTACAGGCATTACTTTCCATCAACAAATTCTCATAAAATTTTAGATCTTCTGCTTTTATGTCATTTTGATCTTTGGTAACCATACCATTTCCTTTAGATACCTCAGTGATTTTGTTGTAGGCCCTATGCTTAAGGGTGGTCATATGAAAAAAATATGTTCTTATCCCAGGCTTTCAAACATATAACTCGGGATTTAATTCTCCAAAAGGTTTCTTCTCTATTGTTTATGTTATGCAAATCAAAGAGTAATTTATTTTCCATTTATTGATCATCATAATTCATACCTTTCATTGAGATTCTCAGTTCAAGCTCTTCAAGATGTTGTTTTAGCTCTTTTTTCTGTTCAAAAATATTGCCAAATACCTCTTTATTCCAGGTTTTAACTTGTTGCTTTACATTTTTTAGTTTTTGAATTAATCTAAATTGTGTTGTACCTTCTCCATCCCAATGCCACCAATCTTTGATCCTGTCCATGATGTCTTTATTCTCCACCAAATTTTTTTGAATTTGAAAGAGCTATGTGAAGGTTTAGCCTAGTTGTAAATATTAAGAGCAATATGATTATGATCTGAGCCAATCCTAGGTAATGAAGAGAGGTGAAAATCCTGACTCAAAATACAATTAGCATAGATAAGAGATCTATCTAATCTAACCTATATCAGACTCTCACCAATTCTCTGTTTGACCAAGTAAATTGATTTCCATGAAGTTCAATATCCATGAGGTTAAGAGAAGAAACCAACTTAGCAAAGTCACCCATACTAACTGAGAAATCAGAGCTACCCCCATATTTTTCCCTAGGGTTTAAAGGGGTGTTAAAATCACCCATGACCAACCAATTATAATCCTTAAAACTATTTCTAAAGAGTTTTAACTCTTCCCATAATTTTATTTTGCCAAAGAATAGTGTTTGGAGCATATATGTTGGAAAGGATCCAAATTGAGTCATTTTCAACAACATGAAATTTAATAGCTAAATGATTATGAGAAGCTAGAATCACATTACCATTTAGATATTTGTTGTCCCAAAAAAATTCTACACCTCCAGAAGCTCCTTGTGAATTAATAGCGAAAAATCAGAATTCTCCCAAAAATTATTTTTGCATTCCTTCAAAATTTTTGTCTTCATTTTAGTTTCTTGCACTAATAGAATGTTAGGTTTGTTGGACCTTCTAAGCTCTTTAAGCATCCTTTTTTAGGACCTCCATTCAGTCCTCTGACATTCCAAGATAAAATCTTCATCTAAAAAAATTTGGGGAAGTAGTTGTCGGATGGCCCAATTGACTTTGAGTCCCATCTGCAATCTCTTTCTCAGTCTCTTTCTTTTTAATTACTTTTTGAAGGTCTACCTTTTTACTATTTTCGCTCCAATATCTGCCACCTTCTTAGTAGATGATCTAGTGATCCTTGATGTAGAGGCTTCCCAATTCCCAATTTTCTTCTTTTTATCACTGTATAAAGCTTTAGGAACCTCTTCAAACCCTTTCATTCTCCATTTTTAAATCTTCAATGAAGCCATTATTCAAATCATTTTCACAGTCAGTGAGAATATTTAACGAGGCTAGGGTAATCTCCCCTTCTTCCTTTCCAAATTCTGAATCATTTTGTTGTGAAGTTACCAATTTGGTGTTGGATGAAATATTTTCAACCACCAGAGATAAAAGAGGATTTTCGTCATTCATGCATTCATCGAGTTCCTTGTATTCTTCATCTTCTTCTAGGTCTTCTAAAATGGATTCTAATAAGTCCTCCATTTCGGACTGAGATTTTGTATCTGTCCTTCTGATGCTGTGAAGGTGTTGCTATGTATCTGTTCCTTATGTTGATCATGAGAAGAAATATTATATTGATCACCAATTGAATCCTCCATCCTCTCATGATCTGATACTATTAGGTTAATAGAAACCCTTTCGTTATCTTCATCCACTTCTATGTTCAACTTTACAGGCCTTTGAAGATCCATATCTTTTACCTTGTATTTTTCCTTTAGATCATCTCCCCCTTTTTTAACTGAGGGATTTTTTGGTCTCCAAAGCTTTCTACAGACTAGAGGTCGCCTTATAGGGGTTTTGAAGCCCTTTTTTTCTTTTTATATTTCAGATCTGGTGGATTAGAGATATTTTTATCTATCTCCTTATCATTTTGATGTTGAGTTTGTAGATTCTTTGGTTGAGGTGATTTTTCCCTTCTTTTTTTTCCCCTAGGAGATATTTTCCACTGAAACCTCTTATCCACTTATTTTTCTTTTTCCTCAGGCTTCTTTTCCTTCTCCCTGAATAGATCTCCAGATTTCTCATTCTTTTGCCTCCTATCCGTAAGGCGTTTCTGGTGAAATGTCCTAACTTATGAAATTTTTGCATCTTAATTGAAAAGTTTCATATTCTATCACATGTTTCCATGTACCAAACTTCGATTGAAGAATGATGTAATCAGGAAATTCTTTCTCCATTTCAGAAGATATGCAAAATATAGCAAAGGCTAGTCTGGATCTGTTTTTAGTAGGCCCATCTAAACCGACTGGAGATCCGATCGACCTTGCAATATGAAGCAAGATCTCATCATCCTAGTAATGTAGGGGTAGTCCAGGTAGCCTACACCAAACAGGAATAGTGTGAATATTTTCAATATTAGGGTTAAAACCTAGGTACCATATTTTTATGAAAAGCCCCATGTTGCCTAGACACTAGGGTCCACCCAATAATACTACTTCTAGATATGTCTGCAGATTGAATCTAGCAAGGAAAAAACCTTTAGACATGGTTGTAATAGCCAAATATCCTTTTGGTTTCCAGCGATGCATGGCCCACTTTTTGATGACATCAATATTGGGTCTCGCACCTAAGAACTTACAAATTACTCGATGCGACATCCATCAGGCACATGGATGTGAGTCACACCCTCCTTATCCTTTGTGCTTTTGAATAAAGATTGATTCTAAAAAGTTGTAGGAGACTGTGGACCCACTTATTTGTCGGGATTTACCTTTAAAAAGTTCACCCATGCGTCAAATTTGATACTAGTAATCTTGTTGGTTATTTATGTTTGTAGAGGTGGTGATACATCGAAGATATATCACATGTTAACGAGACATTCCACGGCCCAATGTTGTAGAAATAATACTCTCAAAACCCTCACTCACTCCCAGCTTCATATCAATGCGGGTTAGTTTATAAGATTTTAAGTTAAATATTAATTCTCCTCTTATAGACGATAATATTGACAATGAGCATGGTGTTATTTTTTCATAATGTTGATGATTTTGATAATATTTGTGTGTGCCATTAAACTAAACAATGTAAAGTTCATGCGATATTCGAAATATGATAATTCAATATGTGAGACATCAATTGAACCACATATCATTGGTAGTATAGTCAAAGTATGGAATACTTATATACTCACTATGTAATTTAAAGATGATAATATTAACAATGAGTATGGTGTTATTTTGATGATATTGTTGTTAATATTGATAATTTTTGTGTGTGGCATATATGGTTAATATTTTGGTTCCCCTACAATTAATTGGCCATTAACCAAAAAAATTAAGTTTGTGTGATATTCAAAATATGTGCGCTATTTAATAACCATTCATTAGCTATTATATATAACAAAAATTAACAACACCTCGTGTGTCTTTTGGAATTCGTGCTTCAAGAAAGTGGTGGTTGGAAGTGTTGGTTCCATGTAATTATAGATTGTCATTTATTAGTATATTTCAAGGACACTTAAATTTGTGAAGCTTTTGACAAGAACATTGGCGTAAGGGAAAAACTTCGTAAGCGTAATAATCCATTGGAAAATATGATCACGGTTTGATTGCCAAATTTTTTAGCGTGGTTAGTTTTCGTGAAGGCATCAAAATTGGTATGCATTCTCAAAATTTTGAAATTATATGAATGTAGAATTTTTGTATCCTTTTCAATAAAACCCTATTTTGTTTGCTTCTAGTAGTCAAATCTATCTATTATTTAATGCTCTTTGACAAACACTTCTCAACTGATATGGTTTGACATCATTTTGTCATTATATTTGTCGATCCCTAAATGATTTTCTAAATATGTGTGTACCCCACTTGTGAGTAATGTAAAACATGTTATGGGTATTTTTCACAAGAGGATCTGAAATGATTTGTAAAATACCTGACATGGACATCAATGATTACTGGAAGTGAACAAAATGGGTGTTGCTAAAAAGGCTGAGGAAAATAGATTTTGTTCAGTTAGGGATTTTGGACCACTAGCGGTCGATTTCTATAGACATTTTATTATAAATTAAATTTTAGTAATGAAATAATGATAGTAACTTCTAGTAGATGAAATAGTAATAGTAACACAAATAATTGTTTGCTTGTTTACAGTAATTGTTTGATTACATAAGGAAATTGTTGGAAATAAAATTAAATAAAAACATATATGTGACTGCCAAAGAAAAATGCAAAGAGTTATTTATGTGTAGGTTCCTCTTTGAAAAATAGTGAATCAGGGAATTATAAAACCTACTATTTGAGAAGTTAGGCTAAACAAGATTTTGAATAATGTTTCACTTAATTGATAGTTCTGGAAAGACATATACAACATTTAGAGATTAAAATTACAGGCTTTGGTTGTTTTAGTTAAATTAGCTAATGATATATCAACACTAAAAATTATAAGATGTCATGGCTTTTCTTTCTTAATGTGACAATAAGCATATGGAAATAGGGAGATGTGATATCATGGAAAATTATGATGTTTAATGATAAGGGAGATTATACATAAGGTTCAGAGTTTGTGTGTACATACTAACACTACTATTGAGTAGACAAAGTATAATACTTAGCAGAAGGCACACATAAGGTTTGCATGTAAGAACATGGCATATTCAAAGGAACAAAAGGATAAGAAAGGAAACACATGCGAAAGACAAGGATAGATTTGGGACTTAGCCGTTTTCATGTGTATGGGCTATTTTTGGAGATAGTGTGTAGAGCACACAAAATAGATAAAGACTTGCATGAAATGCATAGGCTATTTTGGGAAGAGTGGCTACTAAGCGCTTTGCATGGGTTTAGGGTAATAATAAAATTGATACTTCTAGTTAACCAGAAGAGAACTATTGTTAGTGCACTTGCATGTGTGTTTGTTATTGTAAAGGAACATAGCTATTTTCATCATGCGACCTATTTTTGGAATCATGCAAGTGGTGAAGGGAAAGTCCCCACCCTTATAAATATGTAGTGATCTGCGTAGAATAGGAGGACTATGTAAGAACTGGATATGAACTATTATGAAGTTATCTTGCTTAGATCGATGCACGCATGAGATTATGGTATTACTTATTATAAGAAGGTTATTTTTATTTATTGTGTTTAATATACTGGAGTGGATTGATTGATTCAAGGTGTTAAAAATGATTACAACTAGATCTTGCATGCTTCGGGTGAGTGCTTAGTCTAGGCTGAGTGATGTGCTAACGCACCTAGGTTATTACTAGTAAATTCTAGGCTGCATCATTGGTTCTATTTCCAGGACCTCTTTTCAGTTGTTTTGAGGATAGTTCACGATGAAGACATACCAGTTGACCCTAAAAATTGTTGAGGAGTGGATACCTAATCTAGAAGAAGAATACACATGGAGGTTTAGCACCGATTTGAGTTTAACACACGTGCATGGGTGGAACATAATATGTATGATGGTTTGTATGAGAGCTTCTTAATTGTTTTTTCGGTAGAACTATATGAGTGGCTGGTTGATTATGCATCTAAAAGGGATTGGAGGTATCATGCACTTATTTAGATGCATGAATAATTTTAGGCCCTCTATGATGCTTTGATATGATTTTGACACACACTGGATACTTGGTTTCATGGTGTTCGAACAACTATATTCTGAGTACTCAATTTGCGCTTATTCTTGCCCAAAGGTAGCAGAATTCAATTTTTTATTATATCCGAATGGAACTTACTTGAAAGGAATTCCACTTACAATAAAAACTTAATGGTAACCTTGAACTTGGAATGTAAACGATGGCTAACTAAACCCCACCACACGAGGGCGGGAGCAGGTTTGGTGAAAGATGGTAGACATAGTGGTAGAAAGGTAGAGAGAATGAATGTGGCTTAAGTATAATGATGTGCGTGAGAGAGAGATAGAGAATTAACAGGATGTTGTAGAGTGAATGAAATTGAGGAGAGAGATGGATTGCGAAGGATTTTGAGCTCATGCAGAAGGTGTAGATCTAGAGAATCAAGAACTCCCCCATTTTAGAAATCATGATAGGGAACCCCTCTTAGCCTCATGTGGAAGCATGCCAGTAGAGATGACCTAGGCCATAGGTGTGCATCTAAATCTACCTAGAAACCTAGCCCTTGTGATTGGTTTTCCAGTATTTAGTATGAAAAATAGTCAGGAAGCTAGTTTAGGTAGTGGGAGAACAAGAGTAAGTCACATAGCAAGTACATGGATGATAGGAAAGACATATTCATTTTTGTTTAGTGGTACCTTTTCAGTGTGCATCATCCGAAAAGAATTAAAGCATGTAGAATTTTGGACTCACTTCTGGGAGTGGTAACACTTCGCAGACTGTAGGGGTTGCAATTCAGTACTACTATTGGGACACATAGAAGTACATCTTCTCCGGTTTGTCTCTGGGGTAAATGTGGAGGATCAAGAGGTATAGGTGGTTCTAGTTCCAGTGGATCTGGTGGTTTTGGAGGTAGAGGAAACACAAGAGGTTTTGGATCAGGTGGGAAAGGTTTGCACTAACCCCATAATATTTACATGGAGATGTCTCTTCATCTCCTAGAATATAGGGGCATAAAATATGTTGTTGAACATGTGCACATGTGTGAAATACTATGGCATGTAAAAGGGATCATGACTTCTGAGTGCAGGGAAAGTCAATTTGCAACTATGTTACAAGGACACACACACAGTTGGTACATAAATTTTGACCCTAATCAGACTTGCATAGACTATGCAACATTAAAATATGTTTTCCTTAAAGAGTTTCACATCCCTGAGTTTGAGTAGAAGAGTATAAGAGCACTCAAGGATATTAAACAAGGCACTACTAAGAGTGTCAAGGAGTATGATGCCCATTTCAAAACACTTTTATCTAAGCTTTCTTATGATATTCACATAAGAAAGCATGCACAATAGTTTGTTGGAGGTCCGATTACGCCATTTATAAGAGAGATATCACATAATATAGACACGATCCGCAAAAGTACTTGAAGTAGCTTTACGTGCAAGGCGCAGTCTAAAGTATAGACACTGGGGTCATTCCATTTTTGGAAGCACAGATTTCGGCTATGGAAAAATAGTTGGAGAAACTATCGAAAATTTTGGCACATGAGACACGTACAGGGATTTGGTGTACAAATTGTAAAGTGGAAGGTCACACAAAGGATAGTTGTCCCCTCATATTAATGTTCTCATTATTATTGACTGTGAGATATGTCATTCTAACCATGATGCTAGCCTTGCCCATTATTGCAACAATCAATAAGGAAGAATGTATCCTACTATTGTAAGATTTATCAGTCCACGACTCACGATACGAGGACAGTAGATTGATTTTCCTAATTCATGATGCTATAGATATTGGTGTATGACAAAAATGAGTCTCAGATAACTCTAAACGCAAGAATGAGCATTAGGATCGGGATCACAATCAAGTGCACTATGAACGAAATGAAGGGTGTTTTGAAGGAGGTCGTGGAAGAGGTTAAGGATACCATGGTGGATTTTGAGGTTGAGGTCATGGTGTTGGATGAGGAGATTTTCCTCACGGAACATGTTATACATGTGGATATATTGACCACTACATGTGTAAATGCCCTCGAATATTACTTGTTCATTCATGGAAAGAATCATAGCTATGAGGAATGACTGGAATTATATGAGTATCTTATTAAGCACCATAAACAAGAAAATAAAGGCGCAGGGATGGTTATGATACATCACATTGTGTAAAATTAGTGGATGCTAAGTTAGAACTAGAATCCAAGTTATTTCCTGTAAAGATCACTACCCGTGTTGAAGCAACGCATGCTAAAGAAGCATTGCAGTAGAATCCTACCATCACTAAGGAGGATTTTCTACATGCACAGTACCCAGATCATGTCCATTATAAGGGGGTTTATTAGGAAACCATGGAGGTACTCAGAAATCTTCAGGGTGAAATACAATGTTTAAAGGAGAAATCACGGAAGATGGAGCAAAATAAAGCAACAGAGATAGTCCAATCTGATATTGATGACTTGAATGAGGTGTGAAAAATATTGCACCGGAGAATATCATTCCATTATTAGGAAATTGGCTAAAGGAAAACACTCTGCATGTAAGTACTAAGACTAGACAAAATATCCTGCATGCAAATCTCCCTCCTCATAGATTAGACTATGACAAGGAAATCACTCTGCATGTTGTTGTGGATGAATGACTTTTGAGTAATATATTGATTGATACAAGTGTGGAAGTCAATGTGCTTACTTTATATGCATGGGTATAGATGGGGAGACCCCCATTACAGCCATCTTTTAATGTATTGTTCATGGCTAACCGAACTAAGGCCACTCCCATCGGAGTTTTAAAAGATGCATCCATTACTATACAGGAGCCAAGTTCACTAGGGATTTTGAGGTTTTAGCACTTGTAGAAGTAGATAGCTTCCCAACTCTACTTGGGTGCCCTTGGTGTTATGAAAATAATGCTAATATTTGGTTCAACAAGGGTTATATCAGTTTTGAAAACAAGGAGGAAAGATTTATTATCCCTTTAATAGATGGAAAATCTGCACCCTATGTTGAGCCTTTGAGTGAGGAAGATCTAGAATAGGATTTATGTACGTGTCATCCAGGACCCAAAAGTGCTCGAGCCATCTAAAGAAGGAATCCTTTAGTGGGAAGATGCATAGTCTATTAGCAATACTAAAAGTATTTCTTGTGATAATTGGGCTCATGGTACTTATGAGTTGGTAGGGAGAAAAGTAAGAAGCACATTTTTGTGGATCAGTAGACCTCGTTATATCGGAGAATAAGTAACAACTCGGTAACTCGATACACTTTGGAAAAGGATATCCTACGAGTATTTCATGTGCCATGGAGGAGTAGTGAATAGACTATTTTGAGAGATGAAATATGCTAGCATATACCATACACAGGACAATAGTGGGCTGGTGGGTGGTTCACAAGGATAATCTCTTAGGATGGAATGAAATCAAGATTTCTCTTTCTATTCAGTTCTTCAAAAGCAATGCACCTACTCAAATCAACACTTTTTATGATAATCAACCTGTTTAGCACCACATTCAAAGCAATGTGAAAGACTCTGGATAGAGGTTCGGAAGCTTTACCACCATCACTCTAGGTGCACAAATTTATTTCACTTTACAAGGTTGTGCACATGCTCGGTATGTATATGTGGAACTCCATAGAGAGACTAGAAATTGGCAAGATTTGATTGCATGACTGATCTAGACTTTTGACTACTTCTCTACTAAACCTCCAGTCAAAGAGGCATTAATGGTTCCATAATGGTTAATTAATTAGTGCAAAGGTGGAAGAACTCATTCAAGATTTATTTGATGGAAATGACTCAGAAGCACGTTATGCTGAAGAAACTAAGACATATGCCACACTACTTAAGCATGCATGCTTTGAGAAATAGAAAGGAAAGATGGTCTACTTATTGGATGATGAGGAAGTGGAAAATCTAGATGTAGATCATTCAATAGGTAGGCGTGAATATTGGATAGTGCGGATAAGACCACACAGTCCTATCCTGAACCTCTAAAAACAAAGAAAGTGAATATTGGATCAGATATTAAGCCTAAGGAGGCCATAATTAGAGACTATTGGTTTGACTCTGAAGTGGAAAAAATCATTGAGTTACTATGATATTATGAGGACTTATTTCCTAGGGGAAACCATAAACTCAAAGGCGTGCATAAATCATTAGGATAAATGAAGATAAAGCTTAAGGAAGGTACGCGCCCGGTCAAGAAGTGACCCTACAGGATGAACCCCAACTTGCGCGAAAAGGTGAGGGAATAAATTGAAAAATGTTGAAGTCCTGGAATCATCAAGCACTTGGACAAGTCAAAATAGGTTAGCCCAATGGTGATCAATATAAAGAAAGATGGTCAAATTAGGATCTATGTGGACTACATGGAGCTGAATGCTACATGTGTGGTGATCCTTTTCCTATGCCATTCACCAAGGAAATATTAGAAGGCGTTGCAGGGCATGAGATCTATTCCTTTACAGATGGATTCTCTAGGTATCATCAGGTTAGGATTGCCTAGGAGGATTAGGAAAAGATTACTTTTACTACTTGAATGGGGAATTTTGCCTATACGGTGATGCCTTTAGTTTGAAAAATGCACCGCTTTATTTTCGTGCATAATTGTCCAAGGATTAAAAGATTTTATTCACAACTTCTTGTAGGTTTATTTAGATGACTAGATGGTGTATGGACTTGTTAAGGATCATTGTGAAAATTTATGCCTAATGTTTGAAAGATGTCGCGATTAAGCATTTCTTTTAACATCAAGAAATGTATATTTTCTACACCATTTGGCACATTGTTAGGGCACATCATCTATAAGGAAGGTTTATTGGTTGATCCAACTGAAGGTTATAGTCATTGTCAACACGGAAGAGCCTACCAGTCAAAGTGAGGTGCATGGATTCTTAGGTCACACCAGGTAGTATAGAAAATTTATTACGGGGTATGCTTAAGCTTGTTTAACCCTTAGAGGAGTTACTAAAAGGAAAAGGGACATTCTACTTTGGGAGAACCGCAATAGCCCACATTTTAGACATTAAAGGAGAAACTTACTACAAAACTTATTATGCACTTCCCCATGGGACCAACTATTTCATGTAGATGTGGACGCCTCTAAATGGCCATTGGCATGGTGTTGGCTTAGCACTGGAGAAGATATTATAGATCATCCTATCTGATTTTCTAGTAGAAAGTTGACTCTTGTAGAGCATAATTATACAACTACAGAGCGCAAAGCTTTGTCAATGATCTATGCACTACATAAAATAAGATAGTACCTACTAGAAACACCATTTGTATTCTACATTGATCACATGGAGTTGAATAATTTTGTAAATAAGCCCATTTTACAAGGGCACATATGTCAATGGGTACTCTTATATCAAGAATTTGATTTCACAGTTGTGGTAAAACTAGGGAACAATAGTTCGGACCGGACCATCTATCAAGAATATAGTCGGGAGAAGACGTGCAAACAATCAAAGATATCATGCATGATGCATAGTTATATAGGTTACAATGCGTGCCATCATAATTAGAGGACATTGTTTTCTTTTTATGTATAGGTATGGTTCGAGAAGGGATGAAATCCTTAGAGAAGAAACAAATTACCATTCGCGCGGAACCATTTATGTTGATTAGCGGTGATCTGTAGAAGTTAGGCCGAGATGAATTAGTGCACCGATGTGTACTAGAACATGAGCACACATTTATCATGAAAGAGGCTCATGGTGGTATTATAGGTGAGCACTATGCAGGTGCCACCATTGCACATAATATTATACTCATTGGATTATGGATTACAAGGTATGGATGCCCTTTGAGTTTTACCAATGATAGGGGTACAAATTGTCTAAATGAGACAATCAGAATTATGTTACATAAATTCATGATTGACGCCATAAGACTACACCATATCATCCTCAAGAAAATGGGACTTCCGAGGCTTTCAATAAGATCTTAAGCGGACATTGATAAAAAATTGTGATGTTGGAAGAAAAGATTGGGATGATAAGTTTTTTTCATGCTTTTAGCATATAGAACAACATACAAGTAGTTAAACAATGCCACACCCTTTCAATTGGTGTTTGGCATAGAAGTAGTCATTCTATGGAATTCATGTTACCTTCTTTACACATTGCAAGCATTGGAGGTCTAGTTGATGAACAAGCCTTATAAGAAAGAATTGAAAAGTTAATTAAGCTTTGGATGAGTGACGAGCAATAGCATGCTTTGAGTTAGAAGCATAAAAAATCTAGGCATAAATCATGGCATGATAGGCACATCAAGGAAAAAAATCTTGAGATAGGACAGAGATGATGCTTCTTTATGATTATAAGTTTCTACACCATCTAGGAAAACTCAAACTACATTGGTTAGCACCATATCTTATCACTTACATACTTGAAATAGGATCTTGTCGGTTAGAAATGCTTGATGCAATCGATTACCCGGTTACTTCAATGGGAGTAGGTTGAAGCCCTACTATAAATAAGCCTTCTTGGTGTTTGTAATAAGGCCGTGTTGCCATTTAGGCCAGGTTTGCAATTATGTATTCCCTTAATGTATTTCCTTCTTCATTATTATGCTTTTTCCATTTAGTTGGTGTTTTGTGAAATAAACACGTTTACGCGCTTAGAAGCTAATTACAACTTACGGTATTTTATGCGTAGAGGACTACACAAACCATTTGTGTGGGGTGGTTATTGGAAAATGGGTATACATAAAGGAAAAAAATACTACATGTGATATTCAAGTTTGGAGATTTGGTTAACGAATATTACTTCATAATAAGTACCATAAATGGAGATAAATGAGGTACTCAGGCGCATAGAAGTGTGTTGAAGAGAACTTTGTAGCTAGAAGGTAGGAAAACACGCTAAAAGGTTATCACCAAGTGCAAAGATGTACCACATGGAAATTGTGAAAATGGTAAATTAATGAGAGGATTGCTTTGGCAGATGAAGGAGCAATAAATGCACTAAATTTTTGAAAATCTATATAAGGATGGGATGCGAGTTCATTTTTACCATTGTAATCACAAAAATTTGAATGAGCTAAGTGCAAAACGAGTTGAGTGAATCGTGTTGAGGTGTGAAGAGTGTGAAACCAGACGTGGAGAGAAGATTTTTGCATAGGAGAAGCTTACGTCCCCATTGGTGAAGGGTTTGAGTGAAGTAGAGCATTGCAAAAGAGCTAGGGCACGTGATTTCAACTAGGGCACACAAATTCGAGCTAGGGTTTGGACTTTCTCATTACAGAAGATAGAAGGCAAGAATTTACACACTACAGAGGATAGAAAGTTGTGATTTATAGATGACACCAAAGAAAGCACCTGCTGTAGGAGCCAAGGGAAAGAAGAAAGTGGAAGTAGAGGTTGAAATTTCTCCCAAGAGTAATTTCTCAAAGATGCAATACCCAAAAGGCATGATAGTGGGACAAGAATGGGATTCTCACATCCATAATTGTAAGATAAGTGATTACAACCACCACACATTAGATAATAAAAAGGAATTGGATGTGTTGAAGACAAAAAAATGCATACCAGAGGACATGCTAGTGTATGATGATGTTGGAGAGAAGTTGTTAAAGCAGATTGGAGTCTACCAGTTGTATGAGCTCCCATATTTTAGAAAATATGAACCTTTGTACCAGTGGTTGATGAGTAGAGTACATGAATAATTTTTCTATTTCACTGGATGTAGGGTAAGGATTATATCCACATTGATTTCAACAATAATAGGATTAAAGGGCACAGGAGTGGATCTGGATAGTGACTTGATAGATAAATCAGCAATCCTGGAGATGTGGAAGGAGTTAGGGTATACCAAGGGTCCACGCAGAATGGATATCAAAAAATTAAAGAAGTACCCAATGGTACAGGAAGCGCACATCTAGTGACCAAATTGAATGATCAAGAGAGATGGTCACAGGTGAATACAATGTGGCTACACATTACAAGGAGAATTTCACAAGGAATAATTTACAACATATCGGCTATATTATAGAGACTATCATCAAGGAAGCATGCACAAGTGAGAAAATTAGTTTCGGTGCTATCCTATTGTCCCTTGTATTTATGGAGATCGGAGTGCCCGATGGGCCAAAGAACAAGATCTGGGAGTATCCCATGCAAAACAAGTCCCTTACGGAAATATTTGACAAGTACTTGTGTGAAGGTTCAATGAGTGGGACATTCAAGAAGAGGGCGGAGATGTGGTATGATTGGCTCCACGTAACATTTGAAGAGGAGTGACGCATCCCCAAGGAGTTACCTTCGGTGGTGGGAAAGGCAATGTAGTTCGTGGTGTACCAACACTTCTGCATCGTGTGATTTGTAATGAAGTATGGGACTTAGAGACCTTGGTGTAAACTATCATATGCCTTCACAAACAAGACTACTTCTAGGCATCAGTCCATCACTTTACTGATATGTGTCATCTAAATTTTGTTGTAGAAAAGGTAGACTGTGACTACCACACACTATGGAAGACGTATGTATATCCAAGTCAGATTTCCTATATTGAGAGGCTAATTTCAGATATGATAAGCATGAAGCCTATGAGTTTGGTGATTGGAGATAGTGGATCCATGCTTATATACCTTTAGCTTAAGCCTAAGTTGGAGGGTAACAAGTATGTAGAAAATGAGTTTGCACTCCCAGGGTCACCTAAAGGTAAGGATATAGTGGAGAATGTGCTAGCCTTGCATTGCCCACCGAACCTATAGAGGTAGACGAGGAGGAGGAAGAGTGTGAAGATAGTGAAGGCTTAGTACATAGAGGCCGGAGGTAACCCGGAGAGAGGTAGAAGTTGAGCAGCGCAAGTACTCCACCCCAGGCACAAGAAGAAGGAGATGAAGAATTAGAAGTAGGAGGATATCCTGAAGAACACCGATTTAAGAGGGTGTTCAAACAAACAAGAACTCAAGGCTCTACTCCACAATCAGTACAAATATCACCATGAATCTCTCCACAAAAGGAGAAAACTAAGAAGAGAATAAGAAAATTAAAGTTGAATGAGGAGGTGGAGGAGTCTAAGGAGCATGTGCCTGGATCTCCAATACAACTAGAGGATGTGGAAGAGACTAAGGAAAAAAAAATGAAGGTTGAAGAAGGAGTCAAGGAGCCAGGAAAAATAGATCAAGATACTTCTTAGGACATAGAGGGTCCAACTCCAAACCTTTGCACTCAAGTTACTAAGGGGCCAAGGTCAAAAAGGGTAAGTGGAGAGTATGTTGCTCCAGTCATGGGTTATGAAGAGGACATAATTAAAATTTTCTGCACACGATCTCGTAATACATTGGGCCTCAAGTACTTGTATGGATGGGATTTGATGGACCCTAACATAACAACCATGCACATGAGGAAACAGTTGTCATGATCCATCCAAATTCACATGGACGAGCCTAATTTTGATGTGTGTGAAGAGTCCTATGTGTCAAGGAGAATGAGAAAGGCACCAAATAATAGACATATAACTATCAAACCCATGGTTATGTATGATGAATAGGTGAGTAATGCCTTGGTGAAGGTATCTACATAGGTGGTACATAGGAATTTGGATAAATCTTCCACCATCAAAGTGCTCAAAGAAGATATTAAAGCGCTAAGAAAAGACATCAAATCCAAATATACATATATTGTGTGTCCAAGGGAGAGAAGGACTTAGAACAAAAGAATAATGTAACATTCATCAATATGGCAGAGGAGATGGCAATCATGTCCTGAAAGCAAGACCACACTTGGAGTCCAAGGTACCTGAAAGGTTCCCTTCAGCTATGCACTATGTGCATACATTAGTCGATTTGGTGCTTGAGGATGGACCAATTACATGCCAGCACCAAGGGACCCGAACAGGAGGCAGAGAGAGAAAAGGATGTAGTAGTTAGAAATATTTCATCATACGAGGCATTGCTTCAAACCTTGCAGGAGGAGCTAAAGAAAGCAGACCAGGCACTGAACATATGTGCAGCTCTAAAGGAAGTAATAAGGATTAGGACAATAGTAGAAGACAATGAAGTCTTGAAGGAAATGAAAGATGAGACATTGGGATGTGCGGAAATATTGGTGCTAGTCAAGAAAAAGTGTGAGGCCCTTGCAATAGCACAAGACCCCATAAGGAAAAATTGGATGAGATTGGAAAATGTATAACGCAAAAGATGGATCTGTTGGAAGGAAGAATTTCTTCTATGTCCAACATTTTTTATTGCAAAATGAGAAGGGAGAAATCACCCAAGATGAGTTGGAATCTATTGCAGCGGACATTCCAGAGAAGACAGAAGCTGTGCTATCTCGAATGGCGGCGACTTTGGAGGATGAGATAAAAGAATAATATCTAGAATTAATTCTTTCGATTGAGACAGATGATGTTGTAGTGTGAGAGTTCATTCTTTGTACAAAAATTCTTTCATTTATTTCAATTCCTTATTCTTTATTAATAAAAAAGCAGCCATTGTCGGGGAAAAATGCAGTTTAGTGTGGGGTAATGTTGAGAAGACAAAGTATAATACATATCATAAGGCACATAGAAGGTTCACGCGTGAGAACATGGCACATTCAAAGGCACAAAAGGATAGGAAAGGACATGCGTGTGAAAGACAAGGACATATTTGGGACTTATCCATTTTCACGTGGACGGGCTATTTTCAGAGATATCATGTAGAGCACACAAACTAGATAAAGACTTGCACAATACACATAGGCTATTTTGGGAAGAGCAGCTACTAAGCGCTTTGCATGAGTTCAGGCTAAAAATAGAATTGCTACTACCAGTTAACTAGAAGAGAGCTATTATTAGTGCACTTGTATGTGTGTCTGTTATTGTAATGACACATAGCTATTTTTAGCATGTGAACAATTTTGGGAATTATGCAAGTGGTTAAGGGAAAGTCTTCACCCTTATAAATATGTAGTGATCCACATAGAATAGGAGAACTAGGTATGAACTATTGTGAAGTTATGCTACCGATTTGATGCGTGCATGAGCTTATGGTATTACTTATTGTAAGAAGATTTTTGTATTTATTATGTTTAATATAATGGAGTGTATGAACTAATTTAAGGTGTTAAACATGATTAAAAATAGATCTTGCATGGTAGAATTCATTATGTCTATTACTTGAATCCACTACTCTTTTGATTTAGATCTAGAATATGCCCCGTAGGATGTTATGTTTATTACGGATCTGAATACATTAACTCTTCATCTTGCTAACATCCTGCACAAGCAACCCTAAAGAGGGACCTAGTATCTTTATGCACTTTGGGTGAGTGCTCAATCTAGGTTTGAGTGATGTGTCAACACACACAGGTTATTACTTGGTAAATTCTAAGCTACATCAACTCAAAGAGTGTGTTCGTTATATTTATTAAAATTATACCATGGCCTTTGAGACTTCATTTACTAACTAATTATAGATCACCATCACTTTTGATATTTCATTTATAATTAAAATGTGGAATTTTTATATTCCTTTCAATAACTTATAGTAAATAGTATGAGAACTACATAAGGATTGATCCCTCTTGAGGGTATGTAGTGCAGCACTTGGCTCAAAAAAATTTATGGAACAAACTAATGAGAGCTAAGAAAAGTGTGACCCCTAAAGAAAACATGTAATGCAAATCTTTTCTCAATTCAATAATATATGTCCAGTGAATGATGCTTGTAAACACTAAGTTCAAAATATTTTGTCAATGCTGATCATAGTGATTGTTAAGCTTGTAAATGTTTTGTTGTGGCTGACCTTAGAGACCACTAGGAATAGAATTTCATATGTGTTGACTCCTCATTGTGATATTTAATGACCTAGGGAGATTATACAATTATAATTAATTAAAGAGACGTCCATTGAATGGTGTTTAGCTAACATTAAGTTCAAAATATTTTTTCGAGGAAGATGTTATTGACCACTAATATTTATATATTTTCTTGTTAATGTATTAGTATTTTTCCTGTTAATGATTCCTAACAACCGCTAAGTTATAGGTATATCCTTGTGGTTGATCATAGTAATAGGAAGGATAAGAAGCACATATTTATTTGTTAATGATTCTTATACACCGTTAAGCTCTAAAAAATATGTTATGGCTGACCCTAACGACTGCTAGGATAAGAAATACTTATGTTTGTACCCCTCAATAGTGCAAGGATTGGTGTTATTTTGCTCATTGCAATAATTGTTGTGCTTTGAAATAATCCTAGATACGGAGAAGGTCTAAATAGTTCATTGTGGCTGAACTTAGCAACCATTAAGATCAACACTACATATATCTTGACCCCCACCAGTTCAAAGAATGTAGAAATTTTTCTCATTCTAATAATAGTTGTCATGTGAATAATCCTAGATATGGCCAATCTCTAAATATTTTGTTGTTGATCAACTTAGTGACCACTAGGATCTGAACTATTGATAAAATTTTCTCAAAGAATTAATATTTTTATTGGAGTGATGCCTAGAAAATGCCATGGTTAAAAATATGTATATCTTGACCCCTCAGTGGTGCATGTACAATAGTGCTTTGGTCATTCCATTAATAGTAAGTCTGTGAATGATGCCTAGCAATGAGACGTATTCATGATCCTACAACAAACTAATCAAACCTAAGTAAAGGTTGATCCCTTATGAATACATGTATTACAAAATTTTTCTCTAGTTAATAATAGATGTCCATTAAACCGTGTTTAGCTAAAACTAAGTTTAAAATATTTTTCAAGGAGGATATTATTGATCGCTAAGCTTTATATATTTTTATTAATGCATTAGTATTTTTCCTATTAATGATGCCTAACGACCGCTAAGTTATAGGTATATCATTGCGATTGACCCTAACGATCACTAGGATAAAAAATACTTATGTTTTTACCCATTAGTAGTGCAAGGATTGGTGTTCTTTTTCTCATTGCAATAATATTTGTGCTTTGAAATAAGCCTAGATATGATGAAGCTCTAAATAATTTGTTGTGGCTGAACTTAGCAACCGCTAAGATCAACACTACATATATCTTGACCCCCCACTAGTGTAAATATTGGAGAAATTTTTCTCATTCTAATAATAGTTGTCCTATGAATAATGCATAAATACGGCCAATCTCTAAATATTTCTTTTTGGCTAAACTTAGCAATCACTAGGATCTGAACTATGTAAGTCTTGAAGCCCTAAGAGTGTTTATATTAACAAACTTAGATCATTGCATTAATATTTTTACTGGAGTGACTCCTACCGAATGTCATATTTAAAACTATGTATATCTTGACCCCTCAATGGTGCATGTACAACCATGATTTTCTCATTATATTAATATTAAGTATGTGAATAATGCCTAGCGACCACTAAGATCTAAATATTTAGTAATTATTGATCCTAAATGATTTACTAGGATCAACACTTCTTTCATTTATTTGGAAATTATTTTCTAATCTTACCTAATATTCATAATAAGGGACATATGAATGTTGCCATAAAATCAATTACGTCATTTGTCTCAATTGTTTCTGTTGATGATGTATGCAATGTTTGTGGCCCTTTAATTTTTCAACATCGTGAGAGAACGGGTAATGTTGATGGTAGATGCTTATTTATATTCCAATGAGGATGAAAGAGTAATAAGAGATATTGTGTTTGATCCAGTTACCTTACATGATGAATTTCAGCATTACTCAACTCTATTTTCCATAGTTCAGGATGAAAGTGTTGATGTTGATGCCGAAGATTAAAAAAGGTATACTAGAAGAGAAAGCGCTATGGTTTTGAGACATAAGGGCAATAAAAAGAGCTGGTCTTCAATTAATTTTTGCTAAACCAGAGGTACTTCCATTTCTTGAAGTGGTCGCTTCCTATATACTTCATGTTAAGTCCTCGTAGTCATTTTTACTCCCATCACAAAAGGAAGGAATCCCATGCGCGTCAGCCTATCACCCAGTGAAAGTTGAGCACTCACCCAAGGCACGTGCGGGTACCGAGTCTCTCTTTTATGTGAGTTTAATGGGAAACATCATCTATGATTAGTGTAAGAGTTTTCATGAGGGAGGTTGAAACATACAAGAACCATAGGGCTTAGAATGGCCTCTAGATCCTTGCAGTCACTTCAGACTGAGTGTTTTAACAGAATCTAGAACATGCATTATGACAGAAATAATTATACAAGCATTCATTCATAGCATGAAAGGAAAGAGAACTTATAAGAGAGAAATATGCATTAGAACCATTGATATTCACGTATATATTATATCGGTAACCTCATTACATTCATTGATTCATTACAGAGTGTCATAGAGAGCAGACCGCAGTCATGCATATCACTGGACTTGTGTAACTAAGCTATCAAAAGAAAAATTACAACTCCATGCCCAAGACATTCTCTCCTAGATGCAATTATCCATTAACAGAGTCCTCACAACATCTCTGCAGAGCTCTGCTCACTCTCTAGATCTATATATCAATTCCCACTCTCTCTAACCCACTATATCTCAAACTTGTATATCTTTTACTCCACAAGCACTTGTATTTATAATTCTCCTACACTGCCAACTCACCTTCCAGTGCCCTCAGATCTAGTGCCAAGTGTCGAATGTGGTCCTTCATGTGAGCATGCTTCTCCAGTCCCATGCTTTCCACTTTATCTCATGATGTTATTCTAGAAGATTCTAAGGCATGCCCTATCGGGGCCAACCTGTCACCATGATGGCATCTTATCCACGCGCAATCGATCATAATTTTCATGTGTTCTGCCTTGGTCTCTCAAATTGACTAAGTCCCGAACCTCCTTTTGCGTTCCACGCGTGCTATGTGCTTCCTTAATCCTTTCTCTTGCATGTTTTTTCCTTGCGCGCCTTTCCATAACTGGGACCTTGTGTGCCTAAGTGCCTTCATACTTGGCCAATATTCTGGGGTCCAACAAGTCTAAGGATTTTTCATTATTTTTAAGCCCAAAGGAGAGTAAGAGATGTTTTACAGATTTGGGAATTCGACCCATTTTATAATACAGATGATTCTAATTTTTCGGATATCCTTATTAAAAGGTTTAGACCAAACATTCGTATTAGTATGGCACTCATGAATAATATATATGGCAATTCGTCAATATCTAAGGTGGATGTTTACAGGATCCCGTTACTTTCTTTTATTATTGATGATGTTGTCAAGCACGGTTTTTAACTTTGGTTTTCTTGATGTCTCAAGGGGTAACAACCTAATTCAACCTTAGTATGGCGGGTTTTTGGGATACCCTCGATGTGGATTGTGTGATATTGTGCTCCATGAAGATAATAAACAAGGATCCTTTCCCTATAAGTGAGTCTCCAAATTAAAGAACTTAAACAACATAATGTTAGTAAAATAAGTGGGCAGGTTGTCTCACGTAATCCAAATCCCTAGAATACCAAAGAATTATGTTTACGGATATCAACCTACTCAATAAACAATTAAGTTTCTTATTGATAATAATATTGTGATACAAAGATGATAAAGTGAAATTATGACCAATAGGTGTCACTTATTTAGGTGGGCATATACATAACGGGTTAAGGACAACCTAGAACAAAATATCAAATTCTTGATCTGTGTACAAATTTTCGAAGAAGTTGAGCTCTAGAGAATCAACTAGGCCTTCCTCATAAGTAAAATTAGACTCGGGTATAGAAATGAATTATTCTAAAAATAAATTAGATGCTTCATCCCGATTATTGTATAGATGGGAAAGTATGGTGTAGTATCGGGGATGTTAATGTGACTATCAATATCAAATTTGGATGCGGTATGCTAGTCTTCATATAAGTCTAAACCAGCTTCATAGTTGTGTTCATATTGTGCAAGGTCTTCTTGGAGCCTTCAAGTCTCATAGTACACGTCCCAAAATGCTTTAGTTGCCTCATGAATACAATACAACCGGTTGATGCAAAAATAGCTTCAAGATGATCAAAGGGTGTGGAATAAATTGCGTGAAGTTATAAATCATAAAGCAACTCATACTACTCCCAATAAAGAGGATGGGAGCTGATAGGAAAGAACCAATGTCATGGTAGTAGGGTAATTACTACCACCTAAAGTCATCTAAAATCACCATGTTGGACAATATGTTAAAAATGATAAAAAAAAATAAAGCTTATGTAAATTAAAAGAAATAAGTAATAAAGGGATATTGGATAGGAATCAATGGCGATTTCTATCAATTTTAACGATCTATATAAATAGAGACAAAAACTTTGTTAAACTATGATCTAAATTAATTCTCAGAGGATATATGATATGATGATTTAAAGATGATCAATATTGCATGTTATTGTTGACAAAAATAGACAAAAAACAACGACATGATTACCTTGTGTGAGTGATGGATTTGATTGGCAGACAAATGTGGATGATTTGACGATAAAAATGGACAATATAATGATCAAACCAACAAATTTGAAGCAATGTAATGATGATGGAGCCTTATTGATGATGATTGATTCTTGAAATTCCTAAAGAAGAGAAAAATCTATCTCAGTAACACCACGAAAATTTCTCCCCAAAAGAGGTATGGAAAAAAATTTATATAGATCACCGGCGATCGGGAGAATCATTGGCGATTGCAGGAAATCTTAGTTAGGTGTCCAAAAGGAGTGATTTTACTTCTATTTCCAACTTGATTTTGGAGTATTTTAAAGTGGTTAAGATAATGGTTGTGAGAGACTCGAACTTGGGCCAAGTTAGTTAGGATGAGGATGTGAGTGATTTTAGAAGTTTTTTTTTTTAAGTTAGTCCTAACTAGTTAAGTCTAGAGAGGTGGTTAGGTATGAGTTAGGGGTAGTTGAGTGATATTTTTGGAAGGTTAGTAAACTAGTTAATTATTTATAACTAGTGAAGGTTTCCAAGTTAGCATGGTGAGGTGTGAGAGCGAGGTGTGAGGATATTTATCCAATTAATTAAATTAACTAATTAATTAACTAGACCTAGGGACATGGTGGAGTGTTTATTAAATTAATCTAATTAAAAGAGACCAATGGTGGTTTAAATGTTGCGGTGTGTCATAAACAGCTTCATTTTTATTGTAAATGAGCTTGAGATAGGGAGTGTAGAATTTTGGTGTCTACATTTTCCCCTTTTCATCCGGTGATAAAGGTTGTGTTGAAATGGGTGAGTCTACTATAGTGCAATATAACAAACACCAACGTATTTTGTTTCAAAAGTATGCCCTCGTTGAAGGGAGTATAACACAGTTCTTTGGAGAATCAATCGACGAGGGTGGCAAAAGGGCTTGATGCTTGTGGACGTATGACTCGAACAGAAAACCAAATGATGGGGACTAAAGGGCTCGTCTCCCATGGCGAAAAGGTAAATCCAAGATTTTGAATATGTTGGTTTGGTCAAATGTTTTAAGGGATAAGACCTTTTGGAAACATGGAACACTTGTACAATGGGTAAAACTATCATAGTTTCAAGTAATGTAGATAAAAATACCCAAAATGCAGACCAATCACAGTGATTCTAGAAAATTGTTGGTGATTACGTCGTGTGAAAAATGGGTTAAATAACCAAAATTTATTTTGTTTTTACCATATTAAATTTTGACTTTATATTGCTAGTGACTTGTCGAGAATGAGAAAATGTGTTTTTGAGGCAAAAGAGGTGTGGAAATGGCATCATCAAGTCAGAAACGGAAGCCCGTATTAGCTAAGGTGAGTTTTTAATCCTTTTTGTTTTCATTTTTTTGATTTTTTTGTGATTTTGGTGGCCCGATGCTTTGTAGTAGGGCACGCGGAATTCCTAAGTTTGTTTTTGCAAGGATCTCTGATGATTCATCTAATCACTAGCGATTGAGGTGAATCATCAACATTCACCTGTTATAAAAATAGTTTGTATTTTGAAGGGAAGGTTTAAATTTTTGGTGAAAGTTTTTTATTCAAGATTGTTTTTGAAGCATGATGTATGTTTAAATGTTAATGTTGATGTTTATAAGATGATTTTTTTGTTTTGACCTATTATTTTTCAACTTTATTGTGAAGGTTTTGATGTTTGTTTTATGTGTTTGTATTTTGCAGGTTGATGTGAAGTTGACCATCTAATATCGTATACCTCGATGTTAGATGGGAGTCCGAGAGGATATTTCTAGTGTAGATTGAGATCACTTAGAGGCGGTGAGGTTTGGTGGCATGATGTTTTACAGGTGGATTCATAGGTGTCACAGTTTTATTCTAGCATTGTTAGAGAGGTGGAACCCTTCCACCAACACTTATGGCTTCCTACGGGGAGATCACTATTACCCTAGAGGATGTTCATCGAATTACTATACTTCCAGATTATGGGTCAAGATATTTGTTACATCTTATAGGAGGAGAGGGAATATATGATGCAAAGGTTGTATGGAGGGGATTCTGGGATGTTAGATACTCATCTCGGGTCTTTTAATTACCAGGAACTATATGATGTTGGGAGAGACAATTGTCCGTGGATGACCGTGATAATGTTGGGTATTTCATGTTTTGTATTTCTAGATTCGGGAGTGGTAGATTCTCATGGATAATGACGGGTGTAATTGTAGATATTATGCAACACCGTATAATTTTTAGTGGGATCATACTTTTTGGATCGACATTAAGAGAAATATGGGCTTGGAATACCCACAAGAGTTAGTTGGGATTGATGTTGGATTTTTACTACAATGTTGGGCACATGAGCATATTCTACTTCGCATCCATTAGGGCTACTAGGTGTTATTGATGTGAGTCACCCTAGCTTCATGATGTGGATCTAGATTCTTGGTCGATCTAGGAAGGCTATTGGGAATACTTATTACAGGGGACTTGATATCAGGACTTCAAGTGGGTGATGTGATCTAGAGGCCATATGTGGATTTTCATGATTGGCCTGAGTTCCCTTAGGACTTATTGTGTTTACAATAGGATATCTAGACTCAAGGATCCAGGGAGGATGAGTTATTGTGTTTTATTTGGGTCGGGCGATAGTTTGGTCTTGTTCAAAGTATACCTACAGATCTAGTTTTTATAGATGAGAACATGGGGACACCGAGACCCCGTAGGCTATTATATGGAGGCTGCGTATTCATTGATGAGTGGAAGAGTTCCATGGGTCTGGATGAGGATGGATATATGGTTCTTATTGATGATGCAGGGGTGACCCCAGATTTTTCTTGCATGGTGGGCTCAATCGTTGAGGATTTTTGAGAGGGAAAGGGCACTAGAGAGGGCTTCACGGGTAGTCATACGAGTGTGTGAGAAATGAAGGTAGATGAGTTGAGATATGAGGGGATGATTTTGTGGCTACGGTTTTGTAATAGTAATGGTTGAGGAGGATGTAATGGAGATGGAGAGGAATACCTCTCGGAGATATCGATATGATCTAGTAGGAAATTGGGATACCTTAATCACAAAGTGATATGGTCTTATAGTTGAGAGTGATGGCTTACATGTGTAGTTTGTATAGGTCTCTACTTGATAGAGAAAAGTACAAGGGATAGAGAGATACATTAAGGAAGGCCTTGGGGATCATAGGGCCTTGTATTTCGATGCGTGCAACTATTAGCGATGGCCTCGACAAAGGGGAGCATCTCGCAACATTTGGCATGATTTCTGTGACACATTATGAGGATATGTGAGAAGAGAGAGATTAATATGTGGACATTATCATCAAGAACTACCCTGACATCACTCTATATGTTGATCATTTAGCTACCGAGGGGGGTGCCACAGCAACGGTGAGGCCTAGTGATAGTGCAGCGAGTATAGGTCATCCACCTTTAAGGATAGAGAGAGGGGGTTGATGGTGATAGAGGATTCGGTGGCGGTGCATGTAGAGATGTCGGTGTGGCGGAGGCACTCTCACTCCTAGAGAGAGAGGGTGGTTCTATCATAGTATTAGGAGATGTGGATTTTACCACATGATTTTGTATATGATGTTATAGGCTCATAGAAGCCCATTTTATTTATATGGTGTGATTATTGTGATGTATCCGAGACTTTGATGTGTGTGTGGTGGTTTTTAGACTTATATTGGTGTTTGTAGGCTCGTAGAATCCCATGATGCTATTTTGATTATACATGCATTTGTATACAATACTTTTATATGTAATGATGATTATGATGATGATATTTCTTATGGTATTTCATTTTTTTGTGCATTTATTAGATAAATGGGCTTAGAATTTTTTATTTAAATGTGTTTTTAAAATGTGACAAGTTTAAATCAAGAAATCTAACTAAATTAAATGAACTAAAAGTGGAAAAAACACCCCACTATAATGTGTTATGTATACACAATGGGTTTAAAATAATACTTTGCATTAGTAGCCTCTTAAGATGTTAAATAAGACCGTCGATGGACAAACTCAAGAAAATAAAAATGGATTTGGGTGAAAAATGTATTTTGTTATGATAATTGATAAAGGAGGCTTTGCAGGTGTATGTCGTTATGGGGGAAAATATTCTCCTCTTTAATGATTTTATAGAGAATTAAAGCCTGTAGTCATTTTTGCAGCCCACTAAGAACAAGGGAACCTCATGCGCGCCGCCTATCACCCAGCAGGTGTTGGATGCTCACCCAAGGCATGCGAGAGGGGGCCAAGTCTCTCTTGTATGTGAGTTTAGTGGAAGGCATAATTCATGATTCTGACTCAGTGATTTAACGAGACATGAAGAAGCTATAGAGCTCGGGATGGATTCTACACCCCTTTAGTCATAATAGTAACAAAGCGCGTAACAAAATTAACTAGAACCAAGAATTTGTAAATCCATAATTAGACTAACATTCAAGTAAAGTTCATGATTATACAAGATCAAACACATAGAGGAAACATGCAGATAATACAAGAAGGAGATCTAACATAAACATAGTGGTAACCTTATCACATTCATTCATAATATTACTCCAAAACATCACAGAGAGGCGGACCATAGTCATGCACCATATCTTGATCCATACATGTATGCTTTCAAAATAAAATTTGCATTCCCCATTTCCCCATTACAACCTTCCTAGAATCATCTACCCAATTATCCCATAGTTCTCGTGGTAATTCTGCAAAGCTTCACTACCTTACTTATGTCTTTGTTCTTTGCCAAGGGTGCGCGTATAAATAGGCATCTGAGCTCTAACAAACTCTTCTGCAACCTTAGATCTTCCCCAAGTGTCAAGGTGTGGGTCACCCCAGGTGCATGTCTATCCATGTCATGATTAGATTTTTGAATCTTCCTATCACAAGGTATATTCCCTCCAGGACACCCTATCGCCAGGCTGGAACCTTATCCAAACGGAACACGTTCTTCATGTGTTCTGATCCAAAAGGCCAAAAATGGCTAAGTCCTGAATTGTTCTTCACATGGTGCACACATACTTGGTTCTCCAAGAATACTTTTGAATTCTACCTTGCATGCCTTCACTTGTGCGCTTCCTTCACCATGCGTGCCTATGCGCCCTTAAGATTTGGTAGCTACATTAGGGTCCCAACATTACCCCACACTTCACCTATTCTCTCGCCCTTGGGAACCTTTTCAAAGAATGCAGTACAAAAATGTAAGGCCTTGCCTTGGAAAATAATGGGGGAAGAATAAAGAAATGGGGAGAGAAAGAATAGAAGGAAAACTACTTAAAGAAGAAGAAGGGGAAAATTTTTCCATAGGTCGGCCTCTAGTGTACTCCAGTGCTTGACTTCATCAGTGCTCTAGTGCAGATATCACCAACCAAGGTGCTCACCTCGTCAAAGGTTAACCCTTCCCCCTTCGTGCTAATGGTCTCCACCACAGTCTCCAGTTCCTTGGTGTGATCCTCTAGGGCATCCATCTTCCTCATGATGACCTTATAGAGCTCTTTTAGTTTGGGTTTTGATTGAGACCCACCGGTTCTCAATAGCTTCAGACTTCTTTTCCACTTCGGCTATGATATTTTCTCACTCATCCCTATTGCCCTTATTCTTCTCCCCGAAGTATTTCATCTTGGCCTTGTCGTTGGCCAACAAGCATGCTGTCACCTTGTCTTGATCCGCACAATGGTCATAGGCAACCCCACAGCTTGTGCAGCTATTTTCACATCAGCAAGCACCTTGTTGTATTCAGCCATGAGCGCAATGACCTTCAGCTTGTCCTCCTTCTCCAAGTGCACAACTACCTCCTCTACTGACTCCAAGGCCAAAGGCTGCCTTTCCATGGTGAGGATCCGAGTCAAGTCCTCTAGGCATTCCAGGGAGGATCCATACTTTTGTGTGGGAGGGTTTAAGGTCCGGTGCTTCATGATAATAGCTTGGGAGATGAGCTCCACCTTCTTGGAAACTTTGTGTACCCTAGCATTTTCCTCCTGAAGTTCCCTCTGTAGTTGAGCGCTGATTAATTTCTCAAGGCTGAGGTCCTTCATTAGCTTCACTACTTCTTCCTTTCTCTTCTCTAATAGGTCCTCCAAGACTTTTACCCTGTCACTCCTGTAGAAGAGCCTAGCCTCAATTTCCATAGAGACTTTGTTGAGCATGTTACACACTTGCTCATCCGATAGTTGTTGCATGTTTACAATGGGGTTTTCCCCTTTCCTTTAGATAATGCTAATACCACTCCTTGGTTGACCTCGAACTCAGGCTCATCGAGGTGGGAGTCAAACGCCCATGATAGCATCTTCCTTGTGTATGGGTACCCACCCTCAGGGTCAAAGGACTCCATGGTGGGCACAATCAGAAACATGCACGCAAAAACTTTGTTGGGGTCATCAATATATCCCATTTTGGTTCTTCCCCTTCCACGCGTTTACTTCCAATGTGCACGCCCTTGGGAATAGTTACTGAAAGAGTTGGGCCTTTTGTGCTACCCACACTCTTCTCCCTCTGCTCTTCTTTGAACTCACCGAGTATGAGCTCCGCGCTACACTCCAACTCCTCTTCGACCAAGGTATTGATTATCTTCTCTACCTCCCTTGTTACTTTCTCATTTACTTCCTCCTGAGTGAGCTTGGGCATATCTAGCCCCTTAGTACTTGCCCCTTCACTCCTTTCTTTACTCCACGCACCTTCCTCCCCTTGGGCACCTTTCCTCCTTACAAAGATGAAAGCATCATTTGTATCCTCTACTCCTTCCTCTCGAATCATGGACATCAACTAGTTCTGATTCACTTCCAACTCTTCCCCTTCATCATCATCCTTCTCACCTATATAGGCGTTCAGGTCGTCTATATCTTCATACTCTTGTTCCTTCGTTCCTTTTTCTTCTTCCTTTGCTGAAAATTCTAGGGTCGGGGATGCGGTATTTTCTTCATCTGAGGGCTCCTCAGGGGATGGTGGCTTCATAGGCTCCAGGGGTCTTCTCCCTGACCACCATTCTCCTCTTCTTCTAGATGTAGGTACTCGGCCCCATGGTATCTACATTCTACTTCTCCACCACCCTTTTTCTTCCTATTCTTCCCTCTCCTTGCACTTTGGCATTGGCTTCTTTCTTCCCATAGGGTCGTCTGCGAGATGGATATCTCATTTTCCACATATGCACCCTTTTCAAACTTTGGCCTTATGCGAAGGTAGATCTTGGACAACACTACTCTCAGTAATAGGTAAGGTCATGGGCCTTACAATGTGCACATCTTGTGATATGTATCTCTCAACGCACGCACGCTTCCTTGGGTAGATCAACTTCTTTCTCATTTCCCTATGTTCACTGTCAAGGGTGGACAACTCCAGATTTAATTTCTTCGACTCCTTGTACCTGTTCACTCCCGCCTAGAAAAATTGGGCAGTAAATGAGAAGGGGAGTTTGCACCAGGGACTCTAACTCGCCATCCACATAGATGAATCTGCAATGCAAAAGCGCCGGTATACCGCGAACTCTTCTTCTCCTTCAGTTGTCATGGGGAGTTGCTTAGGAATCCACCATTCAGCCCCAAATGCATTCCTAAGGCACGTGTACCATTTTTCTAAGCGCGCCTAGTGTACCCCTGTCATTGATTCGCATGTGTATTTATGGAATCTGTCTGTGGGTGAAGGGTCTTCAGCAGGGTACTCCTACATGAATTTTTTAGGTGCATCCGACACCCTAATTTCTAAGAACACAATGGTTAACAAGATGCTTCCAAAAAGGATCTTTCCTCATTCTCTCGTGTTGCTTATGATTTTGTCTACTATGTACTGGGAGATGTCGTATTTAGTGCCTTCTGCGACCTTTCTACAGACATTCAGCCAAGGCTTACTCACCTGGGTCCACCTTTCTTGACCATTCAGCTTGGAAACAAGGTGCACGGCCATCTTCATCACCGGATCGCTGATATCCGTGACATCGTAGTACCTTGATCTCTTCTTATATTCCCGGGATGCTACGGTTTCTCTAATTTCCTCCTCATTCTAGAGGTCATCTAGGAGTGCGTCTCATTTATAGCTTAGGCTTATAAAGTTGAAATGGTTATGCACATTTTGCGCCTTGTGAAGAAGAAGTCTTTGTGCATGCGCGTCATCACCACGGTATAAGTGCTTGGGCTTCCCAAAATATGGCAGCTCGTAAAGCTGGAGAAGCCTTGCCTTCTCCATTTTCACCTTGACTACGTCGTTGTAGATTGACACCTCGTCGGTGTTCATTTATTTTTTGGGCGCACCAGCTCCAACACCATTTCCTTCACAATTATGCTTGATCGGTGATTTTAGTCAATCACGAACACTTGTTTGATGTGGGACTCCCACTCTTGCCCTAGCAAAACCCCATCCGGGTATTGCATTTCTGAGTACCATTCTTCATTGGTATCCAAGGGGATTTCTTCTTCTTTCTTCTTTCCTTTTCCCTTACCCTTTCCCCTCTTGGATTGTCTTTGCAGGTTTATCAACTGGTTTTGTGGCCATCATTTTACCCCTTGCTTTCATTCCCAGGTCAACTTGTGATTTTGTTTGAACGTTTTCCCCGCGCGCCCTGTGCCCTAAAACACAAACCCTAATCTCATACTTTTCTCCTTCAATCACGGCGCTTCTTCACAACATTCCTCACACCCGTGAATCACTTCTGCACTAGTTTGTAGATCTAATGGACTAGTTGCGCTTAAGTTTTTTGGAATTTTCCTTCGCACGAGTCAGTCTTGAAACCCTAGCTCTTGAAGGAAAATCACTCTTCTTGTTTTCGCAAAGTAAAATAATGAAATGCCCACTCTTGTATTTATAGCTTTTCCCACTTTTACACATTTAAGGCTAGGCTACCTACCACCGTATGACCATGTTTAATGTGGAATTTCCAAACAAAACCCGACTTCAGCGACTTCTTCTCACGCGCCCAATCCTTGCGTGAAATTTTTTTCACCCGCACCCAATCCCTGTGCGAAACTACTTCCACCCATGCCTAATCCTTGCCAGAAAATGTTTCCAACCTTCTGGTGCACAAATAATCCATCTTAACAGAAGACTCTTGCGCACATGTTACCAGTGCCAAAGGCACCTCTTCCATCCTCATGATTCTTTCTTTTGCCTACCTCATGTTTTTGCACTTTTTCTCCTTATACGTGGATTTCCAATGTAACCTTATTTTGCCATCCACCTACCTTATTTTCTCCTAATGCATCTTTTCAACAGGGCCAATTCAAATGGTCTACCAACCCAATCCTCTGCAGCTAAATAACTCCATGCTTCCCTTTGTCACCTCACCCCACACTAAAATGATGTGTGGTCCTCTATGCATTCATAATTTTAAAAAGTAATAAGGTTACCGGTGCCCAAGGCGCAAAACCAAACAACAATGTGAAAGGGAAATACAAGAAAGGAAAAGCATAAAAGGAAATTCTAAGCTAACTGGCAAAATTGCCTTATTTACAAACACCAAGAAGCATTATTTATAGTAGGGCTTCAACCTACTCCCATTGAAGTGTCTAGGTAATTTTGTTCCATCCAGCGCTTATAACTGGCACGTGCCCGAATCAAGGATGTATGAAATTACATAAGGACCCAACCAATGCACCTTCAACTTTCCAGGATGGCGTAGAAATTTTGAATCATATAGCAATACCATCTGGCCAACCTCAAACTATTTGTTCTTAATGTGGCGAGTCATGTCATGCCTTTTGCTTAGCTTTTTTAGTTGTTTGGCTCCATCTTGCTAGTGAGCGCCTTTCATCCAACTTTATCAATTCATCTATTCTTTCTTCCAACGACTTGTTCATCGTCCAATCCTCCTACGTGCACTATATACAGCGATGGTAGCATAAATTCAACCGGTAAAACAGCCTCCACGCCGAACACCAGTTGAAATGGTGTGGCCTTGTTCAACCTTTTATACATTGTTCTGTATGCCTAAAGAACTGCTAACACCTTGTCATCCCAATCCTGCCTACCCACATCACATATCTTAGTCAATGTGTGACTAAGGATTTTGTTAAATGCCTCTGCAGTCCCATTTGCTTGAGGGTGATAGGGGGTAGTCTTACGTCAATACCATGAATTCTGCCAATAGAATCTTGATGGTTTCATTTAAGAAGTGAGTTCCCCTATCACTTGTTAAACTTAATGGACACCCATACCTGCTGATAATGTTTTCCCACAAAAATCTAGCAGCCATGGTTGTGGTGTAATCCTTAGTGGGTGCGGCCTCTACCCACCTTGTCAGATAATTAGTACAGGTAATAATATACCATAAGTTAGTCCTTTTCGCAGATTGGTGAGATTGGTCCGACAAAATATATTTCCCATTTTTCAAAAGGTTCCACACTGGCGATGGGGCGCAAGGGCATCTCATCCCTTCTTCCAGGTTTGCCAAGGTGCTAGCAGTGGTCACAGGCCTTGCAAAACTCAATGCAATCCTAGTGAATCATCTCCCACCATAGTCCGGTGACTAGGATCTTACACATGGTTGTGTTCCTAGCATAGTGTCCTCTAACAATGCCAACATGAGATTCTTCTATTATGGCCACACGTTCATGTTCTAATACACACCGGCACAAAACCTCATCACGGCCCATTTTATACAAATCCCCATTGATCAACATGAAGGGTGTGGCATGTATGGCTAACCTTTTTCTTTCCAGAGCATTCATCCCTTCAGGTGCCACATCTTCTTTGAGAAAAACAACGTCTTCTAACCCCGGGCATACGCCGTAACTTTGAATAGTTGCATGTTTGTCATGGTTTCCTTGATACTTTGCACATCCTCTCCCGAATCAATTCTTGATAAATGATCCAGCCCACAATTTTCTTTCCCGGTTTTACCACCACTTTGAATTCAAATTCCTGAAATAAATGTACCCAACGACATATGCTCCCTTGCAACACTGTTTTGTTTACTAGATACTTCAAGGCCATATGGTCCGTGTAGAATATGAAGGGAGTCACCAATAGATATTGCCTAAATTTTTGGAACACGTAGATCATTGACAATGCCTCATGCTCGGTCATTGTATAATTTTGTTCTGCTGGTGTCAACTTCCTACTTGCAAAACATAAGGGATGATCAACAATCCCCTCTCCTGGTTGAGCAAGAACAGCTCCCATTGTTGTACTAGAGGCATCCATGTGGACATGGAAAGGTTTATCCCAGGATGGGAATCATAGAATAGGTGCGGTGATAAGCCTTTATTTTAGAGTGTCAAATGCCCTCTACTGAGCCTCTCCCCACTAAAAGGCACTCTTGTGTCTGAGAAATATTTCCAAAGGTGCGGCGATCTTGGTGTATCCCTTAATGAACTTTCTGTAGTACCCAGTGTGTCTAAGAAATCCACGCACGGTGCTTTGGCTGGTAGGATCCCCTAACCCCACAATAACTGCAACTTTCGCGGGATCCACCAGTAAGCCCTCTTTGCATATGATATTCCCAACAAAATTCCAAATGCAACAGTTGCAAAGATACATTTCTTGATGTTGAGGGAAATCCTCAACTGCCAACATCTTTCGAACATCAATCTCAAGTTATCACAATGGTCCCTGACTAACCCATACATTGTCCAATCATTTAAATACACCTAAAGGAATTTGTGGATGAAGTCCTGAAATGCTTGTACCACTATGTGCAAAAATACAGTGGGCGCATTCCTCAATCCAAAGGGCATGACCGTCTAAGAAAAACTTCCCCACTCGGTGGCAAAAGTTGTCTTATCTTGGTCTTCCTTGGCAATCCTTACTTGGTGATATCTCGAGAATCCATCTCAGAAAGGAATAGACCTCGCGCCGTGAACTCCTCCAAAATATCTTTAGTGAAGGGGTGGGAAAAGTATCTATGATACAAACAAAGCATTCAATTCCCCGTAATCCATGCATATCCTAATCCATCCATCCTTCTTTATGATGATCACCATTGGACTTATCCATTATGATTCCTCCACGGCCTCAATGATACCGAATGCTATCATTTTGTCTAGCTCTTCTTTAACCCTTACGCACATGTTGGGATTCATCATGTAAGGCCTCTTCCTGACCGAGTACGCACCATCTTTCAACTTTATCCTCATTTCCCCCAATGACTAGTGGATGCCTTTCAACTCATGGTACCCGCATGGGAATAAATCCTCAAATTCATGCAAGAGATCAATGATCTTTGATACTTCCTTGTCCGACCAGTAGTCCCCAATGATAGCTTCCTTGGGCTCCTTCTCTAAGCCGATGTTAACCTTCTTAGTTTTGAGTGGTTCATGGTATGCGCGCGCACATGCATCTGCACTGTCAACTATTTTGCACACTCCAACCAAATGGTCGACATTCAGGATTTCCATCTCCTCTCCATCAATAACGTATACCATCTTTCCTTTCTCCTTTTCAACACATGCACGCTTGAATTGTAGGTATTCTAGTTCCTCCTCTTCAAACCGTGCTTCCAAGTTAGGTCCATTAAGTAATTTTACTAATCTATCTTCCGCCATGGTGCAATCCCCCAGAGTGAGGTGCTTGATAGTCTTCAATGCCTCATCAACTAGTTACATGGTACTTTGGTACTCAAATGTGTTAACCAGGTTAGCTGCTAACTCCTGCCAATTTCCCATTTGGCGGTGTGTTTCAGAATGGATGTACCATGCATGCACGTAACCTTGTAGTGTTAAATACAGCTTATGCACCCAAAGGGAGGGTGGTAAAGCTTCCGCACCTTCTCCCCAAACCCTCTCACATGCCTGGATGTGGGAAGAGGCGGGTCCATTGCCATTGTAATCCTTGATAGCAAAGCAGTAGGTATGTCGATCATCGAGAATCAGATAGTGAGTGCAATTCTAACTTTGTGCCATTCCAACAAGTTTTCACTATGCGTGGCCCACCACCTCACTATTGTGCCTATCAAAACATAACTCAGCATACCTCATCACTCATTCTCCCTCCAATGAGCTTCCATTTCCCTCAAAAATACCTCAGGGTATGCATCCCTAGAATACTTGGTTATTTCCTTTCCTCCCAGTGTGTCGAATCAGACACGCCATTGTTACCTTGGTCATTGATCCTTTTAGATGTCGCCCAATCAATTCATAAGTCCCATGCACCCAATTATCACATGCTATACTGGTAGTATCACTAATAGATTGAGCATCATCAAACTGGATGACTCCTTCTATAGGGTGGATGGTCTCTGGATCTCGTATGGAGCACACATATATTCTGTCAAGGACCTCCTCTCCAAGGGGTTTAGTATAGGGTGTGGAATTTCCATTAGTAAGTGGTATAATCACCCTCTCTTCCTTGTTTTCAAAGCTTATGTACCCCTTGTTAAACCAAAGATCTGCATTATTCTTATAGCACCATGGGTGCCCAAGTAAAGCTAGGAAATTATCTGCCTCAGCAAGCGCCAAGACTTCAAAATCCCCAGTGAACCTAGTCCCCTGAATGGTAATGGCTGCATCCTTCAAGACACCTATGGGCATTTCCTTTTTCTTATTTGCCATATACAACACATTTGAAGATGGATGTAATGCAGGTCTTCCCATTTGATGCCAGGCATCTAGAGTGAGAACATTAACCTTCGCACTGTGTCAATGAGGATGTTGCTAAGCATCCATCCAATCACTACTGTGTTCAAGGTGATCTCCTTGTCATAATCAAGGTTGTGAGGTGGGAGGTTTGCATGTAGGATCTGCCTTTCATGTTCTACCCCCGAATGCAACACCTTTTCTCTCAACCATGCTCCTAGCAGGGAATAAAATTCTCTTTCCTTAGTAGTTTCCTTTGGTGCTTCTACTGGTCTTCTTTGCTCATCTTTTCTAGTTTGCTCTTTTAAGCATTGGATCTCCCCTTGTAAACTTTGAATTACGTCCATGGTTTCTTAGTAGACTTCTTTCTGGTGAGCTAGATTTGGATACTTCCCATGTACTACTTCTTCCCTCAAAACCAGAGGTCTCTACCTAGGCACTTCCCTTATGCGCGTGGACTCCGCCCTTGTTGTTACCATAACAGGCTCTAGTTCTGATTCATGTATTACTCATGGGAGCCATTGCGCGTTAGCCTTCTTAATACTCACCATGGTAGTGCCCTTATCCTTCTAGTACTGCTAACTCATATGTTTGTATAACTCTGGGCACTCTTCGTACTTATGTTTTTTTCCACACCAGAGCATTGTAGAAGATCTAGACATTTGCGCTTATAATGGTCTATGGCTCCACAATTAAAACATGTCCCACGCAGAAACTCACTTCTTCCTTTGCGGTTACCATGACCATGAAATCCTCCGCGAAACCCTCTTCCACATGCACCTCCATCTCCGCGCTCTTCATACCGATGTTCATCTCCTTTGGAACTACTGGAAATGCCAGTCTAGTGCACACCAAGATCGATTACCTCGTGAATCTGGTCAATCAATCTATAATCCTTGGTGTCATGTGTGGTTGAGGTACATATCTTACAATAAAAATATACATTTTTATAGATTGCACATTACAAAAGGGGCACCTACTTGCATCATGGTCCCCATGACATATTTCGTAATTCACACGTTACGCACGTACCACCTTCCGAGTGCATATCCCACCATTATCCTTTGTGTGTCCTTCTATATTACAATGTATACACCATATCCCACTTGAAATCTCTGGAGATGTGTTGGCAGATAATTTCTCCAATTGCTTAGTCATGGGTGATCTCGAGCCTCCAGAAATGATCTGAAAATCAATTTTAACTAGTAATTGTGCACACACATTTTTTTACTTTGTATTGATTTTCGATGTATAAATTGAGCATTATTTCCTTTTGTATTTTTAATAAAAGAATTAAAACTGCAAGTACTGTGCAAATATTTAAAGAAATGAAGAGAATTCACTAGCAATTTGACACAAGAATTGATAACGGAGTTCGGCGCTTGAGGCCTACGTCTCCGGTTCGGTTGAATGGGAACAATCTATTAAAATCTTGAAAATAATTATTTACAAAGAATTATACAAAATTTTGACCTTCTCATAGTCTTCCTCTATTAAAAATAATAGGGGTTGCTTTTTACATCTCCTCAAAATTCCATTCCTAGCTCAAGTTATGAGCATTTCAATATTTTTGCACAGACCCGAATGCTATTCAAATAAACTAACACTCCTTTTATATTGTTTCTAAGCCTCAAAGCATACCGGATGGGAACTTAACCTTTTACACGGCCCACCCGGGTTCCATTCTCCTCCCCATGCATTTGACTTATCTCTTAGGGAACAATATCCCACATTTGGCGCATTTTAAAGTGGAGGAGGTTTTAAAAAGGTGGGCAATGCAATGCTTAAGTGGCTTAAGAGCCACCTTATCCGTGGGAAGTGGGCGCATTTGTTGGTTGGAAGGATGGTGCATGGATAGACATAGTATTTTTAGGTGCCTTGAAAATGCTTATGGAGGTTAAGCCAAATATAATGTGTGGAATATGTAATATGGATTTGGATTAAATGCATGGAATATGGTAATTGCATAGTTTAAAAATGGCATATCAAATAGTCCCACATGCATAGCACAAATGCAATTACAGGCATATATATACACAAGTTGGTATAGTGATAAAATGAGAAGGAGGCCAAGACACCCCTCCATAATCGAGTGTGTCGAACCTGGCTGAGGGCCCCCAGCCAGTAAATAGCGGGGTCCATTTGTCCGTGAACGAGTGTCCAAGACCGGCGTTCCCAAAAACCACTTTTAGTTTGTCACAAAAATTGTCCATGTGTCACAATATAATTGAAACACTTGGTGAGCATGCACACATCCAACCTACACAAAACTCCAAATTTTTCCAGTTTCCCGAAAATTTCAGCGGGCTATAACTTTTGCAAACGAGCTCTGTTTCTTGCAAACAAGATATCAACGGAATCATATAATTTTTCTCCGCGCTTTAAAAATGATCTGTAACTTATTTTGAGAAGATCTTAGATCAGTGTTTCTCTGTGAGGATCCTCTGGATCATTCCTCCCCACTGAGAAACTTTTGGACCCCAAAAGTCAACTTAATTGGTGAATAGGTGAGGGTATTTCTCCCTCACCTTTCTGGTTTCCATCCATTTAGCCTTGTTCGGATGCATGCCTTTGAACCCAACACGAAGATACTCAATATCACCTCTTCGTGAAGTTCTTACTTTCCTGTCCAAAATGATGTCTTCCTGTAACTCATCAAGATACTCAGGAGAAAAATCATCAATGGAAGGCATTATGTTAGAATCATCATGATCAACAATCATAGGCGGTTCATACAATCTTAAATTCTCAACATTTACAATTGAGTAGATTTGCATATATGGAGGTAAATCCAACTGGAAAGCATTGTTACCAATTTTTTTCCAATATTTGGAATGGACCATACCGTATAGGTTTCAATTTTTTACCTTCACCTGTCAGTCTTTCCTTACTGATGTGAAGCCAAACTGAATCACCAACTTTGAACTTGTGATCAGTTCTATGTTTATCATGCCTAACTTTGTACTTGGCCTGAATTTTCTCCAATTGTTCATGGACATACTGATGAACCTATTGTATTCTCTGCACAAATCTTTTAGCCTTGTCAGAATCACTTGCACCATTAACATCAGTTTTATGTCCATAATATATATCCAATGGAGAATTAGGCAGATATCCATAACAAGTCTCAAATGGAGACTTCAAAGTAGAAGAATGTAAGGCACGATTATAAGCATGTTGCACATAATAAAGATGTTCATCCCACAATTTAGGATGTTTTCTACTATAGCCCCAAGTAATTGTACCACCGTGTGGATTTACAACATTCATTTGAGATTGAGACAATCTGCTAGTGACTACGCAATGGGGGCGCTTTTGATGCGTAACAAACAACCAAAGGTGTTACCATTCGAAACCTTTACAAGTGCGGTAAGAAACTATTCAAATATGATAAAGAGTTGTATGCTTTGGTTCAAAGTGTTAAAAAGTGGAAGCATTATTTAATGGGAAAAGAAACAATTATCCATACCGACCATCAACCGCTTCAATACTTACAAACACAAACCAAATTGCATCGCCTAGACATTTCGTGGATGGGATTTTGCAACAATTTCATCTTGTAATCGGGTATAAAAAGGTATTCAAAACAAGGTTGCCAACATGTTATCTAGACCACCAAAGTAGTAGCATCTATTTTTTCGGCAGCATAGTTCTTTGGCTCATGTTAGTTACAAGGAACAATATGTAAATGATATTGACTTTAGAGAAGTGTATGAGGATCTAGTAAGTGGGAAACAAGTAGGAGAAAAAGATTATCATTTGCATGAAGGATTTTTATATCATTCTGGAAAAGTTTGTATTCTAGAAAATGAGCATGTGCATATGATTAGGGAAGCACATACTTCTCTTATTTCAGGGCATTTTGGTATTAGTAAGACAGTTGCACATTTACAAAAATATTGTTATTGGCCTAGAATGCATGAACATGTAAACAGTATATTAAGGGATGTGTTCTTTGTGCCACAAGCAAGCCAAGTAACAGGAAATTAGGACTTTACACTCCTCTTCCTGTTCCAACAAGGCCTTGGGAAAGTGTTTCCATGGACTTTGTAGGAGGCTTGCCCATGACACGGAAGAAACATGATTACTTATATGTGGTAGTGGACAGATTTAGCAAAATGTGTGTGTTGGTTCCATGTACTAAACAAATAACTGGTGAGGGAACTGCACATTTGTTTTTTCAGTTTTTTTGGGTTCATTTTGGTTTACCTACTTCAATTATATATGATCGGGATTCTAGATTTCTTGGGGAATTTTGGTCAACATTGTGGGGGTTAATGGACACAAAACTGAAAAAGAGCACTTCTTTTCATCCACAGACTGATGGTCAAACAGAGGTTTCGGAAGTGCCAAGATCGAGTGGTACTTATTTTCTCTTTCAATGTATCAAAGGATTTTTGTTGTTTTCCTCCCCATTGAAAGACATGTTTAATACTTTTCAAAGCATGCAAAGGAGATGCAATATATGAGAAGTTAGCAATAAATTTTCTCCAGTACTAAACTGCACCTAGAAAAATTCTAACTTCCGTCACATTTGTGGGTCTAGGCCATTTCACAATAACCTCTATTTTTGTAGGATCAATTCTCAATTCTCCATTTCCTACAATATAACCCAAGTAAATTAAAGATGTTTTTCCAAATTCACATTTTGACATCTTCAAATACAATTTCTCTTTCCTTAGTGCATCTAAGACTTTCTAGATGTGTTTAACATGTTCATCCCATGACTTACTAAAAATAAGAATATCATCTAAGTAGACAATAACGAAATTATCAATGAATGGTCTAAAGATTTCATTCATAACTCTCATGAATGTTGTTGGTGCATTGCACAAACCAAAAGGCATCACTAACCATTCAAACAATCCCTATTTCATTTTAAAAGTAGTTTTCCAAACATCACCTTCGGCAATTCTTACTTGGTGATAACCACTTCTTAAGTCTAACTTAGTGAAATAAATTGCATTCTTTAATTGATCCAGTAAATCATCTATTCTAGGAAGAGGGTAACGATTATTTATAGTAATCTTGTTTAAAGCACGAAATCAACACACATTCGCCAAGTGCCATCCTTCTTAGGAACCAATATAATTGGTGAACCACATGGGGATGTACTTGGACGAATTATACCTTGAGCCAAAAGTTCCATTACCTGTCTCTTGATTTCCTCATTCTCTACTACTGACAACCTGTACATTCTGATATTGGGAAGAGGTGCATCCTGAAGCAACTGTATCTCATGTTGAACCCCTCTTTTGGGAGGTAGACCTTGTGGATCCTGAAAAACATCATCAAAATGAGAAACAATTTTTACCAATTCATCCTTATGTTTCAGATCGCAAGTCTCAAAAGCCATCTCATGTTCTTTTTCTTTGGCTTTGACCACCATGAGCACACAACTCTCACTTCAGCTTTACAAGCCTTTTCATTTGACCTACAGTTACCAAGGATAGATTATTCTTTTCACAGTGAGCTCTAATAATAAACTCAATTCCATCCTTTACAAGCAAATATTTATTTTCTTCCCTATAGAAGATTGCTTTACGATCATACAAATAAGGACTTCCCAAAACCACCCCACAAATATCCAAAGGAACTACATCCAATTCAACCTCATCAATAAACTTGTCTATAATGGAAAATCTGAAAGTACAAGTTTTAGTTACCTGTAGTTTTGCATCATCACAAACCCAAATCTAAAGGATAAGGCTTAGGATGTGGTTTAGTTTTGAGTCCTAATTTCTTAACAACCTCCTTAGAAATTAGATTAGCTTGAGATCCACTATCAAAAAGAGTATCAATTTTTGTATGCTTTGAAATTACTCTAATGTGGAAAAGCTCATTCCTTTTCTTATCATCAGGTATAGTTTGTTTACTAGAAGAAGATGCAACATCTGTAGTGCTATTGTTGGAAATTGAAAGAATTGATTTACCTTGAAAACTCATAGCTGTGATTTTGGTTTCATCACCTGAATCAGAACCAAGATCATGCACTACAGTGTTTCTTTTCTTTTCTTTTCCTTTCTTAACCATCCATTTAGGCTTCTTTTCAGGATGTAATTTCCAACATTTAGACTCATCATGGTTTTTTTTTAATGATTAAAAAATGGTTTTTCATCTTCCTTCTTAATAGTAGAGTTTGTTTTATGCTTACCCTTTCCTTTTCCTTGTTCTTTCGAACCTTTTCCTTCAGATTGCTTATTCTTCTAATTAACAGAAGAGAAAGAGGAATCCTTTTTCATTTTCCCTCGTGCTTCCAAATGGGTTACTTGAACACATACTGCATCAAGATTAGTAGGACCTAAAACAAGTATCATATGCCTTAGATAACTATGCAATCCACCAATATATTTGAGCAAAGGTTTTTCTTCGTGTTTAGGGTAATTACCAGAATTAGAGCCCTTTTCCTAAATTCTTGTTTGTATTCTTGAACACTTTTCCCTTAGTTTGTCTTAATGTTTTCCAATCCATCATAGCCTAAGATTTGAAACAAATTCAGACCAAGAAGTGATTTCTATACCTTTGTTTTCTTCCACTTCCTAAAGCTTACTCTCCCACCAAATGAGTGTTGTGCCACCCATCTAAAGAGTTTCCAGATGAATCTTTGCTTCATCATCAACAATTCTCTAAACCCTACAATATACTTCTATCTGCTTGACCCAGTTATCCAACTTCTCTGCATTTAGCTCTCCAGTATACATAGGCAATTCAAACTTGATATCTAACTTTAATGAAGGAAAATCAGATTTTAAAGAGTCTCTTTTTGGAATATCAGAACTAGAGCTTTCTTATTTCTTACCTCCTTTAGTTCCCTTTTCCCTTTGCCTATCTTGGTACATTTCTTCCACCATTTCCTTCATCTATTGGAATGATTAACAAAAGTTTTCTTCCACTTCCTCTCGATCTGCCATTGCAGGACTTCGAGATTGTCTAGTACCAATTTTGGGATCTCCTTCAACTAACTCTCCTTCACCCTTCTTAGATCGAGACCTTGTTAACATCCAACACACAACTTGCAATCCAAAAATAGTTAATCTGAACCAAAAATTAGTCAAAACCAGCTCTGATACCAATGATCTGAAAATCAATTTTAACTAGCAATTGTGCACACACATTTTTTTGCTTTGTATTGATTTTCGATGTAAAAATTGAGCATTATTTCCTTTTGTATTTTTAATAAAAGAATTAAAACTACAAGTACTGTGCAAATATTTAAAGAAATGAAGAGAATTCACCAGCAATTTGACACAAGAATTGATAACGGAGTTCGGCGCTTGAGGCCTACGTCTCCGGGTCCGGTTGAATGGGACCGATCTATTAAAATCTTGAAAATAATTCTTTACAAAGAATTCTACAAAATTTTGACCTTCTCACAGTCTTCCTCTATAAAAAATAACAGGGGTTGCTTTTTACATCTCCTCAAAATTCCATTCCTAGCTCAAGTTATGAGCATTTCAATATTTTTGCACAGACCCGAATGCTATTCAAATAAAATAACACTCCTTTTATATTGTTTCTAAGCCTCCTAGCATACCGGATGGGCACTTATCCTTTTACACGGCCCACCCGGGTTCCATTCTCCTCCCCATGCATTTGACTTATCTCTTAGGGAACAATATCCCACATTTGGCGCATTTTAAAGTGGAGGAGGTTTTTAAAAGGTGGGCGGTGCAATGTTTAAGTGGCTTAAGAGCCACCTTAGCCGTGGGAAGTGGGCACATTTGTTGGTTGGAAGGATGGCGCATGGATAGACATAGTATTTTTAGGTGCCTTGAATAATGCTTATGGAGGTTAAGCCAAATATAATGCGTGGAATATGTAATATGGATTTGGATTAAATGCGTGGAATATGGAATTAAATAAAATGCATGGAATATGGTAATTGCATAGTTTAAAATGGCATATCAAATAGTCCCACATGCATAGCACAAATGCAATTAGAGGCATATATATACACAAGTTGGTATAGTGATAAAATGAGAAGGAGGCCAAGACACCCCTCCATAATTGAGTGTGTCGAACTGGCTGAGGGCCCCAAATGAAGAAAATAGGGTCCATTTGTCCGTGAACAAGTGTCCAAGACCGGCGTTCCCAAAAACCACTTTTAGTTTGTCACACAAATTGTCCACATGTCACAATATAATTGAAACACTTGGCGAGCGTGCACACGTCCAACCTACACAAAACTCCAAATTTTGCCAGTTGCCCGAAAATTTCAGCGGGCTATAACTTTTGCAAACGAGCTCCGTTTCTTGCAAACAAGATATCAACGGAATCATATAATTTTTCTCCACGCTTTAAAAATGACTGCAACTTATTCTAAGAAGATCTTAGATCGGTGTTTCTCTGTGAGGATCCTCTGGATCAAGAAATGGGCTAACACTAATGTCAACACTACCAACCGCCTCAATATAAAGTAGTAGCTTCCAACACTTCACGTGGGTCTCGTGAATGTTTTATGAGACAAATCCCTCCTAAAAGGTGTGATCAACCCTCCGAAAACCACTGAGCATGCTATAAAGGGTGAATATCATAAGACAATTTAGACAATAGAGTTTTAAAATGCGCATCATACTCCCGCACACTCTCTCGCCATTCCTGCAGGATTTCTTTGAGAGAGAGCTGATGCTCTTCTATTCAAACTCAAGTATGTGGAATTCCACCAAGAATGCATTTCTTAGCGCAGTATAATCCATAACAATCTGATGAGGATAATAATTTCTATACCAACTATGCACACGTCCTTACAAGGTCATCACAAATTAACTAGCCTTTCAATCCTGGGTCATGATCCCCTTCACGCGCCATAGCAACTCGCACTTATGCACATGTTCTGCGGCATCTTCTATCCCACTGTAATCTGGTAAGTGTAGAGACATATTGAAAAAGACTTGAGGAGGTAGCTAATGTCCTTGTCCTCCCAATCCAGTCCCTTGGTTTCCTCTGGTGTTTCCTCCTCCGCCGGATCCACTAGATCCTAAGCCACTAGCTCCACCACTTCCACCTCTAGATCCTCTTGTGTTAAGTACAGGGCTTGTGTTCATCGTGTCGAATGCTCCCATTGTCCCACTAAATTACAAGCCAAATTTTTTTGAACTAATGCCAGTTCAGGTCATATGTCCTCCACCACTTCCTAACGCACTTCCAAAACCCACTGGATATGTGCCTTGCCCAAACATTCCACCAAATACTAGAATAGTGTGTGAATCCATAGAATTCCCAAATGAGAAGTTGTACCTTCTGGGTGCCGATCGGTTGCTTCCACTAATAGCAAATGGATCAACTATACTTTTCCCTTATTCAAACAAACCAAGCACCGAGGTTTGGTCGCTAGGTGGGGTCAGATGCACACCAACAACTCTTCTTTCTCTACGTGATAGACTCTCATCGTGGCCGTGAGGTTTTCTCTTCCGCACTTACCAAGATAAGGTATCACAGACTGTTCGGGTTCCACATCCTCTACATGTGAACCTCAACTCCTTTCCACCATGTCTGGCTCCATAACCCACTTGTAATCCCGTGTTTTCTATCGATCTCCCTTTCACGCGCTTCATTATACTTGAGCCGTCTCTCCTCCCTTTCCTTTTTAGTCGTTATATCAGCCATCTTTCCCCAACCTAGCTTCCTTGCCAAGTGCTTAGAGTGGTTTAGCTAGCCATAGGAAATGCCTCTAAACCCATGGTTACCATCAAGATTTTGATTTCCAGGGAATAACATGCAAAAATGATCCTCTGGGCTCCCACAAGAACTCAAACTCAACAACTTCTGGATAGGAATACATGGAAATGGCGTATTCCAAAGTGTAGCTAGTCAATACTCCCTTCCACCAATGATCTATAGCATGGGTCCATATTAGATCAACATCTTGCAAGTTCTAATATGTTTCTTGGGTCTAAGGGTGTGACTTATAATACCACCCCGATCTAGATGTATAAGCCGAGAGCCATTCAAATAACTCTACTGGGAAACAACAAAAGAAGGTTTCGTACAACTCATGATAAAGAGTGTCCTCCACCCATCTTTGTGTGTTAAACCTAGGTCCAGTATTGAATCTCTGAGTGAATTCGTCCTCCATGATTTTAAACCAATCTTCAACACCTTCAAGTGTTAAGCGCTCTGCCATCACTTTTGCATAGATCATGATGTATGCCATGTTCCACTACAACTTCGAAAAGAGGTCTCGGTAATGGAACCAAGATGTAGTCATTTTTTCACCCCACTAAGAACAAGGGAACCTCATGTGCACCGGCCTATCACCTAGCGGGTCTTTGGTGCCGGGTGCTCACCCGAAGCACACAAGAGGGAGATGAGTCTCTCTTTATGTGAGTTCAGTGGAAGGCATAATTCATGATTCTGACTTAGTGATTTAACAAACATGAAGAAGCTATAGAGCTCAGGATGGCTTCTACACCCCTTCAGTCATAATAGTAACAAAGCGTGCAACAAAATTAACTAGAACTAGGAAGTTGTAAATCCATAATTAGAATAACATTCAAGTAAAGTTCATGATTAAACAAGATCAAAATCATAGAGGAAATGTGTAGATAATACAGGGAAGGATATCTAACATAAACATAGTGGTAACCTTATCACATTCATTCATAGTATTACTCCAAAACATCACAAAGAGGCGCATGGACCATAGTCATGCACCATATCGGGATCCATATTTCCCCATTACATCCTTCCTAGAATCATCTACCCAATTATCCCATAGTCCTCACGGTAATTCTGCAAAGCTTCACTACCTTACTTGTGTCTCTCGATCTTTACCAAGGGTGCGCATATAAATAGGCATTTGAGCTCTAACAAACTCTTCGCAACCTCATATCTCGTGCCCAAGTGTCAAGGTGTGGTTCGCCCTAGCGCATGCCTATCCATGTCATGATTAGCTTTTAGATCTTCCTATCGTAAGGTATATTCCTTCTAAGACACCCTATCGCCAGTTGGAACCTTATCCAAATGGAACACGTTCTTCATGTGTTCTGTCCAAAAGGTTGAAAATGGCTAAGTCCCAAATTGTTCTTCGTGTGGCACATGCGTCCTTAGTTCTCCAAGAAGCCTTTTGAATTCTGCCTTGCGTGCCTTCACTTGCATGCTTCGTCCGGCCGTGCGCACCTATGTGCCCTTAAGATTTGGTAGCTACATTAGGGGCCCAAAATTCCCCATATTTTGTAATATTTTGAAGCAAATGGATCAATGTAGGAAATTTCTTATGATGGGAAAGATGATTGATGTGGGAAGGTTTCCTAGATGCATTTATTTTTTATTTTTGAAGGCTAATCAAAGCAAGAAGCCTTATATGAGTAGTCATCCTTCGAGGGTATGGTCTATTTTTTCCTTAATTTTTTTACTTTTTTGTTTTAAATGGATGTCCTTCATGGGATCAGTCCATGATTTTGATAGGTAGTTTTCTTTCAACAAAATAGTCTATTTTTTGATAATTTATATTATGTAAATAGTTTTCCTTCTAAGGATCAATCTATTTAAGCATATAATGGTTTATTTTATTTTGTTAAGTCGAGGAAAAGAATCCCTAATAAACCATTTTTGAGGAGGGGATAGATGTATATCTGACCTACACCCACATGCCCTAGGTCATGATATTGATAAATAGGTGTAGTGATTTTGAGGAATTTGTGCAAAGGAATTTGTTATTTAATGATGGAAGGATAGGATTTGACCAAAATTGTCATCATGATGATAAATCATTCAAAATTATAAAGGTCACAAGTGCAAAGCATTCAAAGGTCCCATCTCAAGTTCCCCATCGAGAGAAGCGAGACAATATGCTCTTGAACCATACTTGTGTGTGATAACATAGGGACCAATCCAATTGGGGGAAAAATTTCCACATTTACTCAAGCGCTCTAATGTCATAACATTTTGATTTTATTTAAGTATAAGATCACCAATTTTAAATTCATGTTCTCTAACATGTTTTTTATATTCTTTTCTAAAATGTTTTTGATAAACTTAATGATGTTCAAGAACTATTAGATGTTGTTCATCTAATAATTCTAGTTGTGTTAGACAAATCCCCGATGATATTCTTCATCGGCGCTAAAATCTTGTAGAGATACATGAAGTGATGGGATTTGAATTTTGAAGGTTACAATAGCTTCAAATCCATAAACAAGTGAATAAGGCATAGTGTCGTAGGTGTGTGGATGCTAGTTTGATAAGCCCGGAGAGAAAACAGGATTTGGATGCGTCGGTTCCTACCACGTGTCATTTAAAATTTTCATGAGTATTTGGTTAAGTGTTTTGTTAGAATCCTCAACTTTTCCATTTACTTGAGGATATTATGGTGAAGAGAATCTAATTTTGATTTTGAATGTATCATGGATCGTTTTAACCTCCTTATTTTTGAAGGATTTTTTTTTTTTTTTTATGAGCTTATGTGGATGCCAAAACAACATATAATGTTTTGATATATGAAATTGAGGATGGGTCCATATTTTTTCAATCTTAAAGGAATTTATTCAACCCATTTAGTTAAGTATTCATTCACAGTGATGATTGAGTGATGTTGTCGGGATGATTTTAGATTGATTGCACCAATTAGATCCAACCCCATTGAGAGAAAGGCTATAGGTCTTGAGCAGGTTGTAGCGCTTGACTAGGAATGTGAATAAGATCATAATGGAGTTGGAATTTAATGCACTAATTTATGTATGCACAACATTATTTGGTGATAGTAGGCCAGTAATACCCTATCTCGTATGGTGTGTTTAAGAATGTCATTACCACTGAAATGACCTCCACAAATGCCATCGTGGACCTCTTTGATTACTTTGATTGATTCTAGCAATAATATACCATTAAAAGAACGTTTTTAAATGATACCTCCTATGATGACAAAGTGAGTGACACATTAAAGGAATGATCGCTTAGTGCTTTGTGATAGATCCGATGGAATTTTAGATTTAGCAAGATAATCATACATCTTATTATACCATAGATCCGATGAATTTTTGTCAATGATGTTAATGAAAGGAAACTCATTTTGATGTGAAGGATGATCCAAGTGTTGGATTACTACAGACATCTTGGTTTTATCCTTTGATTTTTTAGATTCAAAAGAAACAAGGGATCCCAAAGATGTCATAGTGTCTGTAAACCTATTAGAAGCTCATGAAATGGATTGAATAGTGCATTGATCGAATGTGTCAAAAATAAAATTGACAACATCCTTTTATATTTGAAGTACTTCATTGTTACACTCATTTTCTCCTTTGACCTAACTAATAACGAGTTTTGAGTCTCCGTAGATTTCCATAATTTGGACACCTAAGAGAATATTGATCTCGAATCCCGTGATTAAGGCTTCATATTCTATCATATGATTAGTATATTCAAATTTGAGTTTAAATGATAATGGAATGGGAACATTCTAGGGTGGGATGATAATGACACTAGCTCCTTCTCCTTGGAATTTAGCACCATCGAAGAAGAGGATCATTTTAATAGGGATGAAATTCGATTCATAGTTTTTAGATTCATTGATGTTATTGATGGATTTGTCAGGAAAGTAATCATGGGGTGGATGATTATTCAGAAGAGGCGCTTTAACAAGTTGATCTGCAATGGCTTGACCCTTAATGGATTTTTGCAGAATAATTTTGAGATAAAATTCAGTCATAAGTATAAGCCATCAGGTTATGCGGTCATTATGATAAGGTTTTGCGTGCATGGATTTAAGTGGATTAAAACTAGTGACTACGTATGTTTTGTGAGTAAGGAGGTAATGCCAAATTTTGGAGGTAGCGAAATACATCACACAACACATCTTTTCAGCTTCACTGTAGCATGTCTCGTATTCATGAAGTGTGTGACTAATGGAGTATACAACTTGCTCATGACCTTGACCATCATAGTGGGCAAGCATGACTCCTAAGGAATGTTCTAAATTTGATATGTATAAATAAAATGGTTCCCCTTCATGAGGTGGAGTAAGGACAGTGGCGATAATAAATCCTATTTCATTTTGTCAAAGGATTTTGGAAATTCAAATCCCAATGAAATTCAACATCTTTATGGAGCAGATGGTGGAATGGTTAACAACGTTTAGAGAGTTGGGATATGAAATGTTGAATGGAATTTAATTTTTCTTGAAATTTGTGCAACTGCTTAAGATTTGAAGGTGGAGGAATCTCAATGATTTCTCTAACTTTTTCGGGGTCAATTTAAATTAGTCAAATGGATATGATGAATCCTAAGATTTTTCCAGTGAAAACACCAAAAAATACTTTATAGGATTAGAATATAGGAAAAATTGGATAAGACGAGAAAAGATTGATTTAAGAACATTGAGATGCTTTTTGCGTGATTTGGATTTTCTTAACAGGTCATCAACATAATCCTCAACAATTTTTGGATAAGGTCATCGAAGATGTATGTTATGGCATGTTGATATGTTGCCCCTACATTTTTAAGCCAAAATGGCATGACACGGTAGCAAAAGGTTACCCAAGGGGTGATGAAATAATTTTTGTGTTGATCATCAAGTGCAATGAGAATTTTATCATAACCAGAAAAACTATCCATAAGGGAAAGCATTTCATGGCCTGTAGTTAGGTCAATGAGTTGAAAACATATTTTAAATAAGTGAGATTGAGATCCCTAAAAGATGTGCATATGTGAATTTTTCCTAAGGCTTTATTCATAGGAACAACATTGGAAACCCATTATGGATAATCAATGGGTATGATAAAGTTGGCAAATATAAGACATTGTAACTCTTCCTTGACAAGCAGAGCTATACGGGGTACATTTTGCGGAGTTTTTGTTTTACTTTGGATTAGCATAAGTGCAGCACCCCATGGTTTCACTATTGTTGTTATAAGAATGATAGGACAAATGGTTTTGTTCTTTAACACTTGCACCTTTCCATATCAATAATTAATGTGAACCTTGATGTAAGCAGGTAATCGAGATAACGTGAATAGGCTAAGGATGATCTCCTTGGATCTAAACCCTGTTAATTTTGGGGCCTATCTTAATGATGAACTAATTTTATAAGGGGAATTACATCGTTTGTTATGTTGTATATAATGAAATCCTTGGCATAAATTTATTCCTTGAAAGTAATTATTTATGTTGTTGCTCATCTCTAATAAATTGTTAACATTATAGTTTTTAACTAAGTTATGTTAATAATTTGATATTTCGGTTAGTTCACTTAACGACCAAAACTTGGAATGCGATTAAGACTTCCTTATGAATAATTATTGGTCTTTAGTAGACCACCCAATAGTCTACTTAACCTAATACTATGATGGTCATATTTTCCTAGATGAAGGACTACAATTGTGTAGTCAAGGACTTAATTATTGAAATTAAAGGTATCAATTCCCATGAAGCATATTCAAGCAACTTGCATGCTCAAAGTTAATGATATTACTGATATATATATATATATATATATATATATATAAAAAAGGGAAATACACAAAGTCTAAAGTAGTTAAATAACTACTACTAGATATTTCTTAACTCTAAATAAGCAGAGGTCAATCTAATTTTAGTAGTATGGTTTCAAACCTAACTTGTGAACCTATTGTTTAAGGAGATATGTTTGGGCATTCCCTTAGATATTAGAAAGGTTGTATAATATATTAATTGTGTGAAGCCTTAAGACATATAAAATAAGGGCATTAGAATTTTATAGTTCTTAGGCTATTATATGTTCTCTTAAATATCGTTATTTAATCTATGGTTATTCAAATTGAATAGGAGGTGAGGTTGTACTTCCACTTCCTAAGTATCTATAGTAAAACTTCATTTATTATCCTCACCAACCAATTTTTAAAGAGGAGATAATTCAGTTTAACTAAACTTTAAGTGCATTGCATGGCATGAAATGTGGGACTTCGCTAAATTTGAATGTTAAATTAGTTGGCTGGATAAACATGGTGGGAATCTCAATGGACTCCTATATTAATGTCATTTATTATGCATTAAAATACCCACCTACCTCATGCAATGTAAGGCGGTTTGTGGTTGTTGATTATTTCTATTGCATGATTTTTGTATAAGCTTTGCATGTAAGAAAAAAATTGAACTAATGTATGTTGTTGAGATGTTGCATGATGAAAAAACAGTGAGTCAATGGTAGTAGTGTCTCCCAGACTCAATAAATATTGAGAAAGTATTATGTTTTATTGGATGATGGAATTCACTTCAAAATTTAGGATTTTTAGAAGAATCTTGGGAAAATTTCAAGGAAGAAAGGACAGGCGTAACAAGCATGATATGCCCTAACTTGTTATAATATATTGCTCAATTTAGTCATTTCACAAAAAGAACAATACCTTGAATGAAATTTGTATACTTAATTTCTGGTGGTGTGGAATCGATTTAATATTTTACTTCTGTAGATTAGGAACTACCATTGAATCATGATGTATGTTGTTCGGAAATGAATTACTGGGTGTATGCTTGAATTTTATTATTTATTGATAAGGAATAACACTTTCATTGAGTTTGAATGTGTGTTGTGACTGTAATATTAAAAGGTTATTGCGTGGATACACCCAATGTTATTTTGAAATCTTAATATAGTTGTGTTTTGGTATTTCGCAATACTATAAAACTATGTTTAAATGTTACCCATCTCTTCTTGGGATTATATGAAAATTTAACAAGATAATTTGTGGAAAACTGGAAGTGGTGTTTGTGTGGTTATGTTTTAGATGACTTTCCATTTCCAGGTATTCACTAGATTGATGTAAATTCGTTTGATTATTTTTAAATAATATATTCTTGAGGAATAGTATTTTATCTTATAGGATGCATCGATCGTCCATTTAGTTGACCAAGTTTAATTTTAATAAGTAACCATTTTTGAAGAAAACAACTGGTTTTAATGTTTAATTTTGAGTTTGTTATGGATTAAGGGAATTTGCAATTAACACGAAGTTTGTCTATTTTTCCCTTGAATGGACATTTATGATCTAAATATAGAGCTATGTATGATGGCTCGACAGATGTTGTGTTTTCTAACAACAAATTGTTTTATTTTGTTTGCAAGAAGAGAGTTCAGTTGTTTGTTCATCAAAGTTGTTTGTGATCTGGTTAGCACCATTTTTATTCATTTTGGCCTCCATTTTTCCTCATCAATAAATTTGGTAGTAATAGAATTCGCTCAAGTTCAATATCAGTTGTGGAAATATTATGTTTTATAATTTGGTTTATGTGAAGATAAGTCCAACTTGTTTTACACTCAGATGCTTATGTTTTAATCATAGTCCTCTTGATAACGGGAAATAGATGTGCTCCTATGAATATCTTGTATGATATTCAGAAGGCTAGGTTATTGACCACTATTACTGTGATTTTCTTAAAGCTTGGTTGTTTCTACTAATAATGCCATGTTGAGTTCGAAAGGAAAGTCGATTGCGACTAAAACCCTCCTATTCCTTTGAGAATTGTTGTATACTCTAGTTCATTCAGAACTAATCCTAAATGGGTAAGTTGTTCTCCTAAAGCTTATATATTAGGACCTTGTGGTTGTAAAAGGGTTGAATAGTCTCATTTTTGGTGAGTACTTTTTTATCTTAAATGTATGTGCTATTAAGATTTGTTTTATTTGATTTCATATATCCTTAAGAAATTTACTATTCTTATTCTCGTTAATTGATTATCCTTCTTTGTGGATTTAAAATCAGTAAAGAAGGTTGATGGTTATCTAACACTAGTAGTGAACTATCATTTAATAGTTGCAAGATGGTTTAAGGAGGTTGACACGTAATGATTCCATAAGTCTCAATGCTCATTTTGTTGTGATGTTTAATATTATCTGAAACTGGTTTTATGTTTTAAATAAATAAATTTAAGTCATTGAAGGTGGTTGGGAATTAGTGTTGACCGAGACAGTATAGCTATTTGGCTTCTCGGTTGACAAATTGGGTGAGATTGCTCCTTCTCATAGTAATGTATTATGAATAGGGTTTGATTGGTCTTGATGACCATACTATGTGATTTTTTTGAAAAATTGTTTGTCTTGAGTTTGAGTCGAAACCCATTTAGGGTCATAACGTTTTAAGCTATAAAATCCTCCTCTTATGGGAGATGTTAATTAGTTTTGTTGTCCGACCGAGTCCATATGAACGTGTTATATCCTCGACAGTGTTATGCTTTAGTTCGATCTCTATAGGATTGGGAGGTATTCCAGTTCACCTAGAAGATTGACTTTATAACTCTTATCAAACTGTATCTCATTTCCCTTAGGGATTATGGTGATTTCTTGACATTTAAAATGTTCCTTATCGATTTCATTAGACTGTTTTATTAATGAAGTTCGGTATGCTCTAACCTTATTCAGTGGAATGGGTTAGTAGATCATTTTAATATTCTAATGGATTTCTTGAATCACCATGGAATAATGGTTTATTTTCATTTGAAATTGTTATGAGACAACTCATAGGATAATGAATGTCTAGTTGGGCTTATTGGATTAATGACAATCGTGTTTATCATGACTCCTTCCTATTTTTTACAACATGGTAACCACCCTCTTAGGGACTGTGAAATGCTTATAGTGTTTAAGGGGTCTTGATATGTTTGATAACAACACTGAACTATGGAATTATGTTTTCATTCTTCCTAAGCTTGGAGTTTTCAATTGAATTCTTTGTCAAGGAAAGTGTTGGCTACATAACTTGTTGCTTGAATTTTATTTGTTTATTAATAAATTTGTTATCCAAAATGTGCCCCTGCTCATTTTTTGTGGCTAACTCCTTCCATTCTCCCCTCTCTTGTGCCTCAGTCATAATATTTTGATTTTTAGGCACTCAAAACCTTCTGAAAATGGCACCATTGGATAGAGCTCTTTCTCAACTTTCCAAAAAGGTAAAGTTTTCCTCCTAACTCCATGTATTTTTGAAGTTATGGCTCGGCGGAGTTTTTTGGGAAAATTTTCCCCTGAAAGGCCTGTGGCCAATGAGATGCTGCCATGTGGCACCTAGAGTGGTGGAGTGTGGGGAAATTTTGGAAAATTTTCCAAATGACCAAAAGGTGCAAAAATTTGAATTTTTGCCTGTCAACCCGATTTCGCCTGCTTTTTGCCCTAAAACTTCAAATGGCCATATCTTTCGATCCAGAGCTCGGTTTTTCACGTTCTTTATATCAATGGAAAGATGGTGAAATTATCTACAAGATTATGGGGTCAATTTTTCATTTTGATGGATTTTGGAGAGAGAAAATTGAAAAACATCTCTGGCACGTGGTGATGAGCAGAAATGACGTTTCAACCACCGTTTTTAATGAAGAATGGCTCGCATTCTCTCCCAGCATGGTTAAAAATGTCAGGGAATGGGTTTGTAAGGATGACCATGCTGTTTTGAATGCATTTTGGTCAATGATTGAACCTCTCCCACGTTTTCCCACGTTTCTCTCTCCTGGGCTCGTCCCTTACACTGTAAAAGCCAAATTTGGCTCATTTTCAAAGGTGGAACATTCTTTGTGTATTGCAGGTCCCCTTTCTCACCTTGGAAGTGATTTTGGTGGAATATCAGACCTTTTATAAGAGATGCAACTTTATTTTTCCTCTCAGGTGTTGTAATGCAAGTGATTTTAATGATTAAAATAACAATACAAACCTCGTGATTAGTTTTCATCCTCTCGCTGTGTTGTTTGGTTAATTGCTGATCCTTCATTACAATTATCAGTTTGTGCATGAGGTTCTTTGTTGCATTTTTATGGACTGTGTCAATCTGTAGAAGTAAAAAATTCTCACCACTCGTTTGGTGCATCACCTATTAGCATTAGTTTTAGTTTTTTTTTGCATTCTCTATCTCTTTCTCTTTTGGAATTTAGGGTAGGGTTAGGAATATAGACCTCTGCAACTTGTAAGTGATAAATATGACTAGAGGAATTGAGGAACCAGCCTCTAAACTGGAGATTCCTTTCTCATTTTGCAAGTCCCACACTTGGGGAAAGGATTCAATGTTGTGCAATCACACTGGATGCTAGTATGATCAAACTAGAAATCTGATCAACATCCAGGGGGTGCTGCTGATTTGCAACAACAATTTTGGCACACCCGGTGGGACCTTAGAGGTCTTCATCTTCATTGCAACAAAATTGATGTGCATTTGTTGCAAGTTTCTTGCTTTAAAAGAGCTATAAATTACACATCTGACGACTCCAAGGAAGAAGAATCAGCTGGTTTTAGCAGTGTAGACCTAAAAACTCATGAGAAGAATCACTACAAGGTCAAGAGATGGAGAAGAAGAGGTGTTGTTTAAATATCTGTAGTTATCTCCAAGAATAAGGCAAAGTGGAAGGAGAATCTAAAGTTCTACATCTCCACCAAACATAACTCTCTCAACTCCTCCACCTAGTATGCCTTTCATTTAATCAACAAGGGTTCTAAGGCCAATCGAATGGCACAAAACAACCCCTTTGTCAATTTCACCGCAAGCAGCCCACTTTCTCTCAATGCACAAAATCCAATCCCAGTTACAGCATTGAAGAACATTCCATACTTCACTGGAGAAAATCAGACCTCACCTGGTGATCATGTTAAGGATATTGCTAACATTTGTGCAATCCATGAGATTAATGAGATGCAAGTTGCTATCAAACTGCTGGCATCTTCATTCAAAGGGAAAGCTTTGCAATGGTTCAGGAGTCTTGCCTCAGGTTCTATTCAAAATTGGAATCAGCTATGTATAGCCCTCCATGAGCAGTTTGGGGAAAAGGGAGACAACTTGTCCCTTTTGGAGCAGTTGACAACCATCAAGAGAGCTCCCAATGAGTAGCTGACTGATTTTAATTTCAGATTTCAAAGGACTTGGGAGAGAATTCCAGTGGCAGTCAAGCCAACAACAGAAGGTGCTTTTCTTTATTACCTTGAAGCTTTAAATTCTGATATTTCTATGTTAATTCAGTCCATACGAGCACAACTATCCCCATTGCTTATAGCATTTCCATTAGAGCTGAAAATTGTTTGATTCAAGCTGGCAAGCTGGCTCCTAGGCCTCCAATGCCATTATTTCCAAGTTTAGAGAGCCCAAGTACTAGCCAAGTGCCTAATTTAGCTTCTATTCCCACTCCTAGAAATCAGAATTCAAGTGAAGCTTCCACTTCATCTTCTAGTGCCTCAAATGAACTTCAAGAAGTCATGAAGCAATTGCAAAATCTAGGTAATGAGCTGGTTACACTCAAAAGGTAGCAAGCTCAAGGTTTTAGACCTTCCTTCTAGCCTCAAGCTCAGCCTAACAGGTAGCCATATCAACCTCATAGACCACCCAATCCAGCTGCAAATCTAAATCAAGCAAGGCCTCCTGCCAATAGACCATTTCAGCCCTATAATCCCAATGCTACATCTGCATCTAAAGCATTAGTGCCAGTACAAAACAATATAGCTCAAGAGTATGATTGGTGTTTCCCATGCAATGAACCTCATAACCAGTCCATGTGCTTCAATGGTGCCTTGAATCAAGCATTAATGGTGACAACAACTGGTGTGGAGGGTGAAGGTAGTCAAGGAAATAACTAGCAATAAGAAACATTCCAGCAGCAATCAGCTCCAAATGATACCACACTTGTAAACTGACAGGTAGAATATTTTTGTGGCATGAACCAGATAGTTTCCCAAAGTGTTACAAAGCCGACACAAGGTCAAAGAGGAGAAATTTGGGTGAAGAACAACCATTGGCCCCAAGTAATTCATGACCTTCTGTCACTCCACAAACTATTGGCAAACAAAATGCAATCCCAAGCACGCAAGGATTGCCTAAAACAGCCCTTAGGCCAACCCAAATGCCAGTTGTTGCTTCCCATGTGTAAGGAATGAATGTGTAGGCCAAGGGACAGTAGAGGGATACTTCATCTCCATTCAATATCATTGATCAGATGAAGAAGACAAATGTAAAAATATCAATGTGGGAATCACTATCTATCCTAGGCCAAAGAGATTTGCTACAAGCTGCCATGAAGGACTGGTCAACTTCAAATCAGCAAGTCCAAATGTAAGAGAAGGTGCTCACAAATGCTGCCTAGCCTAAGGGGAATCATGGAGGACAGCAAGGTAAAATATTGAAGCCCCCTCCATTCTACGTTTCATTGATTATTGGAAATCAATTAGTACACAATTACATGATTGATTCCGGGGCAAGTAGTTCAGTAATGCCCAAGCAAATAGCTGATCAGTTGGGAATTCAGTATGAAACCATATCCAAAGGGGTGGTGCAATTGGATGGGACAACAGTAACAACAGTTGGAGTGATTAAAAACTTGAGTCTTACTTTGCATGCCTGTCCCAACGTGGTTGTTTTGCAAGATGTCTCAGTAATAGACCTTCCACCACTCTTTGCCCTATGTTTGTCAAGGGATTTCACAGCTAAGATTGGAGGTTACTTGTCTGCTGATTGGTCACACATGTTGTTCAGAACAAGATATGGAACCAAAGCCACAATCAGGTCTGAACCTATTGCAAACTTTCACATTGAGCCTTACACTCCAAGTCAGATTAATGCCAATTGTTCAGCGTTTGATCAAGAAGATCATCCAAGCACTGATGAAGCTGACACCAAGGTTGGAAGCATCCCAGATTTGACTCTTGATGAATGGGCAAGCAAGGTGCATGCTTTTGATCCTTATCAAGAAATAGAAGAATCTGAGTTAGGAGTCTATTGCATGCATGAAGAAAATCAGCCTATTCCTAGCATCACCAAGCCAGACCACAAGGATGACAATGAGGTATGGCAGTTTTTTTTTGATGGATCAAGGATTAGACAAGGTGTAGGAGGGGGAGTCATGCTGGTTTCACCTCAAGGAGTTAAGTATTATTCAGCTTTTAGATTTCAGTTTGCATGCTCTAATAACACTGTTGAATATGAAGCCTTGGTACAAGGACTGCATTGGGAAATCAAGAGAGGGATAAAGAACTTGCAAGTCTTTGGTGACAATGAGTTGATTGTCAACCAAGTTAAGGGTAGCATGTTGTCAAGAATAATCTGCTCAAGTGTTATAAGAACAGGGTGTGGGACCTCATTGAATATTTTGAGGGCTTTAGCATAAAATCCATTCCTAGAAAAGAGAACCAAGCTACTGACAGGCTTGCAGCAATTGGGGCAGCCTTTGACATTGTGGAGAGCATTCAAAAGGACAAGGTACAACCAAACATCCATGTGATTATGAGGCCTTCAGTGCCGGACAACAATGTAAGTTGGCAAGTATTTGAAAATGATCAAAATCATCCATTTCTTACAAGAAGAGATTGAGTTCTCAGCCAAAAATCAGGAAAAGTTGGAGCAGCAGTATGGTGACCAGGTGGTGCAGCTGAGAACCAACAAACTACCAAAGGGGCTTATTACTTTGGAGTCCATTTTCAATCCTAATGATCAGTTTAGGAAGGAGAAAGAAAACATCCAAGTGAAGGAAGAAGATTCAGTGTCCATCTCGGTAGGAGAAGGCAAATCACTCCAAGTTGGCAAGATGACAACTGAGCAAGAAAGGTATGAGTTTTTACAACTTTGTCAAAAATTCCCTGATGTGTTTGCTTGGAGCTATAAAGATTTGAAAGGTTTCAATACTGAGTTAGCTCAACACACCATTGAATTGGATCCAAATACTAAGCCCATCAGCGTAACAAAGGCCAGTCAACCCCACTGGATCCTCTCATGAGAAAAGAATTGAATAAGTTGATAGAATCAAGAATCATATTCCCTATCAAGCATTCTAGTTGGGTTGCCAACTTGGTTCCAAATCAGAAAGAAGAGTGGAGAAATTAGATTGTGTGTTGACTTCGAGATTTGAATAGAGCATCTCTCAAGGATCATTATCCACTTCCTTCCATGGAGAAGATTTTACAAGTTGTTGCTTTGGCCCCGAGAGGTTTTCACTACTTGATGGCTATTTAGGGTATAATCAGATTATGGTGAAGGAAGAATATCAGTTCAAGACCCTCAGACAGCCTTTACAACTAAATGGGAAACTTATGCATACAGAAAATGCCATTTGGGCTATCCAACACCGAGCTACCTTCCAAAGAGTAATGGACATGGCGTTCAAAGGTTTGATTAACAACATAGTGCTGATATATCTTGATGATATCACTTTTTTTCAAAAATACAAAGAGAGCACCTCTCTCATTTGAGACAAGTGTTCCAAAGGTGCGTAAGATTCGAGTCTCCTTGAATCCTAAAAATGTATTTTCTTAGCTCATGAAGGAAATCTCCTTGGTCACATTGTCTACAAAGAAGGATTAGTAATTGATCTAGAAAGAGTTGAAGCCATAAGAGCACTACCATTGCCAAGCCACAAGAAGGCCTTCTAGAGTTTCTTGGGATAATAAATTTTGTTTGGAGGTTTGTCCTGATTTTGCAGCCCTTGTCAAGCCCATCACCAAGATGTTAAAGAAAAGCATGGCTTTCAAATGGAAAACAGAAGGGTAAGGAGAGTTTTGAAGCAATCAAAGAAGCCATCTCTCAAGCCCCAACTCTCATCAACCCGGATTTCTCCAAGGATTTCATCCTCTATGCATTTGGGGGTGATGATACTATCTCTGCAATTTTGGTACAGCAGAACAAGGACAATGATGAGCAGCCAATTGCTTTCTTCAGCCCAAAGCCGGAGGACTATGAGGTGAGATATTCTTTCATTGAGAAGCATGTTCTTGTAGTAATCAGGAGCTTGAAGAAATTCAAGCATCTAGTTTCAAACAATAAGGTCCAATTGTTGGTTTCTCATGCGGGAGTTAAAGAATTCCTCCTCAATAAAGACTTGAATGAAAAGAGAGCAGGTTGGATTACTCGTGTCATGGAGTATGACATAGAGATCAAGGTCACCAAGTTGGTCAAAGGAAAAGGACTGTGTGAGCAGCTGATTTTGAGCAAGCAAAAGGAAGCATGCAATGAGAAAGAGACTGTTTTGAAGTTGCAAGACAACCATGAGCAAGGAAGCACTCAAGAGGAAAATAATGGTGTCCCCACTCTTGCTGGACCCAAATTATAATGCACTTCCTAAGCACAGCCTATGCCCTCCAGAGATGAACAAGACCCAAAGAAGACATTTCAGATTGCAGGCCGTCATATGCCCTTGTTGATGGTGTCTTGTTCAAAAGAGATGTGAATGAAGTACTCGCTGAGATGCATTGGTACAAATCAGATTCATAGGATGTTGGAAGAGTTCCACGGTGGACCAGCTGGTGGTCATTTTGCACCAAGAGTGACAGCTCTAAAGATCATGAGGGCTGGCTATTATTGGCCCAAGATTTTCAATGATTGTTGTGCATGGATCAAGAGGTGCAAGAATTGTGCATTCTTCACAAGTAAAGAGAGGCTAGCTGCCCTTCCATTGCATCCAATTTTAGTTGACCAGCCATTCATGCAAAGGGGGTTTAGACTTCATTGAGTCATTAATCCCAATTCAAGCCAAGGGCACAAGTGGATTTTAACACCACATGATTACTTCACTAGGTGGATCAAGCAAAGAGCACTCAAGGAAGCAAATGAATCTAGCATCCTAGACTTCTATGAGGGAATAGCAACCAGATTTGGTGTACCTGCTACAATAATATCAGATAATGCATTGGCATTCATCGGGTCCAAGGTGACTGAATGGGCTGTCAAGAATGGGATCTACCTAAGTACTTCATCAAACTATTACCCCCAGGGTAATGGCCAGGCTGAGTCTACAAACAAGAACTTGTTGAAGATCATTAGGAGGACTCTTGATGAAAATCAGAGGTCTTGGCATACTAAATTGAAATCAGCTTTATGGGCTGATAGGATAACTCCCAAGAGATCTACAGGTAACTCTCCATTCAAGCTTGTTTATGGGAGAGAGGCAATTTTACCCATGTATCTTGAGTTACCAACATTGGAACTCATGAAACCGTTGGAGTTGTTGGAGTTTGAGCCCATGGAGGTTAGATATGTAGAATTGATGGAGCTCCAAGAAACAAATCAGGCATCCCAAGCAATAGAGAAGGATCAGGCTTTGAAAAGAAGACCTTTGATAGAAAGGCCAAGAATAGATCCTTGCAAGTTGGATATCTAGTGTTAAAATGGGATGTAGACAGAGAAAAACTGGGAAGGCATTCAAAATTTGATGCCATTTGGAGTGGCCCATACATGGTCACAAAGTGTAAGGACAACAATGCCTTCCAATTGTCTTCATTGGATGGTGAAGAACTGCAGATTCTAGTCAATGGGATCCATCTAAAGCATTGCTACTAAAGGGAAATTCTCCACCTTGTAAATATTAGCTTAGGTTTTCATTCCTCCAAGTGCTTGTGCACATTGTTTTGTTGTAGGTTAGTTTTGCTTTCCCTAAGTGCTTTGGCACAGGCTTGCTATTCCTGGGAATGTGTTTGTAGGCCTTGCTCCATCAAGTGATATTCCATGTTCCTCCTTGCAATGTTCTAGTCAGTTGGGGTACCAAACAGAGAATTTAATGACTCCATGCCCAATGGATTGTTTCAGGCAACTGGTAATTTCATCCAGTAGGCAGATGACCCCTTTGAGTCGCCAAAATTGTTATCCAAAATGTGCCCCTGCTCATTTTTTGTGGCTAACTCCTTCCATTCTCCCCTCTCTTGTGCCTCAGTCATAATATTTTGATTTTTAGGCACTCAAAACCTTCTAAAAATGGCACCTTTGGATAGAGCTCTTTCTCAACTTTCCAGAAAGGTAAAGTTTTCCTCCTAACTCCATGTATTTTTGAAGTTATGGCTCGGCGGAGTTTTTGGGAAAAATTTCCCTTGAAAGGCCCACGGCCAATGAGATGCTGCCACGTGGCACCTAGAGTGGCGGAGCACGGGGAAATTTTGGAAAATTTTCCAAATGACCAAAAAGGTGCAAAAATTCAAATTTTTGCCCGCCAACCCGATTTGGCCCTGTTTTGCCCTAAAACTTCAAATGGCCATATCTTTCGATCCAGAGCTCGGTTTTTCACGTTATTTATATCAATGGAAAGTTGGTGAAATTCTATACAAGATTCCGGGGTCAATTTTACATTTTGATGGAGTTTGGAGAGATAAAATCGAAAAACGTCTCTAGCACGTGGTGATGAGTAGAAATGACGTTTCAACCATTATTTTTAATGAAGAATGGCTCGCATTCTCTCCCAAAGATGGTTAAAAATGTCAGGGAATGGGTCTATAAGGATGACCATGTTGTTTTGAATGCATTTTGGTCAATGATTGAACCTCTCCCACGTTTTCCCGTATTTCTCTCTCCTGTGCTCGTCCCTTGCACTGTAAAAGCTAGATTTGGCTCATTTTCAAAGGTGGAACATTCTTTGTGTATTGCAGTCCCCTTTCTCACCTTGGAAGTGATTTTGGTGGAATATCGACCTTTTCTAAGAGCTGCAACTTTATGTTTCCTCTCAGGTGGTGTAATGCAAGTGATTTTGATGATTAAAATAACAATACAACCTCTATGATTAGTTTTCATCCTCTGCCTGTGTTGTTTGGTTAATTTCTGATCCTTCATTACAATTATCAGTTTGTGCATGAGGTTCTTTGCTGAATTTTTATGGACTGTGTCAATCTACAGAAGTAAAAATTCTCACCACTCCTTTGGTGCATCACCTATTAGCATTAGTTTTAGCTTTTTTTGCATTCTCTATCTCTGTCTCCTTTGGAATTTAGGGTAGGGTTAGGAATATAGACCTCTACAACTTGTAAGTGATAAATATGACCAGAGGAATTGAGGAACCAGCCTCTAAACTGGAGATTCCTTTCTCATTTTACAAGTCCCACACTTGGGGAAAGGATTCAATGTTGTGCAATCACACTGGATGCTAGTATGATCAAACTAGAAATCTGATCAACATCCAGGGGGTGCTACTGATTCAGCAACAACAATAGCATGATGTTATGATTGCTCTCTCATTCGGAGGTTAAACATTGAATATCTTAGCTTTTATTAATTACTTTTAACATTAATTCTTAGACCTTAATTGACCTAAGGTGATGGATGATATGAATTCCTTGGACGTTCTCTTTGGGTAAGATTAGTGATTTTTCTTCACTGTGATACTTAATATGTATGATTACTTGAATTGTTGAGTAAATCATTTTAGGCATGCAAGTATGGGATTACATGACTAAAATCATGTTACTCTTGTACTTTGGTTTGGTGAACAATAATGGTTCACATGTTTATGTTGTAACTTAAGTGACTGATTATTAGTGACATAATAAGTTATGTACGACTAAATTGACTTATTCCATGGTTCATTATATTTTTTTCTCCTTACATGTTTAAGAAATAATTTTTTACCTTCTTAAGATCCGTAATATTATTTCATAAAAAAATATAGAGTTATTTTTATGAAATTATTAAGTAGAGAATTCCATTATGAAGAGTTAGTGCTTATCATGCTCAGTTCATGTGAACTGACTCATGCTAACAATTTTGCAGATGGACATCATGAAAGAAGGGTGATGTATATAGTTTTATTTATTCTTTTGATCGAGGAAAGTTTGAAGATATGACTGATTTTGGTGTTCTTAAATAAAATACTTCTTCTCGAAATGAGAAAGGCCTTGGCCATTTAATGTAATTGTTTTAAACTTTGGAAGGAAATATGTGATCATTCTTATAAACATGAATTTGTACTTATTTCTGAATGAATTAAAGTCAGATTTCTGTTGCAATATCTTGATTTAAAGGTGATTGATTGGAAAATGATGAGTTTATAGATCTGCAATTAATAAACATAGGTAGTTAGTATATAATTTACTATTCTATTAAGCCTTAGTATAAATCAAATAAAGTGCTACACACAACATATGTGTGGATACTAGGAGAAAAAAATGAAGTTATGAATGGAATGTTTGCATATGGATCTTATGTACTAATTAATGAAGTGTTAAATATACTTGAAAGTAGATCAAGTTACTAGTGGGTGACTACCTAAATATTTAATGAATTATATCAACCTACTAGGATAATATGTGTTAAGTTCATCAAGGGTTGTGAATAGGATGTACTTAACTAGTGAAAAGTGACTTGTAATAAGATTTTCTATCTTAAATGGCCGCTAAGTAAGCAGCTGGATGATCATGGAACCATAATAAGGTTATGATAAGTGAGTACATTTGTGTTATATCTGATTGATAAATTTAAATGATACTAAACCATATCTACAGTTGTAAAATTGTAATATAAAGTTCTTATGAAAGTAATATTAGGTCCCTTATAAGGACTATACACAAAACCATTAAACAAATGAGCTTATGGTGATCTGATATGAAGATATAATAAGGAATGGTTTCACTGTTCAGAATTATAGTAATGTGATAATTTGTGCTATGAGTTGATAGTGTGTTAAAAAAAAATGGGCGCTATCCCATAATGTGTCATTATGAACATATAAGTATGATATTCAGATTATAATGGAAGTAAAAGGGAACATACTTATTAAGTTAGAAAGAACATGGTAATTGAATCCTAACCTAAGTCGACATTGTTATTATCTCTAAAGAGGACTAGTAAGTGAACATAATAAAAGAGATTAAAGATCATATTTATAAAGGCTATGATAGGAGGAGATGATTTGACAAGTAGTGCATCCAATCTAACATGTCAGATACTCCAACCATTATTATACTTTATAGATATAATAAAAAAATGAATGATCTTAATTAAGTTGCAACTAAGAAAAGTGATGTGCTTATGCTAAAGTGTTGATTAGCATCGATAGTCTATGGTACTTGATAAAAGTATGACACATACCTAAACAATTAGCTATATGTAGATACATATCTCTAATAATGTGAAATATAAAAACATGGGCTTAATTGATTAAGTTGGGGTAGTATTTAAATTGTAATACTGATCATAAACCTAGATAGTTCGTTTTCCATTTATGATTATCATGGGCATGAGATCTAATAAGGTAATTAAGATTTTTAGCTATTAAATGTCATGGGATCAACTTAAAATCAGATCTTAGGTCGACTCATTCGAGGAGAAGGTGTCGTGAGGCCTAGACTTTTCTATCATGATTTCATGATTACCTTGAAAACATTATACTCCATGTTCTAATACAAGATTCTTTTCCGGTTAACTCACTACATACGATACACAATCATATCCATATGATGACAGCTTTAACCATTAGGATACTGCTACTTGATAATAATGGTATAACTTAGATACCAAATGATAGAATAGAATAATATTGCAATGACTAAAGAGGGACGGAAGCCTCACAAATATTATTGATCATGAAATCAGATTACATTACAATGCAAGAGCTGTAATATTTATAGATATTAGACAGCCTCATATGGATAGACATGACACCCTAGCAGACACCAACTACGAGATGATAAGACCCATCTCACATGCACATGTAATTACTACTAATACCAATATTGAATGTTATCCAACATAACAATATTGAATGCAAGTCACTAGACTAGAGTGCACATGTTGCACATTATTAAATAAAAGACAATGCAATAAAATGCAATAAATATGCCTATGCTAAATTATGCTAACATTCCCCCCCTTAATTTTGCATAGTTTCCAATGAAGTGGAGAGGAACTCTCTGAACAATGTGAATTTGTCACATGCAAGTGACTTAGTGAAAACATCTGCCTTCTGTTCAGCTGTAGGATAGAAATGGAGCTGTATGTTGTGCTTCAAGACATGCTCGCGTATGAAATGAACCTATACTTCAATATGCTTGGTTCTCTCATGAAATATTGGATTGCGAACAAGCTTCAGAACTCCTTCATTATCAACATATACTAGAGTAGATTTCTGTTGTGGTAGACCAATTCCTTCCAGTATTCGGCATAGCCATATTGCTTCACAAACAGCTTCACCTGCAGCTCGATACTCTACTTCTGTAGAAGAGTGAGAAACAAAGTTTTGTTTCTTGCTTCCCCATGATATCGGTCCAGATCCCATAAAGAAGACGAAGCCTGATGTTGACTTCCTATCATCCATGTTTCCTGCATGATCTGAATCTAAATATCCTATCAAGAAGAAGTTGTCGTTCTTCTTGTACTCTAGACCAAGGTCAATGTACCCTTTAGATATCTCAGTATTCTCTTTGCTTGCTTTCCAATGACATATTTTTGGTTCTTGCATGAAGCGTGATAAATAGCTAACTACAAAGCTGATATCTGGTCTAGTATATGTCAGGTAAATGAGACTCCCGATCAACTGCCGATAGAGAGTTGCATTCACCGGTGGTGATGGATCGGAACGAGATAACTAAAGTCTCACTTCCATAGGTGTAGCAATAGGAGTGCAGTCCATCATCCTAAATTTCTCGAGCGTTGTCTTGGTGTATTTCAACTGTGACACAAAGATATGATTCTCTTTTTGCCATACTTCCAACCCAAGACAATAGTGCATGAGCCCGAGATCTGTCATGTCGAACGATCGATTAAAATCCTTCTTTGTTGCATCGATCATCTTCACAGAACGCCTGTAATGACTAGATCGTCAACATAAACAACCACAATGACAATCTCCCCCCCTTTCTTTTTGAGGTAGAGATTGGGGTCATAAGGATTCCTTTCGAATCCATGACTTATGAGATGCTCATCAATTTTGATGTACCATGCCCAGGGTGCCTGTTTTAGGCCATATAGAGATTTTATGAGTCTGCATACCATCATCTCTTTTCCTGGTATTACATAACCCTCTGGCTGAGTCATATAGACTTCTTCTTGCAAATCTCCATTAAGAAAGGCACTTTTCACATCCATTTGGTGGACTTTCCAACCAAATTGTGTAGCTAGAGCAAAGATCATCCTGATTGTCTTGATCTTGGCTATGGGAGCAAATGTCTCCTCATAATCAATGCCTTCTTGTTGTGCATACCCCTTTGCTACAAGCCTTGCTTTATACTTGTCAATAGTCCCATCTGATTTGTACTTAGTCTTGAATATCCATCTACATCCAATGGGTTTCTTCCCTGGTGGAAGGTCGACAAGTTGCCATGTGTTGTTCTTCATCACTGACTGATACTCTGAATCCATGGCATCTTTCCAAGCTTTTGATTGTAGGGCTTCCTGAACTATAGATGGCTCAACTGTTTCAACAACTCTACTCATTAGGGCATAATTGACCTCTTCACGAGCTTGACTGCGAGTTCTAGGTCCAGGATTGGACGATGTGCTAGGTGCTTCATCCAAATTTGCATCTCTTATTAATTGAGTATACCATTTAGGTAACTTATTAGTTGTTCCATTGGCTTGTGGTGGATCCAAGTTTTCACCATCATCCAATTCATCACTGTCATCTTCAGTGGGAACATCAAATTCTGTCTTCACAAGAGGTGTATTCTGCATGTTTGTTGAGTCGTTGAGTGGAGCATCTACTTGTTTCTTCTCAAAGAACTCAACATCCCTACTTGTGTATACTTTCTTTGCTTTCGGATCCCATAATCTATACCCAAGTGCTTCTTCACTGTATCCAATGAATATCAATTTCTCAGCTTTCATATCCAACTTGTTCCTATTCTTCTTGGGTATGTGCATGCTAGCTTTACACCCAAATACTCTTAGGTGTGCAATTGATGGTTTCCGATTTGACCATGCTTCTTGAGGTGTCACTCCTTCAAGAGCTACTGTGGGCACTCTGTTCAACAAATAGACTGCAGTTCTTGCAGCTTCTACCCAAAATGTCTTTGTTAAACCTGAGTCATCAATCATACATCACACCATTTCCATGATAGTATGATTCCTTCTCTCAACTATACCATTCTGTTGTGGTGTGTGAGTAGGAGGCATTTGTCGATGAATCCCATGAGCTTCCAGGTAAGTCTTGAACTCATTGCTTGTGAATTCCCCCTCGATCTGAGCGGAGAGTTTTGATCTTACAACCAACTTCATTCTCAACAAGCACTTTGAACTTCTGAAATGTCTCAAAGGCTTGACTCTTGTTTCTTAGACAATATATCCACATCTTTCTTGAGTAGTCATCAACACAAAGCATGAAGTATTGACATCCAGAATGACTTGGTTGCATGGGCCCGCAAAGATCGGTGTGCACCAAATCAAGCTTTCCCTTAGCTCTATATGTGTTCTTCTGGAAGGGTACTTTGTGTTGCTTTCCAGCTAGGCAATTGTGACACTTGTCAGTGTTGTGCTTGAGTGTAGGCAATCCTTTCACCATGTTGCCCTTTTGAAGTGTTTGGAGATAGCCAAAACTGATGTGACCATATCTGCGATGCCATAGTTCTGCAGATTGTGTGTCTTTGGCCACTAGAGCTTGATCATCCTTGTGGACAAAATCAAGTTGGAACATGCATCCCACATTGGAGGCTCTTGCTACAATCTTGGAACCTCTTGACTTATCTCTTATCAAGCACACTTTTTCTCCATTATTACTGTCAAAATCTAACTTCAAGTTGTGATCAAGGAGTTGACTAACTGATAGCAAATTCTTGGTCAACCCAGGTACATACAATACATTTGTGATTTTGCAGTCATGCTTTCCAAGAGGTAGTGAAATGTTTCCAATCCCCTTGACACTGTATGATGAGTCATCACCTAATGACACATGGTTCTTGTTAGGTGAGTCACGTAGTGTGTAGAACCAATCCTTGCGTCCAGTCATGTGTCGAGTTGCACCTGAGTCAACATACCAGATATCTTGTGTGGACTTGGTTTCTTCATCAAATTGAGCAGAATACATGTGGTGTCCTTCATTTGAATCATCCTCATGTTTGGCAATGTACCCTTGTTGTTTGGGTTTTCTTTGCCAATTACCATTTTTCTGCCCTTGATTGTTGTTGTTGTTGGACTTCCCTTTATTTGAATTATTGTTACCCTGATGGTTATTGGGTTTTGAATTACTTGATGAACCCTTTTTATAGGAATTGTACCAACAATCTTTGATGTCATGTCCCCCTCTATTGCAAATGGGACACTTCTTGGTGTTATTTCGTTGACTTTGGTTTTGTTGGGACTTCTTGTGATTGGACTGAAATTTTCCCTTTCCTTTATGATTGGAAGATAGTGCTTGCTCATCTTCCTGATCTTTGTTGTTCATTGCCTCTTCTTGTTGGAGTAGATTGACCAACTTCTCAAAGGTGACTGTGTGTTCACTCATATTGATAGTTGTCACAAAGATTCTGTAGGAAGGAGGAAGTGCTCGCAACAAAATTGGTACGAGGTCTTCATCACTTATCTCTTTTCCCAATGCCAATAGAGATGCCCTCAAAGTAGCAACTCGTCTCAAAAAAACTTCAACCTTCTCATTGTGCTTGAACTTGAGAGTATGCAGTTGTGATAGTAGGTTGAGGATGGCATTCTTATTCTTTGCCTCATAGATTGTGCTCAACTTATCCCATGCATCCTTAGCCGATGTGGCATCTCTAATGTGGGGTTGCACATCGTCCATGCATTACGCTAAACAAGATGATCAACTTGGCCTTTTGATTTGCCCTGTCAAATTGAACTTGTTGTCTTCCATCATCAAGTGATCTTGTTGTTTGTCCATCTACAACTGTCCATAGGTCTTCAAACTCAAGTAACGTCTTGATCTTTGGTTTCCATGCAGCATAGTTGTCTCCTCTAAGCAGTTGTGAATCTGGCAAGAAGAACTTTGGTGCTTGTGCACCCATTTCTGCAATTTGAATTTCTGAAACTCTGAATTTCTGACAAAGGGTAAGGCTCTTATCACTCCAGGTTTATGGTCTCCCTCTCAATATACCGTTAGGCCGATATACCAAACCTTTGTATATACGCTCCCTTCCGATATACCCGTCGTCGGTGCGTGGAAGAAGATCACCCTTTCAATATACCCATCGATACGAGAAAGAGGTGTTAATAAATGTGAAATAATTTAGTACGTGGTACTTAGACAAGATACGGAGAGGGGTTTGTGCAAGCACAAATGGATGGGAGGGCTCAAATGTGTGTGTATTGTGTCCTTATTACTCCCAAATCGATTTTATAGGTCGATGCCTGAGACGACGTTTAGGCAGGTGTGTTAGGCATTAAGTGCAGTAGTAGTCACGACGGCATCACCCGTAAGCACTTCCCGCAGGCACCATATATACCGACCATTGCTGCTATGAGATCAAAGATCTCGTGTGATAGAACCAAACATAAAATAAAAAAATTGTACCTTTTTTTTTCACTTTTTCCGCTAAATTTAGCAGTGGCTCTAAATGTGTTTGGTGAGCTTATAAATTTGGAAATCTCCCAAAATTTATTAATTTCTCCAAATTTTCCAAAAAAATAATTAAGAAAAAATATGGAGAGAGTGGGAATTGAACCACTGACCTATTTGTTCCCAAGATCCAAACAAACAATCTGAATATTGTTTTCACCTTTTCTCACAAACCGTGATCTGAGTTTTTCTAAAATTTTGACAGCAGCATCATACAATATTTTTCTTGAAACCCAAAAAATTTCAGAAGAATCGGAATCTTAGTTTTTGAGATCTTACCAATTTACCAGCTAGATCTGATTTTTTTAGGAAAAAAATGATCCGACTTGTACAGACTTTTCGTCACATGTAGAGGCTGAATCTAAAGATGATGTAAACTACAAAGTTGTGCGCCTCCTTTATCTTTCTAGAAAAAAAAATGGCACATCAATCCGACATTGTATGAAAAAGTTACGTCCTTTTTTCTAAGAGATATCTGCTGGAATTTTGTTGACGGGACTGCTTCAACCTTTGCTCCCGAATTCTTCACACCTCCACTTTCAGATCTGATTTTTTTTTTTTCTTTTGATCTGCAATTTTTTTCAAGATCTCTCTCCCTTTTTTTTTTTTTTTTTTAAGATCTTTTTTTTTTTTAGATCTGCAATTTTTTTCAAGATCTTTCTCCTTTTTTTTTTAAAGATCTCCAAATTTGAAATATTCTGCCAATATGTTAGATCAATTGGCTATGCCAATGACTAATAAAAAAATTTACCTTCCAAATAAGTGGATAGGTCAAATTTTAGTTGATGGATGCTTAGGAGGAATGGAGGTCGGATGCTTCAATGGCTCTCCTTTGATGCAGATCTTCTTCTCCAATGGATCCTCTCCAATAGTGCTCCTCTTCAACCTTGCTTGGATAGAACTTGATCTAGATACCAAATGATAATAATGGTATAACTTAGATACCAAATGATAGAATAGAATAAGATTGCAATGACCAAAGAGGGATGGAAGCCTCACAAATATTATTGATCATGAAATCAGATTACATTACAATGCAAGAGCTGTAATATTTATAGATATTAGACAGCCTCATATGGATAGACATGACACCCTAAGCGACACCAACTACGAGATGATAAGACCCATCTCACATGCACATGTAATTACTTACTAATACCAATATTGAATGTTATCCAACATAACAATATTGAATGCAAGTGACTAGACTAGAGTGCACATGTTGCACATTATTAAATAAAAGACAATGCAATAAAATGCAATAAATATGCCTATGCTAAATTATGCTAACACTACTTAGAAGTTGTACCAAGTTACCTCATCAAGAGACTGGATTATGGCATGGTGTTACTTTAAGTACAAAACTTGATAGAGTTACAAAGATAGATTGGACCTCCTAAGTTCGCACCCTTATATCAGCTTATGATGGCTACGGGGAGGGAAGTGGTCTAGTAACAAGGTGAATTATTACAAAGACACTTACTTTCCCATACGCATCATAGGATGACATAGAGGTATGTCTTCTTGAAAGTTAAACCAGATTTGTACCTTGTTCAATACTTGTAGCTATTTACAAAGCATCTACGTTTGTGAATCCATATAATTGAATAAGTGATTAAGGTGAGATGACAAATTCCTAATGACGAGTGTGTCGTCATGGAATTGAGCATGGCATACATGACTCTGAAAATTTGTGCAAATTAGTGTAAGTTGTTGATTACATTATCATGATTTCACTATGATCTAAGTTGTGAGATGCCTGTGGAATTCATAGGTGGAACCCAAGTAGACACTTAGAAATATTCACTTAAATATCATATCCTGATAAAGGAAAACCAAAGGATACATTTGATGTATTGGCTTATACAGAGCATTGAGGGAGAGTGAATAGGTTCATTATTCCCTCATGTAGCTACACATGGTTTATGAAAGTTATCGAAAATGGATTGCATTAAGGTTTATGTTGGATTTAAATATATGGGTATTTAAATCAGTTGCATAAAAATAAATAAATAAATTTCTAGAGATAAATGACAAAAAGTGGATGTTACAATAAGGGTATGTAACTATGTTGTATATGAAAATGTTAGAGTCAATCTCAAACTTATCTATATATGACCAGTGAAAAATTGATGATATTTTGTTAAGAATTTTGTGAAATCATGTCATTATTGTGAACTCAAATATTGACCAACCTTAACTATACGGGGATCCTGTGTGGTTCCTAGGTTGATTTCAAGAGTGGATTCGTTAAAAAGAGTTGGTGTTTTGATGGTAGATAATTTTGAAGGTAGCGGTCCTCAGCTCCCATGTGAGAAAGAATATTTAGGTCATCCCGACACTAAAAATATCTACAGAGGGTGAATATTCCTCAACCATTTCTGGAAAAACAAGAGTTAACAATTTATTGAAATGCCCCGATTGATAAGTGAGTGGTCCTAACAATACAACATTGATTAAAAAAATGTTAGGTGGGATGGCTATAGTGTCATCTATGCCCATGGGATCTTTAGGGTTTGTTGACGATGTCGGTTCTAGTTTAGAAATTGTTAGGGACATAGCAAGTTTGGATGTAGTGGCTTCACAGATGTTGGAAGTGAATATTTTATAACCTGCTCCACTTTTCTCATGAGCTTTGAGGGTATTTAGCACGGTTGATCATGAATTCCTTATTCATAATGTACGATGCCAAAACCTTTCCATGCGCGATAATGAAGATATATACGGGTGAAGTTTGGGTTGTCAAGGAATTTAAAGTTTAACGTGGATGGCATGACATGATGCAGATTATCAAGCCCTCCTTAAATAAGGTTTTTCTTGAGATAGTCTAGGCCATAGGAGATAATGTCTCCAACATCGAAAGGTCGTACATGGGTTATTGCTCAAGGTGACCATACATTTTCGGTGAAGGGATGGAATTAAGCTTGAGGAGATGATATTCTCCAAGGGTAAGACGCTTCACGGCTTCAAAAATAAGAATCATTCAAGAATTGGAAAAAGGTATCGATGTGCTAGTAGATGGTTGATCAAATGCCTTGGGTGAGGATTTAGGTATAAGTATGTCATTTGGCTGGTACATCATGTAATAATCAGGTGAATGGATTTGGATCGAGTGGGAACAATATAAGTCTAACCATCATGTTCATATTTGATACATCAATGGAGAGTGGAAGGAACACATCACATGGTACATATCTAAGGGAGTCCTAATAACATTTTTAATTGAAACTCTCCTTCTATAATGTAGAAGAGTTATGGTAAAGTTTTGACACCAACTTTGAGTTGTAGGATAATGGTACCTATTGTGGGTGCAATAGTGTCATTGAAATATCGCAAGAGGACTAGAGTTTAAGAAACAACCATGTTGGGTAACTTAAGCTAGTCAAAGGTAAGAGAAGATATGATATTAATGGTTACACCACTATCAATCATGACTCTTTTGATAGAGATATCATTGATCTAGGAAGTGATGAAGAGTGGAAAGTCATGGTCTTCGAGTCTAAGAGAAGGAATTTCATATGGTTCAAATGATATGGAGGTGGATGCTTTAAGAGCACCCACAAAGTTTGTGAATGAGACTGTGTCATTAGTCGGTATGGTGATGGATTGGAGGGCCTCTATCATGGCCTCGTTATGACTAGAAGATTTTTAGACAAGCTCATAAAGTGACATCTAGATAGGAGATTAGTGAAATTGTTTGAAAAATGACTTTTTATTGCCGTGGAAGGTGGTGTTGGTGTTTGTATAAAAATTTTAGCTTTTCTTGACGATGTTTGATTGGATTTATCGGGAGAGCTAAGAAAACCGACACCTTAGGATTATAATGTGGATCCGATATCTTAGGAGGTAGAGATACGATGATGGAATCCTTATCTTTATTAGAATCATATTATCCTTTGTCATAATCCTATGAGCGAGTTGTGATGTGGACGACATCAAATTGGTGAATTAACATTTTAGGGATGCATTCTTATGGTGATGTCGATGTTGATGTTGACACCGATTTGAATGAGAAGGAAAGAAGAGAGAACTATCAATCTTTTGAAATTTTTGATGGAAATATCTACAATCTTCTATGGAATGGCATCATGTTCTATAGTAATCACAAAAGGCATTTAATTCATACTAGGTAGATTTCCATCCATTATGGTCTGATGGGTTAGGGGTTGTAATGTGATGAGTGAATTTTGTAATAAGTCATCTAAAATTGTGGTGTAACACCCTTTAGACCCGCACATGGATGGGAATAGGGCTATGCCTTAAACTGTCTTGAGGAGAGGTGAGGTAGGTTGTTTATTTTCTCGTCATGGAAGATTTCTAGTTGTTATAGTAGATGGAGGAAAATGGTCCTATATAGGTGATAGCTTTGGGAAAAATAGCGAGTAGGCTGTGCTAGAGATGGAGGGCGAGGGTCCGGTGTGGAAATCCTTTTTGGATTGATAGACATGGAGTATGGACTCATTTTGGCAGCTTGGTGAATGGGATTTACCCTTATAATAATGGGAAAATTAACTAGTATGAGAGAACGAAGACTGTTCAAGGATTTCTTCTTAGGAGGGACATAATAAGGGCCTTTAAAATCTCAAATGATGTCTTAGATAGAAGTTCTTATAGGATTTGGTCTTAGCATGATGAAAGGATTTCAAAAAGTGGGAATGATTATGCCTTATTTATTAGGACCCTTTAAATTTTTTGGTGGAATAGATGTATTTGTCGAGGTTGATGCTAATGAAGGGAGAGGGGTTTCGATGATGTGATTGATGTAATCTAAATGATTTTTGGATTTTGGATTATTCATTTTTATGAATTAAGGATAACTACAATCACTAAGTACCCTTCATCACTTTCACCTAGCCATGGCCCCCTTCACCACACTAGTATTAATTTAATTAATTAAATTTAATTAATGCTTTACCCTCACTATATTTATTATTTAAATATCTTATTTAAATAATGTCTACACATATATTTCACTTAGACACCTCATCAAGCTAACTCACCTTAAGACCTATTCTTAGCAAGTTACCATAACTAACTAAGACTTACCCAAACCCTAAAAATCAATGCCTACACTCCCTCTAACCACATTCCCACATGCTCACAGAAGCTCCCAGTCTAATCCATGGATAACGACACGAGATCCAAGGAAATCAGGAGGATCTCCCCTAAGTTTGGAAAACCTAGAAAATCCTCCTTGACCGACGTCGGTTACCCCTAACCGCCACCGGTTAAGCCGGACCACCATCGGTTACCCCTTTTAACTCCTAAACTACCTTATTCTCAAGGTTGGAAAACATTGGGAGCAAGAAAGTTGATGAGCAAGAACGAGATCTCAAAAAGATATAATGCATCTTCAGAGAGCCAATTCCAAAGCAAGAACTCACATCCAAAGAAGGAGATTGAACATCTTCTCCTGCATAGCCATCCCAGCCACATTCGGATCTACCCAAGCAAAAGAGGAGTGTGCATGCAGCCCATGCAGAAGCTTTTCTCCAGTTGGTGATCACTTGCAGCCTCCAAAACTCATCATCAACACCTCCATCCTTCACACACAGACTTTCCAGAAATGACATCCAAGTAAGTATAATATCATACTTCCCTGGTTAATTCATTTCATCATTGTTTTACCACTTATTGTCCATCTTGCTCCTTATTGACCATCTCCAACATGTTTGTACCTTCATAGACCCATCAAAACCTCGTAAAAACCTACCCTTGTCACCTAATACCTCCTCCCAACCAACTAAATCCTTTGTGCAATCACAAAGGGGACCAAAACCCTATTCTGTGACATTCCCAGATCTCACAAGAATGGCGCAGCCGTTGTACCTAACATGGTCGGTCACCCCCGACCGACCGATGCCGGTCTCTATGTTTTCCCACACATACCTTAAGCAGAGACCTATCCACCCCATTTTACCTCACCCTCACTCACCTGTGACCTACCCAACACCTTCATCAGACCTGCAAAACTCATAACCAACCCTTTGACCTATGGATTCTATTCTAGCCTAGCCTGTTAGATTAGATCTATTTCTTATTGTGTTTTAAGTGAGATACCTAAATCATTTTAAAATAACAATAGGATTTACTTTGTTTTCAGCATTAATTTGTTTAAAATAATGGATTGACAACCATCTAGGAAGTACCATACTTCCCGGATCTAGCTCACGCTAGGCAGTTCACTGCCCATATTGTTTAATGCTTTCTGGTGGTCTTGCTTTCATTACAGGTAGTTCCTCCTAGCCAAAAGGAAGCTCTCATGGTCAGCTGTGGATTCAAAAGTCATACGCACGCAACAACCCATCAACCGACATTTGAACAGGTATTCCTCCTATGCCCATTACCCTATCTGTTTCATCAACCATTCAAAGGAACAATCTAAGAAAAAGGTGAAACATTTTGGCACGCCTGGTGGGACCCATCCGGGTTCCTTGCATTTCATTCATTCCTAGGAAAAAATTGTGTGTTTGTTTCCCTTCTAAAAGTGTACACACTAATTTTCTTCCCTAGTAATCCACTCCTTTTTAGTTGCTCTAAAGGAAACTTTTCTTTTGGTGTATTTAAAAGGAATCATCTCTTCATGTTTTCTACATTTTAGTGAAAGAGCATCCCTCTTCCTATTCATCTATTTTTTTCATCGAATATCATACTTTCGATTTGGGTTTAAAATAAGTGCATTTCATTCTAATTTTTGGCATTAGCTCACATTAATTGAGGGTAACCTATATGTTGGATGTCATTACCAACTGATGGTTGACAAACGAATCATAGAAAAGCACTTCTATCTTTTTCTCTTTCTCTGAGTCTTACCAAACCACACAAAAATTCAAATACATACATTCTTAAACAACATCTTACCTGGAAGAAGTTGTAGGTGATCACACGATCACGACACAGTGGGCACCCAACTCACTGCTCTGTCGAGTCATACTTCAGAGCGTAGCCCACCCCCACCATAACAAACCTAAAACCTCACCCTTTAGATCTCCTTCTTTGTAGGAAGCCATCCTCACCAAAAACTCTACTTCACAATTCATGTGTCAGTCCCTAAATAGCATAAGCTGAACAAACGTAATAGAATAGGCACTCTAGGAACGTTCTTTCTTAGTGTTCTATCTGATTTACATTTTGAGGTGAGAGCTTTCGATCATTATTTTTGTATTTCCTTGCACACTCCCCATCATAGCTGGTGTATTCCAGCTCCACCTGAGTGTGCCTGGCCATATCACCATCATTCCCAGAATTCTGGGTCTGATTCCACTTCAAATTCTAATTCACAACCACTTTTTCTTATCACTATTTCAGTTTCACAGTGACCATCATCGGTTACCTCTGACCGCCATCGGTTACGCTCAACCGACATCGGTTCCAGTCCTTTTGCTAACCTATTCAAAAGGACAGTTCTCACTTCACTTTTCTCCATTTCCCATAGTCTCTGTTACTATCACCTTTTCCATTGACATTTTACACATCCCCAGATTTGACATACTTGTCGATTTTTCCTTCTACCTCACTGATTACTCACTACCTATTTCCCACAATAATCGGAAGCGGTTACCCCTGACCGACGTCAGTTTTCCCTAACCGCATCGGTTACCCTATTTCACATTCCACTCACCATTTGTTACTTCATCCATTTTTTATCACCAGATTTACCTGTTCCTACTATTCTCTGTATTATTTACAGAGAAATAACCCCACCTGATCAATACTTGGTTCACATGGTACTGACCCAAGACAAGCGAATGCCCTCGTGTTCCACGCCAATCGCCAACGCCACTCCCACCTAGTCCTTCACCACCCTCTATTCTATCACCAGCCATGGATCCCATCCAGCCTACCAATATCACTACTGGAGATGAGGAGTTCACACGACTCCTTGACCAAAACCCTACTTGCCTTGTAGTTTTACCTCTCCCATTCATCCACTCGAGATTCCTCGGGTCAGTTGATATATGGCATGCCCATATCTATCCCCCGACACTCACACCCACTTCTGCCTCAGCCCCATCTAGCTCCATGTTTCCCGCTTCCACTTTACCCCCAGTCGTTTCATAGTTAGGTCCTATACCCACTATGACTATCACGTCTGTTACCCCTGTAGCATCCATTACATCTACCATACCCTCGGTGACTACCCCAAATACAACTTCATCTACCCCTCATGTCTCATACATACCCATAGCTACGTTCCCACCTCTAGTTTGGTGACCCCTACCCCATTTCAGAACGTAGTTCTTTCCATTCCACAATCACTAGCCCCTATTGCCACTAGGGTTACCACAACCCTTCCTCCCCATATACATACTACCAACAACCACTTGTTTCATCTATTGTTCATTCTGGGTACATACCCCCTATTTCATTGCCTTCTTCTTCACCACCTTACATGGCAGCCCCCACACTAGAATGTCACACCCATTATACACCCAAAATCAACCTCCTCACACTATAGGAGGCATCCAATCATCACAACCCACCAATGACTTAATTAGATTGATGATGGATAAGATGCAAACACTGGAGGCATCGGTTTCTGGCTCCCACAACACTCTCACTTATGATGAGATTTGCAACGAGCCTATTCACCCATCCATTCCCATCCATTCATACCCTGTGCATTGGGAAATGCCTAAATTCAACCACTTCAATAGTAAGGAAGACCCACAACAACATTTGCACTCGTTTAAACATGGATGTTATTTGATTGCTCATGATGATGCCTTACTTTTGAGAACTTTTCCCATGTCCCTCACTAGACCAGCATTAGATTGGTATAGTGGGTTACCCAAACACTCCATATTTTCATTCAATCAGGTAGCCCAAGCTTTCTTGGATCATTTTTCTATCAACATCACCAAGAAAGTTACCATGACCGATCTATATTCCACACGTCAATACGAGGATGAATCTATCACAGATTTTTTCACTCACTGGCACAGCCTGATCAATCAACTTACCTTTCAACTACCACAAACTAAACTCATCGAGCTCTTCACTCAGCTTGCACCAGACATATCTCCCGACCTTGCAGGTCCAAACTTTCAGAACATTCGATGAGGCATTTACTATGGCACGAAAGTTAGAAATTCAGGCTATTGAAGAGAAGAAAATCCAATTACGAAATAAGAATTCGACATTCAAGTCGACCGAAACCTCTTCTTCTTCTAAACCACCAACCAATTATTCAAAGGCTAAAGGTACCACTAACGCAGTGGTACTCAAGGCCGGCCCAGCTCATCCATCCAATCAAGCCACACCCTCATCTAATCTATCACCTATACAGGACTTTTCGATTTAGACAAGAGCAGCGAAAATATACCCCAATTGGGGAACCTTACTCTTTTGTTTTAGAAAAGTTGATCAAAGCTGGCACCATCACCCTTCCACCCATAAAACCACACACTGGTTTCAACCCTACTCACCCCATGCCCGCGTGGTATAAGGAACAAGATTTCTATAACTATCACCATGTAAAGGGTCATAGTGATGGCAACTAGCATCACTTTTAAGAATATTGTCCAAGAAATGCTCGAGAAAGGTGAGTTGACTGTGGATAATCCCAATGCCACCCCTAATCAAAATCTACAAATCTTTAAAAAACCATTTCCCAATCATGCCCCTTCATCCAATCAAATAGGTGAGACATCCACTCATGATACCCATACTCGTGAGGTTCATGCAATCTTTAACGAGGTACCTGTCATCTCAATTACCTCACATCCCTTCCATAGAGGAAATCCTAGCCCGAAACCCTCCTTCCATGTCTGACCTAACCATCACTATTCCTTCACCAATAGAGGAACACCCTTCATCTCCTACAGAGGAGTCTTCTACTGACATTGAGACCATCTCTCCCCTAGCTTCTCCACTCAGTGAACCTTTACCTACCATAATTCCTCCACCCATAGAGGAGCACCCATTACCTCCTCCACCCACATAAGGAGCACCTATCAGTTCCTCCACCCACAGAGGAGCTCCCATCATCTCCTCCACCCATCATAGACCCAGTAGAGATACCTTTACCTCATGGTGAACATTCTCCATCCACTACCCCTACATCTACACATCCAAAAAGACCTACTTTCAGCTCTCTCTTACCCACTTGGAAGTTGAGTTCTATAGAGCCAGCCGATTCCCCATCTCCAAGATTCATTTTATGGGAATTCCCATGAGGTCCTCACCAACTCCACCCACAAACATGCCATTCTCACGTTTGGCTGATCACTTAGAGTATGTGGATAGAGCCTTGTTATGGGGCACCTCTTACTCCCTGTCTCAACACAAATGTAGAAATCCCTCGATGACACCTCCACCATCTACCCAAGCACACTTCCACCCATCAAACCACATATAACCACTACTGTTTGCAACCCCTTCCACGATACTCATTAGCACTCACACCACATCCTTACCCATAACCCAACCTATGCCTAAACCTAAACCCATACCTACAACATTTACCTCCACTAAACCTATTACCACTTTAGGGGTCACCCCAACCACCAACCTTACCCATCCACCTATTAAACTTGGATTTAGCTACATCCTCCAACGTTAAAACCACACCTACTCCGACACCCAAACTAAAGAAACAAACTCATCAACCTCATACCCCTACCACATCAATCACACCCACACATGTCCCATCTACCTTCAGACCTCAGCTTACCCAACAGGGTTAAGCACCCCTCACCCAGTCATAACCCAATAACCCAACCACCCATTCCAGCCTCACAAATTTCTAACCTACCCAGGCACACAACACGACTCATACCCACACCTGTAGTCTCTTTACCACCAATACCTCCGATACCTTCATCCATTGCTTCACTACCTACTACACTTCAGTCATTGTCCCTCACACCCCAAGCATGACCTACATCATCTACCTTCATAGCACCCCCGTTATCCCCATGGGTAACTCACCCTCTTCCTCCATCTACTTTCCCTCATAGACCTCGTATGCCCACATCACCTTTACCCAAGAAGGTGCACCCCAAAAACAAAACCCCATTACCGCACAACAAGGTAATCAAAACAAAACCACACCCTCCTACCCATCCATCTACTATACCCCTACCCAAACAAACCCGACAGATACCTCAAACCACACCGCACCTAAATCCATAGCTCGACCCCTTCCTACAAATCCACAAACAATTCCCCAACAACCAACCACACCTACACCCAAACCCATGTTCACTTCCCATTGTGATCCACTAGCAGGGTCCTATGCCAAAATTTTAAACAACCTCCTCGAGACTTCTGTTATCACATTACCGCCACTCCGACCTTACGACCCCCTCAAACCCAAGCCAAAAGGGTTTGATGATACCAAAATTTGCATACCATCATGTGTCAGGACACGATGTGGAGAACTATAAGGCCTTGAAAACTGTCCTTATCCAATTGTGTCCACCAAAACCAACTTTGATGATGATGACCTTCTTGACGAGGACCCTGCTTCACCTACACCCCCTCTCACATTACCCACTCAACAACCACAACCTCCACCCTCACAGCTCCCAGAACCACACACAAAATTTGAAATTAACATGGTTCACATCAGAGAACTTGCCACACCACCACCCAAATGTCACTGCACCCAACTGACCTCACAGGGATTTTCTCCTCCCGTAGGTTTTTCCCTTCATGTCATTATACCACTTACCCTACACCCTCTCCATTTGAAAATTCCTCAAATCAACATGGTACATGTCACTACACATGCGCAAAAGGGTAAAGAAAAGGTAGCTGACCCACCACCCAATCCTATACCCAACATACCATCTACACCCATACCTAAGATAACTATCCATGGCCCCACATACCCCATTTCTAATGGTGTCACACATCACACCATGCTCAAACAATTACACCAATCTCCACTCAAAATGTCCCTATATGACCTCATCCAAACCTCGAATCCCATCGGCAAGCCCTCATGGAGATTCTTCAATCTATCGAGGTTTTACCCAATGACCCTACACCCATAGCCTCCATTATCACACCCCATCATGTAGCATCCCTCACCAAATTACCACCTTCATCTTCACCTCACCTTGTTAACCAAGTGGCCTCCCTTAGCTTCTCATAGAGGAGGAGATTGCACCATACCAAAATGAGGACCCGGACCCAGCCCTCTTCATCTCTTGTTCACATTGATGACATATGGGTACGCCGTGTGATGATTGATGGTGGCGCTAGCATTAACATCATTTCATCCCATGCATTTTCTCAAATGTGCATACCTAAAATTACATGCACAAACATCCGGTCATGTTGTGTTCATTCAATGATGCTATCACCTCCACACTAGGCACTGTCATCCTTCACGTTCGTGTGGGCCCTCGCACTATTCCAGAATTGTTTTATGTTTTGGAGGGGGAATTCCAATATAACTTGTTGCTCAGTAGACCCTGGATCCATGTCATGGGTTGCATTCCTTCCACTTTGCATCGTTGTGTAAAGTTTGAACACAAGGACACACTTATACCATTCCAGCTGACCCATCACCTTTTAAAACATGCAACATGCTTTACCGACCCAATGATGTACTCATACCTATCATGCCATCTACCTCTACACCTACTACCACTTCACCTACACCTCCACCTACCAGTATAGTCACTACCTCAACCACACATACCTCCTCTATTCCTACAGCCCCATTAGCTCCCCAATCCATTAACACCACCTCCGCATCGACCTCCGACACATCATCCATACCAGCTACCCACATACCAACCACTGATCCCTTGGAAGGTGTTTTTCAACACCTCACTCTGGGGAGTACCACCTATATAGTGTCAACACATTCCTTACTCCATGAGTATGGAAGCCTTCACCAACACCCTCGTTATGATCACCATATCGAGAGAAAGCCTCCTTTATGGTCCTCCTCATCTTCATACTAGTCTCACCTATGGGGACTTGATACTACTACCTACACACCTGAACCACCATCACAACCCCACCCATTTTCCACTGACTTCCAATCACTTACCAATCACCATTTCACCCACACCTTCCTACACTACTGTGCATGGAAGGGTTTTGGTTTTGGCTTCTATGAGCAAGGCCACCATACCATTATTCCATGTACCACCCACAAACACAATGACCGTAGTGGTATCGGCTTCCCCAACCTCCTACCAAACAAGCCCACATCAACTCATTGCAGACCCTAGCCCTTCTCCACCTTCATCACCACTCTCACCAATGAGTCGATAGATCTGAATCTATCCCTCCTAACTTTTTTTTTTCATAAACACCATTTCCTTGGGGCCTCTAACTTATCAACGTGAAGGCGAGGCCCCTTCCACTCTCCCATTCCTGTATCCTGAGATGATCGATGATGACACACCAACCATTAACGTCATTCAATGTCAGGATGATGAATCCATACTCACCTACCTTGGTGCAGAAGACTCATATATTCATCAGTCGTTACCATCTGAGATGTAAACCATGTTGAATGAATCGACTATTGAAATCAACATTCATACTCAGATGACCCGCACATCCTAAAGATCAGACAATCTTTAGATGCTGTTGAACAGGAAGCCATCACTTCTTTTCTCCGAGAGCATAAACACACTTTCACTTGGTCTTACGTAGACATGCCGTATTGACCCCACCATAGTGGTCCACAATATCGTAACCATTCCCGATGCCAAACCTATCAAACAAAAGCTAAGGAAGATGCACCCTCACATTTCCCTTCTCGTCAAAGAAGAACTTCAGCATCTTCTTTCTGTTTCTTTCATCTTACCCATTGATTATCCCCAATGGATTTCTAACATCATCCCTATCACTAAGGTGACAGGGGACTTCATATTTGCATGGACTTCCATGACCTCAACCTCACCTACCCGAAAGATGACTTTCCCTTGCCGGTATTGATCAACTAGTAGACCTTACCGCGGGTCACGAAATGCTCTCACTCATGGATGGTTTTTCGGTTATAACCAAATTTTTCTTGCCCCAGAAGATCAGCACAAGACCGCATTCATTACCCCTTGGGGGACCTTCTGCTATAGAGTCATGCCTTTTGGCCTTAAAAATGTTGGTGCTACATATCAACATGCTATGACTTACATCTTCCATGATATCATGCATCACATATTGGAAGATTACGTGGATGATCTCTTGGCTAAATCTAAATGTCGTGCACGAAACACCTCACTGTCCTCAAAACCATCTTTGATCACCTTATTAAATATTACGTCCGCTCTGCCTAAAAAGTGTGTCTTCGTGGTTCTCTCAAGAAAGCTCTTGGGATTTATCATTTCCTTACGTGGTATAGAAGTTGACCCAGCTAAATTCAAGGCCATTCTGGAAATGCCTCCACCCACTAACCTTAAACAACTCATAGCTTGCAAGGTAAATTGTAGTCCATTCACCAATTTATTTCCCAACTCTTCGATCGTTGTCAACCATTTCATCATCTACTTAGGAAGGATGTCTCCTTTAAATGGGATGATGACTATCACAAAGCTTTTGAGGCCTTAAAACAATACCTTCTCCAACCACCCATCCTTATCCCACCTAAAGATGACCAACCTTTTTACCTATACATATCAGCTACCGATCATTCCTTGGGAGCCATGCTCACTCATCGTGATGAACAACATAGGGAGCAGGGGTTTATTATATAAGTTGTACCCTTCTAGACTACAAAAACTTGATACACTCACCCTGAAAAACTTTTCTTAGCCTTAGTTTTCATTGCCACCAAACTCCACCATTACCTACTCAACCACAAAACCTATGTCGTGACCAACACCGACCCTTTACACATCATGTATGCTAAACCTTATCAAAATCAGCGTACCACATGATGGCTTATGCTTTTAGCTGATCTTGACCTCAAATTCATCCACCAAAAGTCCATTAAAGGCCAAGATATCACTGACCAACTAGCTGACGCACCTATTGTCCGGGACCAACCCTCTAATTTTGACTTCCCCGACGAATCCATTGCTAACCTCTCTTTGGATGACAACCCTTACCAAATGACCTTATTCTTCGATGGTTCCAAATGTCAGCATGGGGGTGGTGCAGGCATTATCCTCATTCCTCTTGATGGTGAACCCATGCCTTTATCATTTAAACTCGACTTCAAATGCACCAACAATGTCACCAAATACGAAGCGCTCGTATTGGGTCTCATGACTACCTATGCCTTAGACGTTAAGTCCATTAATATCTTTGGTGATTCTCAACTGGTAGTAAACCAAGTCAATGGTGTTTATCAGTGTCATAATGAAATACTTCAAGAATACAAGTGTTACGTCGGCATCATGTTGACTACCTTTGACCGCTATAAAATTCAAACCATTCCGATCCACCAATAAATTCATGGATACCATGGCCTACCTCGCTTCTCAAATACCCACTTCACCTAACGATTCAGACATCTTTGTTACCATAAAACACATACCGAGACCTTCTTATAAATCTTGTTGTATTAACCTCATCCACACTACCTCACTGAACACACACGATCTTTGGTATAAGCAGCTTGTGGACTACCTTTCCCTTTCTATTTTACCTCCTGATCTCACACGTAATGGACAACATGCCTTTCTCAAAAAGGCCTCTCGTTATGTCATCATGGGTGGCCTTCTCTATAAATGTGGCTTTGATGGTATTCTCTTACGATGCCTCACCAGCTCTAAAATCCCCTACACCATTAAAGAAGTTCATGATGGCATATGTGGAGGCCACTTTAGTGGTCTTGTTGTTGCTAAGCGTATTCTTCACCTCGGCTATTACTGGCCGACCCTTAACCATGATTGTTGTGACTATGTCAAACACTATGTGAAATGTCAACAACATTCCAACCTTCATCATACACCCAGTCACGCCTTACAGGTCACTCGTGACCTTTGGCCCTTCTCTCAATGGGGTTTGGATCTTGTCGGAGAAATCAATCCTCATTCTTCCCAACGCCATCAATGGATTATAACTGCTACCGAATATTACACCAAATGGGTAGAAGCCATACCACTTATCTCCATGAAAGCCGAGAAAATATGTGAGTTTATTAACCATCACATCATATGTCACTTTGGTGTCCCTCATCACCTCATCACTGACAATGGAAAACAATTCAAAAACAAAACACTAAAAATTTGCGACGCCTTCGGCATTCAACTTAGTTTCTCCTCACCTTATTACCCACAAACCAATGGCCAAGCCAATCCACTAACAAAACCCTCAATAAAATTCTCATGAAAGTGGTTGATGATATTGGGAAGGATTGGCATACACACATTCCTTTTTCTCTATGGGCATACCATACTAGTATTCACACTACCACTGCGGCTACACCCTTTTCACTGGTCTACGGTACAGAGGTTGTTTTTCCTCTCAAGTCTAGATCCCCTCACTCCACATTTCTCTCCATGACATGCTTACTGATGATGACTTTCATCAGACCACTTGGCACAACTAGAGTTATTAGATGAACATCATCTTAATGCTCTAGATCACCTCCAAGTCTATCAAAATGCATCAAGCGTGCCTATGAAAAACGTGTTCATGAACAAACCTTTCAAGTGGGTGACCTTGTTTTGAAAGAAAATCAACACGTAACCAAAGTGGAGAAAAGAAAATGGGGAAAATTTGCTCCTAATTGGCTTGGACCCTACATCGTAACTCATACCTATGGATCAGGTGCCTATCATTTGTCCTCACTTGAGGGTAAACCTAAACCTGAGCCCCTCAACGCATTACATCTTTGACCATTCTATTGTTGACTCGTTGTCCTACCTCACCCTGTGTCTCTTTACAGCTCACCCCTTGAGCGCTATCCACTTCATACACCTCCCTAATGATTAAACAAGAATCATGTGAGTACCCATCACTTGTTATCTACTCTTGAATACGTGCACCACGACACTACACATAACATGATTCTCATGGATACTTTTCATCTATCTTTAGATGAGATCCCATGGTCATTCCACCTTGCCTTTTGAACAAGAGTCCTATCCTTCACCTTGGTCTTGTCCATGATTTCAAAGACCTCCAATGGGACCAAACTCCTTGAGTCAAACTTCTAATAAAAGATGACTCCCTCAAAAGGACATCTTCCTCTCGACCAAATTGCTACTATAAATAGACTACTCCCTCGAAGGACAACTATGCAAAGCTTTCAAAAAAAAAAAAAAGAAAAAAAAAAGCTTCCCGCATCGATCAACTTCACGAAGACCTCAAGGAGTACCATATTATTTATCCCATATAGACTTCCCGCATCGATCAGTCTATCACAAGAAACAAAAATTTTTAGTCATGGACTTGCCCATTGTGCCCTAGGACCTCTTGCCCAAAAGCCCTATCACTCAAACATATCAAATTAACTACCTTTTCCCACTTACCATTTCTACCCTCATTTCCTCAGTTGCCTCAAGGGACATCTTGGAATTTAGACATTTGGTGATCCTGTGACTACCTTCATCATAGAACCGTTAATCATGTGGTGTCTTTTGGGTCTTGTGTTTATCACCTCCTCCAAGGTATGATCTACTCGGTAGGTTCCTACCCAATCAGGTGGCTCTAAGGCCCCTCTTATCTTTTAAACTATCTTTGTTTACATTCTTGATTACCTTATACAGGACTTGGTCCTCGTCATCACTTACCTTTGGGGGTAGCACTCCCCTTTCGCCATAATCACCTTCACCTGCATCATTTTACCTATAATCTACCCACACTCATTAAACCTAAAACCCACTACATGCCTAAAAACCTACTAACTCATTTTCATCTTTCTTCCCTAGCTTATGGGAGAACTACATCGGTCTGAGGTCCCTTTTCACCGGGACTATGTAGGCAACACTTTTAGGGCATGGGGCCCTGGAAGGTTAGCTCGACCACTCTTTACCCTAACCATTTTCCCCACCTTTACCTGATTTCCTGTTCCTATCAAACACCTCAACATCTAACCATATACCACATACCCTTTACCACTTATCTTATTTCACATTTTCATAACATAACTAACATTTTCCACATTTTACACCATCTCATACATTTACATTGCCCTTTGTTATCAAATACCAAATAACTCATCCATGCCTAAATGACCGACTCGATCCATGCCTAACCCGACTCGACTCGATCCATGCCTAAACCAACCTCCACTCCATCCATGCCTAAACTAACTCATCCATGCCTGCCTAACTCAATCCATGCCTAAACCGACCTGACTCAATCCATGCCTAAACCGACCTGACTCAATCCATGCCTAACACCGACCTGACTCATCCATGCCTAAACCGACCTAACTCGATCCATGCCTAACACCGACCTGACTCGATCCATGCCTAAACCAACCTGACTCAATCCATGCCTAAACCCGACTCATCCATGCCTAAACCGACTTACTTCCATCCTATCATTGACAAGCCTAAAGTAAATCTCCTATACACATGACATAACATGCCATCATCTATTTTCCATCCATATCATAAGTAAAGTAAAACTCATCATATCATCATCACTAATATCATCTATCTCCTCATATATACATGTGTGTCATGTGTACACCATATCACATAAATGTGTATCTCAATAAACATGCATGTCTCTCTCATGGCTATCATCTCAAAATGTCGCACATAGGCTGATATACTATAAAATCATCATCATCATCATGCTCATGTACACCATATCCAATACAAAAATGTCTTTCGGCTCACAGGGCCGTATCATGAACAAAATATAATACAATACAATACCTCTTCGGCACATAGCCGCTAGTCTCATATATCATACATACAAAAATGACTCAACACGCAGGCCGGTCCACAACCAGGTCAATCATCTCCCCATCTAATGTCGGGGAATGCTCCCTGTGCTGTCTCTCCCGCCCCCTCTCTACTTTCTCCGCTGGGCCGACACCTACCTCACCTCCTGCTTGATGGCCCCTCACTGGGTTGGCCTCTCACACACTAGTGACCTCACCACGACCCTATCCCCCGGGCTTGTCATGCCCTACTCTCCACACTATGAGTGCGGGATCTAGTCCTCTCACTTGAGGCCTGTTGTGCTCTGTACTCGACATAGAAGGGCACATCTAGCCCAACAGCTAACAAATGATCATGGTAATACCATGCCTCTCCTAGGGCATCCTCTGAACCTGGCCATGGGCACTGTTTATGGAGGTGCCATGGGTCCCACTACTGTGTGTAGGGTACCTAAACAATAGGACCACTCCCTCTAACCTACACATGAGCCTTGTACTGGTGCTAGAGCTGAGTCGGCCTTGGAAACTATGCTATGCTGTGCTGTAGGTAGGGGCTGATGCAGGGTAATAATATGTGCTTGTGTGCTAGGTCTTGTCGCTACCTATAGACTCCGTAACCTATCCCTGCACATTATGGCCAATAGCCTCTAGAGCCTGAACTCTACCTCCATAGGGTGGCTATCTACCCTCCCTCTCATCCTACCTCCTCTCTCCATCTCCATCTCCCCTCTCCTCTGCCTGTGTGCAGTACCTGTCCTGCCCGCCTCGAGCCTACAAAGCGTCACTATCTAGGCTTGTAATGTGGCAACCTATGCCTCTCGTACCCACCTACCCTACGCATGATCCCAAGTTACATCACCAACGTAGCCACCTACCCCTGTAGGGTGTCTCTCTGAACTGTGATGGTGGCTAAGTCTTAGCTACCTTGGCCTCGGTGGTATGGCTCTCACCAGTGCCACCCCACCACTACCTATACCATCATCTAACCCCAACATCATCAATCTACGTGCATCTATCTATAGGCTGCTCCTCCTATCCATCATCGGCACTATGGGTCATGGTGGAGACATAGGTCTCTCCACATCATCTCTCTTATACTGAGGAAATGGCGGTAGTACACCTGGACCAATCCAAACTCGACGTAACCCACTCTCTACGGGTATCCGCTCATGCTCTCCCCTCCCTCCCCTCTATCCACATGTATGTATATAGTAGCTAGCTAGCTCCATGGCCATATGTCGTATGAAGGGAAGCCCACATACGGCCTCCAAATGACGTCCACCCCGGACAACCCCTCCAATAACCTCCTATAATAAGCTACATCATGCGTAGCTCTGGCCTCGGCCTCTCCCATGGCCGGTACCCACCCATCACCCTACCCCACTCTCGAAACTCTCCGTGGGAATGCATCTACCCAGGGGCATCCCCACTTTGGAACACAAACAATGTATGTGCTCGTATGCCCAACAATGTAATGTAGTAGTACAACACAATAGATGTTGAACCTCCATAGTCACCCATAGGCCCATAGCTCTCTATACACCTATGTCAGCAATGTAGGTGCCCATGTGAATCATGTCTGATGTACCATCATATCATGGAGGACCCCATCAGTGACCTCGGAATCTCCCCCTCTACATCTGGTAGTGTGAAGCACACTACCTCCATCACAAGTACCACTAACCTCATCTCCTCTCGATGAGCTCTATACATCACTCCATAGCTCATGCTAGCACTATGGAATGTCAGGTCTACTACACCCTCACAAAAAAATGGGTGCCAGTAACTCCTCAGATGCCTCTAATGAGATAGAATAAACTTGGGCCCCCAATATGGGCAACCACAGATCCTATATACGTCCTCCAGGGTGATCGTCATCTCACCCATCGGAAAATGGAAGGTATTGGTCACCGAGTCCCATCTATCGATGAGGGAAACCATAAGACTCACCTCCTGGACTACATGCCGGTAGTGCCTCACCCCTATCAATCCCACCTCTGCCACATGCTACCACTCCACCTACGTCACACTCACCCATACTCTCAATAACAAGGGTGGCACCCGGCCCTCATCCATAGCTCGTCTCTCACCTACATCCCACAAAAACAATGTATTTAGTCCACCTTCCCATCCTACCTTGTTTTTAACCCATCTACCCAAACCTATCTACCCAATCCCTCAACCACACCTACCCAACCCATTCACCCACCCTACCTACCCAAACCCATTCACCCCAAACCCATTCACCCAACCCACCCAAACCCATTCACCCAACACTACCTACCCTACCCTCACCACCCCACCCTCACCCTTTACCCACCTACCCTATTTTCCCACCCTCACCCTTTATCCACCTACCCTATTTTCCCACCATACCCTTACTCTCTACCCTTTTTTATCCCAATCTCCACTTACAAATAACCGACCACTCCCTTTCCCCTGACCGACCACGGTCTCCCTTTAACCGACACCGGTCACTATTCTTGTGACCCACACATCACTACCCACCACCATCGCCACCACTAGTCGAATGGACGCGGTCATTCACACCCCCCCCCCCCGACTTTCCAACCCTCTTTTTTGGAAAGTTTGACATTCTACCCACCCATGATCCCTCTCTACACCCTTCATTGTTCCTATCTTCCCCTTTTCCTCTACCCCTTACCATCCACTATTCCCTTTTCCCTCTTTTTCCTTTTTTTGAAATTCTCCCCCTCACAAACCCCCATTATTTTCTTATATATTTTTCTTCATCTTACATCAAATTCATTCACACAACAAAATCAAAAGTTCACATCCTACCTGATCTCACTGCCACCATCATGGTGGAACCTCCGCCTCCGCGCCACTCCTCTCGACCCTCTCTCCAGCCTCTACCATCCTCCAATGCACAAACAATCCTCAACCACATGAATCATGCCACCTGATCTCTGCGGCCCCACCTCCCAATCACCCACTCTCTCCTATGTGGCTCACCAACCAAGCTCCTCTACTACACTCTCTTGTCCTTTTCCTCTTTCTCTCTTCTTTTCCTTTTCTACTTTTCCACATGCACAAATGAATTTTCAAATGCAGGTTATCCACTTTTTATACCCTACCCGACCCGACCAACGTCGGTTAACCATTGACCACTGCTGCGGTCTGTTGCCCTAGACTACCACCGTCGGTTACCTTACACCGTCATCGGTTCATTATGACCGATGTCGGTTACCCTGCGTACTCTTTACCCCCATTTACCTCATTTTCCTTACCTCCCTTCTCTTTTTCCCCCCATACACCTACCTGACCACTTTACCTTCACCTCTGGCCCTCCACCCTCTTCAACCTCCTCGCGTCTGCTATTGACACCTTATTATTTTACCCCTACCTCGGCCTTCCCATGCCATGATCTCGATATTTGGACCTGACCATCACTAGTGACCTTTGACCTCATGTGTTCACTATACCTTGTGGCATTATTACCTGTGTTGTTGACCTAATGACCTTACCTAGCCTATTGTCCATGACCGTTTATCCTGACCCTACCTTTGGTGTACCGAACATACCTAAACATTCCTACACCTAACCTACATTGTGTTTCTTGACCTTATCCTATACCTTGGATACCGGATTCACTTCACCCTTGTTTGGATAAACCTATCGACCTTAGATGATGTAGAGTTTTCCTACTCTTCAACCTTCGTAGCATGTTGCAGTTTATACATGTGTGTGTTTGAATTATTGCTACCTTTGACCCTGACCCATTACCTAGATTTCCCGAGTAGACCTTTCACCCTCTTCCCCTACACCCGTTTACCTTTTCTTCACATTTACCTTTTATCAAACCACTCACCACTTCAGCTTGGCCTTGACTTTGTCAGTTCCTGGTTTGAGGGGGATCACCTTCACCCACACATGGGGCAACCACATCTTATTTTTGTTAGCATCGCTTACCAATACAAGCTACGCAACAAAAAGGGGCAAAATGTAGACACTAAAATTAGGTCACACTCCCCTTCCGTACCTTGACCAATAAGTACCCTTCATCACTTTCACCTAGCCATGGCCCCCTTCACCACACTAGTATTAATTTAATTAATTTATTAATGCTTTACCCTCACTATATTTATTATTTAAATATCTTATTTAAATAATATCTACACATATAGTTCACTTAGACACCTCATCAAGCTAACTCACCTTAAGACCTATTCTTAGCAAGTTACCATAACTAACTAAGACTTACCCAAACCCTAAAAATCAATGCCTACACTCCCTCTAACCACATTCCCATGCTCACAGAAGCTCCTAGTCTAATCCATGGGATAACGACACAGATCCAAGGAAATCAGAGGATCTCCCCTAAGTTTGGAAAACCTAGAAAATCCCACCTTGACCGACGTCGGTTACCCCTAACCACCACCGGTTAAGCCGGACCACCGCCATTGGTTCCCCCTTTTAACTCCTAAACTACCTTATTCTCAAGGTTGGAAAACATTGGGAGAAATAAAAGTTGATGAGCAAGAAATGAGATCTCAAAAAGATATGCATCTTTCAGAGAGCCAATTCCAGCAAGAACTCACATCCAAAGAAGGAGATTGAACATCTTCTCCTGCATAGCCATCCCAGCCACATTCGGATCTACCCAAGAAAAAGAGGAGTGTGCATGCAGCCCATGCAGAAGCTTTTCTCCAGTTGGTGATCACTTGTAGCCTCCAAAACCCATCATCAACACCTCCATCCTTCACACATAGACTTTCAAAATGAAATCCAAGTAAGTATAATATCATACTTCCTTGGTTAATTCATTTCATCATTGTTTTACCACTTATTGTCCATCTTGCTCCTTATTGACCATCTCCAACATGTTGTACCTTCATAAACCCATCAAAACCTCATAAAAACCTACCCTTGTCACCTAATACCTCCTCCCAACCAACTAAATCCTTTGTGCAATCACAAAGGGGACCAAAAACCCCATTCTGTGACATTCCCAGATCTCACAGTAACCGGCACCGGTTGTACCTAACCGCGGTCGGTCACCCCTGACCGACGCCGGTCTCTGTGTTTTCCCACATAGCCTTAAGTAGAGACCTATCCACCCCATTTTACCTCACCCTCACTCACTTGTGACCTACCCAACACCTTCATCAAACCTGCAGAACTCAGAACCAACCCTTTGACCTGTGGATTCTATTCTAGCCTAGCCTGTTAGATTAGATCTATTTCTTATTGTGTTTTAAGTGAGATACCTAAATCATTTTAAAATAACAATAGGATTTACTTTGTTTTCAGCATTAATTTGTTTAAAATAGTGGACTGATAGCCATCTAGGAAGTACCATACTTCCTGGATCTAGCTCATGCTAGCGCTTCACTACCCATATTGTTTAATGCTTTGTTTACGGGCCATGGTAAAAGCCTCATCAAAATTTTGGAATGATTGAATTTGTAAAGTGGATGAAATATCTTTGGAACATGCATGGTAAATTATTTCCATTAACTCTAGATGTGGTAGAATAGAGAATATTTGATTAGTGATGGCCCTCCAATGGGTGAAAAAAATTGTGATGGATTCATCCTCAAATTGTCTAATGGCATACATGTCATTGATGGTGATCTTGCAAGATATATTGATGGAAAATTGGTCTAAGAACATTTGTGCAAGTTGTGAAAAGGAAAATAGTGAGTGTTGTGGAATGTTGTTGTACCATTCTAAGGTAGGACTGACAAGGGACATGGGAAAGGTCCTCATCATCATAGCTTGATCATGAGCTATTAGATAGCATGCATGATGGAAGGCACATATGTGTTGTTGGGGATCTTCTTTTCTGTAAAACTTAGTAAGTTTAGGAAGTTCCCAATGGGGTGGATATGGTTTATATGGTATTGAAGGATGAATGGGTTCATTAAAAATTTTATCATAAGAGACTACCTTCTTGAATTTAGATGAAGTAAATTCAAGATTGGATATGTGGCTTAAAAGGTCTTGGAGGAGGGTAGTTTGTGTTTGTTGTTGTGAGGATGAGTTAGGTTGAAACAATGGTTGGCTATGTTATGGGTATGCTTGAAATGCTTTTTGTAGAATGTTTTTCTAGTAGAGGGTGTTTTGTTAGGGGATGTTTTATTAATACAAGGTGTTCTATTAATAATAGTTATTTGGTTGACGGATATGGTATTGTGGAATGTTTTGTTGAGAGGTATATTGTTGAGGTACTTTGTATGGAGGAATTTTATGATGCGGTACTTTTTGTTGATAGGGAATGTTTTGTTGAGGACATTTCGATGATAAGGGTTGTTCTAATGTGGGATATTTTTATGGGATGAGAAACCTTCTTACTCGAAGCCATGGGCTATGAGGTTTTAATATATTGATATTACAACGGCATTGTTGTATATATGAGTGGCTTAGAATACATGGGTGTTTGTTGGGATTACATAGAAGAGGCAGCGAGGGACAGTTCTGTTGTGAAATGCTTTGTTATGAAATACTATATTATGGAATGTTTTTCAAAAGTGTGAACTATGGATTGGAAATCAAGCTGTTGTGAAGGTTGTGGTATGTTTTATGAAACGGGATGTGTAATAATGATGGCAGTAGTATTAACCAATGGTGTAGTTGTGCAAATAGACATAGTGATGTTCTAGATATGAGTAGTAACATGTTGGGAAGGCATAAGTGTAGAAGGGACAATGGAACCTAATGGAGGTGTTTCTACCTATGAAGAGGTGGAAGGGTAGACGAGGAAGTAGCGGTACTACTTAGAGGAGTTTTGGATCCTATAGAAGGACTACATGAAGATGTGGGTTGTTGAGAAAATGTGTTTTATGATGAAATCATTTGACGATTATAAACAAGAATCGAGGAGACGTCGAGTGCTTCGGTTAACCGGTGAACAATTAATCATTTGATTTTTCTAAGGGGTTAGTAGAGATTTGTATAGACTTGGGGTTAACCATTGTTTGATGTTTTGGGCTGATTTGAAGTGTATGGATATAACTATTGGAAAATAGGGTCTTGGTTTTGATCAATGAGTTGTGTAATGGCAAATGAAGGGTTATAAGTGTATAGAACATATATTATATAACCATTCATCAACAGAAGCTGCTTCCCAGATGGGATAGAAATGCATGGAGAGAATGGTTGCATTTGGACATTTCTCATTGCTAAATGAGAATTAAGAGAAATGGGATATGAGTCTAGCATTTCTTCAAAAATAGGTTCTCCCCTATTGTAAAAATGAGGTTTAGATGTCATGGGAGAAAATGAATGTTATTATTCACATGTATAAGAAATTTTTCTATGATATTGATGTGGGGAATGAAAGGATTGTTTCCATATTTCATTATTATGATTGAACCCTGATTCAGTCCAAGTTTTTGGGTGTCAGAAAAGGGATTAGATGTGTCTGTTTGATAAAGAAATGCTTGTGGTTGCATTGGTGAGGAAAATGGTGTAGGAAGTGGTGTAGTATGAAGTGGGGCCTATTGTTGAAATGAAAATGGTGAGTTATACATGCCTTGAAAGGTTGATTACGTGTTTTTCTAGTAAGTACCATGATAAGAAAATACACAAAAAAAAACCTAGAAAATGGAAAACAACTAGATGGGTTGATTTATAAACAACAAAAAAACAAGAAAAGTGTTGTTTTGTATTAATCTTGATTATTTATGAAAATAGTGCAATGTGTAAGATGGTTAATAAAGGTCCTAGGAAATGGTTGTCTATAGCTAGTTTCAGGTATGTTTAAGGGTGGAGTCCTCAATATACCGGATGTACATGAGGCCCAACTTTGTATTGTTGTCGGTATGGGCATGGTATTGGGGCCTACCCCCTCACTTCACAGTCCTGCTATGATAAGGGAGTCAGGTGTTGAGCCAATATATACTGACAGATAGGAGATTATACTCGGTTAGAACACCAAGTTGGTTTCCCTGTTGGGTGATGAAATCCCAATCAGTTTCACCTAGGTGGGAGTTTTTATTGCATTTTAGATTTTGAAGTGATTTGGTTGTGTGGGGGAGAATAAGTGAATGTAAAAAATTAACTTCCCTATTAAAAATTATATGAGCAAGAAGTATGGAATGATTCATTTTAAATCCCAAAATGAAATATTAATTTTGATGAGAATAAATGAGCAAGAATGCAAAATGGAAAGTTAAAAGATGGTTTTAAAACCCATCGTGAGAGCACTCTTATTTTTGTTTTCTCAACTTTAGCAATTTTATGAAGCACGTGTGTAGTAAATTCAAAAAGTGAAACTCCTACAAAAAGAAATATCTAATCAAATTAGCAAAATTAGAAGACGAGAAACAAGAAATAGCAAACTAATTATGACATGATAAGAAAATAGGACAAGGGAATTTTTGGTGATTACGCTAATCGCAAGTGATTAATACAATCACAAGCAATTGATCCAATCGCGAGCGATTAGCGATCGATGAAAATAGTAATAATTCTAATGATAAAATGAAGTAGTAAAAAGGGACAAGTGTCCCACTGGGCATGTCGAATGTTGATTACGCTTTTATCTTTGGTTTTCCCGATGTCTCAAGGGTAACAACCTAACTCAACCTTAGTATTGTGGGGTTTCTGGGATACCCAAGATGTGGATTGTGTGGTATTATGCTCCATGAAGAAAATAAACAAGAATCCTTTCCCTGCACGTGAGTCTACAAATCAAAGCACTTAAAAACATAATGTTAGTAAAATAAGTGGGCAGTTATCGTGAGAATCCAGATCCTAGAAGCCCAAAGACTTCCTTTGATGGATATCAACAGGCTCAATAAATAATTAATTTATTATTGATAATAATATTGTGATACAATATGATAAAGTGAAAGTATGACCAACTAGTGTCACTTATTTAGGTGGACATATACATAAGAGGTTAAGGAAAATCCTAGAACCAAAGATTAGATTCTTGATCTATGCATAAATTTTGAAGAAGTTGGACCCTACATAATCAACTAGACCTTCCTCCACAGTAAATCAAACTCAGGTATAGAAATGAAGTCTTCTACAAAACAAATAATACACTTCATCCTAAGTTTCGTATAGATGGTCAAGTGTGGTGTCGTATTAGGGATGCTATTGTGACTATCAGTATCAAATTCGGATGTAGTATGGTAATATTTTGATAAGTCTAAATCAGATTCATAGTTGTGTTCATATTGTGCAAGGTATTCTTGGAGCCTTCGAGCCTCATAGTATGTTTCCCAATATGCTTCAGTTTCCTCACTGATACATTGGGTTGATGCAAAATAGTTTCAAGACGATCAAAGGGTGCGGACTGAATTACACAAAGTTCTTAATCATGAAGCAACTCGTAATACTCCCAAGAAAGAGGATGAAAGACAACGGAAAAGAACCAATGTCGGTAGTAGGGTAATTACTACCATCTAAATTCATTTGAAATCACAATGCTGGTAAATGTGTTAGAAAATGACCAAAACAAATAAGAAAGGTTATGCAGATTATAAGAAATAAGTAATAAAGGGATATTGGATAGGAATCGTTGGTGATTGTTGTCAATTTTAATAGTCTATATAAACAGAGATAAAGACTTTGTTAAACTATGATCTAAAGTAATTCCCAAAGGATATATGATATGATAAGTGAAATATGAAAAATATTATTGTTATCCATATTTTTCCCTTTGGAAAAATTGGATCAGCCATGACCTTACATGAAGAAAAACTAGAGAAATCATGTTCAAAATCTGCAAATAGGTTGCAGAGGGACTCTACAATAGAGTGGTCAAGCCTAAAAAGATCAAACAACCCCGTGCAGAAGAAACACGAGAAATGGATCCATCAGTGAATCGTGCTTCAAATCTAACAAATAGATTACATGCGGGCTTAGAAATGGAATAGCAGGGTCGGGAAGGAGAAGATAGTGTCAAAATAAGCTATAGTCTTAAAGAGAATAAATGACGAAGGTTCGAAGTCTTTGGGCTCTGAAATAGTTTGGAACGAGCCCAAAAATGACTTAAGTATGGGGTAGATAGCGGTTCTTTGCCAAGTGTCTAAGCGGTGCACCTCCAAAGATTGAATCCAAAAGGGAGACTCAATAAAGTGTCGAGGCCCCACATGTCCTAGGCCCAAAGCGGGGTAGAGTCAACAGCTAAAATTCAAAAGGCCGATAGGGTGGGCCTCAAAAGACTAAGTATAGAAGTGCTAGCGGAAGCCGCCATGTGTCAGCTTGGCGCATACCGAAAAGTTAATCCGAAATTGAGGCCCAAATGAGCGTGGACTCGTCACGTGGTCCAACTTGAAAACTAGGATAGAGTGGGCCCAAAAACAACTAAGTATGGAGAATAAGTGCCATCTCGCCACATGTTCAGGGTCTAAAAAGGTAAGAGAAGCCGTTGAAAATTCCAAGATCCTATGGAGGCCTCCACGTGTCAACCTGACGCTCCTTCAAAGGAAAAATCTGAGCGGGTTTTTAGTGAGCGCAGAGCCTCCACACGTCTGGTTTCGTAAAGGGACAGGGTCGGGTTGAATAGTCAAAGCATTGAGATAGGCCAGAGGGTGCCAAGTGTCAGCATGGTGCTAATTCAAGAGAAAAATTAAGGGAAGGTTTCCAAACAAGTGCTAGGCCGCCATGTGTCCCCGGTCAGATATATGACCCCGCTAAGCAAAAGACTTAGCCAAAAACATGAAGAGACTGAGCAAGCCGCGGAAGAAGCCACGTGTTAGCTCGCATAACTCCAAAAGAAAAATACAAAGGCTGCCCTCAGACATGTGCCAGACCCTCCATGTGTTTGGTTTCAAAAGGGGGCCTGTTTTGGTAGCTAGTTCCCACCATTTTGTATGGACTGATTCAAATTTCAAATGGGCATATATTTTGACTCGGGGCTCAAAATCCAAAAAAATCTGGCACTATTGGAAAGATATCAACCTCATCTACGCCATGGAGATCTGAAACTTTAAGTTTGAAGAGGTTAGGCGGGAAAAATGAATAAACACCTTTGGGCCATTAATACAGGATCTATTTGCCCCAACAACCAGATCAGATTTGATCTGATCCACCATTTCCTCCTCCTTTGAGGCCTTTGAACTAGTAATTGATGTAGTCAAGACAAATTTGGGATGGATTTTGTAGGAGGCATTGATGATAGTAGCTAAGCCTTGAATTAATTTTCCCACCTCTCTCTCCTTCTTCTCTCTATGTTGAATCTATAAAGGTAGGGTCGGGGCTCATTGTAAAAGGTTGGACATTTCTGTTTTGTGCCCTCCTTCTTATTTTGTTCACAGAAGGATTTATGGATCTTTTCTAACCTCTCCTTCATGTTGTAATGCAAATTTTGCCTCTTGTCCACTTTGCAATATATTGTATCGACTCTGAGCAATAATATATATGTCTGTGGATGTTTCTTGACCCTCTCATGTATTCGTTATTGTCTCTCTGATCTCTTATTACAATTTGGTCATTTGTGCATGTTGTTTTTATTACATTCTTGTGGTCTATGTTAAACTGTAAAATGAGTGTCTAACATTCCTTTGGTGTATCACCTCGTTATCTTAGGTTTATTTTCTTGCATCTCTCTAACCCTGTCTCTTTAGTAGATAGAATAGACTTAGAATAGATCATATGTAATTTTTTTATACACTTGAATAGAGGGATAGGAACCAGCCTCAATCTGGATAGCTCTCAACTTGCAAGGTCTCACACCTTGAGAGATGTTCCATGTTGTGCAATCACATTGAGAGTCTTAACCCATCTATTTTTAGACATTCATGGGTGCTATTATTCTGCACTAATAGTTTTGGCACGCCAGGTGGGACCAAGAAGTCTCCATCTTTATTATAGTAATATTGATGTGCACTTCTTGTGATTCTAGCTTTTAAGAAGCTTTAAAACTATATGTGTGACGACTCCAAAAGAGACAGAATCCACTTGTTTTAGCAGTCCAAGCTTTCCAAGTTCATGAGAAGAATACAAACAAGGTCAAGTACTAGAGAAGAAGGACATTTTTTCACATGTACTTATCTCCAGATAGAAGGAGAAGGGGAGAAGAGCCTAGAGGTCTCCATCTCCACCAAACAGAGCCCTGTCAACACCTCCTCCTAGTAGGTTGTTCTTTCAACCAGCAAGGGTCCTCAGGCCAATCATAATGGCACAACCACCAAATCCTTATGTTAATTTCACTGGTAGCATCCCACTCTCTATTAATGCACAAAAACCATTCCTAGTGGCAGTATTAAAGAGAATCCCATATTTTACTTGAGAGAACCAGACTTCTCCTAGTGACCACATTCAAGATATTACAAATGTCTGTGTAATCCATGAAATCATTGAGATGGAAATTATAGTTAAGTTTCTAGCCTCTTCACTTAATGGAAAAGCTTCACAATGGTTCAGGATCCTAGTAGTAGGCTCTATTCAAAATTGGGACCATCTGTGTAGAGCTCTTTATGACCAGTTTGGAGAAAAAGGAGATAACATGTCCTTGTTGGAGAAACTGACAATAATCAAAAGATATCCTAACGAGCAGTTGATAGATTTCAACCTCAGATTTCAAAGGACGCTGGGACAGAGTTCCATTGGTTGTAAGGCCCACAAATGACAGTACTTTCTTATACTTTCTTAGAGCTCTAAATTTTGATATTGCTTTAATGATTCAGTCAATGGGAGGCACAACCTTACCTGCAGCTTATAACATTTCTATAGGAGCTGAAAATTGTTTAATTCAGGATGGCAAACTTGCTCCTAGGCCACCCATGCCTCTATACCCAGAATTAGGAAACCCAAGCACTAGCCAGACACCCACATTAGCTCCTATACCTACTCCTAGGAATCAAAGTTTAGTTGAAGCCTCCACCTCATCCTCTAGCACCTCAAAAGAGCTTTAGGAAGTTATGAAATAGCTTCAGAACCTAGGGAATCAGTTAGTAACTATCAAGAGAAAGTTGGCTTAGAGCTCTAGGCCATATCAGCCTCAAGCTCGAAGATCGGGATAGACCCCATATCAGCAAAATAGACCACCATCTTAGGTTGTAAATCACAATCAAAACCAAGGATAACCTCAAGTTCGTAGACCTTTTAGGTCATATTATCCAAATACAGCTTCAACATCAAGGGAGTTGGTTCTAGAACAAAAACAACATGGCACAAGAATATGATTGGTGTTTCCCATGCAATCAACCACATAATCAATCAATGTGCTTCAATGGTGCACTAAACTAGGCCTTGATGGTACAGACCACTAGTGTGTCACAAGAATCTAGCCAAGAAGAAAATCAACAGCAAGGAGCTCAGCAAGAGGCACCTCCAAGTGAAACTATGCTTGTCAATTGGAAAGCTAAAGACTTCTATGGAATGAATCAAGCTCCTTCTCAAAGTATAGTTGCCAATACATGGTCCAAGAAGAGAAATATTGGAGAAGGACAATCACCAAACTCAGGTAATCCTCAATCCTCCATTACTCCACAAGGTATTGGCACTCAAAATGCAACTCCTAATATGCGAGCCAGTCTAAGCCACCTTCCAAATCCACTCGGGCATTGGTTGTAACAACTGTTTGTTGCTCAAATGTGCACTGCATCTTGGATCTCTAAAGAGGGTCAAGGTGTCTAAGACCATAATGGAACCATCCCCAAGTTGTGGGACCTTGCACGCTTGGGACAGATCTCTAGAGAAGGTTGGTTCCTCTATCTATTTCTATTGCTACTACTACTCCTAGTGCTGAAAGGGGAAACTAAGCTAAGAATTCCAAGGGACTAGGGAAAGAAGGATAACATGAAGTAAACTATACTAAAAGGTGATAGCACTAGAAAATAGGGATGAACACTATCTATTCTGAGTGAGAATGACAAGGAATGTGTGAATGGAGGCTAGGCACGAGTAGCACAACAAAAGACACATTCACCAAATCATTCTCATGGAACATCACCAAATCATTCTCATGGAACACAACCAAATATGGAACTGCAGGGGACCTGAAGTAGCACAAAAATACACAATGCAATAGAAGAGGCAAGAAGAAGGAATGCAAACATGTTAGGATAGAGAATAGTCACAAAATGATGCTTTTATTACTTCTAAAAATGCACATAACTATTACAATGATAAGGAGGCCGATATCCACATGTAAGAGCCAAACATGGAGGTCTGTAACTAAAAATATAGAAAATATGGATTCCTTAGCAACATATATAAGGATCCATAGTATCCTACCTTTTGACAATGAGTCTTGACCTTGCTTTTGAAAGATTCAACACGGAGGAAGAAGGAGAGAGAGAAGCGAGAAAAATAATTCAAGCCTGCTTCAACCACCTCAAGACGCATTGAATCCTACTTTGAAATCTCAACCACTATTAATCAATGCCTCTCTCAAATCTACCCCAAATCTTTCATGTCTGGTTCCCTATCTGCTTGGCATGTTGAAGAAGGAAGAACGGCGGATCAAATCAAATCAGATCTAGTGGTTGAAGAAATCTGATTATGCTTTAATGGCCTGATAGACATTTTCCCATTTTCACCCACCAAAGCCTATTAAGAATGATATTTTATGTTTCCATGGCATGGAGGGTGTCAAGACATTTCTAAAAAGTCTTCTCCCACCCAAATCTAAGTTTCCAGTCAAAAGATATGGCCATTTGAATATTAGGGTCGTGGGCACACAATATTTTAAAGAGTTTTTCGTACCAGTCCATGTGGCAGCCTCACGCACCTTGGAGATTCAGACCCTACCTTTCGCTTTTGAAAATGCATTGGACTAACACATGGCAGCTTCCACGAGCTCCTTGGGATTCTTTGTATTTTTCTTGAGTCTCTTTGTTTGGTGGGGCCAAAAGTCTGACCTTGGACACGTGGAGGCCTGGCGCTTGTTTGGAAACCCACCCCAAACTTTTCTCTTGAATTAGCGTCATGATAACACTTGGCACCCTCCACTGTCCTATCTCAATGCTTTGAATTTTCAACCTCGACCCTGTCCTTTTATGTAACCGGATGCATGGAGGCTCCATGCTCATTTAGAAACCCACTCAGGATTTTGCCTTTGAAGGAGCATTGGGTTGACATGTGGAAGGAAGGTGAATGCACGGAATTTGGGCACAAGGGAGAAGTGGAAGAAAGAGGTGAAGAGGGGTGCATGTTATGCATGTGGGGAGACGAGGAGAAAGTGTACAATAGGGAAATAGAGGGGAGGTGCAGAGGAGTGCATGTGAGAGGAAGGCATACTTGCAGAAGGAAAGTATGAAAACAAGACACGGGCATTCAACTAAAGGAAGGCATGTGGAGGGAGAAAGAAAAGAGGATGCATGAAAGAACTAAGTCTAGGTAAGCATGCAAGAGGAATTCCAGGGACTTAGTTGATTGGAAGGTAAGAAAGCGAGAGGTGCGCATAAGGAGTGCACGGTGGGATAGGAGAGAAAGTGGGTGCATAGGAGGAAGGCATGAAAGGGAAAAATGGAAGGAGAAGAATGCAAAAGGGAGGAGGAAGGCATGTAAGGGCACATAGAGGCTACTGCAACTGCACTAAGAGAATGTGCCAAGTGATTTTGAGCGCACAATTCTTTGATGAATAACTTAGGGCGAGAATGTGTATGAAAGTTATTAAATAGCTAGGAGATATTTTTGGATAACACAACCCATGTGCAAGATACAACCCATGTGCAAGAGAAAAATGTGCCAGGGAAGGGGCAGCAGAAGGATAGCTCATTTAATATCATTGAGAAAATGAAGAAGAAAAATGTGAACATTTCACTATGGGAGTCACTAGCCATTCCAGGACAGAGGGATCTATTACAGACTACCATGGCCAATTGGTCAAGCTCAAATAATCCCCCTAGCCAACAAGAGAAAGTGTTTACCAATGCAGCTCAACCTGAGGGAAACCATGGAGGACAACAAGGTAAAAATATGAAGCCTCCTCCATTCTATGTTTCATTGATCATTGGGGACAAATTGGTACATAATTGCATGATTGATTCGGGGGAAAGTAGTTATGTCATGCCAAAGCAAATATCTGATCAACTAGGTCTTCAATACGAATTCATCTCTAGAGGGATAGTGTAATTGGATGGGACATGAGTGGAAACTACTAGAGTCATCAAAGATCTAAGCCTCACACTTTGCATGCCGCCCTAATGTGACTATATTGCAAAACATATCAGTCATAAACTTGCCACCACATTTTGCATTATGTTTTTCCAGGGAATTCACTACCAAAATTGGAGGCCATTTTTTTTCTAATCGGTTGCATATGCTTTTTAGGAAAAGGTATGGAGCTAAGGCCATAATCAGATCTAAGCCCATAGAAGATTACCATATTAAGTCTTATGTACCCAGCCTCGATCAATGCCAATTTTTCAGCCTTTGATCAGGAGGACCTCCTAAGAACTTGTGAAGTAGATACCAAGGTGGGGTGTATCCCAAACTTGACTCTCGACAAATGGGTGAACAAAAGACATGCTTTTGACCCCTATAACGAGATGGAAGAATCCAACTGAATTCTATTATCTACATGAGGAGAATCATCCTCTTCCTGATATCATTAAGCTAGAACAAAAAGATGACAATGAAGTATGGCAATTGTTATTTTATGGCTCAAGAAGTAGGCAAGGAGCTAGAGGAGGAGCTATGATTGTGTCACCACAAGGTATGAAATACTACTCAGTTTTCCATTTCCAATTTTCCTATTCAAATAACACAGCAAAATATGAGGCTTTGGTTCATGGATTGCATTGGGAAAGGAAATGAGGAATCAAGAACTTGCAAGTGTTTGGGGACAATGAACTAGTTGCTAATCAGGTCCGAGGACAAAATGCTTTGTCAAGAAAAACCTGTTAAAGAGTTACAAGAATTGGGTATGGGACCTCATTGAGAATTTTGAGACATTCAAAGATCGCCTTCGTCCCTAGGAAGAAAAATGAAGTAGCAGACAGACTGGCATCAGTTCGGGCAAGCATTTGACATTATGGAGAGTATCAAGAATGATAAGCATCAACCCCATATCAAGTTGGTTGTAAGGCCAACTGTCCTAGACAACAACACAAGTTGGCAAGTCTTTGAAAATGACCAACAAATTGTCAACTTTTTACAAGAGGAAGTTGAGTTCTCTTCTAGGAATCAAGACAGATTGGAGCAGCAATATGGTGATCAAGTGGTATAGCTAAGGACCAACAAACTACCAAAGGGTCTTGTCACTTTGGAATCAATCTTCAACCCAAATGACCAATTCTGAAAAGAAAAGGAAAATATTCAGGTAAAGGGTGAAGATTCATAACCTATTTTTATAGAAGAAGGAAAAACATTGCAGATTAAGCGGAAAATTCGAAATTTTACAACTTTGTCAAGAGTTCCTAGATGTCTTTTCCTGGACTTATAAATATTTAAGAGGTTTCAACCCAAAGTTGGCACAACACACCATCAAGCTGGATCCAGGAGCCAAACCTTTTAGACAAAAACAAAGGCCAATAAATCCCCACATTGAGCCTCTCATGAGAAAAGAATTAAACAAATTAATTGAGGCTAGTATCATCTTTCCCATCAAGCATTCAAGTTGGGTTGCTAACTTGGTGCCTGTGAGGAAGAAAAATGGAGAAATCAGGTTGTGTGTGGACTTGTGATCTAAACAGAGCATCACTTAAGGATCACTACCCACTTCCATCAATGGAATAGATCCTACAAGTTATAGCTGGCTCTGAGAGGTTTTCATTGTTGGATGGATACTCAGGTTATAACCAAATAATGGTGAAGGAGGAAGATCAATTCAAGACAACCTTCACCACCAAATGGGGAACCTATGCTTATAAGAAGATGCCATTTGGACTATCAAATGCTAGAGCAACATTTCAGAGAGCTATGGACATGGCATTCAAAGGCTTAATTAACAACATAGTCCTGATATATCTTGATGATATCACTATTTTCTCCAAGAATGTTGCAGATCATCTCTTTCACCTTAGACAGGTATTCCAGAGATGTAGGAGGTTTAGGGTGTCATTAAACCCAAAAAGTGTGTGTTCCTAGCTCATGAAGGGAAATTGCTGGGCCACATTGTCTCAAGGAAGGGGTTGACAATTGATCCTGAAAGGGTTGAAGCCATCCAGACCCTTCCATTGCCACAACATAAAATGTCTCTCCAAATATTCTTGGGGAGGATAAAATTTGTTCATAGGTTTATACCTGACTTTTCTACTCTTGTGAAGCCTTTAACAATGATGTTAAAGAAGAGTCTTGCATTTAAATGGACAACAGAAGGAAAAGAGAGTTTTGAGGCCATCAAACTTGCAATATCACAGGATCCAACTCTCATTAACCCAGACTTCTCAAAATACTTCATGTTATATGCTTTTGGAGGGTCTAGCACCATCTCAGCCATCTTGTTCCAGCCCAACAATGAAGGTTCAGAGCAACCCATAGCTTTCTTCAGCCAAATCCTGGAGGACTACGAGGTAAAATACTCTTTCATTGAAAAACATGTCCTTGTTGTTATTAGGAGCTTAAAGAAGTTCAGAAACTTGGTCTCAAATAATAAGATTCAACTACTAGTATCTCATGGTGGTGTTAAAGACTTCCTTTTAAATAAGGATTTGACTAAGAAGAGGCGGGTTAGATCACCAGGTAATGGAATATAACATTGAGATCAAGGTGACAAAACTGGTTAGAGGTAAGGGACTATGTGAACAACTCGCCTCTAAGCAACAAGCTGAGTCAATGGGTGAAAAGGAGGCTGTCCTATTTCTATAGAATGATCAAGAACAATCAGCTAATGATGCACCTGCTCCATGTTGGACCCAAGCTTTGGTGCATTACCTTCAAACAGGTTTGTGCCCTCTAGAATGGAACAAGGCAAAGAGAAGATACTTCATACTACAAGTTATCCCATATGTGTTTGTTGGTGGTGTCTTGTTTAAGAAGGATATCAATGGTATTCTATTGAGGTGCATTGAGACAGGCCAAATTGAGAGAGTGTTGCATGAATTCCATGATGGAGAAGCAGGAGGTCACTTTTCCCCTCGAGCAACAGCTCTCAAGATCATGAAGGTTGGTTATTATTGGCCTACATTGTTTAGGGACTACTACTCATGGGTTAAGAAGTATAAAAAATGTGCATTCTTCACTGGAAAGGAGAACCTAGCAGCCTGCGCCCTCCATCCCATTTTAGTGAATCAGCCATTCATGCAATCGGGATTGGACTTCATTGGGGTGATTAGCCCAAATTCAAGCCAAGGCCACAAGTGGATACTTCTGCAACAGATTATTTCACCAAGTGGACTAAAGCAGTGGAACTAAAAGAAGAAAATGAATCCAACATCTTGGGATTTTATGAAGGAATAGTCACCAAGTTTGAATTCCCTACCACTATTATATCGAAAATGCATTAGCATTCCTTGGTACAAGGATCACTGAATGGGAAGTTAAGAATGGTGTATATCTCAGCACCTCATCGAATTATCACCCTTAGGGTAATGGCCAAGAAGAGTCCACAAATAACAACCTGTTAAGGATTATCAGAAGGACTCTGGATGAAAATTAGAGGACTTGGCATATAATGCTCAAAATAGCTCTATGGGCTGATAGGATCACATAAAAGAGGTCCATAAGTAGCTCACCTTACAAACTTATATATGGAAAGGAGGTAGTATTGCCCATCTCATTGGAGTTTCCTACTTTGGAACTCATGAAATAGTTAGAGCTAGCTGAGTTTGAACCCATGGCAATCAGGTATGCAGAGTTGATGGAGGTAGGAGAGGCAAGAGAGCATGCAATGCAGGTCATGGAAAAGGATCAAGCATTGATAAAAAAGAGTTTTGATAAGAAGGCAAGGATGAGGACCTTTCAAGAAGGGGACTTAGTCCTAAAGTGGGATGCAAATCGGGAAAATCTAGGAAAACACTCCAAATTTGATGCCATCTGGAGTGTCCCTTACATGATCACAGAGTGCAAGAGTAGCAATGCCTTCCATCTGGCTAAATTAGATGGCAAAGAATTACAGATCCCAGTGAATGGGATCTATCTCAAACATTTCTACTGAATGGGAAGTTTCCACCCCTATAAATATTAGCATAGGATTTTAATTTCCCTAAGTGCATATGCACGTTTTTTATGTAGTTTTGTTGTTGTTTCCCTAAGTGTTTTAGCACAAGTTATTTGTTTCTCTAGGTTACATTGTTACACAGCCCAACATGCTTCCAGGTGGACATGCTACCCCTTTTAGTATTCACAATGGGGAAACTCATAGTTGCCTGTAATAGTTGTTATCTTCAAAATAAAACAAATGCAGAGAAACTAAAAAGTCATCTTTAAAATAGTCCATTTAGGGACAGATGAAAGCCTCGAGTCAAGACAATTTTCTACTCTCAGAAACCTTGTTTCAAGATTTCTTATGAAAATTGAGAGTGTAAACAGATCAGGCTCATGGATCGGAGGTAGGATCAATATCAAGCCATCATTCTTGACTCCATGCCCAATGGATATAACAAGGCAATTGGTCCTTTCATCTAGCAGTAGATACCCCTGCGAGTCACCAAATTGTTATCCATATTTTCCCCGAAAAATTTGATCAGCCACAACCCCACACAGAAGAAACCAAAGAAATCATGTTCAAATCCTACAAACAGGTTACAAAGGGACTCTGAATCGAGTGACGGGGCCTACAAAAATCAAATGGCCCTATGCGAAGAAGAAACTCGAGAAATGGCTCCATCAATTGAATTCATGTTTCAAATCCGAGAAAATAGATTATAGGTGGGATTAGAAATGGAATAGTAGGGTCGGGGAAGGAGAAGATAGTGTCAAAAGAAGCCACATGCTCAAAGAGAAGAACCGAAAGGTTCGAAGTGTTCAAGCTACGAAATAATTTAGAATGAGCCCAAAAACAATTAAGTATGGGGAGACAATAGATGCTACCAAGTTTACAAGCAACGCACCTCTAAAGATTGAATCCAAAAGGGGAGACTTGAACAAGCACCAGGCCCCCACATGTCCCAAGCCCAAAGTGGGGGTAGAGTCAATAGCTAAAAGTCAAAAGGCGGACGGGCGGGCCTCAAAAAAGACTAAGTATAAAAGTGTTAGCAGAATCCACCACGCGTCGACTTGGCACATCCCTAAAATTTAATCCAAAAGTGGAGGCCCAAATGAGCACAAGCTCACCACATAGTCCAAGTTGAAAAATGGGACAAACCGGGCCCAAAAAACAACTAAGTATAGAGAACAAGTGCTAGCTCGCCACGTCTTGAGGTCCAAAAAGGTAAGAAAAGACATTGAAAAGTCCAACCGCCTACGAGAGGCCTCCATGTGTCAACCCGACACTCCTTCAAAGGAAAAATCCTGAGTGGGTTTTTAGTGAACGTAGTGTTAGGAAATAAGAGATAAAATATGTGGAATAATCCCTTACAGAATCACAACAGTAGAAACTAATATGTAGAAAATATTACAGATCTCAAATAAAAGTGTAGAATAAATAACACAACATAGAGAGACAAGATTTAATGTGGTTCACCCAATTTGGGCTACGTCCACCAAGAATCACTTGCTCAAATTTTATTACAAGCCTCCACTCTCTCAATACAATACCCAGATCTGTTTGGAGCTATGCTCAACAAACTCTACAGAATTCACACCCGAATTCAAAACACATCTGCAATACATTTACTTGTATATCTATCATATGCATAAGACCATATAAATATACAATTGTTTAAGCAGTTTGATACAAAACTTTGGGTATCAAAATAATGGGAAAAAGCTGTGGTATATCAAAACAATGGGCAAAAGCGTGGTATCAAAACAATGAGTACCGAAAAACCATGGGCCAAAAACAGCCCATAACGGTTACCCATTACCCATGGGTTAATAAACCACCCATGAAAATTTTCTTTGGGGCTTTGCCTGAGCCCCCATCGATTAGGAGGGCCTTCACCCCCGAACACCCTTGACTTGCTCACCAAAGAAGCGGGACCGCCGTAAAAATACCCGAATGTAACACATAGAAGGTATACCACACTCTAACATGAAAACAGGCTCCACAAACATAACAATCTCCCACTTGGAGATTGATTTCCACTGAGCAATCTTCTCAACTCTTCACTTTGTCATCCATGAAGGCCAACCAAAGCTGAACATAGCTTTAGTTTATCCCTTGTGACCACCTTGGTCATCATGTCTGCAAGATTCTGACTGGTATGAATCTTCTCCAACTTCAACTTATCTTCTTCCAAAGTTGTCCTGATGAAGTGATATCTCAACTGTATATGCTTCATCCTGGAGTGGAAAATAGAGTTCTTAGCTAGGTGTATAGCACTCTGACTATCACTATGTAGCTTACATTCCTTTTGCTTATGCCCCAACTCCTCAAGCAATTGTTATAACCAAATCATCTCTTTGCTTGCCTCTGTGGCAACAACATACTCAGCCTCCGTGGTTGATAAAGCCACCAACTTCTGTAGTCGTGAAATCTAGCTCATTGTTGTCCCACCTACAGTGTAAATATAACCTATCATGCTCCTCCTATTGTCAACATCTCCAGCCATGTCTGAATCTACATAACCATGTAAAGTGGTGTCTGATCCACTATAGCACAAAATTGTCCCCATGGTCCCTCTCAAATACCGAAGGATCCACTTTACTACTTGCCAATTCTCTTTACCTGGATCACTCATAAATCTACTCACAGCTCCCACTGCATGGGCAATATCAAGCCTAGTGCACACCATAGCATACATCAAACTGCCAACCGCTAATGAGTAAGGTACCTTGGACATCTGGTTTCTTTCCTGCTCTGTCTTGGGACACTGCTCCTTTGATAACTTAAAATGGCCTGCCAAAGGAGTCCCAATGGTTTAGCATCCTGCATGTTAAACCTATCCAATACCTTCTTAATGTACTCTTCCTGAGATAAAGTCAACTTCCATTCCTTCCTATCCCGAGTTATCCTCATACCAAGGATTTATCTGGCTGCCCCCAAATCCTTCATATTAAAGGATTCACTTAGTTGTTTCTTGAGTACTTTTATTTCCTGCATGTTTTTACCTGTAACCAACATGTCATCAACATAAAAACATAGGATAATATAACTTCCATCCTCAAATTTCTTTGTATACACGCAATGGTTAGAATGACATCTAATATAACCTTGCTCCATCATGAAGCTATTAAACTTCTTATACCATTGACGTGGAGCTTGTTTCAAGCCATACAAGCTCTTCTTCAATTTGCACACCATATCCTCTTTACCTTTGACTTCATATCCTTCTGGTTAATGCATATATATCTCCTCCTCCAAATCACCATGGAGAAATGCAGTCTTTACATCTAACTATTCTAAGTGCAAGTCTTCTGCTGCCACTATTCCAAGAACAGTTCTGATAGAAGTCATTTTTACTACAGGAGAAAAAATCTCATCAAAATCTATACCTTGTTTCTGTGCAAACCCCTTGACCACCAACCGGGCCTTATATCTTTTCTTTCCTCCTTCATCTTTAACTCTGTACACCCACTTGTTCTGCAATGCTCTTTTACCTTCCTGGTAGCTTCACCAAATCCCAAGTCTGGTTCTCCATGAGAGACTTATGCTCCTCATCCATGGCTTGCTCCCACTTCTTACTAGCATCTACCTACATTACTTCATCAAATCTCTCTGGCTCTCCACTATCAATGAGTAATAAATAATAAAGAGAAGGAGAAAAACATTTAGGTTCTTTTCTTACCCTAGAAGACCTCCTCACTATAGGAGTTTGGGGTTCCTATTGAGTAGGTTCCTGAACTGATTCATGGGTCACTTTCCCATCTAAAAGATCCTCTACCACTGCATATTCTTTCTTGGATTCTTCCCTATTTTCCTGCAACTATTTCTTATACATGACTTTCTCATTAAAGACCACATCCCTAGACCGAATGATTTTCTTGTCTTTAATACTCCAACATTTAAATCCAAAGTCATCACCACCATAACCAATAAAAGTGCATTTTTCTGATTTAGCCTCTAGCTTGGTCCTATCATCCTTGTCAATATGAACAAACACCTCACATCCAAATACTCTAATAAATGAGTAATCGAATTTCTTACCGTACCAAGCCTCCTTAGGTATTCCTCCATCCAAGGCAATTGAGGGTCCTCTGTTTATCAAGTACACGCTATGCTCATCACTTCGCCCAAAAATAAAGAGGTAGTCTTGCATGTATCCTCATACTCCTAGCATGTTCCATTATTGTTCTATTCATCCTTTCTGACACCCCATTCTCTTTGTGGGGTTCTGGAATCGTATCTTTTCTGTGGATTCCATTCTTAGAACAATAATCATCAAATTCATTGCTACTGATACTCCCCTCCATTATCTAACTTGAGACATATTAACTTAAGGCATGTTTCATTCTCTACCAAGGCTTTCCATTTAATAAAAGGATCAAATACATCAAATTTGTATCTAATACAATAAACCCAAACTTTCCTTGTTGTATCATCAATAAAAGTAACATAATAACTTGAACCCCAGAGATGATACTTGAGCTAGCCCCCACAAATCGAATATACTAGCTCTAACTTACTCTCTTTCTTCGTAGGTCCAACCTTGAGAAAACTTACTTGCTTCGTTTTCCATATATGTAGTTCTCATAGAAATCCAAACCTATTTCGTATATCCAGAAAATTCTTTTTATGATGTCCATGCCCTTATGGCTCATATAATCGAGCTTATAGTGCCATAATGTTGTATCTGCATCTGAAGCCACAAGATTACAATCATTAGTACTATCAGTGGTTAAATACAAGGTTCCAACCTTCTTACCTCTTGCCACCACAAGAGCACCCTTGGTGACCTTCCAAGAGTCAGCTGTAAATATCATAGTACAACCATCACTTCCCAATTGCCCCGCCGATATCAAATTTCTCCTTAATGTAGGCACATGTCTGACATCCTTCAATAGCCATGTATTCCCATTCTACATCTTAACCTAAACAAAACCTTTTCCAACTATATTGTAAGGCTCATCATCACTAAGAAAAACATGCCCAAAATCCCCTTGAACATAATCAACAAAATAATGCCTATGTGGAGTAGCATGAAAAGAAGCCCCTGAATCTAAAACCCAAGATTCATTAATATTATGCAAAGAAAGAATCAAAGCATCCTGGCATACATTACCCGATGCCACATTTTCCTCCTTGTTTTCTTCTTGTTGTTTATTCTTATCTCGAAGCTCCCAACAATCCTTCTTTGCATGTCCAGACTTTCCACAGTGCCAGCATACTATCTTGCTTTTGGATTTTGACCTTTCCTGATCCTTTGATTTTCCACAGTTTCCTCTATTCTTTTGTCTCCCTCTAGTTTCCACTGTCAAAGCATTCCCTGAAGTAGAAGATTCACTAGAGATTTTTCTTCACATTTCCTTGCTTAGAATCACCCCTACAACATCCTCAAACTTCAACTTCGTGTTAGCTGGGCGAGTTGCTTACCGCCATTACTAGGTTATTCCAACTTTCAGGTAAAGAGCACAGAATTAATAAAGCCCTGACTTCTTCATCAAATTCTATTGGAACCAAAGCTAGCATATTCACAACCGTATTGAAATCATTTAAATGATCTGTGACTGAACCATTCTCAGACATCTTCATATTAAACAACTTCTTCATTAAAAATATCTTATTAGAGGCAAAGGGTTTTTCATACAACTTCCCTAATGCATCCATCAGTTCTTTTGTAGTCTTTTCCTTTGAAACATTAAATAATAACAAAGATGCAAGACACAACCAGATCGTTCTAAGTACCTTCCGATCCAAAAATCTCATTCCACATCTCTGTCATACTCAAGGGTTTGTTCACCTTCTCGAGACAGTGGAGTATAAAGATCCTTCCGATAAAGTTAATCTTCCATCTGCATCTTCCAAAGACTCAAATTCTACTGTTGAATTTATCAACTCTAGATCTTCCATCATCTATCATAGCTCCCACTCAAGCTAAAAACTTTCCTTGCATTCAACACTTCAAAACCAAACCGAGCTCGATACCAATTGTTAGGAAATAAGAGATAAAATATGTGGAATAATCCCTTACGAGAATCGCTTGCATGAGTAGAAACTAATATGCGAGAAAATATTACGAGATCTCAAATAAAAGTGCGAATAAATAACACAACACGAGAGAGATAAGATTTAATATGGTTCACCCAATTTGGGCTACGTCCACCAAGAATCACTTGCTCAGATTTTATTACAAGCCTCCACTCTCTCAATACAATACCTAGATCCATTTAGAGCTATGCTCAACAAACTCTACATAATTCACACCCGAATTCAAAGCACATCTGCAATACATTTGCTTGTATATCTATCATATGCATAAGACCATATAAATAGACAATTGCTTAAGCAATTTGATACAAAACCATGGGTATCAAAACAATGGGAAAAAACCGTGGGTATCAAAACAATGGGCAAAAACCATGGGTATCAAAACAATGGGTACTAAAAACCATGGGCCAAAAAACAGCCCATAAGGGTTACCCATTACCCATGGGGACCACTGTAAAAATACCTGAATGTAACACATAAAAGGTGTACCACACTCTAACATGAAAACATGCTCCTGAAACATAACACGTAGAGCCTCCATGCATCTAGTTTCGTAAAGGGAAAGGGTCAGTTGAATAGTCAAAGCATTGAGACAGGCCAATAGAGGGTGCCAAGTGTCAGCACGGTGTTAGTTCAAGAGAAAAATTAAGGGAAGGTTTCCAAACAAGTGCCAAGCTACCACGTGTCCTCGGTCAGATATATGACCCGCCGAGCAAAAGACTTAGCCAAAAACATGAAGAGAGGCGAGCAAGCCATGGAAGAATCCAAGTGTTAATCTAGCATAAATCCAAAAGAAAAATACAAAGGCTGCCCTCATACATGTGTCAGCCCTCCACATGTTTGGTTTCAAAAGGGGGCTGTTTTGGTAGCTAGTTCCCACCATTTTGTACGGACCCAATTCAAATTTCAAATGGGCATATATTTCGACTCGGGCTCAAAATCCAACAAATATGGCACCGTTGGAAATATCTCGGCCTCGTCTACATGCCATGGAGATCTAAAAATTTAATTTTGGAGAGGTTAAGTGGGAAAAAATGAGTAAATTCCTTTGGGCCATTAATATAGGATCTATTTGCCCCAACAACTAGATCGGATTCAATCTGATCCATCATTTCCTCCTCCTTCGAGGCAACGAACCAATAATTGATGCGAAATCAATATAAATTTGGGATAGATTTTGTAGGAGAGCATTGATGATAGTTGTTGAGCCTTGAATTAATTTTCCCACCTCTCTCTCCTTCTCTCTTTGCTTTGAATCCATAAAGGCAGGGTCGGGGCTCATTATAAAAGGTTGGACATTTCTATTTTGTGCCCTCCCTTCTTATTTTGTTCACAGAAGGATTTGTGGAGATTTTATAACCTCTCCTTCAGGTTGTAATACAAGTTTTGCCTCTTAGCTACTACAATATACTGTATCGACTCCTAAGCAATAATATATATGTTTGTGGATGTTTCTCGACCCTCTCATGTATTCATTATTATCTCTCTGATCTCTTATTGCGATTTGGTCATCTATGCATGTTGTTTGTATTACATTCCTGTGGTCTGTGTTAAACTACAAAATGAGTGTCTAACATTCCTTTGGTGTATCACCTCATTAGCTTAGGTTTATTTTCTTGCATCTCTCTAACCCTGTCTCCTTGGTAGATAGAATAGACTTAGAATAGATCCTTTGTAATTTGTTTGTATACACCTGAACAGAGGGATAGGAACCGGCCTCAATCCGAGAGAGCTCTCTCAACTCACAAGGTCCCACACCTTGAGAGATGCTCCATGTTGTGCAATCACACTGAGAGTCTCAACCCATCTGGTTGTAGACATTCAGGGGTGTTGTGATTCTACACTAAAAATTACCTATTATTGTTGACCAAAATAGACAAAAAAAAATGATTACCTTGTGTTAGTGATCAATTTGATTGCAAATGAATTTGGATTATTTAACAATGAAAATAGACAATATGACAATCAAACCAACAACTTTGAAGCGAGTGTAATGATAATGAAGCCTTGTTGATGATGATTGATTCTTGGAATGCTCAAGAAGAGAAAAATCTACCTATAGACCATGAAAATTCCTCCCCAAAAGAGGTTTGGAAACAAGTTTATATAAATAGGTGGTGATCGGAAAATCACCGGCGATTGTGGGAAATATTAGTTAGATGTCCAAAAGGAATGATTTTACTTCTATTTCTAACTCGATTTTGAAGTATTTCAAAGTGGTTAAGATAATGGATGGGAGAGACTCAAACTTGGGCCAAGTTAACTAGGATGAGGTTTTAAGTGATTTTAGAAGGTTTTTATTTTTAATTTAGTCCTAACTAGTTAAGTGTGGAGTGGTGGTTAGGGATGAGTTAGGGGTAGTTGAATGATATTTTGGAAGGTTAGTAAACTATTTAATTAGTTATAACTAGTGAAGGTGTCCAAGTAAGCATGGTGAGGTGTAAGGGTGAGGTGTGAGGCTATTTATCCAATTAATTAAATTAACTAATTAATTAACTATACTTAGGGATACGACAGAGTGTTTATTAAATTAATCTAATTAAAAGAGACCAATAGTGGTTTTAATGTTGCAGAGTGTCATAAACGGGTCATTTTTTATCGTAAATGAGCTTGAGGCAAGGAGTGTAGAATTTTGGTGTCTACAGACCCAAGATTCCCTCCTTAGGTTAGGGTTTATGTGTCAATTTAGTGAGATAGAGAAATAATTTCATCGATAAAGGAAAATCATTTTACGTGGCTTACTATTTTCTCGATGATGTCTTTGGTGTTCTCAAATGTCTGGATTTCTGTCAAATTTGGTATCCTCTAAGTTCTTTTAAGGTAAATGAGAAATAATCAGACTTGTATGCCCATTGTTTTAGATTGCATATTCAAGATATATTCACTTATTTGTATCCTTCTCTCTACCAACAATTACATGAAACAGTGACACCGAGAATATCTGATTTCATCCTCACTTCCATAAGGAAAATGAGAGCCATATTCTTCTATCCATAATATACAATTATCATGATCGAGGGCTTCTTACACCTCTTTTTTAGTTTCTATATTAAATCTCTAGCAAACATTTTTGTGTTTATTGATGTTTCAAAAGCTTAAGAATGGAAGATCACCATTAATGGCTTCTCCCATTTACCTAAAGCTTTGAAAGGATTAGCAAATAACAAGTAAATAGCTCAAATAAACTATGAAATGACTCTAAAAGACCTAAGCATGACCTAATTAAGAAATGGGAGAGGGAGAGAGAGTTCTTAGGAAAATGTGGGAGAGGTATCCCTCTATTTATAATTTTTGAATTTGAGAAAAGGATGTTTTGGGTGCATGTGGGACTAAAAAGGAGTCAAAATTTTGATTTTTAAAAATGCACATTGGGAGGTGTGAACTAGATTTGGAAAGCTAAGTGGTTATTTGGAAAGGTGAGATATTTGTTTGGAAAGTCAAATTCTCTTTAGAAATTCAACAAGAGGGTTAATTAACCTAAACAAAGTTAGTTAAAGGAAACAAGCTTATAGAAGCTGGTTAGAGAGGGATTCACGGGAGGTTTAGAAGAGGTTAGAAAGGGTATTTTACTAGTGTAGTGTAGTAAATTAACACAAGACTAGGATAGTTAGTATGATCTTAGTAATAAGATCATGTAGACCAAATTATAGGTGTCTACATTTTCCCCTCTTTGAGGTGGCATGCACGACGTCACTTCAAAGAAAGTAGACAAGCATAAACAAGTAGAAAATTTTGAAGGGATAGAAGAAAAATTAGTAGGATGAAGGATGCCCCCTTGAGTGTCGATGGGGTGATGGAGGAATGTGATCGACGATAAAAAAAAAATAGGAATGAATAAATAATAGTGTGAAGAAAGGGGAGATAGAAGAGAAAATAACAAGAAAATGGACTTTGAGCTATCTGTAAGGAATTGTTATATAAACAATTCTATTCATCATATTGCTAGTAATCTTCATCATCGGTCCTTATTAAAATACGAGCATGCAACAACAACGTAAAATGACATAAAATCCATCATACAAACAATTTTCCATTGCTAAAAATGGCCAACTCCATGCAACATACACGAATGCAATGCAATATGAGAAGCAAACAAACTCACCTAACAGGGAAATAAGTACAATCACACACACTCAAACCAACAATGTTTAAGGTAGTTGCAAAAATATTTTGTTATCAAGTTACAATCCCAAATGTTTTGATAAATGACAAGGGTTTAAAATTATGCCCCAATTAATTTGTATATGCAAGGGAAAGGATGGAGGACACTTAGGTCCGATGAAAAAGCAGTGTGTACAACAAAATAATACCAAGAAACTCGTGCCCTAGAGTATCGACGAAGTAAGCAACATAGATTTTGTAAATGATTTAGAGATTTAGAGGATCCACGAGTCGTTATCTCAATACACATGGAAATTCCAACAAGATATGAGATGAACGCCATGTGAAAGACACAGATTTCAGCCGCAAATGAGTCAATTACCAATTTTAGTCCATTTTCAAATTTTTACGATTTTTTTTGGATTTTTGGATGATTTTATAATTTTTAAATTTTTATCGGTTAGAAGAATTTAAGAAATGGAAGATCTCCTAGAAGAACACCAAAAATGCTCCAAGAGTGAGGGGAATGGTCGTCGCGTAGTAGTAACATGCCCCGGTGAGAAGATAAATGGGCCAATAATAATTATTTAAAGATAGATAAAAATAGAAGACAAGAAGTTCCTAGAAATATTTAAAAATGCCCCAGGGTGAAGAGATAAGCACTAGGTGGCAAATAGTGACCCAACGAAGTGGAAAATTAATAAAATAAAAAAATAATTATTTTAGAGAAGAAAATAAGTGCTAGAGTGATCACGACAGAGAAAACATGCCCCAAGGGCATCACGACAACCTAATATACTGACCCAAGAGTTTCATATTTGGGATTATATTAGATGATATTAGTGCGGGGGATAGATTTGTGATCATGCACAACCCATCTTGCCCCATTTATGATACAACATGTGATGTTTAGCTTAGTATACATGCATGATGTAAAACTTAGCATTTTGTATAGATGACGTTATATGTGATGAATGATAGATGATAGATGTGATAACAAATAGATATGCGGTAAACAAACACACAAGCAAAATTTAATAAAACTAACAAATATACACCTACAAAACCGCACAAAAATGCAACTAGAAATGAATTCATGCAAATTTTTAAAAAAATTAAATTAGTATCCAATCAAATCAAGTAAAATGAATTCTAATAGATACATACAGACGATGAATATATAATAATATCCTACAGATATGAAAGTTAAAAATGAACTCAATGCAAAACATAATTAAATCAAACAAGATGTAATATAAGGTAAGCAAATGAACCATAATTTAAATCATACAACGCGAAAATATATTTACAAGAAAAACTATATAAATTGATAACTAAAAGCAATTTAATCACTACCTTGTTTTTGCGGGACATAATTGATATGTTTTCTAATGTTTTGGGTTATCTTGAAAGAAGTTTTCAAGGATACTATTCACATTTTTTCAAGCTTTCCCTAAGACAATGTTGTGAAGTTGGTGAAACTTCTTTCCAAGTGGTTTTTTCATAATGTTTATATTTTTCTGTATCTTTTTCTAAATGTTTTTATATTTTCTAAGGCCATGTTCAAAAGCAATGTACAAGGACAAAGAAGCATGGATACCCCTAGCATGATGAAGGAATATACAAAGGTAGAATGCCACACCTATATGTTTGAGAAATTGGAATATGAAGGTGCCCCTAGCGTTAGATGGGAATATACAAAGGTAACTCCTTCACGCAAATATAAGAACAAATAAGCCAGATCATGGCCTGGTGAAGCTAGAGTCGAGTAGGGTTCCTAGACCTATCAAGGGAAACCAATCCTAGATAGCGGTGAGGGTTACCCATCCAAATGTAAGAGTAGCTTGTGACCAATGAATCCTCCTTGAGATTCGAAACTATTTTTCACCAAAAGACCTTCCTAATGTGCCGAATGCGTCGTTTTCACATGTGGATGACCTACTTTTTCTTTCTTGATGTTTTTCTTGTTATTTCTTTATTTTTCTAATTTTTAGGTATTTTCTCGACATCTTCGTCATGCTTAAGCATATAAGCGCTTGATATGCATGGCGTTCATAGGTTTTAAAAGATCTTCACCATCTGAGTATGCCAGTTTATAAGCTCCTGATCCATATTTAGAAATTACCACATAAGGCCATAACTAGTTAGCCTTAAATTTACCTTTCTTTTCTCTGTCCTTGATAGTGTTCTTCTAATTTTATTTTAGAACTAGATCACCTACATCAAATTCACGATGGATGATTAATTTTTTATATCCTATTAATACTCGTTACAGTAAACCTTTAGGTGATTAATATATCTCATATGCTTTTCATCCAACATCTCTTGCTCTACCAGTGAGAAAATCTATAGTCTTCGTCCTTATCAAGATAGTCTTGGAGAGATATTCTCAAGGAGGGAAGATCCACTTCTAAGGGTATGATGGCTTCAATTCCATAGACTAGTGAATATGGGTTCACACCGGTAGGAGTGTGGATGGATGTCCGAAAGGCCCAGAGGGCGGGATGTATCTATAAGTGCCAATTATAGCCAGATTACTTACCGTCTTCTCCATGATTCGTACAAGGTTTTTATTGGTGTATTATGCTTGTCCATTACCTTAAGGGTAATAGGGGGTGAGACCACTTGAGTTGAATATGGAAGCGTTGACATAACACTTTGACCATTTTTTCTTGAAGGGTTTACCATTATCGGTGATAATGGCGGAAGGGATATCATAACATGATAAATGAGGTACTTCATCATGAATTTGGAGATCTGCACACTAGTGACATAAGTGAGAGGTACAGCCTCTACCCATTTAGTAAAATATTTGGTGGTGGTAATAATGTGGGTATGGCCATCTGAAGAAGAAGGATAGAGCTTCCCTATGAGATCCAGGCCCCATTTAGAAAATGACCAAGGTGTCGCAATGGGTTGTAAAGCATGTGTTGGTGCATGTATCAAGTTTCCATATTTTTGGCATAGCTCACATTTCTTGATGAAGTTACAACAGTCTATTTCCATGGTATGCCAATAATAGCCTACTCTCAATATTTTCTTATCCAAGATCATGCCGCTAGTATGTTCCCCATAAATACCTTCATGCACTTTCTTAATAGTGTGGGTGATTCATAACATCCAAACAACAAATAAGATTCTCATTATAGCCATAACGATAAAGGGTGCCTCCTAAGAGGGTGTAATAGGCTATACAGAAGATAAGAGATTTCTTCTTAGAATAGGTAATGTTTGGGGAAAAGTTCCCTCTTGTAGGTATCTAAATATAGGGTCATACCAAGGGGAGAAGGGACCAACAACTTCACATGCCAAACATGACTCGGCATATCATATGTGGGTACTCATAAATTCTCTACAAATAAGGGAATTTTACTTTCCTAAGGTGGAATGCGTAAGAGAGACCTAATTGTAGCCATAACATCTACTGACCTGTTGTGTGACCTTGGTTTTTATTCAAAAATAATCTGTATAAAATATTCCTTCAAGGTTTCAACCATTTTCTTGTATGGAATAATCTTTTCATCTTTAACCTTATACTCATCATTAACTTGTTCAATAAGTTGGGAGTCCCCAATGACTCGTAAGAATCGTCTAATATTCCAAGTGATAGAAAACTTAAGTCTAACAATGAGTGCCTCAATTTCTACAATGTTTTTAGTGTAAGGGAATCCCAAATGGAATGCTCTTAGAATAACCTCACCTGTGGGAGTGATGAGCACCACTCTCACTCCTGATCCATGAAATGTGAATGATCCATCAAAGTGGACTTACCATTCAACAGATTCTTCAGCATACATCATGGATGCATCTGACAGATCCAGACACAAAGGTTTTATCCTGGTAGAGGAACTTCGCTAATTGATAAACCAATACATGTTCTTTTAGTGACTTCTAGTTAACAAAATCAATATCAAATTCACTTAGGAGAATGATCAAAATATCCATTCATCCCATAAGGGTGGGCTTGGATAAAAGCTATTTGAGAGGGTCAACTTTGGATATTAGCTTGGTCTTATTATTAAGGAGATAATGGCAAAGTTTTTGAAAGGTGAATACAACTGCTATGAAGGACTTTTCAATTTTTGGGTAGTTCAAATCATAGGAAATCAAGGTGCAACTAAGGTTTATCTATGGTATAGGTCATATTGGGAAAGCAACCCACCAATAGAAAATTGGGTAGCTTAAATGTATAATAGGAGAGGTTCACACAGGGTAGGCGACATGAGTATGGGCGGGTTGACGAGGTATTGTTTAAGCGATGTAAATTCCTTTCACCGTGTGGTCCCCGATTAAACTTAACATCTTTTTCAATAGATGTGTGAATGGATGGAAATTATCTCGTGAGTGTGAAATAAAATGGAGGCTTGCCTAAATTTTTCCTTGTAAAATTCTTAGTTATTTGAGATTTGTAGGTGGAGGAATTTATGTGATAGTTGTAACCTTTACAAGATCCACCTTTATTCCTCTCTGTGAAATGATGAAACCTAGGAGCTTCCTGAAAAAATACCAAAGACACACTTCTTAGGGTTCAAGCGTACTTTGTAATCTCGGAGACACTAAAAATACGTCTCACCCGATTAAGGGTGTTCTCCTCTGCTTTTTCATTTTGCTAATATGTCATTGTGCATTAATAAGTGGCCACTGAAATTATTGAGTCTGAAAGGCATGGCCTTGTAACAAAATGTCCCCCAAGGGGTGATGAACGTTGTCTTATGTTGATCTTTCTCTGTAATTTGGATCTAGTTATAACATGAAAAAAACATCCATTAACGATAACATTTCATAACCAATGGTATAATTGACTATCATATCAATATTAGGCAAGGGGAAGTCATCTTTGGGACATGCGTTATTGATGTCACGAAAGTTGGTGCGATTCTTATTTCGATTGATTCTTCGAACTAGGACTATGTTAGATATCCAATTTGAATATTCAATGGGTTTAATGAAATAAGCAACTAATAATTTTTCAATTTCTTCTTTGACAAATCTTAAATTTTGGGGTGCATCTTTCTCAATTTTTTTCTTTGATGGGTTTGGATTAAGGTACACAACAAGGTTGTGCACAACCAATTCTAGGTCCAAACCTTGCATATTTATGTATGACCATGAAAATATATCTACATATTCTCTTAATAGTTCCATAAAAACTTTTTGTTCTTGAGCTAAGAGTGAAGCTCCCATCTTTATCATTCTAGGTTCCTCTTATGAGACAATGTTGACACTAATCATTTCTTCAACAAGCATTTTAGAAGCATCTTCCATCTGTGTAGGATCGGGGGAAGAGTGATATCAACCTCCTTAGGTGGCTCTTCATTATCTTTGAATGGGTATACCATTTCTTCTATAGGTTCTTCGTTTTGTTTATCTACTAGTGCCTCAAAAAGTTTGTCGCTATGAGACTTGCATTTGTTATTTCCATAAGGATTCTCACAAGTGTTCTTAATATTTCTTACGACCTTCCTATTCAAGCATCCACACATCTCCACCTCTTCTCCAAAGTATGAACAGGCATCCAGTTGGATTGCAAATCCTTTCTTGTGATACCCAGTCAGAATAGAATCCCCAGTCCCATAAATTCTATGAATGCCTCATCATTTTCAAAGAAATCAAGTGGTACATGAATATGTTTATTCCAATCTACAAGTTTTGGATGTACAAGAGTTACTTGGAAATTAGGTTGAGGATTGGATCAAGATAAGGTAAAAATAGTTGAATCGGGTAATATGTTAGTGAATGCAAGATCCTTGTAGAGGTACATTGGGAATCAACGTCACTATCTCGAATGAGATGAGTTGTTATCATGTTCGAAGAGGTGGCATCAATCTTAAAGGGTGGATTTTCATGAGGTCTAATTCTAAGACCACATTTATTAGATTTGAAATGAGGGATAGGAATGGGCTCTAACCATCCTTGTGTATTGATACCACATCCAAACCCATTATAACCCATGATGTACATCATACGGTGGCCTTTGATATATTACAGAGCCTGATGGCATGAGGCCATGGTACCTTTAGGTACCCTCTGATGGGATCTTCTAACATATTTTCCTTGGATAGGATACCACTGGGAATGAACTTATCCAATGGTTTATGGAATTTATCTCGAGTGCTATTGAATTGAAAGTAAGGTTTACCACGTGTCTTAGGTGACACTGATAGATCTAATATTAATAAGGCCTGTTGAAGAGTGAATTTCTCACCTGGGCCATACTTTGCATACGTTTCCTCCCATGATGTGAAAGGGTTAACCAATGAAGGAAAGTTTTGATTATAAGGAGTGATTGAATCTAGATCCACACGTTCCTTAATAGCTTCTATTTGTAAGGAGATAACAATATCCATAGAAGGGCATTCATAAGCTACACGAGAAAAAAATTATAATGCCCTACAATGTGTGAATGGTTCTAGATCACCCTGAATGGTGACTATCTTTCCTTCATGGCACATCTTAATACACTAATGAAATTTTAAAGGAATGGCCTGCATGGCATGGATCCATGGGCACCCTAGGAGCATGTTGTAAGGAAGATCCAAGTCAAGGACATGGAATATTGTATCATGAAAATTCATCCCTACTTCCATTAGAAATACTATAGTACCTGTTGACTCATGTTCCTCATTATCATAGGTTGTGATTGTAATAGTTTTAGCCCCTAGATCCATTTCTGAATGGCCTAACTACTTAACTAGCTTCAAAGTGTAAATATTTAGACCAGATCCACCATCTACAAGTACTCTCTTGATCTTACGATGGGTAACAACTACTTCTAGGTATAGGGGTAAGTTGTGCTCTAGGTCATTACGTAAGATTGCAGTGTGATAAAAAGTGATATGATTGTTGGAATCAAGGTGTGTAATCATCACTTGAAGGTGTGTGGGATCTACATCTATGGAGACTCTGAACTCTACAATGTTTTATACAATATGTTTTTATGAGCAATAGAGATTTTGAGGAGATCTAAAATCGATATCCTAGTGGGTGTATTCTCTAACTGTTCTATTAAATTGTACTAACCTTCCTAAGGGATAGGTACGGATCTAATATGATCAAACGAGCATGCCACATCCCTATTGTACAAATGTTTTCTAAGATCCTAATAGTATTAACCTATTCATCTGATGAATGGATACATCCTATAAGGGAATCAAAGGGACTATCATTAGTTGGATAAACATAAGCAACAATCCTATATTCATTGGAAGTTTGTCCATGATCTAGCTTCATGTTCTTATTATCTACATGGTTAGGAAAGGGCTCTTTTAAGATACTTGTTTTCTCATTTGTACCTTGTCCCGAGTGAGGGGGGGAATCTACAATGATTTTTCCCTCTTCGATGAGGTATTGTATATAATGTCATAGTCTCAAGCACCTATCTATTTTTTTCCTTTAACACGATGGAAATCACAATACTCGTTATATTTGAACCATACGGATTTTGGAGCATCCTCTAGATATGGTATTTTCACGGTTGGGTACTACACCGTGTTTACCACATCTAACTTGTTTAAGTATGGAAGATAGTGATTTTGTTAGTGGTGTAAACGTATGTTTAGTGGGTTCCTTTGGGTGAGGTCTTTGTGAGAGATTTAAAAGAAAAATAGTCTGTATGGTTTTGACTCTTTTGGAGATAGTAATGTTGTCACCAACGACATGTTTGTTTTTGTTGAAGAATTTTGGTTTATCTGAGGGTTTTATTTCATGTTTTTCCTTGATGACTGGTTTAAGTGTACCCTTCACAATGAGATCCTTTTCGATTTGACTACCCTTATCTATAACTTCTTCGAAGTTAGAGCCACAATGCATTTGTAAATAAAAGGATATCTCTAGGTTTAAGTTAGGAACAAATATGCTTACTAGTTGTTTTCTGGCAGGGCACATGGGAAACGACTTGCTAATCCACGCCATAATTGTAAGAAGATCGTAAAGGTCTTGTTGGGATTTTGTTTTACGTTGCAAAGTTCATTCATCATGATATCATTCTCCATGTTGAAGGAATAATGTCACACAAATTTTTTTGCTAGTGTGGGCCATGTTGTAATGGATCCCTTGGGTATACTAAATAACCATTCTAGTGTCGGTGCTCTAGGCTGCGAGGAACAATCGTATTAAGAAAATATCATTGTATGTTACCTCTTGATAGTCCATGTAAAATTGCTTGATGTGATCATGAGGATGACCTTTACTTTTATATTTATTGAAATCAAGAATGGAAAAATGCTTTGGAAACAATTGTCGCAACATGTCCTTATCAAAGGGGTAAGGACATAGTTATTCATATAAGTACTTCCTACTATGTCCTACATTTCCTTCTTGTAGCGTAGTAAGTGTGTTCTTTATTGATTGTAACTCTTGTTGAATGAGTTTCTCTTTTATAGGTGATATTGGTCTATTTACCTTAGCAACTTTAAAATTTGTGTCATCATACGGATCAAAGTGAAACTCACTAGATTTTTTTGAGTTTTTCTTTATGCACGTTCCTATTCGAAGAGCCTAAGTTTGCTAATTTTTGAATTAGTTTCAAAATTTTTTTGAAGTATATCTTCTTCAACTAAGGTATCATCTTCCTCATCAAATTTAGGAGGTGGTGAGCATTTGCGCTTATGCTCAATTTTTAATTTACGTGAATCCTTATAATAATGTCTTTGCATATCACCAATTGGTTTCGATGGGTCTTCCTCAATGTTTTTGTGATGTTGTCTAGAAGTAGAAGTACACCTGTGTCAAAGGGGTTATCCATGTCTAAGAGGGATGGTTACTCTTCCATTTTAAGATTAAAGATCTTAGTCTCCACTTCGCGTTCTTATGGAAGCTTAGCCCCTAACTCTAGGAATCTTGCAGAGTACTTGATCTTTGTTATAAAAAAGTGTTGTTCCTCGATGAGTTATATTCTTCTCCGTTATGATCAACCAATGGTTTTGTATCTTTGACCTATGAAAAGAGGGGTGCTAAGTTATTACCACTGAATGGGAAGGATGTGAAAGGATTATCTTCTAAGTCATGCTCATTTGGTTTAGATGTCATTTTCAAGATTCTTGGAATTACTAGTCAAAGTTATACTAGGTTTTTTCTAAATACCTTCAAATTTATATGAAACATAGGCGTACATAGTGTAAGTTATCCGATGCGGCAAAATATCCTGGTGTATTCTAGATGTAATGTTATGCATTCGTTTATCATTCAAAGAACAACCATATGAAATTTTTAACAAATCAAACAATAACTCACACTTGTTGTTCAACGAGACTATACCCTAAACTATGATTCCAATAAAGGGCTCAAAGCGAGATAGTGACAATACCCTATTAATACATAGGTTGAGTTAGAGTACCAACAAGGCCTAAATATCAAAGTGATATTGACACATTCTCTCCATGAGATATACTTAGACCAGTTTAAATGCCGACGAAACCTAAGGTTTTTTTTAAACATGGAAGCTATGCATACAGATAGCATAACAACACTATCTTGACACATTAACCTAGCAAGCAAGGTGTTAGTATCAAGATGATTTTATTGCAGTATACACAAGGTAATATCAACACTCTCAAAAGACTCAGATGACGTTGGAACTGAAACTAAGTATAAGTATAGCAAGAAGTTCTTTAGTTGTGTGAGAAGCGTAACCGTATAATAAAGGGACTTATACCAAGTTCTCACAATGTGGAAAACATAATGTAAGTACCAAAATTGTATGGCTAGAATGTAATAAAAAATAAAAACTTAAGGAGAAATAATGATGAACCAAAATCATAGTAATGAAGACAATCTTGAAATCAAGATCAAAGGACTATCAAAGACATGAAAAACATTCTTACGTACTTTAGACATTTAACAACCCAGCCGCAAAAATGGATGGGCATAAACAAACAAAAAAGTGGCAAATACTTTCCTTGATCGGATGCACTTGGTATTCTTTCTTATCACCCTAAATGGGTAGCGAGAATACACAGTATAGATAAAAGATGAAAATAAACTAAGTGCCACTTGGGCAGAGTTTCACCTCATCCAAAGGTGAGAAAGAAACCAAGCTAAGTGATACATCATTTAATTTCGTGATGAAAGACACTTAGATATAACTCAAGTGGAATATTTTCCTTGTTCGAAAAATAAGGTTCAGACTCCAAGTAAGTTGTCACTTTGTGATGGCTCGACAAGATGTGACAATGGACTAGTAAAGTGGGCTCTAAGACAAAATGGATTTCCTAATAAGATCACTCAACTAGGTGTCAACAATTTTTCTAAATGTGAGCTCAATTTACCCAAAGAGTCACACTTGAATAATTTGGGATTATCTTAGCTTTACTTTACCCCCTTCTGATATAATGAACAACTAGTGTGTTTAGTTGTATCGTCACTAGGGTTGCAATACGAGACAACTTTGACTCTAACTTGCAATGTGAAATCTAGTCAAGTGGGTAAAAGAGTGCTTCCTGTTTCATCCACGAGGTTAATCAATGGTGGATTACTTTAGGGTTCCTAGAACCACCCCCATTATTATAGGTTAAGGTGTTATTCCAAAGGGGTTATGTTCTAGTTGAGCAGATAGGGACGTACCTTTTCAAACCCGTAATATAGTGTGATGTATGTGATGATTTTTTTATCTTGCTTAGCTTAATGTGGTTTTAAGTAGCACACCAATTGAAACTGGTATGAAAACACGTTTTAGAGGGCTTCATTTTTGCAACTCCTTTCTTCAACAAGCATTAGGACCCATATGCAAAGAGTTAGTGATTTTCTCGTAAAATATAATGATATCAAGAAAGAGAATTTGAGTGTTGCTTTTGATTCCTAATATCACCGAAAGGCATGAAGGAAGAGCATACACAATGTAGAAACCCAACAAGATTTATGGAAAATATTTTAAGTGTTTTTGCAAAAGTTAGAGTTCATTTTAACCAATTTTGAAAGATCAACTCACTATGAACCATAAAGTAAGTGTTTTTGAAAGTGACAAGAAGGTTTTAGAAGTGTTTTTATCCCCAAGATCACCTAAAATGTTTGAGAAAAGAGCATACACACTTAGAAAATTTATTTCTAACTAATAAAATAAAACACTTAAACTACGCAAGTCAAAAAAATCAAAAATAAACCTACAATCACTTGTTAGAGCACTCGAAACAACCCGAAAACCTCAAAAACTTGATCTTACAACTCGAAGAAAAATTCAAATTTTTAACTCAAACACATGCGCACCCGAATGACACATGTGTATCCTCACAATGGATACACCCCTGCACAATGTGTGCATGTCGTAAAAATTATGACATGAAGGTCCAACACTTGTGTGGGCCTCGAAAGAGAGGTACGCTAGGGTTTTTATGGGGACACCTCCTTCCCGACGAGATACACTTGTAAGCCAAAAGATAAATCAACATAATATCCAAATATACACTTATGTGTCTAAAGGCACGGATACACTTGACATTCAATGGAGACGCCGATATCTTGATAGGTATAGGGCCCTTTGTAAATATAATGTTAATGAAAAATATGACTAAATGGGTGTGTGGCTAGTTTGTGAGTGCATTGGGGTTTCGACAGAGACACTCCCCTTCAAGACACATACGCGCACCCTGTAAAACCTGTAAAATTCATGGAAATGAAAAATTTCAACAATCAAACAAGTTAGTTGTTAATCAAAGAAACCTATTTCCAGTTTAAACCCATAAAATATGCATGAACAAGGATGATTTAGCTTACTTAAAAAATGAAATCAAGTGAATAACAAGCTATTTCTCCTAGAAATCATGAAAGTGAACTTGAAAAGCTTGGAAAAGGATCCTAAAGGACAATGGTAGGTGTCCCACCAGGCATGCCAAATGTGTGCAATGAAAAAAATTTAAAGCTATGAAAATGGGGTAAGAACCTCTAAAGAAACCCCAAAATATTTGGAACAAACAACTCAAATGACCATCAGATTAGAGATAAGCAAGAGCTACCTATTTGCATGCATATATAAATCTTGAAACAAAAAATCAACCTCTAAACATGATTATATTATTTCTCTACTCCATGAAAGTTATGTATAAGTGAACCTATTAAAGCTCTAAAGAATCAATTTTTGTTTATTGATGTTTCAAAAGCTTAAGAATGGAAGCTCACCATTAATGGATTCTCCCATTTACCTAAATCTTTGAAAGGATTAGCAAATAACAAGTAAATATCTCAAATAAATGACTCTAAAAGACCTAAACATGACCTAAATCAGAAATGGGAGAGAGAAAGAGTTCTTAGGAAAAGGTGGGACGGGTATCCCTCTATTTATAGTTTTTGAATTTGAGAAAAGGATGTTTTTGATGCATGTGGGACTAAATAGGAGTCAAAAAGTTGATTTTTAGAAAATCACGTTGGGAGGTGTGAACTAGATTTGGAAAGCTATGTGGCTATTTGGAAAGGTGAGATATTTATTTGCAAAGTCAAATTCTCTTTCGAAAGTCAAAAAGAGGGTTAATTAACCTAAACAAGGTTAATTAAAAGGAAACAAACTTATAGAAGCTGGTTAGAGAGGGATTAGTATGATTTAGGAGGTTTAGAAGGGGTTAATAAGGGTAGTTTACTAGCGTAGTGTAGTAAATTAACACGAGACTAGGATAGTTAGTTTGATCTTTGTAATAAGATCATGTAGACCAAATTATAAGTGTCTACACCCCCTTCCCAAACTATGTGGGATGTAGAATATTTTAAAGGTGGCTCGATTTGAATTTTCCTTAGCCCATAGAAATTCATTTCACCTCCCCAAACACCCTTTAAGGCAATATGACAAAGTGAAAAGGGTTACCAAGCACCTAAATTTTCTTAAAGGATAGTTAAATATATTATATGCTCACATGCATGATGATAATGACTGGGTATGGATTACCTAAACACAAGATAGCCTTGTTAAGAATAATATGAAGGAGACAGGGGTGGTTCCACCTCCGAGAGAAATTATTAAAAAGGAGGATATGAAGAGAAAGCAAGATTTGTATTCAAAACATTCACAATAGCCATGTTATCCCTTATCTCCACCAAATGAATCTTGATTTGAGTTTCGAGAATTCTTTTCTGAACCAAATAAAGCTCCAAATTTGGTCGCATATTCCTTAACTTCATCAAGTGAAGAAGAGGAGACTACACAAACTGAAATTCCATCCAATGAAGCCCTAATTCAACCCTCTCAATCTTCTCCCTCCACTTCATATGAATCTATATAGGATTGGGTAGAACAATTTGTAATTTGTTACAAAGAAAATCCAAATTGGGAGGCACAAGAAGATCCCTTAGTGAACATTGAATTTAATTCAAGGATTGGAACCTTGAAAAGGGTAACCAAAAATAAGATGTCAACTGCACAGCAAGCATTGTTTGGAATGAAAATTCAGAAGACCTCTTCACTCTTACAAAGAAAAGGAAAGCCAAAGGCTCCCAAGTGGTGCAATATGAGGAAGATCTAGAATCCTTGATAAGGGATACAACAAAAGCAGCCATAGAAGTAGTGAGGGGAGTATGTGCTAGAAATAAAGATCTTGAAACTCAATTAAAGGCCACAGTTTCTCTGGCATAGTTTTTAATGTAGAAGAGGCATTGCATGGCTTGTATAATAATATAAAGGAATTCATGACTGCAAAGGTGCAGGTAGAGCTGATATTGCATAAGAATGAAAAACTCATTACAATAATGACATCATTATACAAAACATTAATACAGATGGTGCAGGTCATTGAAAAAGGCATTTGTAAAGACCCTTCAATTATGACCATGGATGATATTGGTATATGTTAGACATATGCTAATTATATGAAGGAAAGACTAAGGGAATGGAATGAATAGGTAAGAATACTTTCTTTCCAGTTTGATGACATTATTTCTAGAGGAAATCAGATTTTCACAGAATCTTTTGTCATGGAAGTATTTAACAGAAACCATGAATTGGTTTATGATGAAGATTTTGTGACATCACTTAAGCAATTATTGGTTAATTTTCAAAGGAGAATAACTTAGGTGAATGAAGGAGAAACTTCACATGTCATTGAGATTGTTTCCAAAACAAGGGGAAAAATACAAAAAATAGAGACTCGAAGGAAATTTCCAAAAATGATTTTCTTGACAAGTCTATTGTGCTATATAGAATCTTGATTGTTAACACAAAAAGGATAACCAAAGATTCTCACATTTTTAAAAAAATTATTTAGGATGCAATAGTGAGATGGTAAAACGGATCCAAAAAAAGAGCAATAAATTAAGAAGTTGTGACTACGGACTCGGATCAACAGCGACCGTAGTTAAGGAAGAACCAGAATGAATCATAAATGGTAGTATCTGAGATAGGTGGGTAAGCAATGTAATATGTATGACATGTCAATAGATGAATATTTATAATTTATTAAATGTTCGTGTATATATTCCAAATGCTATACTCACCTAAACATGCATTTGTTATTTTGATACACTAAGAAAAAAAAATCATTCTTTGACTTGTTAAGTGCTAGCAACATTAAATCTTGAAATTTACAATTGTCGTAGTGAATTAGCGACCTACGATTCTAAAATATCCATTGTTGAGTACCAATAGCTAATCTTGGATGATGTTTTTGAGGCATAACCTAGCGGTCGTTAAGCTTTTAATTTCATACTACCTTAATTTAATTTCTAAAATCCTAGTGACCGCTAAGATATAAATAATATGTTGCACCAACACCTAGCAGAATCTAGAATCAAAATATATTTCTTTATTTTTTAAAACCCTAGCGTCCGCTATGTTCCAAAGATTATGATGTGGTAGTGTCTTAATGGCATATCACTTCATGATATTTTTATTGAGAACCGAATGCTAAGCTCGGAAATGTTTTGAGGCATAACCTAGTGGCCATTAATCTTACAATATCTTACTTGTTTTTACTTGAATCCTAGAGACATAATATCCTCAAATAATATGTTACACATAAGCTAGAGGATCTAAGATAAAATTTCATTCTTCATCTTGTTCATGATCGATAAGCTAGAAATATTCTATTGTGGAAGCAAATAGATGCCATCTAGATCAACATTTGTTAATTTGATTTGTTAAATCATACCACCAACAACTTGCAAACATTATGAGTACACATATTCTATCGATGCTATCTTCTTGGAATCTTAATTTAATGTGTTAAATTCTTATGACCACTATGCCCTAAATATTATGTGTTAAATCCTAACGAATGATAAGCTTAAATTATTACATAGTTGTAAAGGCTAGCAACCACTAAGCTCAAATTAATTTCATTTAAAATGTTAAATCTTGTTGAATATTTTTTAAAATATTATGTTGTTGTAGTATGTAGAGGATGCTAATTTCATACTACCTTAATTTAATTTGTGAAATCCTAACGACCGCTAAGCTACAAATAATATGTTGCGAAAATACCTAGTGGACGCTAGACTCAAAATATATTTCTTTATTTTGTTAAATCCTAGTAGCCACTATGTTGAAAATATTATGATTTGGCATCGTCTTAGCAGTGTATCACTTTATGATATCCGTTATTGAGAACCAATCGCTAAGCTCGAAAAACAAATTGAGGCATAACCTAGCGATCGTTAAGCTCGTAATATCTTACTTGTTTTTAGTTGAATCCTAGTGATAACATATCTTCAAATAATATGTTACAACATAAGCTAGCAGACACGGCTAAAATTTTAATTCTTCATCTTGTTTAATATTTGAGATATCTAAGCTAAAAATATTTTATTGTGGAAGCAAATAAATGCCATGTAGCTCAAAATTTGTTAATTTGATTTATTAAAGAATACTGCAAACAACTTGCAAACATCATGAGTATGCACATTCTAATGGACATTAGCCTCCTAGAATCTTACTTTAATGTGTTAATTTATTGTGACGATTAGGCCCCAAATATTATGTGTTAAATCCTAATGAACTCTAAGCTTAGATTATTACATTGTTGTAAAGGCTAGAGGTCACTAAGATCAAATAAACTTCATTTAAAACATTTAATCCTATCGAAAGTGTTGTTTTAAATATTATGTTGTGGTAGTACGTAGTGACTGCTAGATTCATGCTACCTTACTTTAGTTTTCGAAACCCTTTTGATCACTAAGCTTCAAATAATATGTTGTGGCAATACCTAATGGACACTAGAATCACAATATCTTTTTTATTTTATTAAATCCTTGGGACTAGTATGTTCTAGTTATTTTGATGTGGCAGTTTCTTAGTGGCATATAACTTCATGATATACATTATTGAGAACCGATCTATAATCTCAAAAAAGTTTTTTGAGGCATAACCTAGCGGTCACTAAGCTCACAATAATTTATTTGTTTTTAGTTGAATTCTAGCAATAACATATATTCAAATAATATGTTGCAACATAAGCTAGTAGAGGCTAAGATAAAATTTTCATTTTGTGTCTTTTTAAATGCTCGAGACATCTAAGCTCAAAATATTATATTATGGAAGCAACTAGATGCCATATAGCTCAAAATTTGTTAATTTGATTTGTTAAAGCATACCGCCGACAACTTACAAAACATTATGAGTATGCATATTATAGTGGACGCTAGCCTCCTAGAATCTTCATTTAATCATTAAATCCTTGTGACCATTATGCTCCAAATATTATGGGTTAAATCTTAACGAGTGCTAAGCTTAAATTATTACATCATTGTAAAGGCTAGCGGTCGCTAAGCTCAAATCAATTTCATTTAAAATGTTAAATCCAATCGAAAGTGTTATTTTAAATATTATGTTTTGGCAATACGTAGTGGCCACTAATTTCATACTACCTTACTTTAGTTTTTGAAACCCTAGCAACTGTTAAGCTCTAAATAATATGTTGTGGCAATACCTAGCGGACATTAGACTCGTAATATATTTATTTATTTTTTAAATCCTAGTGACCACTATGTTCCAAATATTATGATGTGGTAGTGTCTTAGCATCCTATGACTTCAAAATATCCATTAATGAGTCTTGATCACTAAGCTACAAATATGGTATTGTGTTATACCCTAACAGCATTACTAAGCTTGCAATATCTTTATTATTTTTGTTAAATCCTAGTGACAACTAATATCCAAATAATATGTTGTAGCATAACCTAGTGGATGCTACGCTAAGAATATAATTCATTAATGTGTTAATTGTTACTGAACCCTAATGTTCAACATATTATTTTGTGGCCTTCCATAGAGACTAATAATATTATGGACTTCCATACCAACCCTAATGAATTAATATATATGACAACACTCTATCTTCCTCCAATAATCCATGGCCTACTGATATTATTATTTTAAAATAATTATATCATCGTGACTAAAATACATAAATACATAGTGATTAAAATATTTAATATAAAAATTTAAATACATAGTGATTAAAATATTTAATGCATAAAATTTAGGCGTATATATTGTAGACACCTATAATAGGTCCCAAGCAATGTAAATTCTTAAATTACACTAATTATACTCCTCATGATTTGACAAAAAATCGTCAAATGGCATTCATTCTATCATCGTCGATTAAGCGCATTACGCTAGTTAACCCGACTCCTCTATCATGCAAAGACAAAAATTAATGACCTTACATTAATTAAACTTCGTTCTATCTAGATTAATAAATTAATTCTAATTAATTAAGTTTCCTCCTTTATTAGATAAATAAACCATCATTTATCTAATTTAATCCTTCATATCCCTAAAATTATGTTAATTTTCTTCTAAACTAGCCTAATAGGCCCATCTCCTTAATAATTGATCACCTTTGATTAATTATGTGCACCCCTAATTCTCATGGGTCACTAAAGGACAAATTAAACTCTCTTAAGGTTGACTCAACCCTCCTAAACCTTTCTTATCCACATTAACCAAACCTCTCTATTATCCCACATGTAAAGGGATGTAGAGATTATTCTATCCACTATGCTTTATAAGTATCCCTCCTCCTACCTTTCTACGTACACCTAAATGAGCATAGATCCTAAGCTATAGCCATTTTATCATCTTAGAGAATTCTTCATTAGATGAGCTAGCTATTTTCATTTCTTACATTCATTATTCCAAGATTTAAGTCATATGGAGATATGTCAAATGGTCTTGTAGTCATGGATTAACAAGAATCCATTCTTGAAACCTTGGGATTCAAGTATAAATCGACCCTTTAATTGTTAAGGATCTAAATAGGTTCATTTCATTAGCATTCAATTAGAGATAAAGGTTAATACATTTAGCATGCTAGTTTGAATCTTCATTTCATATTCTAATGAAAATATATTGATAAATTATCCTTGTTTAAGCTCTAAGCATGATGGTATATTGATGTAGTCAGCATTGTATTGATCTAGTTAGCGTAGGTGTCCAAACACAGCGTACCCATCTCTAGTGTTTTTGTTTGACCACTGTCGACTCGGTGAGTGTACATGTCAAAAGTATAGCATACACATTTCTCTAGCCGCATACTTATTTATCCCACTATCAATTTCCATAGAGGCACGTAAACACCTTGATGTAGGCGTACCCTAATGCGGCATACACACCTAAATGCTAGCGTACACAACACGGTGCTGATTTGAAATTTTCTTTAAAGTTTGCAAAAGCATGTTTTCTAGATTTATTGACTCCTTGTAGGTTTAAATTAAAGATTTAACATCTATTTTGCAGGGATTATTTGCATGTTTTTGTTAACTTGGTTTGATTTTTCTAAAGGTTTGAATGAACATTGCATGCTTAATCACAAGATTGGAGTCATGTATGCTCTTCCCTCGCACCTTTTAGGTGATATTGGGAATCAAAAATGACTTCCATATCTTTTTTTTTTTTAAAAACACTTGGTGCTAAAGGAAAGAATGTCAAATTCGGTTAAAATAAACATGTTTTATGTTTTTAATTAGGTATTTTCCATTTGTTGATTTCTTGGTTGGATCTTGCATTGTGTATGCTCTTGTGTCCTAGGATGATCTTGAGAATCGAAATGATGTTTTTCCTCTTTATGTGTATGAAAAATTACTAATGCGCGAATAGGACCTAAACGCTTGTCAAATAAAGGTGAATAAAAAAAAAACAAAAAACTACTAGTATTGTTTCGCAAGCGGGTTGCCAAAAGGTGTTCAAGTAAACCACATTAAGCTAAAATAGATTTTAAAAATAGACAACAAATATCACACTATATTTGTAGGTTTCGAGAAAAGGGTACATCCATATCCGCTCAACTAGAACATAACCCCTTTGGCATAATGTCTTAAGCTACAACAATGGAGGTTGTTCTAGGAACCCCAAAGTAGTCTACATAAGAGGGAACCTTGTGGATGAAATGGGAAGTGCTTCACACAACCTACATGGCAAGTGTTACCATTTGTGAGAGTTAGTATCAAAGTTATCCATATCATGACCCCAATGAGAGTACATGATGGACACATTTATTTTCCACTATGCTTGAAGGGGGTAAAGTAAAGATGAGATAACCAAATACTAGTCAGTGTGACTTTCTTGGTAAATCGATCTCACCTTTTGATAGCTGTTGACACCTAGTTGAGTGAACCACCTAGGAAGCTATCTTTGACCAGGAGCCAACTTTGACCATTTCAAATCCAATTTGAGTTGAGAGTAATTATTCATCACGAAATGTGTGAAGCGTTACTTTTTCTTAGTTTTTACTCGCCTAAGGCAAGATGAAACTTTGCCAAAGTGAGGCCAATATTTTTCACCCCCAATTGATTGACTTCCTTCACTATCTTTTGACACTTCTTCGATCAAAAGAAGATTGACTACCCTTATGTTGCTAATTGATTGTATTCACCACTTCTATGTCCGCTACGCTCATCCATGTTTTTGGCTGAGTTTTAAAGCTAACGTCTAAATTGTGTGGGGACATTATCATATCATTGGTAGCCTTTTTATCCTAATACCCAAGTCAAGATCGTCAATCATAGTTAGGCTTAATTCATCACATTGATTTTCCTTTAAACTATTATTTTTTATATCATGTCGCTACAATTTTTATATATATATATCTTATTTCTCTTAAACTTGGCCTAAATATCTATATTGTGACATTACACTATACACACTCTAATAATTCCTTGGTATACTCTAGCCCTATTTTGATTTCAATTACTACCTTGATTTTGAAAAGTGTTGAGTGTTACCATTTGTGTGCATTATATCAATATCATCTTGATATTAATACCTTACTTTTTCACAAAGTTTGGTTAACATATATTGTCGGTATTTTTTTGTCATTCATAATCGTAGCTCGCCACTTTTTTAGATATAGGTCTTGATTGGATTCAATCTCACTTTTAGTATACTTTTTTGGGGATCACATTAACTTCTTGTTATTACTTACACCTTGTTCATTTCTTTGAACTTGACATAAGTGGTGACATTTTTTTATTCATCTTGAAACACCAACTACCATTTGGAAACAAACTTAGGAAGTATATCATTTGATTGATTGGTCTATAACTAAACATTGTGTGATTGTATCTTGTTTGTCACTATTGACTTATTCTCTTTAAGACAATATTTTTGACACATTTATCCTTTAACATGCATTATTCTTGGAACTATTGACATTCTTTAATATTTGTATGTTTTTCACTTAGGTTTGATCAATACCTTTTGAACAAAATTCAAAACACCTTAGTGAAATTCTCACACATCATGGCCCCCAAAACAAGATTGGGAGCAAAAAGGAAAGCATTTGAAACAAAACAAGCACAAACTTGGGAAACCTCAAAAAAATAAGGGTCAAATCCCTTTATTGGTCATGATCTTGGGCCTTTATTATCCGCAAAGAAATAATTGAGGGATATGGTAGATCTAGTGGTGATGATTTAGGGTCACCATGCATCTATAACTACACATTGTGTGATTGTATCTTGTTTGTCACTATTGACTTATTCTCTTTAAAACAATATTTTTGACACATTTATCCTTTAACATGCATTATTCTTGGAACTATTGACATTCTTTAATATTTGTATGTTTTTCACTTAGGTTTGATCAATACCTTTTGAACAAAATTCAAAACACCTTAGGGAAATTCTCACACATCTTGGCCCCCAAAACAAGATTGGGAGCAAAAGGAAAGCATTTGAAACAAAACAAGCACAAACTTGGGAAACCTCAAAAAAATAAGGGTCAAATCCCTTTATTGGTCATGATCTTGGGCCTTTATTATCCGTAGAAATAATTGAGGGATATGGTAGATCTAGTGGTGATGATTTAGGGTCACCATGCATGGATTTTGATTTTGACCTTGCCGTATTAGATGAATTCCTTTTTAGAAACAAATATCGGGTGCTAGCAAGAGTGGTGGAATTAGGAGCTAGAATGCCTTTAAAACATGAGATAATCCCACCCACGAATGAATCTAACAAGGAAGAACAACTTCTCATTAATGTGGAATAAATCCTAACACATGGGCACATTTCCACATCCAACATATGAAATGATAATATGGAGGGTTATGTTATCACCAAATCACTGCACCCTCCGAATGGCTAGAATGTGAACATGACGTTCGGTGTGATTAGGTAACATGGGATCACCTCTCAAGTTGTGGGACTTGGGCTCAAGGTGAACCTCTAGAGAAGGTCAACTTCCTCTTCCTAAACTAAGTGTTGTACTACTCCTAGTGCAATAAAATGGTTAACTAGACCTATACTAACATTTCATGAGATTTAGGGAAAGATATTTGTAAGAAATAAAACTATAATAGGGATGGTGATGCACCAAATAAAGGGTGTTACTAGACTTTGAGAAGGGTTGATTTGAAGAGGGTGTACTGTACCACAAGCCAACTTCACCTACTATAACTTAGAGAGGGTAAACAAAATACCATAGACTAAGAAGCATGCATTCCCTTTGTTAAACTCAACTAGAAAAACAATATTTCAGTCTTCTAGTGAAGAAGGATGAAACTGAGAAGGGTGAACAAGCACCACAACTCAACTGCAGGAAAAAATCCACCACTTGATAAGCACAAAACTCCCAAAACTTGCAATGTAAACTTGAACTTACACAATGTACCTACAAGCATGAGAAAGGCACAAAGAAGTATATAGGATGATGAAAGGACTAATAGTAGTCACAAAACACACACTTTTATTACTTCAACATTGTGCACAATGCATCATTACATTCAGAAGAGGCAATGGTTGCCATTACAGTCTTGGAAAAGAGGCTTGAAAGTTCCCCAATCCACAAATATAACTTGTAGAAGAGAGAGGATTCTTGAAAAATATGCACTTGTCTAATATGTCTAACCATTTGGAATGAGCTTACAATTTACATTTATAGAAAATATCCTTGAAGAGAAAGGATAAAGAAATCCTAAATTATAGGGCATGAATAAAGGCACATGATGGCCTTCATTAATTACATCAATAATGACACCACTTAGGAACATTCCATCATGTCTCATTAATTCAAAGATTGAACTTATCCACTATTAATTAAAATAACATTTTTAGTAAAATATTTTCATAATAACAAATACTATTTTATGAAAATATTTTAATAAAAATAAAACTAAATATTTATAAAATAACCCAAAGCTTTTACTTTGTCCATTGGTGGGACCCATGCATTGGAAAATGGATATAACAGGGGGTTTACAATGGCGGCAGTTTGGAAAATGGCTCAATAGCCAACTTGTTGAGCTGGTTGACGAGCTCCTCTTCATGCATTGGCGGGCTATCTTTTCAATTTTATACCTCGAGCCCCTCGCAAGTACCCTGGACCACCTCGTGCAACTCATGCATCTACCGAGTGAGTCATAGATCACTCCTCACATTAATTTTTACATCAACGGCCTCACGGGCTCCCACTAGACTTTTTCTTCCATTATACCGATTTTAATTCATCACATCCGAGAAACTCATCCCAAAACTCTTCATCTTCCTACACACTTGGCCTTTTAAGATATTTCCAACTTGTTGAGCTGGTTGACAAGCTCCTCTTCATGCATTAGCGGGATATCTTTTCAATTTTATACCTCGAGCCCCTCCCAAGTACCCCGGACCACCTCGTGTAACTCATGCATCTACCTCATTGAGTCGTAGATCACTCCTCGAGATTAATTTTTACATCAACGGGCTCACGGGCTCCCACTAGACTTTTTTCTTCCATTATATTGATTTGAATTCATCACATCGAGAAACTCGATAGCCAACTTGTTGAGCTGGTTGTGAAGCTCCTCTTCATGCATTGGCAAGCTATCTTTTCAATTTTATACCTCAAGCCCCTTGCAGTACCTGGACCATCTTGTGCAACTCATGCATCTACTAGACCGAGTCATAGATCACTCCTCACATTAATTTTTACATCAACGGGCTCATGGGCTCCCCACTAAACTTTTTTTTTTTCCATTATACCAATTTGAATTCATCACATTTGAGAAACTCATCCCAAAACTCTTCATCTTCCTACACACTTGGCCTTCCAAGATCTTTCCATGAGCCCATTTCTAACCTAACTCCACCCGTCATTCCATTCTCTAGCTCAACTCATCTCAGTCATCATTGAATTGGTCCCATCTTGTTCACATTACCCACACTCAAGGAGCCATCCTATCTCAAATCAAAGAGTCCTTCGCAAGCCTAGACACCACATTTACCTTATCTGCGAGCTTGATCTCAACTCAATGTATGTCATTACTAGCTCAAATCATCTTTGTCCCAAGTGGGTTATCCTCAAGTTTGGGCCAGCGATCTTCTCGGCCATACGTGTCCACTTATCTTCAAGCTTGTCTTTCATTCATACACTGTGAGCTCAATTTCTTCAAAACCAAATTTTAATACAACTCATTCCTCCCACATATGAACAAAAATTCCATGCTTGTTGGTTATGAGCTCAATCTCTAGCTTGACACATCAAGTGTTTCCTTGACTCACCTTCCTTGCGATCTCATCATTAATCATATGACCTACGTCGAGATTTCTTTCCAAGTGAGCTACATCCTATTTTTACCTCACCACCTTACTATGAATTTTGTACCATCCCGCCCTTGCTCAAACCTTGTATATGAGCTCACTCTTACGCCACACTTGTTCATTCTCACACATGGTTCATTAAATCGATGAAAGGTTTATTCCTATGCACAAGCTCCTCATCTTTGGATTCAAAAAAATATATCATCCACTGAGCCCTTCTTTTAAGCTACCTTTTAACTCGTTACAGTGATTTCCATTTGTTGAACTTGGCACTTGCCTCATTCGAACTCACCATCATATACGCAACTTGGCACCTGATCCTTGACTTAGTGAGTATCCACTTTCATGTAAGCCCTGAGAAAATATCTAAGTCACCCCAACACCATAACATTCAATCATCTTGCCTTATATGAGTTGTCACTAGCTCGAATGGGCTCTCCATATCACAAATATCAAGCCTGACTAAGCTTCCCTAACATTTCTACCTCTCATTTCCATCACCGCATATGTTCTAGGGCTCATCTCCTCTAAAATCAGCAATGAATTTTCCATAAGCTCTACATGTCTCGCATCAAGCCACCCATCATCCTATCAACTCGAAAACCGACTCGGTATCACATTATGTTAGTTACGTTGATCCTACCAAAATATCCTCTCGAAATTGGTAATGAATTCTCCTCCACGACTTGCCAATATCCTTGAACATCGTTCTATTTCCACGCACTAGTCGACGTTTCAAGATCCAACTTGGTCCTTTAATGGCACGCGTCTCTTTGACGAGAATTTCTCCCTTGGCTTGCCATCATTTTTTTCCCACTTTTCCATGCTCGCCTAAATCTCCCACATCCTTGGAAATTTGAATCTTGAAACCCCCTAACGTGGAACCTTTACCTTAGACTTACATCCTATCATCATGGCTTGGCATTTTATCCGGCAGGCCTAACCTCCTTATATTCCCACAAGATCCTAGGTATTCCACCGAGCTATCCCTAACTCGGTCTTAACTCGGTTGACTAGGTTACCTCCTTTCCCAACTTTTTTTAGCTCATCATCTCACAAAAAACTCGACACAAGCCTAGCTCGGTCGAGCGAGTTAACACTTGTCGAGCTCTCCTTTATATTTGACCCTAAGCTAGGATGGTGATCTCCCATCAATCGAGGCATAGCCCTTGTCATTTGCACAAGCTGATTTCACATGTATATCTTCGAGCTCGAATGACTTTCTAACTTTGAAGTAGTTTGGTGACTAACTCAAGAAAGACTAAATGAATCGCTCTAAAACTGCTTGAACATGAGCCGAGCTACCCATATCATGGCTTGACCATTCAATCCAGGTTCATTTTAAGAGACCTCTAGGAAATCAAAGGTGGAAAATCCCTGGCGAATATACCCATAACCACTTTCACAAAATAGGTGAATTTTCCTTAGTTTTTGTTCAACATTTTCACCCTAAAGAAGCTTTAATTTTCAAGACATGTGACATAAAGCATATTGTCACACAACTACAAAATTTAAATTTTTCGTCAACAAAATATCCTTGTTGTAGGTCAAATAAATATTGTTTCATTCTTCAAAAAGATTATTGTTGTGCGTCACTAAGTAGCGAATGTCGTGCGTCAACAACCAAATCCTTGTCTTGCGTCGAATGAAATCTCCTTGTCGAGCATTAGTGAAATCTTCTTGTCATGCATTATTGAAATCTCCTTATAGTGCATCGGTGAAGTATCCTTATCACACGTTAGTGAAATCTCCTTGTTGTTATGTCGGTGAAATATTTGTGTTTTGCATCGGTGAAAATCCTTTTCACGTATCAATGAAATATCCTTGTCACACATCAATGAAATATCCTTATCATGCATTATTGAAATCTCCTTGTTATGTGTCAGTGAAATCTCCTTATCACACGTCATTGAAATATCCTTATCCTGCGTCAAGTAAATCTCCTTTTCATGCATCGTGAAATCTCCTTATTGCACGTTAATAAATAACACCTATCACCTAACTGTAAACTTCAAAACAGATCTGCACTATGCATTGGTGCTTAGAGTACACAAGTTCACAATGTACTTGATATGTCGATACCTCAACTAGTAGTTAGTTAGTAGTATACTACCTAGAAAATCACCTAGGTTTTTATAGGAGATGTTTTCAAATGTAGGCAAAGCCGACCCTTAAAAACAATATACTATAAATTTTAAGAAAACAAGACAATGACCTGCTTCGAAAAAATTGCTTTTTCAAATTTTCCTAAAATGAAATTTTTGCCTACGAATATTCACCACTAAAAGTATCCCTGATTCAAGCCATTAAGCTTCAAATTCTTCCTTCTCTTCATGTTAAGCTCAACTCCTCCCATCTGCAAGCTCATTGAGCTCCTCTCTAGTGCTATGTATGTATTCTGACTCAGACATCACCAATGAGCCTACACCGAGCCAACTTATGCCTCGCTGCCTATTGAGAAGACAATATTGTTCTAAGAAGAAGACACTCAAATAATTCATGCATGAGAATAAGGCACATTTGAAGGCGCGGAATGATAGGAAAGGAAATGTGTGTCATGATAATTTGATTCGATACTTAAACATTTTCATGTTACGGGATATTTTGGAGATAGCATGCAGAGCACACATCGGGATGGAGACTTACATGACACACAAATGGTATTTTAAGAATGAGTGGCTGATAATCACCATGCATGAGCTTGAGTTAATAATAGAATTACTACTTCCGATTAATTATAGGATGTCCATTATTAGAGCACTTGCATGTGTGCATGTTATTGTAAAGGTGCATAGCTAATATCAGCATGTGACCTATTTTGGGAAGTGTGTGGGCGGTGAAGGAAAGTCCCCATGCCTATAAGTATGTATTAAACTATGTAGTTTAGCGGTAGTGAATTACTATAGATTTATGTTGTTGGATCTGATGTGCGCATGACGTATGGTGATACTTTATAATGTAATAAGCTTCATGTTTTACATGTAATGGAGTATGTTGGTTGGATAATGGTGTTAAACATGATTATAACTAGTTCTTGTGTGGTTGATCTTATTATAGTTATTGTTTAATTCATGATTCTTTAAGATCTAGATCTAGAATATGCTCATGGAATGTGCATAGGCAACTCTAAAGAGGGGCCTAGTACCTTTACGCACTTCGGGTGAGTGCTCAACTTAGAATGGGTGATGTGCCAGCATGCCTAGGTTTTATATAGTGGATTTTAGGTTGCATCATTGGTTCCATTGTTGGGACCTCTTTTTCAGATTTTTTAGGATGGTTCATGATGAAGACATATCGGTTGATCTTAGTAAGTGTTGAGGAGTGGATAAAATATCTGGGATAAGAGTACGCTCGGAGGTTCAACATTGGATCTAAGTTTGACACACGCACATGGAAGGAGTAGAATTTGTATGACTATTTGTATGAGAGATTCTCTGTTATCTTTCCGGTAGATCTGTATGAGTGGCTAGTGGCTTATGTGTCTAAAAGGAATTGGAGGTATCGTACACTTGTTTGGATGTAAGAAGAACTTTAGGCCCTCTATGATGCTTGATCTAATTTAGATGAACGTTGTGAATAATTGATTCCATGGTGTTCTAAATAGTTATATTTTGGAGTACTCAATTTCCACTTATTCTTTCCCAGAGGTAGCTGAGTTCAATTTTTTCATGTTATCCAAGGGGAACTTATTTAAGGCATTCCACTAGCGATCAAAATCTTGATGGTAACCTTGACTTAGAAGCGAAGTCGATGACTAGCTAAACCCCACCACGCGTGGGGGAAGGAATAGGTTTGGTGAAGAATGGTGGACCTAGCGGTAGAGAGGAAGTGAGAAGAAAGGTGGCTTAAGTATAATGAGCAACACGAGAGGGAGATAGAGAAACAACGTGATATTGTAGAGAGGATGGCATTGAGGAGAGAGATGGATCATGAAGGATTTGGATCTCATGCAACAGGCGTGGAACTAAAGCATCTGGAACCCCCATTTGGGAAAGCATAATAGGTAACCCTCCTTGGCCTCACATGGGAGTGCACCAATAGAGATGACATGGGCTGTGGGCATGCATTTGAATCTACCTTGTAACCTAGCCCTTGCACTTGGTTTTAAAGTATCTAAATACAACTAGTATTCAGCAAGCTAGTTTGGGTAGTAGAAGAGAAGGAGTATGTCGGATAGAAAGTACATCTATGGCCGGAAAATATATTCTTTGTTGTTTGGGGTACCTTCTCGGGTGCATTGTCAAGCCACGTGAGAACTCAGTGTGTAGAATTTTGGACTCACTTCTAGAAGTATTGCCACTACACATGCATGTAGGAGTTCGATTTAGTACCAATGTTATGACACATTGAAGTACATCCACCGGTCCACTTTCAGCTACATACGGAGGATCATGGGGCATAGGTGGCTCTAAATTTAGTGGATCTAGTGGTTCTAGAGGTAGAAGTAACACGGGAGGTTACGGATCAAGTGGGCATGGTCCTCATCAACCCTATAATATTTACATGGAGATTTCTCTCCACCTTCTAGAGTATAGGGCATAAAATATGTTGTTGAAAACATGCACATTTGTTAGATAATGTGGTGCGCAAAAGGAATTATGGCTTCGAGTACAAGGGAATTTATTCTCGTAACTACATTACAAGGACGTGCACATAATTGGTATAGGAAGTTTGACCACGATCAATGATGAGGCCATAAACTACCATTATTTTATCCTTCCAAGTTACCTTTGAAAGTGGATTTAAATGTAAGCTTGGAACTTATATTTTGTTTAAGATAGAATATAGGCTTTAGGATATATATCTTTTTCATTATTTATAAATATTTTATTAGCTATTTTGTTGACTAATCCTATTGATGTTTTGGGAAAAGATGCAAAGTCTTTTCTATGCGAGCCATAAAGGAAAGATAATGCTAGTTTTGGGAAAAGTGGAATTGATCATGAATAGTACATTTAAACTCAAATATGATTACATATTCTGATTTCTCTCAAAAAATATGCTAGTTCAAAAAATAAATCATTTCAATCCGAGATCGCATGTAAAAGTTATAGCTATTTTAAGTTAGCTCCTAACTCGCAAGTTTAGATCCGAGAACTCACATATTTAGTTCCGAAACTCAAAAGTTTAGTTTCAAAACTTGTAGGTTGTAATCACTTTTGCACCCACTAAGAACAAGGGAACCTCATGCATGCCACCTATCATCCAACGGATCTGGGCACTCACCGAGGTGCGCAAGAGGAGCTAAGTCTCTCTTTTATGTGAGTCTAGTGGAAGGCATAGTTTATGATTCGGCTTAGTGATTTAATAGACATGAAGAGCTATAGAGCTCAAGACGGCTTCTACACCCCTTCAGTCATAATAGAACCAAAGCGCGCAAAAGAAATAATAGAACTAAGAGTTGTAAACCCACTAATCTACTTAGCCATTCAAGTAAGACCTATAATTATACAAGAATAGAAGTACAATAGAAATATGCAGGTAATACAGGGAAAGATTCTTAACACATTTGTCATGGCAACCTTATCACATTCATTCATAATGTTACTTATAAAATATTACAAAAGGTAGACCGTGGTCATGCACCATGTGTGGATCCATACATGTATTCTCACAAGACAAAAATTACATTCCCCATTTCCCCATTACATCCTTACTGGAATTTTGTACCCATTTTCATCCCATAGTTCTCGCAGTAATTCTGCAAAGCTCCACTACCTCACTTCTATCTCCCCTTCTTTATCAAGGGCACCCATATAAATAGGCCTCTGAGCTCTAACAAACTCCTCTGTAGCCTCAGATCTGGCCCCAAGTGTCAAGGTGTGGGTCACCCCGGTGCATGCCTCTCCATGTCATGATTAACTTTTTGGATCTTTCTATCGCAAGGTATATTCCCTCCAGGACACCCTGTCACCAGGCTGGAACCTTATCCAAATGGAACACGTTCTTCATGTGTCCTACCCAAGGGGCCAAAAATGGCTAAGTCCCAAATTGTTCTTCACACGGCGCGCACTCGTCCTTGGTTCTCCAAGAAGCCTTTTGAACTCTGCCTTACATGCCTTCACTTGCGCGCTTCCTTCGGTCATGCACGCCTATGCGCCCTTAAGATTTGGAAGCAATATTAGGGGCCCAATATAGGTTTAGTTCCAGAATTCATAGGTTTAGTTCCGAACTCACATATTTAGTTCTGGAACTTGTAGATTTAGTTCCGGAACTTGCATCAATCGAATAACATTTAGTTCAAACTTGCAATTCGTATATTTATATTTTCAAGCAATTAAAACAGTGGAAAAAGTTGTAAGGTATAGAATGACAGTTAGTTCTAGAACTTGCAATTCATGGACAAAGCAGAATTAGTTCAAACTTGCATAAAAGGAATGACAGTATTAGCTCTAGAACTTGCATCAATGGAATGACAATTTTTGAGAAATTGTTAAAAATCAGATAATCTAATAAGAAATAGAAGAGAGGTTTTGTTCATAGAAATGTGTTAAAAAAAAAAACTCATTAATATTTTCTATAGGTTTTACCAATGAAGAGAAATCTAACTTTTAGTGAGTTGCGGCCGAGGAAAAAGTGTCTCAAATGTGAACTAAAAGTTCCATAAACAGAAAAAAAAAATCAAACGGAAAATATGAGAGAGGTTTTTTTTCATAGAATTTTTTTAACAAAAACCTCATTCATATTTTCTACAGGTTTTACCAATGAAGATAAATCTAACTTTTAGTGAACTACAGTTTGAGGAAAAAGTGTATTAGACAAGCGTCAAAAGTTCCACAATCAAAAACAACAAAGTCAAATGGAAAATCTGGGAAAGGTATTTGGTCAAAATCATCTTTTGAGGAAAAAAATCCTTCCAATAATGTAGGAGAATAAAATCATTGTGATTCTTGTTACCAAAAATCAAGGAGAAGATTTGGGAGCAAATCTTCCTAAAACAAGTGAGATTAGACTTTGACTCTAATAATATATCTCTCTCCATATTTTGTGGAGATGGAGATCTTAGTTGTTAGGATTGGAATAAAGATAAGATCATATTGTATTTCCTAAAATAATGAGTTGGTTGGATGCATGAATTATAAATGCAACCTTCCACACTAAGATATGTAATTCTTTTCTCCCAAGAAATAAAGATTTGTTCTTTCCTCTCAAATATTCTATAGTTTTAAGATCTCGGAAGTATGATTTAAATCCTCTTCCAAGGAATGAGTTGGCCACTCATTTCAAGGAAGATGGATTTGTGTATTTATGTTTATGTTTATTCATTTGTCTGTAATTCATTCTATTGTATTGTTTTTCTCTTTGTATTGTGAAAATTCAGTCTGTTGTGAACCTGCAGGTGTTTCATTTAATTATGCTTATTTCCAATTCAGAAATTTCAATTTATGCAAGTGTGTTTTTGTTCCTGCAAGTTTTATTTCCTTCATGCAAGTGTGATTTATTTCATGTAAACTTTATTTCTACAAGTGTGCCTTTAAATTTTTGCAAGTGTGATTTATTTTATGCAAGTTTGGATTGTTTTTAAAGATGTTTTTCTCCAAGATCTTCTTCTCTTAATGCATATAGCCTTCAGACACTAGCCCTAGATTGACATTATTAATGGAGAGGATTAACAACCCTCATCAATCAAACTTACGTAGATTATGATGCATTAAAGGATGCTTTCCTCAAGGAGTTTCATATCCCTGAGTTTGAGTAGAAGAGTAATAGTGTGATCAAGGATATTAAGCGAGGGCACTACCGAGAGCGTTCACAAATATGATGCCCAATTCAAGACATTATTTTCTAACCTTTATTATGATATTCATGCAAGCCAGCATGCATAGTGGTTCGTTGGGGGCTTGATCACACCTTTTAGAAGGGTATTGTCACATAAGACATATACGGACCCACGTGAAGCACTTGAATCCACTTTACACATTGAAGAAGTCGGGAGTATAGACACTGGGAGTGACCCCATTCCTGGAGGCACAAATTTCAGCTATGGAAAAGTAGTTGGAGAAACTATCAGAAAATTCAGCACATGAGATGTGCACTGGGATTTGGTGTACAGATTGTGAAGTGGAAGGGAACACTAAAGATATTTTTCCTCACAAATCATTACGTTCATTATTTCTAGACTGTGAGATATGTCATTTGGACCATGATGCAAGTTTTTACCCATTATTACAATGCGCGATAAGAAAGAATGTATCTTGTTATTGTAATATTTTCTAGTTTATGACTCATAATACAAAAGATTGTAGGTTGATTGGTCAGATCCATGATGTCATAGATATTGGTGTGTGACAAACAGGAGTATCAGATAACTCTAAAGGTAAAATTGAGCACCATGATCATGACCACACTCAAGCGCATTATGATCGAACGAAGGCACTTTAAACGAGGTTGTGGCGAGGTTGAGGATACCATGGTGGATCTAGGGGATGAGGTTGTGGTGGTGGATGATTCGAGTTCCCTCGAGGAATGTGTTTTAAATGCGAGATATCCTAACCAAGATCACAGCACGAATGTCCTTAGAATATTACTTTTTATTTTTTTGGAAGAATCATAACTGTGAGGAATTCCCAAACTTGTATGAGCATCTTAGTGAGTAGCATAAATAAGAGGAAAAAGTGCAAGGATGGTTAGAATATAATGCACTGGAAAATCGGTGGATGCCAAAGTTGGCACCGAACTTGAACTAATACTGTGAAGATTACTACATGTGTTGAAGTTGTGTGCATTAGGGAAGCATTACAGCGAAGCCTACCATCACTAAGGAGGAAGTTTTATATGTAAGGTACATGTATCTTGCACATCGAAGGAGGTACTCGAAATCTTCAGGTGAAATACAATGTTTAAAGGAAAAGTTCTGAAGTTAAAACAAAATAAGGCAGCGAGTCACCCAATCAAATATTGATGACTTAAAAGAGGTATGCAAGATGTTGCACCAGGAGAATATCATTCCATTATTAGGGAATTTGCTAAAGGGAAACACTTCACGCGTAAGTATTGAGAATGGAAGGTAGATCATACATGCTAATCTTCCCCCTCATAGCTTGGATTATGACAAGGAGATCACTCTAAATGCTTTAGTAGATGGATGAAACATGATTAATATATTGATTGACACATGCACGGAATTTAATGTGCTCACTTTAGATGCATGGATACATATGGGTAGACCTACTTTACATCCATCATTTAATTTACTATTTATGGCTAATTGAACTAAGGCCACTCCCATAGGAGTTTTAAAGGATGCATCCATTACTATAAAAGGGGCCAAGTTCACTAGGGACTTTGAGGTTTTATCAATTTTAGAAGCGAAGAGATTCCCAGGATCTACTTGGGCACCCTTGGTGTTATGCAAATAATTTTGATCTACGGTTCAACAAGGGGTATATAAGTTTTGAGAACAAGGAAGAAAGAGTGATTATCCCTTTGATAGATGGGAAATATGCACCTTATGTTGAACCTTTGAGTGAGGAAGAATTGAACAAAATTTATGTGTGTGTCATTCGGGACCCAGAAGTACTTGATCCATCTAAGGAAGGAATCCTCCAGTGGGAAGATGCACAGTTTATTAGTGATACTACAAGTATTACTTATGATAACTCGGGAGCATGGAACTTATGAGATGGTTGGGCGTGAAGTAAGAAGTATCTTTTTGTGGAGAAGCAAACCTCATTGTGTTAGGAGTATAGATAACTTTTTACCTCAAGACACTTTGGAGAAGGAGACCCTATGGTATTCTTGTGTGCCATGGAGAAGTAGTGGACATATCAAGAAAAAATAAGAAATATGTTAGTGTATACCCTACATGGTACAGAAGCATGCTAGTAGATGGTTCACAGGGATAATCTCATGGAATAGAATGAAGTAAACATTTCTCTAACCACTCGGTTCTTTAGGAGAAATGTGCCTACTACAATCTGCATGTATCATGGTAATAAACCTATTCAACACCACGTTCAATAGTGTGAGAGACTCTGGAAAGAGGGGAAGGAAGTTTTACCACCTTCACTATGGGTGCACAATATTTATTCCACTTTACAAGGCTACACATGCACTTGGTATGTTTATGCAGAGTTACATAGGGAGACTAGAAATTGGTAGGACTTGATTACGGAATGATCCGAATCTTGACTACTTCTCTACTTAACCTCTGGTGGAAGAGTAATTAACAGTATAAAGCACTCAACTATGGGAGACAATGCAAAGGATGAAGAACTCATTCAGGGATTTACTTGGTGAGGTAGAATCAAGAGTACGTTTTGATGAAGTATAAGAGATATATGTCACACTAATTAAGTGCTCTTGCTTATAGAAAGAAAAAGGAAAGTTGTTCTACATAGTGGATGATGAAGAAGTTGAAAATATAGATATAGATCATTCGGTAGGTACACACGAAGTGTTAGACAGTGTGGATAAGAACATGTGTGCCTATCATGAACCTATGAAGACTAAGAAAGTGAACATTGGCACGGATGTCAAACCCACAAAGGTAATAATCGGGGATTATAAGTCTGATTCTTAAGTGGCAAATATATTTGAGTTACTACGATATTTTTAGGACTTATTTCCCGGGGCTACCATGATTTAAAAGGATCGCATGATTCATTAGGAGAGATGAATATTAAGGTACATGAAGGAGCACACCGGTCGGGAAGATACCTTACATGATGAACCCTAACCTGTGTAAAAAATTTAAGGAAGAAATTGACAACATGTTGAAATTTGGCAACATTAAGCCCCTAGAGGAGTCATAGTGGGTTAGCCCACTAGTAATCAATATAAAGAAATATGGTCAGATTAGGATTTGTGTGGATTATAGAGAACTGAATGTTACATGTGTGATTGATCCTTTTCCTACACCTTTCACAGAGGAAATATTAGAAGGTGTTGCAAGGTGTGAAGTTTATTCTTTTACAGATGGATTCTCTGGGTATCATCAAGTTATAATTGCATAGGAGGATCAAGAGAAAACAACTTTCACCACTAAATGGGAAATTTTTGCATATACTGTGATGCCCTTTGGTTTGAAAAACGTTCTGCTATATTTTTGCACATAGTTGTTCAAGCATTCCAGGATTTTATTCACAAATTCTTGTAGGTTTACTTGGATGATTGGACAGTATATGGGCTTATTAAGGATCATTGTGACAATTTTCACTTGATGTTTGAAAGATGCAGGAAGTTAAGAGTCTCCTTAAACATTAAGAAGTTTGTTTTACTACACCTTTTGGGACTCTATTAGGGAATATCATTTGCAAAAAGGTTTGTCGGTAGATCCAGCTAAGGTTGTAGTTATTGTGGTCCTCCCGTGAGCCTACCAGTCAAAGTGAGGTGCGCGGATTCTTGAGCCACATAGGGTATTACAGAAAATTTATCAAAGGATATGTGAATATTTCCACACCCCTAGAATAGTTGCAAAGGAAAAGGGAGATTCTATTGGGGAGAATCACAAAGGTGCACATTTGAGGCATTGAAGGAGAGACTTACTACATCACATATTCGGCATTTTCCCTCATAGAACCAACCATATCACGTATACGTGGATGCCTATGGCATGGCCATTGGCATGGTGTTATCTCATCCTGGAGAAGGTATTATAGATCATCCTATCTATTTTTCTAGTACAAATTTGACTCCTACATAACAAAATTACACAACTACAGAGTGAGAGGCCTTGTCAATGATCTGCGTGCTACATAAATTCGGATAATATTTATTATCAACGCTCTTTGTATTTTATACTTGATCACATGGTGTTAAAATAGTTGGTAAAAATCTCGTTCTATAGGGGTGCATATGTCGATGGGTTCTCTTATTCTAAGAATTTGACTTTACAGTCATGGTAAAACCAAGTAAAAGTAATTCTAGCCCGACCACTTATCAAGGATTCAATCAAGGGAGGACACGTAGACAATTGAAGATACAATGTCAGATGCATAGTTGTATAGGTTACATCACACACCTTTAGAATTGGAGGATATTGTTTTCTTTTTATGCATAGGTATGGTGCCAAAAAGAATGAAAGCATTAAAGAAGAAACAATTTGTAATTCACATGGCACCCTTTATGTTGATTAGTGGTGACTTATACAAACTAGGCCGAGATGAAGGATTGTGTCGGTGTGTACTAGAACATGAGTGCACAAATGTTATGAAAGAGGATCATGGTGGTATTGCAGGTGGGTAATATGCAGGTGACTCCATTGGGAACCAAATTCTACTCATTGGATTATGGTGGGAGACATTGTACAAAGGTTGTAAAGAGTATTTTAAGGTGTGTGATCACTTTTAATGCCTTGGCAAACTTGGGCAAAGAGATGAAATGAATTTGAGGCCTATTACTAGTGCAGACCCATTTGAGAAATGGGCTATAGACTTTATGGGTCCTATTTCACCATCAAGACGTATAACTAGATTGCTTTATATCATCACTTACAAATATTATCTTCTGAGGTGGGCGAAAAGACTTCTACAAAGGATTGTACAACAACTACAACAATCAGGTTCTTATGAGAAAATATTCTTACTAGGTATGGATGCTCTCTAATCTTGACAAGTGATAGGGGCACACACTTCGGAATGAGACAATCGGGATATTATTGGATGAATTTGTTATTGTGCACCACAATACTACACCTTATCATCCTCAACAAAATGGCACTATGGAGGCCTTTGACAAGATATTGAGCCCAACTTTGACAAAAATTTGTGATGTTGGAAGTAAATATTGGGATGATAATGTTTCTGTTGTGAATTGGGCATATAGAACAACCTACAAGAGGTAGAATAAGGCCGAGACCCTTTCGGTTGGTGTTTGGCACAAAAATAGTTCTTCCAATGGAATTCATGTTACCATCATTGCATATTACACGTCTTTGGAGATCTAGGCGATGAGCAATAATTAGAAAAAATATTTGACATGTTAATACAATGGATGAGAGGAACACCATATCATGTTAGAGTCGAATCGGGAAAATGCTAGGTAGAAGGCATGGCATGACAGCGGACACATTAGGGACAATAATCTTGATGTTGGAGAGATGGTACTTCTATATGATTCTAAGTTCTTGCAACATCCATGTAATCTTAAGGTGCATTGGTTGGGACCATATGTTATCACTTGTATACTTGAATCGAGCACTTTCCTATTTGAGGCATTTGATGGAATACGATTACCCGATTACTTCAATGGGAGTAGGTTGAATCCCTACTATAATAAGTCTTCTTGGTGTTTGTAATAAGGTGTTATTTCCATTTAGTATAGGTTTCCCTTTCTATATTTATTTTAATGTATTTCCTTCCTTGTCACTATGCTTTGTCAATTTAGTTTGGTGTTTTGTGTAATAAGTGCGTTTGCGCACTAGAAGCTAATTACAATATGAAGTATTTTAGTGCACAGAGGACTACACATACCATTTGTGTGGGGTGGTTGTTATTTTTATTCACAAATGTGTAAACATGATAACAAATTCTTACAAGTGATATTCAAGTATGGAAAGGAGCTATTAGAAAGGAAATTGCTTCTAAAGAATACCATAGATGGGAATGAATGAATGAGAAGTATAACATGAGGTAAGAAACAACCGTGGAAACTACTAGGGGAAGGCACAATGGTGAGGTACTCAGAGCATGGAAGTGAGTAGAAGAGAATTCTTTAGCCAGAAGGTAGAAAGGTGTGCTAAAAGGTTATAGTTGGGGTGCGAAGGTGTACTACACAGAAATCAGGAAAATGGTCAATTAATGAGAGGGTTGTTGGTAAGTGAAGGAGAAATAAATGCACTAACGTTTTTAAAATCTATATAAGGACATGATGTGTGTTCATTTTTACCTTTGCGATCATAATTATTCAAGTGAGCTAAGTGTGACCGAGCCAAGCAAATCGTATTGAGGTACAGAGAGAGCCATAAAACTAGATGTGGAGAGCAGATTTGTGTGTGAAAGTGGCTTGTATCACCATTGGTGGAGGGTTTGAATGCAGCAAAAGAATTGAGAAGTATCTAAGGCACATGATTTCAAGCTAGGTCACATGATTTAGAGCTATTGTTTGATCTTACTCGACACGAGAATACAAAAGGTGGGATTTTTATGATGGCACCAAAGAAAGCACCTGTAGCAGGAACAAAGGGAAAGAAAAAGGTGGAGGTTGAGGTCAAAGTTGCACCTAAGAGAAAAATTTCAGAAATGTAGTACCCAAAAGGAGTGATAGTTGGTGGGATTGCAATTCACACATTTTTCAATGCAAGATAAGTGATTATAATCACCGTACCACCAATAACATGAGAGAATTAGATGCATTGCTGAAAAACAAGACCAACAAGCATACGGTAGATGATATGCCAGTATATGATGATGCTAGAGAGAATTTTTGAAGAAGGTAGGTGTTTATCAGTTATATGAACTCCCATACTTTGGAAAACCAGAGGCTTTATACCAATGGTTGATGAGAAGAGTCCATGAGGACTTTTTCTATTTTGTTGGATGGAGGGTAAGGATCATAGAAGCCTTGATTACCACATTGATAGGATTTGAAAGGGAAGAGGAAAGATATTATGAGTGATTTGGTGATAAGGTGGTTGTTATAGCCACCAAAGCAAGGATTTAGGATACTCCAAAGGTCCACGTGGAATGGACATAGAAAAATTGAAGAAGTTTCCTATAGTGTTGTTAACCGCATATCTACTCACCAAGTTAAATGATCAAGAGAGATGGTCATAGGTAAATACCATGTGGCTACACATTAGAGATAAAATAGTAGATGGATAAATATATAACTTGGATGGCTACATTACAGAAACTATTATTGAGGAAGCACACACATGTGAGAAGATAAGTTTTGGTGCTATCCTACTATCCCTTGTTTTTGTAGAAATTGGAGTGCCCAATGGGCCAAAGAACAAAATTTGGGAATACCCCACTTAGAAGAAGTCCCTCGTGGAGAGGTTTGAGAAATATTTATGTGAAGGATCAATGAGTGGCCCATTCAAGAAAAGGGAAAAATTATGGTATGACTGAATTCGCATGGTGTTTGAGGAGGAGTGGCGCATTCTGAAGGAGCTACCCACGGTAGTAGGCAAGGCAGTACAGTTTACGGTGTATCAATATTTTTATATCGCACGTTTTCCATAAAGGATGGGACATGGATTCCATGGTGCAAACTACCCTATGCCTTCATAGCATGCTACTTCCAAGCTTCAATTCATAGATTTACTGATGCACATCGGTTAAACTTCAACGCAGACAAGGTATATTGTGACTACCATACCCTCGGAAAACATATGTATATCTAGGTTGGTCTTCCTACATTGAGAGGCTCATTTCAGATGTCATAAACATAAATCCAGTAAGCTTGGCTATTGGGGATAGTGGATCTGCACTCATATATCTTCAACTTAAGCCTAGGCTGGAGAATAATAAGTATGTGGAGAATGATTTCATGCTCCCAGGGCCAGCCTAAGGGAAAACATACAATGGAGAATTTTCCATCTCTAAAGCCCACCACGACCATACAGATAGATGAGGAAGAAGAAAAACATGAATATATTAGATGCTTAAATCATAGGGGCTGGAGGTAGCCCACAAATAGAGTGGAGAGTGAGCACATAAATACTCCACCATAGGTACAAGAAGTAGAAGAGGACTTGGATGTAGATGCAGTCCCTAAAGAGTGTCAGTTCAAGAAGGTATTTAGAAGAACCATTACCCAAGGTATGGGAACACCACAGCCTGTAAGGATATCACCTCAACTCTCCCCTCAAAAATAAGCACCTAAGAAGAAGAGAAGGATAAAGTTAAAGCTTAATGAGGAGGTGAAGGAGTCCAAAGAGAGTGCTCTGGAACCCCAATGCAACCAAAAGATGTGGAGGAGCCCAGGGATGAAGAAATGAAAGATGAAGAAGAAGGGGTGAAAGAATAAGAATAAACTATGCACGAGAAAACCAACACACCATTTATAACTCGGATAGGATAAGGGCCAATCCAAACCTTGGCACACAGATTCCGAGAGGCCAAGGATAAGGAGAAGTGAATAATATGTTGTGCCAAGTATGGGCTATGCTGAGGACACAAGTAAAATCATCTGTACCCAGTTTCAGAGTACAATGGACCTTAAGGAGTTATATGGGTGGGAGCTGATGGACCTAGATATGGCCACTACACTGCACAAGGAAATAGCTATCCTGGTCCATGCAGACTCACATGGACAAACCATATTTTGATGTGTACAAATATTCTTGTGTCTCAAGGAGAGTAAAGAAGGCACCTCAAAGAAGGAACATGACCATGAAGCCCACAATTATGTCTGCTAAGTAGTTCAACAATGCCTTAGTCAAGGTATTTGCTAGGTGGCATGGAGAAATATTGATAAGGCTACCACCATTAGAGTGTTGATGGAAGATAACAAGGATAAAACTATGGAGATAGAATGCTTAAAGGTAGAGAAGGAGTGAGAACAAATAAATAATGAGGCCTTTGTTAGCATGGTGAAGGATATTGGTGATTACATTTTGAAAGCAAGGCCTCATTTAGAACCAAAGGTACCTAAAAAGTTTCCTTCTACAATGCATTATGTGCACACTTTGGTTGATTTAGTGCTAGAAGATGGACCACTTAGAATTCCTGCACCAAAATATGTTGAACAAGAAGTAAAGAGAGCATGGGCCTCTATGATCAAAAAAATTTCAACGTATGAGGTATTTCTCCAGACTTTGAAGGATGAGCTGAAGAAAGTAGACCAAGCTCTGAATTTGTGTGTAGCTCCAGAGGCAGTAATAAGGACTAGAACTCTAGTTGAGGATAATGAAGTTCTGAGTAGCAATGAAGGATGAGACTTTAGGGTGCACAAAAATATTGGCACTTGTGAAATAGAAGCGTGAAGCCCTTGCGAAGCCCAAGATCCACATAAGGAGAGGATAGATGATATTGGGAAGCTCATAGCGTAGAAGATGGATCTTCTGGAGGGAATGATGTTTTTCATAGCCAATTTTATCTGCGTTTTATAGAATGAGAAGGAAAATATTACTCAAGATGAGTTAGATGCCATCGCTACATACATTCTAGAGAAGAAAAGGACCATACTAGATGATTGGTAGACATTGGAGGCTGAGATTAAAATTGAATATCCAGAGTTGATCCTCCCAGTTGAAGAAGAGGAAGTTGCAGAGTAAAGATCCTTTCTTTTGTACAATGATTTTGTACTTTCTTTCAATTCTTAGAATTTATTATTTGGGAACATCATAAATAATCCCCATTTGCAGGAAGGAAATGTACTTTAGTATGGGGTAATGTATACCGAGAGAATATTGTTCTAAGGAGAAGACACAAAAGAATTCACACGTGGGTACAAGGCAAATTTGAAGGCGTGGAATGATAGGAAAGGAAACATGTGCCAAAATAGTTTGATTTGGGACTTAGCCATTTTCATGGATACAGGCTATTTTTGGAGATAGCGTGTAGAGCACACATCGGGATGGATACTTGCGCGACATGAAAATGGTATTTTGGGAAACGAACGGGCCGATAAGTACGATGCATGAGCTTGAGTTAATAATAGGATTACTTCTTCTAGCTAACTATAAGATGTCTATTATTAGTGCACTTGCATGTGTGCATGTTATTGTAAAGGCACATGGCTATTATCAGCATGCGACCTATTTTTGGAAGTGCGTAGGTGGTGAAGGGCAAGTACCCACCCCTATAAGTATGTATTGAACTATGTAGTTTAGCAGTAGTGAATTATTGTAGAGTTATGTTGCTAGATTTGATGTGTGTCGACTTATGGTGATGCTTTTATAATGTAATAAGCTTCATGTTTCTACGAGTGTTTAATGTAATGGAGTATGTTGGCTAGATAATGGTGTTAAACATGACTATAATTGGTTCTTGTGTGGTTGATCTTATTATAGTTATTGTTTAATTCATGATTCTCTAAGATCTAGATCGGAATATGCTCTGTGGAATGTTTATGGTTATTTATGGTTCTGAATATGCTTTATCTTCATCACACTAACATCATGCACAAGAAACTCTAAAGAGGGGCATGGTACCTTTGTGTTCTTTGGGTGAGCACTCATCTCGGGATAGGTGATGTGCCAAAGTGTGCACAGGTTTTATATAGTGGGTTATAGGCTTTGTATCACCACCCGTTGTGGATACTTTTTGTCTAAGCATGCATACTTTTAGATGACTAAGGCTTTGATGGCGCAACAAAATCACTTTAAACTTCATAACTCTTTGCTCGATCAAATGAGATTTTCTTCGTTGTGAGGTTTACCTCTTTTCTCTTTTGTGACTCGCTCAAGTAATCAAATTTCCAAACCCGTTCACCATGTACCAATATCCCTCCACTTTCTTGCATTGTCTACTCCCAAGACATGCTTGTAGGTTACTAACTCCTCACTCAAATGACTGAGATATAAATTTCAACATCGAGTTATCCTTATAAGGGTGACTCACTTCTACCTGCAGAACCTCTATAATATATTTTGATTAGACTTATGCCTTCAAGATGAGATCGATAAGTTTAATCGATTCATCCAATGAAAGGCTTGAGTTACTAAATCATGACACATATATGTCATCATTACATTGAAAGGTGGAAAACCCAATAACTCATTTGTGGCCTCATCCTAACACCGAATCAAGCTCACACATGCTCATCAACCTCCATGAGAGAACTTTGTTCATAGCTATTGTAAGCTTACAAGCTCTATGCATAGCTCAATTTCAATCTCGTTGAGTTGATTCCTTAAATGGCTTGACTGACATACTATGTCAACTTAGTGAGTTGATTATCAAGCCACCCAACATTAACTCTCCTATTCATATGCAAGTACCCTACATGGCTCACCTTGGTATATGTCAACCATCTCATCGAGTAGATCATCGAGTAACTTGGCAAGCTGTCTCATTGAGTGGCCTATTTTTCTTTCCAAACATTATCCTACCCTAATTTGTTAACTTTCATGACTCTTATCGAAGCTGAGGAGTTAATGGGAGCATAATAGGACCCTTTAAACATGATTTCTCATTTTTATTAAATTGCTTGCACTCATTGGAAGAAAGTTGGCCCCGCATAGACTAACTTCCACACTACGAGAAAAATCATTAACCTCTAAGACCTAGAATAGGAGAACACTCTGAAATGATCTAATATTTCCTGTAATGCCACAAATGTGCCTTCACACACAAAAATTCATGTAATGTCCCGAAATGCTTCCTAAAATGGTTTCCTGTTCTTAGGGTATGATTGACCCACGTTGTCTAATTTTTTCTCGGGGGTAAACATTAGATAACATTTTTGGTGACCTCTTAGGGAATGATTTCCTGTTAAGCATGATTCTAATAGCCTTAATTCATCCATTGGGCATGGATTCTATATTGTAACCTTGAAGATGATTTGACCTTCTGTGATGCATGATCTTGAACTCTCCAACAATGCTAGATAGGAAATATACTAGACCCAGTGAACACTAACAAATGCTTGACTCCTACAGAGCATTTGAGGAATTAGGAATATCCTGTAATTCTTTTTAAAACTTTGAACCTTCTTTCTCCCGAAAAACTCCAATGATGATACAATGTGCAAGAACAACACAAAACACAACAAAGAAAGAAAAACGATGACAACAACACACAACAATGTGCAAAGCACTTGGAGGAAAACATCTAACTAAGTTATACAAGGGGTGGAATGATCTCAAAAACAAGTTTTGAGATGTATCCCATTCACATGAATGGGAATTTCTTCTCCATTGAGCCTAGATAGATGAAACAAATTCACCTCCTTGTAACTTGTGATAATGTATGGACCGCTCCAAAGAGTGTAAAACTTGGTATGCTTGCCTGGTTTGGCTCTATCTTCATCCCATTTTAGAATTAAATCTCCCTCTTGAAAATGTCTTTCGGACACCTTCTTGTCAAAATATTTCTTAACCTGATCCTGATGTTGCTCCAAAGTCTTCATAGCCTTGTTCCATACTTCTTCTAACTCCATGAGCTCGAAAACTTGATTTTCATAGGATTACTCTCCATAACCTCAAGCTAATGAGCTAATTCCAAATAAGGTAACTCCAAGGAGAGCGGAATTTTTCTTCTCTTCCATATACAAGCATGAAAGGAGAATTTTTGATGGCCCTTTTAGGTGTGATCCGATCTACCCATAACTAGTCTTAAGTTGTGTGTGCCAAGTCCTCATGTTGGTTTCCATAGTGCGTTTGATAATCCTTGTGAGGTTTTTATTACTAGACTCATCCAATCCATTTCCTTGCGGATAGTAATTAGATGAAGTTTTGAGGTAAACTCTATTTTACTCAACTTCGGACCAAGAAAATCCATTATGTATTCTGAAATAATTGCAAATGGAACACCAAACCTTGTCATTATACCTTCTAGAAAAATCAAGATCTACCTTCTCATTGATCTCTTTCAATGTTGATGCCTCTTTCCATCGATTAAAATAGTCTATTGTCGTAAGGACATATTTATGTCTATCACTAGATGGAGGATTAATCATTCTAATGAAATCCAACCCCCATTGAAAAAAGGGTTGATCCACTTAAATTGGATGTAGTGGAAGAGCCACCAACTTCTTCTTTCCGGTGAAAAAGGAAAATTCCTTACACTTCCTTACCCATAGATGGGTATCTTTGAACAAACTCGGCCAATAATAGTCAACTCACATGATCTTGGTAGTAGTTATTTATATAGAATAATTTCCTCCATATAGGCCATTGTGAAATTCTTCTAGTATCTTAGTTATCTATTTTGGTCCCATGCACCGAATGAGAACACCGTTAAAATCCCTTCGAAAGAGAACATTATCTACCAAAACATATGGAATATACTAAAGATGGAAATTCTTCCGTTGAGTTGTATCCATGTGAATAGGATATGATCTAAGAAAATAGAACTCTTCATTTTGGATAACCAATCAACCTAGTCATCATCTGCATCAGTGTTTAGGAGTCTCACATCCTCATCACCTTTTGATTCCAAGTTTGCAGCAAGTTGTTGACACAAACCTTTACCTCTGACAAGTTTGGTAACTTTGATATGTACATCGTACTACATCACCTTCGTGATCCATCCAGCGCTTTTCGTTCATCTCTTTGTTCAGTAAAAATTCCTTGAGACCTGAATAATACACCATCAAATGAATTTTGTTATTGGACAACATGTGCTTGAATTTCTTCAAATCTCGAATAACCACAAAGACTTATTTTTCAATGAATGAATATTTGAGCTCATAGTATTTGATGGATTAACTGAAGAAAACAATTGGTTTCTCCATCATATCATCATTTTTTTAGGTGAGGATACCTAAAATTCTCTCTTAACATTCAAAACCGTAAAGAATAAAATCTTTATCAAACCTAGGGTTCACTAACGTGGGAGCTTGAGAAATGGTCGTTTTGATGGCTTCAAATCTCTCTCTTCATTAATTTTTTCATGATAATGGAATATTCTTCATTATCATACTATTCAAAGAGTATAGCCAATGATGTAAATTGAGGGATGAATCTCCACATGAATTTTATGGTTCCCAAAAACTCGGGAGACCCTTCTTGTGACTGGAAGAGATAAGGAAATAATTGAATGCAGATCTTGGTTAGATCAATAGAAAGTCCTTCCGTTGAAATAGCATGCCCTAACAAATTTCCTTCATGCACTACAAAAATAAATTTCTTAGCGTTAATTAAAACCCCAAATTATCTGCATATTCGAAAAACCTTCCTTATATGCATGATGTGGTCTTTGCATGCTTAAAGTATACAATTAAATCATCAAGGTAAACTAAGATGATGCCATAGATTAGTCCCTTAAATTCCATTTCCATGGCTCTTTGGAAAGTAGCCTAGCATTGGAAAATTCGAATGGCATTTTTTTGTAAGTGTACGTGCCTCACTTAGTAGTGAAAGCCGTTTTCAATTGATCAGCTTCTTGGACTAGAATTTGATAATAACCTGAATATCCATCAAGAAAAGAAAATATTTGAGCTCTTGTCACCATTTGAAGGATTTTCTACATCGATGGAAGGGGATAGTGATCTTTTAATGAGGCACATATCAAATCCTTGAAGTCCACTCATAGTTGAATTTCTTTGTTCTTCTTCCTCACAGGAACCAGATTGGCTACCTAAGAGGAATACTTGATAAGAAAATTTATACAGGCCTCGATGAGTTTGGTTATCTCCTTTCTCATTAGTGGCTTGGTTTTGGGATTAATTGGCCTCTATTTCTAACAAACGGCATAACATTAGGATCCAATTTGATGGTATGTTGTGTTAGACTTGGATCAAAACCACACAGTATTTGTAGCTCCATGAAAAAATGTCATGATACTCTTGAAAAATTTTGATGAAAGCTTATTTCTCTTTGGGAGTGCATACTTTTCCAATCTATATAACTTTTTCATTTGCTACCTTGACTACCTCAAAATCTTCTTCTTTGACCATCATGTTAGAGCTTTATCTTTTTGCTTGATCATCTGAATTGAATATGTATTCTAGAATAACTAATCCTTTTGGTAACTTGTTTCTTTTCAATTGTATGATTTGATTACCATATGCTTCTTGCAACTTCACTTGATCCTTGCTAGAAAACTCGATTCTAAAAGGAACAAAAACTAGATCATACCAAGCCAAGAACTCGGATGTTAATCAAGCACCATGATCAATAATATGAAATCAAATTTCCATAATAAATTTACATAAATCTTTGCAAAAAATGAGTAGCAATATCATATTTTATTATGGAACTCAATGAAATACAAGGATAATGGGTCTTGCTTATATAGGCAAGGAATAACAATCTAAGAACTAGTCAAGGTCATAGATCAAGCCATAATTCAAGGAAATAACTAGTCAAGTCCATATATTTAGGAAAGAATTAGTCATCAAGGATCTAGTCAAAACCATGGATCAAGGAAATAACTATACCTAGAACTAGATAATATCTCCTAATATCTAAATAAGATAAAATAAATATCCACACACATAAGTGGGTGATGATAAATACAATAAAGTTAAATAAAGTACCTAGGTGAACATGAGCTAAGGTAAATACCTACACTAACACCCCCTCAAGTGAAGCTAGGGGCCAAAATAGAAATGACATGTCCAAAGTATGAGTATCGGCAACTAGGCTTGATGAGGTACTCATGTACAATATATCCATGAAGAAATCGCGAACCAAAAGAAGGAAATAATCCTACTAGAAGGAAAGAGGGATAAGAAGAAGAAGGAAGATGTTCTCACAAACACCCCCAAGAAAAAATTATGAAACCCCAAGCATTCCACACAACTCAAGGTATTGAGTTGATGTAAAAGGATTTGTAAAGATATCTACAACTTTGTTGTTTAGTCAAAATGTACTCTAAGCAAAGAACTTTTCTGAATGTGTAGACGAATGAATTGTATATGTATCTCAATATGCTTGGTCCACTAGTGCTCAACAGGGTTGCAAGATACGTGAATTACACTTTGGTTGTCACACCAAAGTACAATCGTGAGAATCATATAGGAATCCAAACTCTGTCAATAAATATCAAAGCCAAAGAATCTACTTGACGTGTTGTAATTGTTGCCTGTACTCTACCTCTAGAAGATGAAAGTGAAATATCTTGTTGCTTTTTACATGCCCAAGAAACTAGATAATAACCAAAACAAAAATATAGCCATAAATGGAAGGCCTTTAATCAATAGAATATTCCCAATTTGAATCATATACCCAACCAACTAAGTATAACCCCTAATGTAGTGTAGGCCAAAGTGGCAAGTGCCATGCAAATAGTGCAAAATCCTTTTAGCATCCTGTCGGTTATTTCTATGAGGAGAATGTGCAAATCGAGATACAAGCCCTACTATAAATGAAATATCGGGGTAAGTATGGGTCAATTACATGAGACTTCCACCCAACTGGCTATACAAAGTAGGATCACAAAGTGGTGTGGTACATGTGGAAGTAAGAGTAACCCCATACTGAAAATGAGATGGACTTAGCTTGTAATCAACCATATCAAATCACTGAAGAAGATCATGGGTGTACTTATGCTGACTCAAATAAATCTTTGAATCTATCGATAAATCTGCAAACCAATGAAATATTGTAATAACCCAAGATCTGTCATGTCAAACTATGTAGAAAGGTCCCTCTAAATAGTCTGAATGTGTAAAGAAGAACTATCGGTAAGTAATGAGATCATCAACATATAAGAAAATTATCATAATATCCTCACCAACATATTGTATTAATACCGTTGTATGATCGAGTGGCAATGTGTAGTGCCCACTTCCCTTTGACACTTTTAGATACTAATCTGGACACTTTGTTGATCTTATTATGGACACTATTATGTTTTGTTTTAGTATGATGGTTAGATGTTAGATCATGGATTATTATTGATCTAGATTCAGTTATTATGCATGATGATTATTAGAGACATTTTTATATGTGGATGATGATATATTGTTTGACATGGAAATGTGATGGATGATTGTTCAGACATGTGATATTGGATATTGTGAATAGAACTAGCATGAGAATTAATTGATGATGATATAGTTGATTAATTAAACTAAAAATGATAATGTTGATTTCTTGATGTTGTTGTGATTCATATGAATAGATGGTTTTGTTAGTATATTTATATCATTTTGGATGTTCTGATATGGCCACGAGGCTGAAGGAGGTATTTGCGTTTTACTGAGTTAAAATATCACAACAATGTCGGGGACCTGGAGGCTAACCATATTGGAATTCTAGGTGAAATCAACAAGGTCACCATGGCAACTGTTTTGTGTGTGTGTGTGTTGTGTTTGTTAGGGATTCCCATGGGGGGGATTTCCATTATATGTGACCATGGGTTTGTGTAATTCATTAATGTGGTTTCTTTATTAATGTTGCATGTGTTATTTTTGTGATGTGTTACCCCTTTCATTAGTTATTATATGTGGTGTTAGTGTTGTGCATAATCATGTGTTAAAATAAATAAATCAATATGTCATAAGAATGTAATTAATGAAGTTTTTTCCTTAAATTTAATGTTGTAAGAGTGTGTAAGAAATGTTCTAAGAGTGTTTAAGAGAATGTAAGATAGATTTTGGGTGTGAAACCCTTCATCCTCTTAGGAATTCAAATTTTTCCTTGTAGGCTATATTGGAGGCTTGTGGATAAGTTAAACTTGTCCCAAACCTCTTAAAATTATTCACCAACCATACCTATGGTTTGGAGGTTAAATTTAGGTCTTTTTAATGCATTTTGAAATGACTAATTATAAGTTTTAATTACACTTCTCTTACATGTTTTAAATTCAGTCCTTTTGGAGTATGGGTCATTTTGGAGTGTGTAAGTTATATTGTCATTTTATTTATTATGTTTAGGTGAATGATGTTGACTTTGATCTTGGGGTTAAGGAAGAGTGATGTGGCATCCCACATGGATCCACATCATCCCCTTCTCTTCCCTCTCCTTTAAAATTTGAACTCCTTGCTTGTTTTTGGTTGTTGAAACTTTGCATACTTTCCTTGGGGCGAATTTCTTGCTATTTTGGAGTCTTTCTTGTGGAAAAATATTGGAGACCATTGCATGTTGGTGTGTTGCTGATTTTGGACTGCTTTTTGGCATTGGGAAGTTGGTTGATCTTGGAACAAACTCCATTATGGAGAGGTAGGAACTTGAGCCTTTTTAAAATGCTTCTTTCTCTTGCATGCTTGTATGGAAATGGTGAATGTTGTTATGTGTGTGTTGGTTGGTTGGGTAGACTGCTTAGGGAAAGGTGTAGGAGAAGGCTATGAATAATTATCATGGGGGTGTAAAGAAATGCTATTAGCATCAAATTTTTGTGGAGGGAGTTTGGGATTGGGATCCACCATGGAAAATAAATAGCTTGCATTTCTTACTTTGTGGGGGGCATAAGGAAATCTATGGGGGCATAAGGAGGGATTTTGTGGGGGGCATAAGGAAATGTGTGTGTGATAAATTAATTGGAGGTTTGTTTTTGTGGATGCCCAATTCCCATTTGGGAGGCATAAGCAGCTTCCCCCATAGTTCCTTGCTCTTGTTGGCTTGCTTGATGAAGCCTCAGTTTTGTTTGCACTTGTTTAATGTAGTTGTGAACTACATTCTTCTTGAAATGTGTTTTGAATGTGAAAATGTTGCATGTTTGTTGTGGAAGCCTTTGTTGTCATGTGTTGTATTGCATCTCTTATTTCAATATGGTTGGGGCTCGGGGCCAATGAGGAAGGATGGCTTCTCCCTTATCATTAGATGTCTTGGTTGGGTGGAGAGTGTTGCCTTTCCCCCTTCCTTGTTGTGATCAAGATGAAAAGATGAAGAAACTAGCATGTTGTTGTTTTTGAGCAAGAGGAATATATAGTTTTACAGTCCCTTCCTTGAGCAAGTTCATTGTAATCCTTCCCACTTTGGAGTGGATGAATTGTATAGCAATTTGTAATGTGAAGATATTTGTAATGATAATGGAAGATTGAAAATGGAATGTGAAATGTAGAGGAGTTATATTCTACTCTCTGTTTTGAAAGGAAATGTGAAAAGATGTTATATGCATTGCATTTTGTATTTAGAAATCAAATGGAAAAGAGAAAATTGTAAAGTTGTATTGGAAATGAATAAAGGATTGCATTAGTTCTCAAAATTGTATTGTGTATTGGATTTGATTTGCTGTTAAAGATTGAAATTTCTGTTTGTAAAGGAAGATGTGTATGAGGAAAAAGAGACAATGTTTTATTTCCCTTGAAAGGTGTTTGAAATTGGAAATCAGACTTTGTATATGGACTGTTAAATGTTTGTGTGAATTTGATGAAATGTAATAGACTTGCATGGAATGAACTCCCACACTTGGAGGATGGAAAAATGTTTAAGAACCTTTAATGTTTGATCTCTGATTTATTTTCTATATCTGGCAATCAAAGTTTAACAAGAAATGAGTAGTTCAAACTTGCACCAAGTAATAAGAAATGAAACATTAAAATTTAGATGTAGCAAGTCCTAAGGAACTCATTTTGACAATAAAACTTAAGAAATATCCTTGAGAACCTTGTAAAATTAAAATTGAACTTGCACAGTCAATCTGTTGCCCAATGATAAAAAAAAAAATATATTATTTCAATTGCAACTCTTACAAACTAATTGGATCCTGGAACCCTTCCTAAATCCATCAAATAATAATTCTCCATGTCTAATTGACATGTTGAGAAAGTAGGAATTCAAAATTGAACCAAAAAAATTATAAGTTAGAAATTTACCAGGTTGCTTTACAAAACCATGCAGAATTTTTTCATCACATTGACCACTTACACTTCATCAAATTACAAAATTGATGACTCCTATGTAAAGAGGGATTTGAGAGATTTCCAGAAAGTCCTCATTTTCCCAAATCTGAGCTTCATATCAAAAGTTATGGCCATTTGAAGTTTTACTTCAAATTGGCATTCAAAAATAAAATAAATCTAACTGTTAATTTTAATTTTTGACTTTGGAAAAAATTCCACAAAAAGTCCGTGGCCCCCACCATCCCACAGCCAATCACATGTTGCCATGTGGCACATCGAAGGGGTAGACCAATATTTTTAAACTTATCTTTTTGAAAATTTTACCTTGGGAAAATTTTCCTATTTTTCCCCGCATCCCCCAGCCCACAGCCAATAAAATGTTGACATGTGGCATAGTGGAGGGGCGAACCCTTTTTGAAGTTAAAATTTTTAGGTTTTTAGACCTTGGGAAAAAAAAAAAAAAATTCCCACAGCCCATAGCCAATCGGAGGGAGCCACATGTCCACTTGGAGCTATGGCGGAGGTGCGGTTTCTTTCAACCATTAGACGCTTTCGAAACTTATGGAAAAATTTCCATATTAGCCCCACCAGCTGCAGACCAATGAGAGGGTGCCACATGGCACCTTGGGGTGGCAGCGGGGAGGGAGGACCCCTTTGTTTCTTTGAGTTTTGGCCTTGGAAATTTTTTACAAAATTCCCCACGGCCCCACATCATCGCCCCCACCTCGGGATTTTCTTCTTCCACGGGTGCGCGGACCCACGAGTCCCTTTCTTCCCTTTTGTCCTCCATCGGTGCAATTGTGCAAAATCCTCCCGTCACTCTGCCCTTCCTTCCCCCTCTCCCACTTTGAACCAGGTATCGACACGTGTCCATCGGGGACCCGTGGAGGTGTGAAAGAAAATGAGAAATTACACCGCGTGGGGAGAAAATTTTCTAGAGCTTCCCCACGACCCACCAACCCACCAAATGGGATTTCACCCCTGCATGACACGTGTCCCCCTAGGGGAAAATTTGACCTAATAACTCCACCCACTCATATCTTGAGTTCTGTAAGGAGTTAGGAGGAATTATTTATATCACTAGAAAGGTGAGAAAATTTCCTATCCAATGGGAATGGTTTAGGGAAATTTTGGAAGCATTAAGTTTGGGAAAAATCTAGTTGAAACTCGAGGTCAGAGAGAGCGAGGCATGGGGGTAAATTACTCCCTGAACCTAACTATAACATCTAACTCTAAAAGTTGAACCTTGTAAAGTTGATATTAGTTAATGAATGAAACATATGTTTTGGTAAATTGGTGTTGTTCTGGAACCTGCCAATGGTAAAATATTGTCTTACTGCAACCTAGTTGTGGACACTCCTAAACAAAAAAATATCCCATAATTTTCTAGCTAACCCTAGGTTGTTTCTTGGGTCTCAAGTGGTTTGTTTAAATGGGCACTACAGTTTGGTATCAGAGAAGTGGTTCAAAGGCTTGGACCATTGGGCACACTAGAAAACTTGAGACATGAAAACTTAAACCTAGTACACTTGTAAATCTAGAAAACAACTTAGCAAGAATATGTATGTTTTAGTAAACATGGAAGTTGTATAAACTTAGAAAAATGAACTAACTCTCACTTTGGTCTATGCAGGAGGCTCAGACGGAGCAAGAGGAACCTTCACAAAGACTCAGACTCACCACCACCACCACCACCACCACCACCGATCAGGGTGTGGCAGCCATTCTACCTCAGATTCTACAGACCCTTCAGGATGTCAATGTCGCTCTACGCAGAGGATTAGGAGGAGGACATGTAGCTAGTCATGATAGAGCCCCTTCTATCAATGATTAGGTATCTCCTTGACTCAACAAGGAGCATAGAGGAGAGAACTCCCATGTGGAGTTAGCCAGAGCTGAGTCACCACCTAGGAGACGGGGTGACAAAGTTTCGAGCATAGAGAGAGTCTCGAGCCTAGGCTTAGTGATGAGCATCTGAGAGACCTAGAGGCCGATAGACCACAGCTATGGATCACATCAGGGATATCCTGAAGCTTTGACCCTCACATTATTCAAGTGACACGGGTGGATTCTAGCCAGAGGCCTAGCTAGTGAGCTTGAGCTTTTGCTTCAATCTTTGTCCTTATTCTAGCAACACGAAAGATCGTGTTGCGATTCATCTACTGAGGGATGGAGTAGGAGTGTGGTGGAGGATAGAGGAGCAAAAGCTCCATGTATATTCGAGATCAATGACTTGGGAGCTATTTGAGGAGAAATTCGGGAGTAAGTATCTATCACGGAGGTTCATACAAAGCAGGGGATTGACAATTTTCATGACCTCGGCAGGATTCTCTTTGATAGCGGAGTATGAGAGTAGATTTTGGATCTACTCCGTATGTAGGGTATATGTAGGATGAGCAGTGCAGATTCACAGGTTCATCCAAGGCCTGAATTTTGATATTGGAGGTGCAGTGTGGATTCACTATCCATAGACATTTACAGAGGCCATAGAGAAGGCCTATATTACATAGGAGACTAAGGGTAAGACCCAGTAGGATAGAGACCAAGTCTGGACCCGCATTCAGCAGATGTAGGATGGTAGATCAAGAGGTTTAGTGCCTCTTCCTCATGGTTCCCGAGTGCAACCAGTCATCCTTTGGGTCACAAGAATAACGATGGCAGCAGCCCCGCCCACATCATGACCTCCACGAGAGTTGATGCACGAGAGAGTTGGAGTATGGGGCCTCCTCCTAGGGGTCCCATTAGGACATAGGGTGGACCTAGAGCTCAATCAGCAAGAGCTTGCCAATAGAGGCCACAACAAACCATAGCTAGATCATTAGGATCCACACCACAAGCTTCTAGGGCACCTACTGGAGGTGCTACTCATTGGGGAGGATTAGGAGGATGTTTTGGATGTGGAGTTACTAGACATTTTTGGAAAGATTGCCTCAAAACCCTAACAAGGGTAATGCACAAATTTCAAAGCGACTGTTGGTGACATGGGACATAGCCACAGGATTTATGCAGTGGTTGAGAACCGCTAGGTAGAGCATCAGAGCACAGTCATTGAGACCACATGTAGAATTGGTGGTATTCCTACCTCTATATTGTTTGATTCTGGTTCTTCTAATTCTTTCATTGCACCATCTTTAGTAGAGCGATGTAGGTTAGTGGCTATTAGGAAGGGCCATTATTGGGATGTTGAGATGGCTTTAGTGGCCAAGATCTTTGTAGACTCCTTAGTTAAGGAGTGTGTAGTGGATTTGGGACCTTTCACCACTACCTCAAATCTCTATATTCTTCCTTTGGGCTCGTATGGAGTCATTTTAGGTATGGATTGGTTATCTACACATAGGGCTAGGATGGATTATTATCACAAGACTATAGCTTGTGCAGATGATTTGGGATTTGATTCGGTGATCTCGGGGTCAAGAGACCCATTTCTAGTCGCACCATCTCAACTATGCAGCTCTAGCAATGTGTGCAACGGGGTTGTCGGATGTATGCTATTAAGGTTAGTGATAGATCGAGCATGGGTCTAGAGGACCATCGTTATATGATCATCCCATCTTGAGAGATTTTCATGTGGCACCTTGGGGTGGTAGTGAGGAGGGAGGACCCCTTTGTTTCTTTGAGTTTTGGCCTTGGGAAAAATTTTACAAAATTCCCCACGGCCCCGCATCATCACCCCCCCACCTAGAGCTTTTCTTCTTCTATGGGCACGTGGACCCACATGTCCCTTTCTTCCTTTTTGTCCTCCATCGACACAATTGTGCAAAATCCTCCCGCCACTCCTCCCTTCCCTCCCCCTCTCCCATTTTGAACCAGGCCTCGACACGTGTCCACCGAGGGACCCATGGAGGTGCGAAAGAAAATGAGAAATTACACCGTGTGGGGAGAAAATTTTCTAGAGCCTCCCATGACCCACCAACCTTCCAAATGGGATTTCACCTCTATATGACACATGTCCCCGGGGGAAAATTTGACCTAATAACTCCACCCGCTCATATCTTGAGTTCTGTAAGGAGTTAGGAGGAATTCTTTATATCATCGGAAAGGTGAAAAAATTTCCTATCCAATGGGATTGGCTTAGGGAAATTTTGGAAGCATTGAGTTTGGGAAAAATCTAGTTGAAACTCTGAGGCTGCTAGAGAGCAGGCATGGGGGTAAATTACTCCCTGAACCTAACTAGAACATCTAACCCTAAAAGTTGAACCTTGTGAACTTGATATTAGTTAATGAAGGAAACATATGTTTTGGTAAATTGGTGTTGTTCTAGAACCTGCCAGTGGCAAACTGTTGTCTTACAACCTAGTTGTGGACACTCCTAAACAAAAAAAAATATCCCATAATTTTCTAGCTAACCCTAGGTTGTTTCTTGGGTCTCAAGTGGTTTGTTTAAATGGTCACTACACAATGAACAAAACTAGTAGATAGAATAAAACAATCCATCTTATCATTCCAAGCCCGAGGCGTGTTTGAGACCATAGAGAGACCTTTAGAGCCTATAAATAAGATAATAATCCTAAAAAAATATAGAGACTACTCCATATATATTTCCTCTTGTAAATCTCCATGTAAGAAGGCACTCTTCACATCCATCTAGTATACAAGCCACCCCTGTGATGTAGAAATAACAAGTACAAGGCGTACAGAATCCATCTTGGCAATGGGTGCAAAATTATTAGAGTAATCAATACCTTCAACTTGTGAAAAACCCTTTGTAACAAGATGAGCCTTATACTTTTCAATGGACCCATCAGCTATGTATTTGGTTTGGTATACCCACTTACACCTAACCATCTTTCTTCCTTTAGGAAGAGATGCCAAATCCCAAGTATGATTCTTTATCAAAGAAGAATACTCAGCTTCCATCACATCATCCCACTCTTGTATCCCATGATCCTTTCAAAAATACTATGGCTCCTCGAAACTTCTTCCCACAAAACTCTAGAACCTATAGAATGTGCATGATGATGCCTAGTGGGTGGAAGATCTTGTATGAAAAGTACTACCTCGAAACTATAGTATAATCCCACTTATGCATAGTGATAAAATCAGTGGGAATAGGATCCTCAGTGACATTTATAACCTCCTCATCAACCTCCTAAAAGAAAGGATCCCTAAGATGAGATGAAGAAGGAGGAGGCATGGAAGAAGATGAAGAATAATGAAGAGTGAAGAACTCATCAAATTGAACATGTGTTCGAGAAAGAACATCATGAGTATCGGGATCTAAAATGTGATAAGCTCTCATGTCCTCACAATAACCTACCAAGATCAAGTATTTTCTCTTCTTATCTAAGGATTTCCTTTTCTTCTTTGGTGCAAAGGTCCAAGCATGACTCCCAAAACTTCGAATAAATGAGATGTCTTGCTTAGTGTTGTGCCAAGCTTCCTCTAGAGTCAAATTCTCAAGTGCTTTGTGTGGTGTGCGATTCTTAATGTAGTTAGCACAATTAACGAGTTCTACCTAGTAAATCGGAGGTAAATCTCTAGAATGCATCATACGGTTAGGCATTTCCTTCAAATATCTATTCTTTGGTTCTGCTAAGCCATTTTTTTGTGGAGTATGAGGAACATAATGGTGGTAAATAATTCCTTAAGTTGCCAAAAATTTAGAAAACTCATTGTTGAAGTGCTCCCCCTTTATCGGTGTGAAGGTAATTTATGAAGCTAGAAGATTGTTTCTTGACCCAAGCCTTAAAGACTTTCAATTGTGCAAAAAGATTAATTTTTAATTAAGAAAATAAACCCAAGTACGCATTGATAAATTATCAATAAAGGTAAGTGCATAATTAGCTCCATTGAAAGAGGGGGGGAAAAACCATCAAGTTACTATGCACAAACTCAAGTGGTGAAGAAGCTCTCTTTGACAAATTATTAGGAAATGGATCTTGGTGTTGTTTCCTAATGCATGGCCATGACAAAGTCCCTCAAGATAAGAAACTCTAGGAAGACCATCAACCATACCATGAGTGCTCAAATATTTCAAATATCTATAATTGAGATGCCCAAATCTCTCGTGTCAAAGATTACTCTCTAAATCTTCATGAGAAACCAATCTTATCCCTATAGAAGAAGTGTCATCAAAACCCTCAAAGTGATAAAGTCTAGAACTATGATCAACAATACCATGAGAAAAAAGTGAATAAGGCTCCAACAAAGTTCATACTTATGCCCCATGTGGTGTAAAATTCACTATTTTCCCTTGACCAAAATGACAAATTTGATATATAAAAAGAAAATTTGTAGTGATGTTAGGAACATATAGTGCATCTTGGATACTACCACCATCAAGTTGTATATCACCTTTTCCTTTAACAGAAAGAAAGGAAGAATATCCAACCTCAATTTTGGAAGTATAACTCAAACCTAGAGAAACAAAAGACTCCTTGGAAGAATTCATATGATGAGAAGCACCATAATCTATAACCCAACTATCTGCAAGTGGTGATTGAGATCTCCCAACAACATTAAGTGTTTTTCCATGTTAATTAGAAGGATGTGGAGTGGAGATAGAAATTTTGTGTTTCTTGACTGCATCCTCTAAGGCTTGCATTCACTTATAACACCTATGTTCTTCATGACCACTACCCCCACAAAAATAGCATAAAAGTCTAGACTTATTCTTGGATTTAGAAGACTCTTGGGTTAAGAGTTGTTTTCTTTGGATTTAGGAGTATTTTGAGATGGAGAAGAGGTGGATTTAGTTTTAGTTTTTCGTTTTCCCTTGTCCTTAGGATTAGATGCAACTAATTCCTTGTAAGAGGTGGAAGACTCAAGGTGATACAATTTGGATTCTTCCCTAGTAAGTCTTTCACAAAATGTTTCTAAGTTAGGCATTTTGAATATGTCACCCAAGAAATCCATGCTAGTGCAAAAGGTAGAATAAAAAATTGGAATGGTCCTCTCAACTTCGATAGAATCAAGTAAACACACTCCTCTTTTATATTATCTCTTCCACTCCCCTTCAACTATTTCAACAAATGCTTGTGTTTCACCCATTAGTTAGAGCATTTCTTTGAATATTAAAAAAATAGATAAGGGTAAATGGGCTAGGAGGAATACCTGTTAGAGATGGTTTAAGGTTGTTGCGTGTGTATCACTTCTTCATCTACATCTGACCGTGAGAGCTTCCTTTTGGCTAGGAGGAACTACCTAAAATAGAAAACAAGACCACCAAATAGAAGTTAAATAGTATATGCAGTGGACTGCCTAGCGTATGCTAGATCCAGAAGTATGATACTACCTAGAAGGCTATCAATCCACTGTTTAAAACAATTTAATGTTAACAATAAAATAAATCCTACTGTAGTTAAAATGATTTAAGTATCTAATTTGGCTACGATAAGCGATTTTTCACAATAGGCTAGGCTATGATTAAATCGAAGGTCAAGGTCTCTGTCAGAGTACTAGTACTGCCGTGGTCCAGTTGGGTTATTTTGGTATTTGGTAGAGATTTTAGGTTATGTTCTTGGTATGAGAGTAAAACATAGATACCGACATCGGTTTAAGTGAACTGGTGCCGATTGTGGATAACTAGCATTGATATGGTTAGGGTAGAGAAAACTTAATAAAATCTTAGTGTGGAGATAGATTCTGAGGCTAAATGGAAATGGAGAGGGAAATGGCGAGCTCTGTATAGGTTTCAAGTGTGCTCAGGGGTAGTTATTAGTAGGATATGGACAACTTAATGGTGTGGGTGAAGGAATGATCAAGTTTGTATGAAGGAAAATGATAGGTGAATGGGAATGCAAGTAGAAATTGATAACAAAAGTAAAAGGGTCTACTAAAATGATAGTAGATGAATGTTGGTTAACAAGATACTTACTGTTGTATGAGCTTGATGGTTGGATGACAATGGCAGGTGATCAAATGGAAGGAATTTGATGTGGTGATGGTGCTTCCCTGGATGCTTCCGTGAATGCAAATGGCTCTATGATTGCTTCTGATGCTGGCTGTGAATGCTCTGATGCATGTACGAATGTTGGTTCTACTTGCATGCAGCTCTGGTTTCATCTTTTTCCCTTAAAAAATGTACCAACCTTGAAATAAGGTTGTTTTGAGGAATAAACAGTAACCGACGATGGTTCCAGGTTGACTAGTGGCGGTTTAGGGTAATCGGTGTCGGTTATGGCGGGATTTCCTAGGTTTACTAAAATGGGTAGATCCCCTTGATTTTATTGGATCTCGTTCATTTTCTTCCACGGATTAGAATGGAAGCTTCCTTTCTAACGGTGGGAATGTGGTTAGAGGGAATGTAGGCTTTGATTTTTAGGGTTTATGTAGGTCTTAGTTAGTTATGGCAACATACTAAGAATAGGTCTTAGGGTGAGGTGGCTAGATGAGGTGGAGGTTATCTCAATTGGAATATTTAAATAATAGATATTACGAGATCTTGAATTAATTTAATTAAATTGATTAAAATTAATATTAGAGTGGGGTGAAAGGGGCCATGGTTAGGTGAGTGTGTTTGAGTTGGTTATTTGTCGAGGGACCAAGGGGAGTGTGACCCAATTTTGGTGTCTACATTTTCCCCTTTTTGTTGTGTAGCTTGTATTGGTAAGTGACGCTGACAAAAATAAGATGTGGTTGCCCCATGTGTGGGTGAAGGTGATCCCCCTCAAACTAGGAACTGATGAGGTAGAAGGCAGAATTGGTGAGTGGTTTGATAAAATGTGAATGTGATGAAGAGGAAGGTGGGCAACAGGGGTAAAGGGGTAAAAGGTATAATCAGGTAATCTAGGTAATGGGTCAGGGTCAAAGGTAGTAATCAGTCAAATGCACACACATGTATAAACTATAGCATGGTACCAGGTTGAAGAGCATGCAAACTCTACATTGTCTAAGGTTGATAGGTTTATCCAAACAAGGTTGAAGTGAGTCTAGTATCCAAGGTATATGATATGGTCAGGAAACACATCATAGGTCAGGTGCAGGAACATTTAGGTATGTTCCGGTACACCAAAGGTTGGGTTAGGATAAATGGTCATGGCAAGAGGCAAGGTAAGGTCAGTATGTCAATCAACATAGGTAACAATGCCACAAGGTATAGTGAGCACATGAGGTCACAGTCACTAGCAATGTTCCAGGTCCAAGTAACTAGGTCACGGCATGGGTAGGGCGAGGTATGGGTAAAATAACAAGTCCCCAAATGAGGACGAGGTGAGGTAGTAAATGATGAGGTCAAGAGGATAAAGTGAAGTGTCCAAGTTAGGTGTGGGTGAGGTAAAAAGGATGCAGGTCATCAAATTAGGGGTAGGGGGTAGGAAAAAGACTAAGCAGGATAACCGACAATGGTTAGAAGGAACCGATGTTGGTCATGATGAACCGACCACGGTAAGCTAGGGCACAAGACCGATGTTGGTTAAGGTAAAATTGTCCTTTGGTCAAGTCAAGTAGGTTATAAAAATAAAAATTTCCATGTTTTTAAAATCATTTGTCATTTACCAAATTGGAGAAAATGACAGGTGAGAGAGAAGAAAGGTTGAAAGCATCCATGTGGAATGGAAAGTCTGAGTTGGTGAGTAGTGTAGCGGGTGATTGGCAGTTGATAGGTGGGTCCATGAGATCGGATTGATCGATTCGGTTGGTTGGAGGTGAGACGGTTGATTGGGTGATGGTAGAGGTAGGAGAGGGATCGGGTGGACCACTAGTGCAGTGGCCTGATGTGCCACCACGGTGACGGTAGTGTGATGAGGTAAGAGTCAATCCCATTCTTTTTTTTGTGTGTTAGATTGATTTAGATATTGGGTGGGGAAAAAGATGGGTTTGGGGGAAAATGGAATTTGAATTGTGGGAGGAAAATCAGGTAAAATAGGAATGGGGAGGAGGTGATTGGGTGAAGGAGGGGTGGGGAAGGGTGGAGGGGATTTGGGTAGGATTGGGTGGGTAAAAGGGAGAAAAAGGAAGTTTTTAGGAAGAGGGGGTTTTGGGTGTCGTGGTTTTTTACGGTGATAGTGACCGGTGTCGGTTGATTATTAGCCAATGTCGGTGATATTGAATTGATATTGGTCACAAAATAGGTGACCAATGTCGGTTTATGGGGGACTAGGGTTGGTTAGAGATAACCGGGACCGGTCATGATTTGGGGAAAAAGGGGCCAAAAGTGCCCTAGGTTGGGTGGGTGAGGTAGGTAGGGGTAAGAGAAGATGTTGTGGGGAAAATCATAACATAGGTAAGGGGTAAAAATAGGTAAGGGTGAATGATAGTGGGTTAGGGTTGGGGTGGGTAGATAGAAGATGTGATACGAAGGTAAGGAGGTCTAGGGAAAGAGAGGTAGGGTGGTAAGTATAGGTGAGGTGTCGAGAGTGATTGTGGGTATGATTAAGGTGTAATAATGTGATGTTTTGCTAGATGCAGGTGAGAGATTAGCTGAGGATGCGAGACAGGGTGCCACCCCTACTCTTGACAGTTTATGGGGCTATGACAATCGAGGAGTGGAGGCATGTCATAGAGGTGGGCTGAGTGGGGTTAGGCACTTTACCGAATGTAGTCTGGTAGCTGAGTTTGATGGTCACCCTCATCAATTGATGGGATTCAATGGCCAACACATTCCACTTACCGACTGGGAGATGACAATTACCTTGGAGGACGTGTACAGGATCCTGTAGTTACCTATATTGGGGACACAAGTATATTTGATCTCCTTAGAGGCATCTGAGGAGTTGATGCTAATAGTATTTGATGCTTTCAGAGGCATCTTGAGTTATGGAGAGATGTACCTAGCCCATCTAAAGGAGATGAGGCTAGTAGTATTATTGATGGAGGTAGTCTTGTTGTTTTGCATTGTCGGATACAGAGGGTGGGAGATTCCCACGATCACTGATGGGGGTGCTGCATGATATGATGATGGACAAGACCTACTTTGCATGGGTGCTAGCATTCCTAGTGTAGTTATATAGAGAGCTATGGGCATATGGGTGGCTCCGTCGGTTCAATCTTATGTTACACATTTATTCTTCATTGTTGGGCCTACGAGTACATTGTGTGTGTTCATCTGATTGGTATGCCCTGGTAGATGCATTTGAGTTTGGTTTTGTTCGAGGTGTGCTACGAGAAATGGATGCCATGTGATGGGAGACCATCGATCAGATAGGGCTACTCATGATGTAGCATATTACAGTCGGTTATTGAAGCGGTTGTCCAGCATGGACATTATTTAAGACCCGTAAGTAGGTTATCCCTCATACATATAAATGGTTGATGAGTTAGACGGCTTGCAACTACTCAGATGGATTAAGGGGCATTGTGTAGGGGAGCATGATATGATCCCATTAGATAGGGTCAGATAGTAGTTTGGGATGTCATAAGACATACCCCCACCCTTCCCATAGTATCGAAGAGATGATGTGGAGAGACCACTGCCGCTACCACAGCCGACAGTACCTATAGGGCAAGAGGAGCAAGTGATAGACCGGAAAATTGATGATGCCAGGAGTGATAGGTATAGGTATAGACAGTGGTGGGAATCTCATTTATGAGAAGTACCACCCATGCACAGGTAGCCACCATGACCAGTCAGAGACACCCTACGAGGGGCGAGTGGCACCCCGATTACACAGTTGGGGATAGTATAGGGGTAGTTAATGGGTTCGAGGTGAAGGTGGCCGCTTTGCATGCATAGGTGGCCATTCTACATGCCCAGATGGCCCAGGTGGAGATGGTGATGGTGATGATGATCAGGTGGCCACCACTATAGGCACGGGTTACTGAGGTTTGCAGGCTAGTTGGCAACTACACAGAGCACACATATTGCAAAATTACAGCCCACTTACAAGAACAAGGTGTGAGGCCGATGGCACCACCATAGGCACTAGGACAGGGTCCCAGTTCACAAGTAATGGTGGGATAGGGTCCCACAGGAAAAGCATAGGGGCAGAGGCTGATGGGGCCACCACAAACAGTACCCATATTCAAATTGTGGGATTCCCTAGGTGAGGCCGAGTATTATCAAGACCAGCTGATGGTGGCAGGGATAGATTTTCTATCCTACAGAGAGTACAAGGCTCAGCAGGCCTCGAGTGAGAGGACTAGATCCCATACCCAGTGTGGAGAGCATAGGGGTCATCAAGCCCCAACACGAGATTAGGTGAGGCCACCAATTCATGGAGGCCAACCCCGGTGCAATGTACCAAGAGGGACCCGGCCACGACCCATGACAGGCAGTGAGATATGTATCAGTCCCACCTGGACGGAGGACCCAGGGGAGGAGGAGATGGGTGAGATAGATATGGAGGATGTCCAAAATGATGATGCCTGATGTATGTCCCTCCATTTTGATGTATTTATTCATTTTTATGTATACCACTGCGTGCGTCAAAGAGAGTGAGGATTTATACAAGATTTTTGTATTTTTTTATCATATACCAACTGCGTATGTCGAAGATCGTGAGGCTGTATATGAGAGTTTTTGAGAGATGTATATTATTTGGTATCAGTGTATATTGTATGGATATATAAATTTATATGATGAGATGGATGATTTGGTGATGATGTATCTGTGTTGATAGAATTTTATTATTATGCATAGATGGATTTATGATAGGTGTGTTAGGCATGGTGGAGTCAAGTTATAGGCATGGATGGATTCAGGTCATAGGCATGGATTGAGTTAGGTCCTAGGCATGGATGGAGTCAGGTCATAGGCATGGATTAAGTCAAGTCATAAGCATGGATTGATTCAAGTCCTAGGCATGGATGGAGTCGGTCATAGGTATGGATTGAGTCGATTTTTAGTTTAGGTGTGGATGGATTCAGGTCATTGACATGGATTGAATCAAATTTTTTGTTGAGTTTGTAATTCATTAATTTGTGCAATTAATGATGATATGAGTCATGTTGGGATGTTTTTATAGTAACATGCATGATAATGGTAAAGAAAAGGTAGACATAATGAATGTATGAATGATGATGGTAAATATGTGAAGCAATTATTGTTTGTGTTTGGTTTAATTTCCAATTATTGATATAAAAAGGAAACTAACTAGGGTAGAATGTGATTTAGGAAAAGGAAAGGGGAACTGGTTAAGATAGAGAGTGGTTGAGCTAGCCTCCATTGGCCCCATGCCCTCAGAGTGTTGCCTACATAATCCTAGTGAAAAAAGGGACCTCAAGCCGATGTAGTTCTCCCATAAGCTAGGGAAGAATGTGAGGAGGTATGAGTATGGGTTGGTAGGTTATAGGCATGATTGAGTCTAGGTCTTTTAGGTATGAGTGAATTGTGGGAACATTGGTATGGGTGATTTTGAGTTGATTGTGGCAAAAGAGGAAAATTACCCAAAGATAAGCATCGAGGATCTAGTCTTGTATAGAATGATCAATGCGTAATGAAGAAGATTAAAAGATAAGAGGAGGTAAGAAATCCACTTGGTTGTTAAGGATCATAATGGGTGGGTCATACCTTGGATAGGCTAATGAACGTAAGACCCTAAAGACATTGCATGATTGATTATTCTAAAGGTGAAGAGTAGTCACATGATCACCAAATGTCACGGTTCCAATAGGTCCCTTGAGGTAGTAGGAAATGAAAGTGTGAATGGCGAGAGGTTAAAAATGGTTAGTTTATATGGTATTTGGTAGCATGTGTTTTGGCAAGAGATCCAAGATCACAATGAGCAAGTCCATGACAAAAAAATTTCTATTTTTGACTTATTTTTGAGATAGACTGATCAATGCGGGAAGTCTATATGGGATGATAAAATTAACTCCTTGAGGTCTTCGTGAAGCTGATCGATGCGGGAAGCTTGATTCTCTTCTTCTTTTTTTAAGTAGGCTTTACATAGCTTTCCTTCGAGGGAGCAGTCTATTTATAACAGCGATGTAGAGAGAAAGATGTCCTTTTTGAGGGAGTCATCTTTTTATTGGAAGTTTGACTCAAGGAGTTGGATCCCATGTGAGAGATTTTAAGTCATGGACAAGACTAAGGTGAAGAATCAGATTCTTGTTCAAAAATTAAGGTGAAACGACCATGGGATCTCATCTAAAAGCAAACAAAAAGTATCCATGAGAATCATGCCATGTGCAGCGCCATGGTACACATATTTAAGAGAAGATAAAAGAGTGACAGGTATGCACATGATTCTTGTTTAATCATTGGGGGGCATAGTGAAAGGAGGGAAATGAAAAGTACTCAAGGGATGAGCATGAAAAGAGGTAGAAGGTGAGGTAGGACTGAAATTCAATAGTAGAATGGTCGAAGATGCAAGGCATTAAGGGGCTTAGGTTTGGGTTTACCATCTAGTGAAGATAAATGATAAGCACCTGATCCATAAGTATGAGTCATGATGTATGGTCCAAGCCAATTAGGAGAAAATTTTCCCCGTTTACTTTTTTCCGCTTTGGTTACATGTTAATTTTCTTTCGGACTAGGTGACCATTTTGGAAGGTTCGTTCATGGACACGTTTTCACGAGCATGTTTGATACATTTTTGGTAAACTTGAAGATGGTCTAAAGAATTAAGATAGCATTCATCTAATAACTCAAGTTGTGTTAAATGGTCCTGAAGAAAGTCATCATCATTGAGCATGTCATGGAGAGAAATGTGGAGTGAGGGAATCTAGACTTTGAGAGGCAGAATAACCTTTGTACCGTAGACCAGAGAAAAAGGTGTGGCAGCAGTGGAAGTGCGAATACTAGTGTGGTACACCCATAGGGCGAAAGGAATGTGCGTATGTTAGTCCTTCCTAGTATCATTAACCACTTTCATGAGAATTTTGTTTAGGGTTTTATTATTGGATTCAGCTTGGCCATTGGTTTGTGGGTAATATGGTGACGAGAAACTTAGTTGAATACCGAAGGTGTCACAAAGTTTCTGTAAAGTTTTATTTTTGAATTGTTTTCTATTATCAATAATGAGGTGATGTGGGACACCAAAGTGAAAAATGATGTGATGATTGATGAACTCACATATTTTCTTAGATTTTGTGGAGATGAGAGGTATGGCTTCAACCCATTTGGTGTAATATTTGGTAGCGGTGATTATCCATTGATGTCGCTGGGAAGAATGGGGATTGATCTCTCCAACAAGATCCAAACCCCATTAAGAGAAGGGCCAAAGGTCATGGGCGACCTGTAAGGCATGACTAGGTGTATGATGAAGGTTTGCATGTTGTTGGCATTTTACACAACACTTAACATAACCGCAACAATCATGGTTGAGGTTCAGCCAGTAATAGCCTAGGTGAAGAATACACTTAGCAATGGCAAGGCCACTAAAGTGACCTCCACATATGCCATCATGAACTTCCTTAATGGTATAATGGTTTTCAAAAATCATAAAGCACCGTAGGAGAATACCATTGAAGCCACACTTATAGAGGAGGACACTCATGATGACGTAACGAGAGACCCTTTTAAGAAAGGCACATTATCCATTAAGAGTGAGGTCGGGAGGTAATATGGAGAGGGAAAGATAATCTGATTATTGTTTATACCAAAGGTCACTTGGGTCAGGGAGTTATGGTTTTGATAGAGTAAAATTCATGAGGTAAATAAGAGGGTGATTAGATTCTTTATACGGTGACAAATATTTTAGAATCGGTGGGTGAAGCGGGTATTTGAGAAGCCAAGCAGGCCATGGTATCTACAAATTTGTTGGTAGAATGGGGACGGTTTGAAGGGTGTAATGGTCGAAGGTGGTCAAAAGTATGTCCACATGATGTTTATACTTTTGAAGTATCTCATTACAACACTGGTATATACCATTGACTTGGTTTATGACCAATTAAGAATCACCAAAGATGTTGATTGACTTAACATCTAAGGCATAGGCAGCTTGGAGACCTAATACGAGCGCTTTGTATTTGGTAATATTGTTTGTACAATCAAAATCAAGTTTGAAAGACAAAGGCATGGGTTCACCATCAAGCGAAATGAGGATAACACCAGCCCCACCCCCATGCTGACACTTAGAACCATCGAAGAAGAGTGTCATTTGGTAAGTGGGTTCATCCAGGGAAAGGGTAGCAATTGACTCATCTAGAAAGTCAAAGTTAGAGGTTGATCTACAAAAATAGGTGTTTCGAGACGATTAGTCGGTGATAGCTTGGCCCTTGATGGACTTTTGATGGATGAATTCAAGGTTGAGGTCGGCCAAAAGCATAATCCAGCATGTGGCATGTTGATTTTGGTAAGGTTTGGCATACATGAAGTGTAAGGGGTTAGTGTTGGTCACCACATAGGTTTTTGGTTGAGTAGGTAATGGTGGAGTTTGGTGGCAACAAAAACTAAGGCTAAGCAATGTTTTTCATCATGGATGTATCGGGTTTCATAGTCCAAAAGAGTACGGATTATGTAATAAACCACCTGCTCTTTGTGTTGTTCATCACGATGAGCGAGCATGGCCCCCAAGGAGTGATCGGTAGCTGAGATGTATAGGTAGAAGGGTTGATCGTCTTTAGGTGGAATGAGTACGGGTGGTTAGAGAAGGTATTGTTTTAAGGCTTCAAAAGCTTTATGGAAGTCATCATACCATGTAAAGGAGACATCCTTTTTGAGAAGATGATGAAATGGTGACATTAATTGGACAGTTATGAAATGAAACGGTGAATAGACTGCAACTTACCTTGCAAGCTACGGAGCTGCCGCAGATTAGTGGGCGAGAGGCATTTAGAGAATGGCCTTGACTTTAGTAGGGTCAACCTCTAACCACGTAAGGAGAAGATAAATCCCAGGAGCTTTCCCAAGAAAACTGCAAAGATGAATTTCTTTGGCTAAAGGAAAATAGAATACTTAATGAGGTAGTTAAAATTGGTTTTAGGATGGCAAGATGCTCGGAGCGGCATTTATATTTGGTAAGGAGATCATCCACGTAATCTTCCAATATACAATGCATGATGTCATGGAAGATGTAAGTCATAGCCCACTGATATGTGGTACCATTGTTTTTAAGGCAAAAAGGCATGACTCGATAGAAGAACGTCCCCGAGGGGTGATGAATGTGGTTTTGTGTTGCTCCTCCGAGGCAAGCAAGATTTGGTTGTAACCCGAGAAACCATCCATGAGTGATAGCATCTCATGACCAACGTGGAAGGTCAACTAGTTTGTCAATACCAAGTAGAGGAAAGTCATCTTTCGGAAAGCTAGGTTGAGGTCAGGTCAAGAAAATCTATACAAATGTTAGAAATCCATCGGGATAATCAATTGGTAAGATGAAGGAAACGCGAAAAGAAGGCTTTGAAGTTCTTATTTGACCGAAGGGCAATACGAGGGTGCATTTTCCTCAGCTTTTGTTTTATGGGTTTAGCATCGGGAATGGTTACAATATTGTGGACCACTATGGTGGGGTCAATACCGGGCATGTTTGTGTAAGACCAAGCAAAAGCATGGTTATGATCTTTGAGAAAAGAAGTGATGGCTTCTGTTCAGATATCTAAAGATTGGCCAATCTTTAGAATGTGCAAGTCATCCTGAGTATGGATTTTAATTTTGATAGTCAATTCATTCAACATGGTTTACGTCTCAAATGGTAACGACCGATGAATATATGAGTCTTCTGCACCAAGGTAGGTGAGTATAGATTCATCATCCTGACATTGAACGACATTAATAGAAGGTGTATCATCATCAATCATTTCAGGATACATGAAGGGAAGAGAAGAGGAGCCTCACCCTCGTGTTGATAAGTCAGAGGCCCCAAGGAAATGGTGTTTATGAAAAAAATGTTAGGAGGAATGGATTATGGATCCATCGACTTTGTCGGTGAAGGTGGTGAAGAAGGTGGAGCGGGTGAAGAAGGTGGAGAAGGGCTGATGTCCTCAATGAGTTCAATGCGGGCCTTCTTGGTAGGTGGTTTAGCAAAGCCGATACCACTATGGTCATTATGTTTGTGGGTAGTACATGGAATAATAGTATGATGGCCTTGCTCATAAAAGCTAAAACCAAAACCCTTCCATGCACATCGGTGTAGGAAGGTGTGGACAAAATGGTGATTGGTAAGTGATTGGAAGTCGGCGAGAAAAGAGGTAGGTCTGTGATGGTGGTTCGGTATATGAGTGGAAGTGTCAAGTCCCCCATAGGTGAGATTGGTATGAAGGTGGGGAGGACCATAAAGGAGGTGCTCTCCTATGCGGTGATCATAGCGAGGGTGTTGGTGAAGACTTCCATACTCTTGTGGAGTAAGGAATGTGTTGACACTATATAGGCAATACTCCCCTAGAGTGAGGCATTGAAAAATTCCTTCTAAGGGATTGGTGGTTGATATGTGGGTAGCTAGAATAGACGATGTGTCGGAGGTTAGATCGAACATGGAGCTAATGGATCGAGAGGTTGATAGGTTGACGGTGGAAGTTGTGGCGGCGGTAGGGATGGAGGAGTTAGGTGAGGTTGATGTAGCAGTGGAATTGGTGGGTGGAGGTGTAGGTGAAGAGGAAGTGGTCATGGATGTAGATGCTTTAATGGGTATGAGCACGTCATTGGGTCGATAAAGCATGTTATAGGTTTTGAAAGGTGATGGGTCAGCCAAAATGGTATAGGTGTGTCCTTCATGCTCAAACTTTACACAACAATGTAAAGTGGAAGGAACACAACCCATGACACGAATCCAGGGTCTACCAAGCAATAGGTTGTATTTAAATTCCCCCTCCAAGATGTAAAATAACTCTGGAATAGTGTGGGGGCCCATGCAAACATGGAGGATGATGGTGCCAAGTGTAGATGTGATAGCATCATTAAATGAACGTAACATGATGGGATTTTTATGCATGTAATTGTCGGTATGTGCTTTTGGTCGAATACATGGGAGGAGATGATGTTAATGCTAGCACCCCCATCGATCATAAAACATGTCGTACATGTATATCATTGATGTGGAAAGAGATGAAAAGAGTTGGATCTGGGTCATCGGTTTGGTGTGGTGCGATCTCTTCATCTAAGAAGCTAAGGGTGGCTACTTGATGAGTAGGTATAGGTGTAGAAGAAGGTGGTAATTTGGTGAGAGAGGCTACATGATGAGGTGTAATAATGGAGGCCACGGGTTTGGGGTCATTAGTAAAACCTCAATAGATCAAGAACCTCCATAAGAGCTTGATGATGGGATTCGAGAGGTTTGGATGAGGTCATATAGGGAAATTTTTAGGGGGATTCATGTAATTGTTTGAGCATGGTGTGATGTGTAACCCCATTAGAAATAGCATATGTGGGGTCGTGGATAGTGACTTTAGGTTTGGGTGCGAGATGGTATGTTGGGTATAGGATTGTTTGGTGGGTCAATTTCGCTTTCTTTGCCTTTGTCCTTCGTAGCATGGGTAGCAAACGTGGATCATTTTGATTTGAGGTGGAGAGATAGGTGAAGTAGGTGAGCCATGAAAGGTGTAATGACAAGAAGGGAAGAAGCCCCGGAGGGTGAAAAGGAACCTTGTGAAATGAGTTGGGCACACCGACATTTAGGTGGAGGTTTGGCAAGTTCTCTAATGCGAACCATGTTAATTTCAAATCTCGGAGGTGGCTCTAAGAGTTGTGGGGGTGGAGGTCTTGGTTGCTTAAATAGGTAATGAAGGAAGAACTATGGAAACTGGTGCTAGAAAAATGGGGTCCTCATCGAGAAGGTCATCATCGTCAAAGTTTTCTTCAGGAGGACACAACTAGATAAGAATGGTTTTCAAAGCCTTATAGTTCTCTACATCGTGTCCTGGCACATGATGGTAGGTGAAAATTTTGGTTTCGTCAAACCCTTTTGGTTTGGGTTTGAGTGGGTCGTAAGGTCTAAGAGGGGGTAATGTGATGACAAAATTTTCAAGGAGGTTGGTTAAAATTTTGGCATAGGATCCTGCTAGTGGATCACAATGGGAAGTGAATGTGGGTTTGGGTGCAGGTGCGGCCGATTGTATAGGAAGGGTCTTTGCAAGAGGGGGAGTGGGTCGAGCTATGGTTTTAGGTGTGGGTCATGTTTACTTGGGTAGGGGCATGGTAGATGAACTGCAATAGAGTGTGTAGTTGGTTTGACTACCTTATTGGAGGGTAGCGGATTTTTGTCTTTAGGTTGCACCTTCTTAGGTAAAGGTGATACGGGTGCACAAGATCTAGAGGGAAAAGTAGATGGTGGAAGAGGGTGAATTACCCATGGGGATAACCGAGGTGTTGTGAAGGTAGATGACGCGGGTCGTGCAGGAGGTGTGAGGGAAAGAGACTGAAGTGTCATGGGTAGTGAAGAAGTTATCGATGGTATTAGAGGTATGGGTGGTAAAAATGTTGTAGGTGTGGGCGAAGTCATGTTGGGCACTTGGGTATGTTAGAGGTTTGTGAGGGAGGAATGGGTTGTTGCATTTTTAGCTTAATGACAGTGGCGGTTTCTTAACCAAGCTAGAAGGGCGAGAGGTCCTAAGACAGACGAAAGGGGTGAAGGTGATGAAGGTGTGATCGGAAAGGTTGGGGTATGAGATCTAGGGGATTGGTTCTTCTGTTTGGGGGCCGATTAAGTTTGGTGTTAGTTTTGGAGGATGTAGCTAAATCTAATTTGATGGGTGGATGAGTAAGGTTGGTCGTTGGGATGACCCCTAAGGTAGTAATAGGTTTAGGAAAGGAAGATGATGTAGGTGTAGGTTTGGATGTAGATGCATGTTGGGTTATGGGTAGAGGTGTGAGTTGAGCCATGAGTGGTATTGCAAGAGAATTTGTGATAATTGTGGTTTTGTTTGGTTCAATCAGCTGAAATATTTTTGATAGATAGTGGAAGTTTCATTGACTGACATCTACATTTGTGTTGAGACAAGAAGTAGAAGACACCCCCAAAGTAAGTCTCTATCCACATAATCCAGGTGATCGGCTAAGCATGAGAAATAAACTACAGTGGGTGAGGTTGATGTGGATCTAATGGTGATTCCCATAAAATGTGTCTTAGAAATGGGGAATTCGTAGCTTCAGCTTCTGTGGGTAAGCGAGCCAAAAGTAAGTCCGCAGGATCCTGGGTGGCTGATGGAGAATGGTCACCTAAAGGCAACAGAATTTCTACTAGATCTTTGATAGGTGGAGGAGATGATGGGTGCTCCCACGTGGTGAAGGAGATGAACAAGCATCTCCCATGGGTCGAGAGAGTACCGCTGATGCCGACTCTATAAGTGGAGAAGCCAAAGGTGAAGCGGTCTCAATGTTAATAGAAGGCTCCTTCACGGTGAGGAGGAGATGAAAGGTGTTCCTCTATGGGTGGAGGAATAGGTAAAGTAGGTTCATGTGTAGATGGAGGACTTTGGGATAGGATTTCCTCTATGGAAGGAATATGAGGTAATTGGGAAGCAAGCCCAAAAGGCGTCCTTTGAAAATAGCATGGACCTCATGCGGGTATGGCTATCATTAGTTAAGGTCTCTCCAATTTGATCATAAGAAGGGGCATGATTAGGAAATGGTTTTTGAAGATGTGTAGGTTTTTATTGGCGGGTGCATTAGGATTATCTAAGGTTAACTCGTCGTTCTCAAGAATTTCGTAGATAATATTCTTGAAAGTCATGCAATTTCCATCACTATGACCTTTTACCCCATGATAGTTGTAGAATTCGTGCTCTTTGTACCACGCAGTGTGGGGTGAGCGGGATCAAAACTAGTATGCTATTTAATGAGAGGAAGGGTGATGACCCCACTTTAATGAACTTTTCTAAGATAGAATAATAAGGCTCCCTAATTAGGGTGTATTTTTGTTGTTCTGTCTAAATTGAAAGGTCTAGACCGGAGAAAGATTAGATGAGGGGTTAGCTTTGATTCGAGGGATGAGCGGGCTTGGCCTTGAGTACCACTTTGCATTAGAGGTTCCCTTGGATTTTGAATAATTATTTTGTGGTTTCGAAGGAGAAGAGATATCATTTAACTTAAATGCTGAATTTTTATTGCGTAGTTGAATTTTATTTTCTTTGATGGCCCAAATCTGAAGCTTTCGTGTCATGGTGAACGCCTCATCGAAGGTTTGGAAAGTCTAGACTTGCAGGGTTGGCAAGATATGTCTAGCACAATCTCGAGTGAAGAGCTCTATGATCTTTGGTTGTGGTAATTGGAATGTGAGTTGATTGATTAAGCTACGCCAACAAGTGACAAAATCTATGATAGACTCGTCGTCATATTGACACGTAGAGTAGAGATCAGTCATGGTAACCTTCTTAACAACGTTAATGGAGAAGTGATCCAAGAAGGCTTGGGCTACCTGATTAAATGAGAAGATAGAATGTCTAGGTAACCCACTATACTAGTCTAACATGGGCCCCATCAGAGACATGGGAAAGGTCCTCAGGAGCAAAGCATTGTCATGGGCAATAAGATAACACCCATGTTTGAAAGACTACAAATGTTGTTGCAGGTCCTCTTTAGTCATTTCCCAATGTACGAGATATCGACGAATAGGAATATATGGGTGGATGGGATCATTACAAATCTCATCATAGGTGATAGAGTTGTGTGTGTTAGAAACCGATGCCTCCAAAGGTGTACGCATCTTGTCCATCATTAACTTGATTAGGTCATTGGTGGGTTGTGATGGATGGGTACCTCCTATAGCGTAAGGAGGTTAGTTTTGGACATATGATGGAGGTGGCATTCCAGTATATGGTGATTTCATATAGGTGGATTGAGAAGGAGGAAGTGAGATAGGGGGTACGTACCCAGAATGAATGATAGATGAAATGGGATGTTGCTAATAGTACGTATATGGAGGTAGAATGGTCAAGGTGACTCTAGTAGTAGCAATGGGAGCTAAAGACTATGGGATAGAAAGTAAAAATTTTTGAAAAGGGGTAGTGGATACCGACACCGGGGTGGTTGTGTAGCTATGGGTATATGTGATATAATAGGCACAAATGAGGTTACGTTCTAGGTGGTGGATGAAGGTATAGTGGATGTTGTGGGTGCAATAGATGTAGAAGATGTGGCGATCATAGTAGGTATAGGGCCTATCTGAGAAATGACTAGGGGTAAGGCAGGTGCGGGCGAGCGAAAGCTAGCGAGAGCTAGCTTAGAAGTAGGAGTGAGTGTCGGGGGATAGATATGGGCATGTCATATATCAACTGACCCGAGGCATCTCGAGTGGATGAGTGGGAAAGATAGAACTATAAGGCAACAGGGTTCTGGTCAAGGAGTCATGCAAACTCCTCATCCCCTATGGTGATAGTGATAGGTTGGGTAGGATCCATGGGTGATAAAATAGAATGTGGCGAAGGACTAGGTGGGATTGGTTGACAACTAGCATGGAATATGAGGGCGTTTACTTGGCTACGCGTCAACACCATGTGAATAAGTACTAACGGGTAGGGAGTGCTTTCTGTAAATGACATAGAAATACAATAAAGATAGGAAAAACAGGTGGTGGTAGGTGGATCAGGTATAAAATGTCTGCTAGAAATTTGAACAGGCTAACCAATGACGGTTAGGGTAAATCAACATTAGTCATAGGTAACTATGAAAAATGGATAGTTTGCCAAAACAAGGTAAAAGGCTAATAATTTTCCAAGTATATAAGATGCTGATGGATTTATCAATACGAGAGAAGATGCTTGAGAATTACAGAGAATCGAACATCAAAGAAAGTGAAGCAGGTGTCCTTTTGGGTAGGTTAACCAAAATAACAGTAAACAAACGTCGGTTGGGTAAAACCAATGATGGTCAGAGGGTAACCGACGATGGTCATTAGACGATACCGATTCTTATGAAATTGAAACGAATGAAGAAGAGCAGTTGGTTGTGAGTTAAAATCGAGATGTGGAATCAAACCCAAAATTCGAGAATGAGAAATAGGGTCCAGAACACTCGAGATGAAGTGGAATACACCAACTATGATGAGGAGTGTGTAAGGAGAAATAAAAAGATGAAGAACGTGTCCTCTCACCTCAAAACGCAAGCCAAGTAGAAACATTAAGAAAAATACGATCCTAAGAGTGCTTTTTCTATTATGTTTGTTTAGCTTATGCTATTAAGGACTGACTCATGAACTTTAGAATAGGTTTTTGGTGAGGAAGGCTTCCTATGAAGAAAGATATCTAAAGGGAGAGGTTTCAGGTATGTTATGGTAGGGGAGGGTCGTCTTCGAGATATGACTACGGCAAGTAACGAGTTGGGGACTACCGTCCAATCCTCTTATCAATGTGATTGTTGACATGTGTTCCTAGGAAATATGTCATTTAAGAATGTGTATATTTTTTTGAATTTATGCAGTTTGGTAAGACTAGGAGAAAGATAAAATGTGCTTTCTATGATTCATTTTTCAACCATCAGCTGGGAATGACTTCCAGTGTATAAGTTTCCCTCATTTAATGTGAGCTAATGCAAAAATAAGAATGAAATGAAATTAATTTTAAACCCAAATCAAAATGTTGAATTCGATGACACAAAGAGGTGAATAGGAGAAGGGATGCTCTTTCACTAATGCGATACTAATGAAAGAAAAGAATAATTCTTTTTATAGCACTAAAACATGATTGATTTGAGACAAATAGAAAGAAGAAAAGATTCCAGGGGAGAAATTTTAGTGTGAGAACCTTTTAGAAAGGAAACAAACATGTAACTTTTCACCTAGGAATGAAGAAATGCAAGGAACCCCGAATGGGTCCCACTAGGCATGCCAAAATGTTTCACCTGATTCTTAGAGTGTTTCTTTGAATATTGACAAAACAGATAAGGGTAAATGGGCTAGGAGGAATACCTATTAAAGTTGGTTGAAGGTTGTTGTGTGCGTATGAATTCTTGATCCACAACTGACCATGAGAACTTCCTTTTGGCTAAGAGGAACTACCTGAAATAGAAAACAAGACCACCAAATAGAAGTTAAACAATATATGCAGTGGACTACCTAGCGTATGCTAGATCTGGGAAGTGTGATACTCCTTAGTAGGCTATCAATCTCTTTATTTAAAACAATTTAATGTTAACAATAAATGAAATCATACTTGTAGTTAAAATGATTTAGGTATCTCATTCGAAGCTACGATAAGTAGATTTGTTCACAACAGATCTAGGCTATGATTAAATCGAAAGTCAAGGTCTCGGACTACGGTACTAGTCAGGGTCTAGTTTTGGGTTGTTTTGGGTATTTGGTGGAGATTTTAGGCTCTGTTCTTTGTCTAAGAGTAAAACACGAGGACCGACATCGGTTTAAGTGAACCGGTGCCGATTGTGAGTGGATAACTAGCATCGTATGGTCGGGGTAGAGGAAACTTAATAAAATCTTGGTGTGGAGACAGATCTAAGGCTAAATGGAAATGGAGAGAGCAATGGTGAGGTCTATATAGGTCTCAGGTGTGCTCAGGGGTAGTTGTCAGTTGGATATGGACAACTTAATGGTGTGGGTGAAGGAATGATCAAGTTTGTATGAAGTCAAATGATAGGTGAATGGGAATGCAAGTAGAAACTAATAACAGAAGTAAAAGGGTCTACTAAAATGACAATAGATGAATGTTGGTTAACAAGATACTTACTGTTGTACGAGCTTGATGGTTGGATGGAAATGGTAGGTGATCAAATGGAAGGAATTTGATGTGGTGATGGTGCTTCTCTAGATGCTTCCATGAATGCAAATGGCTCTGTGATTACTTCTGATTCTAGTCGTGAATGCTCGATGCATGTACAAATGTTGGTTACCTTACATGCAGCTCTAGTTTCATCTCTTTCCCTCGAAAAATGTGCCAACCTCAAAATAAGGTTTTTTTGGAATAAATGGTAACCAACGATGGTTCCAGGTTGACCGATAGTGGTTTAGGGTAACTCGGCGTCGGTTATGATGCAACTTCCTAGGTTTACTAAAATGGGCAAATCCCCTTGATTTTCTTGGATCTCGTTTGTCTTCTTCCACTAATTAGAATGGGAGCTTCCTTTCTAACGTGTGGGAATGTGGTTAGAGGGAATGTAGGCTTTGATTTTTAGGGTTTAGGTAGGTCTTAGTTAGTGATGGCAACATACTAAGAATGGGTCTTAGGTTGAGGTGGCTAGATGAGGTGGATGTTTGGGCATTATCTCAATTAAGATATTTAAATAATAGATATTATGAGATCATGAATTAATTTAATTAAATTAATATTAGAGTGGGGTGAAAGGGGACATGGTTAGGTGGGTCTATTTGAGTTGGTTATTTTTCAAGGGACCAGGGGAGTGTGACCTAATTTTGGTGTCAACACTTGATCTTGGTAAGATAGTCTATAATTATTGGAAAATCTTCAAGATTAAGAGAGACGATCTCAATTTTAAGTTGCATGGCTCTCATATGATCCACCTTACTAAATAAATCCTCCAATTTCTCCCTTTTTTGAAAGGAAAGTCGCATTTTCCAAATTAAACAAAATACTATCACTTACATAAGTTCCTATCAAACCCATACACTTATCAAACTTGCACTTGTACTAAAATTTTGCATATTATCTAGTGAACATTGGTTATTACGAAGAAGTTAAAGCCCATAATCCTTTCCGCTTGATTATTGTTTTGTTTCCATGTGTGGTAATTATGTGTTGTTAATGGGTTAACATGATCTAATCTGAGTAGACGTCATTCTAAAAAATCACAAAAATAAATGCAAGAACCAAGCAATGCAAAAAGACCCCAAAGCAATCCAATAAGAGACCTCCCAGATTTTGGCACTTTATAATGAGTGTGTGTTACAATATATAAATTTATAGCTATAGTTCAATTCTCAAAATAAATATTTTCAATGGAAAGAGCACAAAAAAACAAGCACTTTTGCAAAAACAACACTCAAATCCAAGTTGTTGATCAAAAGATACAAGCTTTACAAGTTTATGCTCTGCTATTTATTTTAGTTGCCACTAAAACAAAATAAAATGATCTTGTCTTCACCACACAAATAAAATGAAAGGGGTCGGATTTAAGCACCTACTAGTAGGAATCACAAGCTTTAAGCCCTCATACAACCATACCATATGACCAAGGGCTAAGGATTTTAATGGGCGTAATACGGGCAAAACTCAAATATGTGAATATACCAAAAATGTTTACCAACCAAAACTTATAGACGGATGTCAATAGAAATCTCCTTCTCTTATACCATAAAAGGAATGAAAACTAGTTCGTACCAAGCCAAGAACTCGAGATGCTAATCAAACAACATGATTAATAAGATGAAAGCAATTCGCGAATAACTTTAAATAAACATTTGCAAACAAATGAGCAGCAATATCATATATTATTATGAAATTCAATGAAATACAATGAGAATGGTCCTTACTTATATATGCGAGGAATAACAATCTAAGAACCAGTCAAGTTTGTATATCAAGCCATAAATCAAGGAAAGAACTAGTAAAGTCCATAGATTTAGGAAAGAACTATACCTAACAACTAGCTAATATCTCTTAATATCTAAATAAGATAAAATAAATATCCACACACATAATTGTGTGAGGATAAATACTATAAAGGTAAATAAAGTACCTAGGTGAACATGAGCTAAGGTAAATACCTACTCTAATAGCTTCTTATTGTAGGAAAAGGACAATTTGTTTGTCACTATCAAACACTTGCCAGCTACTCACATTATTAGGAATTGTAGGTCGAACCACCATTTTTACAAATTTTCACCCTTCTTTTATGATATCAACAGGTATGTCATATTGCGAGCCAACCGTAGTAAGCCTATTTTCATCTTGATTTTGATTTCTAGGAATAGCATGAATCCCGAAAGCCTCAAAATCTTCAATCAAATCCCAAATCCAATTCTTGTATGATCTTAAAATATCATTTTTGGATGCATTGCATGATGTCACTTAATGAACAACCAACTCACTATAACTAAAAGCAGTCAAGGATTTGATTCCCTTCTTTTGAGATGGCTGAATTCCTTGCACAAGGGCCTCGTATTCAATGACGTTGTTAGTATAACTGAATAGAGTTCTTGATTTCAATTATTGTCTGTAGATTTTTCATGGATTCTTTGTATTAGATCGAGTAATTTCTACACCGTCTTGTTCACATTACCCACACTCACCATCCATCCTATCTTGAATTGGATAGTCCTTTGCAAAGCCCACACACCATGTCTACCTTGTCTGTGAGCTATATCTCAACTCATGATGTGTCATTACTAGCTTGACTCATTTCTGTCTCAAGTGGGTTATCCTCAAGTTTAGGCAAATGATCTTCTCGGCCACACGTGACAACTTGGCTTTGAGCTCGTCTTTTATTCATACACTGTGAGCTCGATTTCTTCAAAATTTGTCTGAATACAACTTATTCCTCCCACATATCAACAAGAATGAATTCCATGCTCATTGGTTATGAGCTCAAGCTCTAGCTTGACACATCGATATTTTCTTTAAATTGGCCTTCCTTGTGATCTCCTCATTAATCCTATAACCTGTGTCAAGCTTGCTTGCCAAGTGAGCTACACCCCTGGTTTTACCTCACCACCTTACTATGAGTTTTGTACCAACTCATCCTTGGCCAAACCTTCTCTATGATCTCACTCCATTACCACACTTTTTCACACTCACACATGGTTCATTAAATTGATGAAAGGTTTTTTCCTATGCATGACCTCCTCATCTTTGGAGTCAACTAAATCTATCGTCATTGTGATCCCTTCATTTGAGATACCTTTTGACTTACTACAGCAAGTTCCACTCACTTTGAACTTGCACCGGCCTCATTCAAGCTCACCATCATATGAGCAACTCGTCACCTGATCCTTGACTTAGTGATTATCCACTTTCATGTAATCCCGAGAAAATATCTAAGTCACCCCAATACCATAACATTCAATCATCCCACCTGATATGAGTTTTGAATAGCTCAAATGAGCTCTCCATATCACAAATTTTAATCCTAACTAAGCTTCCCTAACATCTCGAACTCTCATTTCCATCACTTTGCCTATGTGCTCAGGGATCATCTCCTATGAAATTGATAATGAATTATCCATAAGCTCTACATGTCTCACATCAAGGCACATGTCACCCTATCAACTTGATGACCGATCCGGTCTCACATTATGTTGGTTATGTTGATTCTGCCAAAATCCCTTCGAAATTGGTAATGATCTCTCCCCACGAATTTCCAAGATCCTTGAACATCATTATGTTTCCATGCACTAGTCGGATGCTTTGACATCCAACTCGGTCCCTTAATGGCACATCTATTTGATAGAATTTCTCCCTTAGTTTGCCATTTTTTAATTCCCACTTGGCCACGCTCGCATAAATCTCCCATGTCCTTGGAAATTCAATTCTCGAAAACCCCGACATGGAACCTTTACCTTAGCTTTACATCCCATCATCATGCCTTGGAATTTTACCCCAATGCGCCTAACCTCTTTATATTCCCACAAGCTCCGAGGTCTTCCACCGAGCTATCCCTAACTCGGTCGATTGAGTTACCTCCTTTCCCGACTGCGTTTTATCTCATCATCTCACAAATGACTCAACACAAGCCTAGCTCGGTCAAGCGAGTTAACTCTCACCAAGCTCTCCTTTGTATTCAGCCTTGAGCTGGATGGTGATCTCCCATCAATTGGGCATGGCCCTTGTCATTTTCACGAACCGAGTTTTCTTATATTTCTTTGAGCTCGAATGAATTTCTAACTTCAAATCACTTTGAACTGACTAACTCGACAAAGATTAAGCTAATCACTTTAAAACCTGCTTGAACATGAGCCAAGCTACCCATATCATGGATTGACCATTTGATCCATAGAGCTTCAAATTATTCCTTCTCTTCATTCCAAGCTCAACTCATCCCATCTGCGAGCTCTCCAAGCTCCTCTCCAATTTCATGCATGCATTTTGACTTGGACATCACCAATGAGCCTACACTGAGCCAACTCATGACTCTCCACCTGATGTGGTTAATTTTTCATCTAAGCATGTGTAGTTCTAGATGACTAAGGCTTTGATGACCCAAAAAAATCACTTTGAACTTCGTAACTTTTTTTTATCAACCGATATTTTCTCCGTTGCAAGGTTCACCTTTGTTCTCTATTGTGATTGGCTCAAGGTAATCAAATTTTTAACCCGTTCTCCATGTACCAAGATCCCTCCACTTTCCTATGTTACTGACTCCCAAGACATGCATATAGGTTCTCGACTCCCTGCTCAAATGGTGAGCTATCGATTCGAACACCAAGTCATCCTTACAAGTGCAACTAGCTTCTATGCACTGACCTCTATAACATATGTTAATCGAATTGTCTTCTTCAAGAGGATCTCTAATAAGTTTGATCGGATTCATCCAATGAAAGGCTCGAGTCACTAAATCATGACTTAGCTCATAATTAACTCACCCTGAATCATACTTGAAATTAGGTACTCATTCACATACATGTCGATTGCATTGAAAGGTGGAAAACTGAATAACTCATTTTTGACCTCATCCTAACACCGAGTTAAGCTCGCACGCACTCATCAACCTCCACAAGCCAACTTCATTCATAACTCATGCGAGTTTACAAGCTCTATGTGCGACTCAATGTCAAGCTCGTTGAGTTGATTCCTTCAATGTCTTGAATGACATACTATGTCAACTTAGTGATTTGATTATTGAGCTACACAACAAAGCATCTCACATATTCATTTGCAAGTACCCTACACATCTTACCTTGGTATATTTCAACTAGCTTGCCAAGCTACTCGGCAAGTTGTCTCATTAAGTGGCCTATGTTTTTTCCAAGCATGATCCTGCCCTGATTTGTTAACTTTTAAGACTCTTATCAAATTTGAGGAGTTAATGGGAGAACAATAGGACCCTTTAAACATGATTTCTCAATTTTAATAAATTTCTCACACTCCTTAGTAGAAAGTAAGCTCGCAGAGGCTAACTTTCACACTACGAGAAAACTCATTAACCTCTAAGACCCAAAATAGGAGAACACTCTGAAATGATCTGATATTTCCTATAATGCCACAGATGTTCCTTTAACACAAATTTTTTCCTGTAATGTGCCGAAATGCTTCCTGAAAGGTTTTCCTGTTCTTAGGGTATGATTGACCCACGTATTCCAATTTTATCCTAGGGGTGAAAATTGGATATCATGTTATAAAATACACTTCATCAAGATGCCACATAGAGTTAGACTAGAACATTAAAACATGAACCAACCTCCACACAATGAAGAATAAGAAGAACCTCCCGATGAAGAAGTCACTATGCAATAACAAATCCAAAACCTTAGTTAAAAATTATCTTTCTTGGCATCTCATGTATACGTAAGGAAACAAACAAAAATGTACATAAGGAGAAGCCTAAGGTCAAAACTATTTAACTTCACGTAGAAAACCAAGAAGGAGAAAATGTGAAATACAATCACGTATATATTCTTGCTTCTCCTACTAAGGATAAATTACTTACACAAGAAATATAATTAATTAAAGAAACGCTTAAAATCCTTTAATAAAGTAATGTTTGGCATAGAAAAAAATACCAATACAAAGAGCTATGCCCCCATCCATTTGATAAAGCTATGATTCTTCAACCCTTTCCTATGAATTTTGACATGCCAAAATCTGACAAGTATAGAGGGAAAGGTGATCTATGAGATCATGTGAAATATTTTTACATGGCATGCCAAGAAGTGGCATATAGTGACAATTACCTCATACGACTCTTTCCAAAGAGTCTAGGGGGACAAGCCTTAGAATGGTTCACTCGCTTACCTCATGGGTCTATCTTCACATGGCCTGAACTAGCAGAGAGGTTTGTTCGACATTTCTCATACAACATAGAAATAGACATAACTATGGAAGACTTGTGTAGTACTAAAAAATTCCTAATGAAACATTCACAAGCTTTTTACAAATATGGCAAGGGATAGCCAACCACTTCCCTTGCGCATTTCCCAAAAAACATCTTGTGAGCATCTTTGTACCCAATCTAAATCTAGACATTTATTTCCATTTACAAATACATTGTTTCCATACCTTTGAAGAGGTCATCAAAAGGGCATATAGATAGAAAAGGCCCTCATTGCAAAAGGAACAATCAAATCATCGTCAAAAGATAATCAAACTACCAAACCAACAGAAAAGCCAAATATTTTTAACAAAAACAAGAATGTGGTGGGATACGGAATCACGGATTCCCAATGAGTAAAAATGGTCCAAGGTGGTCAACCTTTTTAAATGACCAAAGGACCAATTCCACCACCACCAAAGCATAGAATGCTCACTCCTCTTAATGATTCTTTGTCTACAATATTGAAACAATTAGATGCAGTCCACATGGTGACTTATCCTACAACATAACCCTTTGATGAAAATCCTCTTAAACCATCATGGTATAAAGAGCATGAATATTATTATTTTCATCATGTAAAGGGACACAAGACAGAAAAGTGACTAATACTTCACCACTACATCCAAGATCTCATTGACAATGGAGAGATAGAAGTTGACACACCATAGAGAAATCAAATGCCAAATGAAAATATGGGGATATTCAAAGAACCATTACCTAAGCATGGTGAACCAAATGAGAAAAGGATGGATCAAGGAGAGTCATCCCAAATCTACAAAGCTACAAATTATCTATATACCAAAAGTGACAACAATCATTATGACTCACTTATTGGATGTGTTCGCTCTTTTACGAGAATGTGAATACCATTAAGATCAAGGGAAAAAATTACACTACAGTAAAAGATGTGCTCATCTCATGATCTTAGAACCTCCTCTTCTGACCCCTCAAGATGGTCAGTATAATATCTTAGAGCAACTTAAGAGGATGTCTGTTAAGATTTTTATCTTAGATCTTCTTAAGATATCAAACATACACAAAAAAATCCTATAGAAAACTCTCTAAGGGTCAGGAGTGCCAATGGAAGTAGACCCTTCACATTTACAAGTTGTGGTGGAAAACATTGCACCGACTAAACACATCTCATTAAACCACAAATAAATCCCCAACGAAGAGCACATGCATAATATTCCCCGTCAGTATATAGAGTTATTTGTTACACGTCAAAAGATAAAATGGTTGTTTGTGGAAAACGAGTCAAAATTGAATATATGAACATTGAAATTACTCAAACAACTAGGATACACATAGGAAGATATAGATTCCCATATCATTACCATAACCACTTATGACAACGCGGAGCTAGAGTCGGTTGGAACAATGACATTGCCGATGGAAGTAGGACCAACTTGTCACAATACCAAGTTTCATGTCTTAGACTTGGAAATTCTATATAATATGATTACGGCCTCCCATGGATTCATGGCATGCATTCTATACCATCAACATTCAATTAGTGCATCAAGTTAAAATATGAGGGATGCACTATCACAATACAAGGAGATCCAAAACCCTTCGCTCACTGCAGAGCTCTCAATAGCTTTACGCGTAAGGGTACATATACATGTCCTTTCACTGATATAGTTGTTACCCTTCAAACGAAGCTATTAAATTACAATTTGATTCATACTCCTCGGCACTTGTGCTCAAGAGGCTTCTGCATCTACTTATCCCTTCGATTCATGGGAGATGAAAATTATGGAATATGGTTCTAGAGAATACAATGTAAAATAAGCTCTCTTGGTTTCATACTCATCTTTATCACCAAAAACAAGAGGAAGGCCCAACTATTACTTCAAGTGGCCAAGGGATGAATGAACTATCGGGAAATTATTACCTAGGGGATTACTTACGAAGAGAAATTGTTGGATCCACCTACAAATTGGGTCTGGATGACACTCGGCCTACCACCTATAAAATCACCGAATATGAGAAGTCTAGCCAAATGATGTATTCTATGGGATACAAGGGCTTAGGATGTGGAAAGAATGAGAAAGTACCAAGAGATCTAGTTCCACTTCTACATTTTAAAATAGAAAGATATGGTATCGAATTCAGCTATATGGATCACACCCCAATTATCAAGACGCTACATATTCGGCGTGAGGATAGCTCTGATTATTTAGATAGTGACACAAATTCCCATTGTAGCCAATATGAGGATATTACCTCCATGAACCTTTTCATGGATACTTTTTGTCCTTACCTTAACCCCCACTGAACTTAAAATTGACCTTGTATACCCTTCCCTTATCTATTGGGACCAACAACGTCATGTGCCATTAGTCCTCTTTGAGAATTATGAGGCTATCACAAAATTCATGGGCATACGAGATATAATTCCAATTAGAGATCATAAGAAAGATTTTTACATTGACTTAGATACTGTGCCTATTTAGGAAAGGAAGTTGAGTTTCATGGTCAAAAAAATTTAAGAAAAAGTGAGGGTAAAAGTTCCAAAGAAATGCCTCAGAAAAAGAAAAAGTCCAAGTCACACAATGAAAACCTATTTGAGGCGTTGGGTGACAAATGAGTAAAAAAATCAATAGACAAGAAAAGTGACCATGCCAAGGCTGAAAATTTTATAGAGACACCCTTGGAAGAATATCTCAACCTTCCTCCTTGTAGACACCCATAATTACACCCCAGCAATTTAAATACTTAAATTGCGCTAATTATCTCTCGTTACGGAAAATTGACGACATATCGTCAAAAGTGCTCATATTCTCTCTTATCGTCATTAATTAATTACAATACGCTAATTAGTTAAGTCGCATATCCAACAAACACCCTAATTAACAACCTTCCATTAATTAATCACCCCTTCTATCTAGACTAATTAATTATTATTAATTAATTAGCTTTCCCTTTCATTTAACCAATAAATCAATATTTAATTGATTTAATCCCCTTCTAATAGCCTAAATTGTACTAATATTCCTCTAATTAGCTTCTATAAGCTTACATCTACCTATTAGTTAATCACCTTTGATTAATTAAGACACCCCCAACTCCCATGAATTGCTAAGTATAAATTAAAGCCTTCTAAAGTAAGGTTACCTTTTATAAAAAAACATTATCCATTCCTAATCTTGTTTTACTTTTATCCCACATGCAAAGGGATCAAGTGTTTACTTTATCCATTGGGCTATATAAGGAGCCCTCCTCCTACCTTTATACCTACACCTAAACTTCTTGAGAAGATAAAATCAAATCATATAGCAAAATAGACTAAAAGCTTTCCTTTTTTTTCTTGAGAGTTCGCCACTTTGAGAGTTAAGCCTCTTTTCTAGCAAAAGTCCTTAGGTCATATGGGAGGTGTCAAAAGGGTCTTGTAGCCCAAATTTGATAAGCCCCATTCCTAGGTTCTTGGAATATCAAGAACAACCACTTTGATTTGCCATGGAGCCTACATAGGTTCACCCATTTAATTTTGTTGTTAATTAAGAGAATAGAGGATTTAGACAACTAGCATGTTAAGTTTCAAAGTTTTAATATGATAAATGTTAGTGTCTAACCTTGTTTAATTCTTATCTTGATGGTGCTTTGTATTTTGCTTAATTTTGTTAATTAAGACTACTAGGTGTTAGTCTTTATTTTCATTAGCTTAAATTAGCAAATCATGCACACATTTGGCATGCCCAGTGGGACCTAGTCCCTTGGCATTTTAGTTTAAATTTCATTATTTTGGCTAACTTTTGATATGCACATGTAGTAATTAATGTCCATTTTCTTGGAATTTTTACTAATTTTATATGTGTAATTTCTTGTTCATAGCCATCATTTTAATGGGTTGTTGCCATTTTTAAACTAACTTGCTAAAATTTGAAGTATTGTGAGCTTTCTTGTGTTTTTTTCGTATTTTGGTTGCAGGGGTGGTACAGGCACACTACTAGAAGCACAGCACATTTATGGTGGTGTAGGCACCTCTTGGGTGGCGCAGTTGCACTATCGGAGCCTGATTATTTGTTTATCAGCCACAGGCACATATGCACCGATCCCAGTGCACATACCCTAACCAGTGCGTAGACGCACTAACCTGGAAGCGGAGGTGTTATTTCATATTGTACCTTCACTATAATGCAAAACCTGTCAGACCAGCACATACACCCTAACCCAAGCACACATGTTGTTTTGGTGGCATAGACACATTTCTAGTGGTGCAAGCATTCTGTCGAATTTGATACTATTTTACAAAACGGTGGCGCACACACTTTTCCAGTGCACACACTTTTCCAGTGGCGCACACACTTTTTGGTAGCGCAAGTGTTCTATGCAAAACCAAGCCTATTTTTATCAAAAATAGTGCATACATTCTTACGTGGCGCACACACCCCTTGGGTGGCACAAGTACATGGTAAGCCAGAAACACACAGAGTGGCACATATGCCCTAACCCATGCACAGACACAAAAATAGGGGCACAGGTGTCTTTTTGTTTTCTTGAAGTTAATGTGTTGAGGTGCTAACATTCTTGTAGGTTTTATCTAATTAAATACTCGTCTTTGTAGGGTGTTTTTACATGCTTTTACTTGATTAGATAAAATTTACATGTTTACTTATAGGAATAAGATCATGTATGCTCTTCCCTCATGTCCCTTGGGGTGATCTTGGGAATCAAAAATGATTCTTAGGTCCTTTTGATGCTTTGAGGTTGTTAGGAATATTTGAATTGGAATTGGTTAACTTGGTGTGTTTGAATTAAAGTGTTTTTCCATTTGATATCTTTTTAGATTTTGGAAACATCATGTATGCTCTTCTCTTGCATCCTTGGATGATCTGGAGAATCAGAAATGATGTTTACTCTTTTGATGGAAAACTACTAAAATCGTCATATATGACCAAAACACCACGCTTGTCAAAGAAAGGAGGAATAAAAAACGAAGTCAAAAACTACTAATACAATTGTTATATAGGTTTTCAAAAGGTGTTCAAGAAAACCACACCTAATTAAACAAGATAAAAAGAACAACATATTCAAAACACTATATTACAGGTTTCAGAAAAGGGTACGTCCCTATCCGCTCAACTGGAACATAACCCCTTTGGCATAACGCCTTAAGCTACAACAATGGGGTGGTTCGGGAACCCCAAAGTAGTCCACGCAAGAGGGAACCTTGTGGACGAAACGGGAAGTGCTCCGCACTACCTACTTGACTAGTGATTCCTTTGTGAGATAGCGTTACCGGTTGTCCGTATGGCGACCCCAATGATAGTACATGTAGATGCACTAGTTGCCTACTGTTCTTGAAGGGGGTAAAGTAAAGTTGAGATACTCCCAAACTAGTCAGTGTGACTTTTTGGGTAAATCGCACTCACTTAAGACAACTTTGTAACACCTAGGGTGAGAGAACCACCTAGGAAGATATTCTTTGGCTAGGAGCCCACTTTGACCATTCTAAAATAGTGTTGAGTTGTGAGCCATCTTTTCATCATGAAACATGTGACACGTTACTTTAGCTTAGTTTTTCACTTGCCTTAAGGCGAGGTGAAACTCTGCCGGAGTGAAGCCAGCATTTTTCATCGCCTTCCTTCACATTATTTTGACACTTTGTTGATCAAAAGAAGGGTGACTACCTCTGTGTTACCAATTGATTGTTTCTGCCACTTTTTTATCCATTTACGCCCATCCATGTTTACGGCTGGGTAAGTTAAACATCTAAAGTGTGTGGAGGCGTATTCATATCATTGGTGGCCTTTGTGATCTTGATACCCACGTCAAGATATTCGTTGTAGTTAGGTGTGGTTCGTCATCTTGGACTCCCTTAGAAATGTTACCTTGTTTGTATGGTATCACTAAAATTTTGGTATTTATGTCTTGTTTCTTGTAAACTCAACCTAAGTACACATTTTAACTATTCCTAGTTATACTTTGAGCTTTTAGTTCGATTCTATTATTACCTTGATTTTGAAGAGTGCTACATGTTACCACTTGTGTGTGTTGTATCAATAGCATCTTGATATCAATACCTTACTTTCTCGTAAATTTTGGTCAACATATCTTGGTGATATTGTTGTGTCACTCACAAATTGTAACTGGCACTTTTTGGGATATAGGTCTTAATCAAATTTGAGCTCGCTTCTAGTATATCTTGTTGGGAGGTCACATTAACTTTTTATATTTACTTATGTCTTGTTCATTCTCTTGAACTTGGCATAAGTGAGAACATCTTGTTAATTATCTTGCGGCGCTAAACTACTTTTTGAGACATAGTCTAGGAAGTACTTCATTTGATAGGCTTAGATACCAAACATTTGTGTCACTGGTGATTTATCACTCTATCACATTGGTATTCTCACATTCTTATTCATTCATATTCTTGGCAATTCATCTTTCATTTCAATTAGGTGTGGTCACAAACTTTTGAACATATTTACAACTTACCTTAGTGAAATTATCACAAATCATGGCTCTCAAACCATGATTAGGACTCAAGAAACAAACATACGAGGAATAAAAAGTGCATGCTTAGGAAGCCTCAAACAGACAAGGGTCAAACCATTTCATTGAACATGATCTAGGGCCTCTTTTTTCTGTGGAGAAAGAGATATAAGATATGGTCGATCATAGTGGTGATGAATTGGAATCCCCACACGTAGAATTCAAATTTGAACCTACTTTATTAGACGAGTTTCTTTTTAGAAATAAGGATAGAGTGTGAGCATGGGTCGTAGAATTAGGGGCCAAAATGCCCACTGAAAACAAAACAATCCTACCTGCGAATAACGTTAATGAGGAAGAAAGACCCCATATCAACATGGAGGATATTTTGACACATGGACATGATTCTACCTCCAACATAGGAAATGATAAAGTGGTGGGACATAGAATACCCTTTATCAAAGTGCCACGTAAAAATAGGATAGGACATGAGAATGGTGAAGAACCTCCATAATACGAGGAAGAGGAGGAACCTTTAGAAGAAGAAACCACAATTCAACAAAAAATTAGTACCCTAAGCTGACAATTAGCTTTGCTAACCTCTCATGTACAAAAGGAATCAAGAAAAAACATTCAAAAGTCGAGGCCTAAGGTCAAGATCAGTGAACTCCATAGAGAAAATCAAGGAGAAGACGATACGGGGTATCATCGAGTATATATCCCCGCTTCTCCCACTAAAGAAAAATTTCTCGCACAAGAGGTATAGTCTATGAAAGAAACACTAGCAAGCCTTCAAGAGAGAAATATAGGGAGCATTAGAAAGTATCAATATGAAGAATTATGTCCCTATCCTTTTGACAAGACTATGACCCTTCAACCTTTTCCTAAGAAATTTGACATGCCAAAATTTGACAAATATAAAGGGAAGGGAGATCCACGAGGATCATGTCAAAGATTTCTATATGGCATGTCAAGAGGTGTCCTATAGTGACAATTATCTCATAAGACTTTTCCCAAGAGTCTAGGAGGTCAAGCCTTGGAGTGGTTTACACGTTTACCTCGGGGATCAATTTTCACTTAGCTAGAATTGGCAGAAAGGTTTGTGTGTCACTTCTCATACAATATAGAGAGTGATGTCACCATGGTAGATTTATGTGGCACCAAACAACGCCCTAATGAGACTTTTTCCAGCTTCCTACAATGGTGGAGAGGGATAGCTAGCCGCTTCCCTTGCGCTTTCCCTGAAAAATCAGTTGGTTAGTATTTTTGTGCCCAACCTCAATCCGGACATAGCCTTCCACCTCCAAATGCATTGTGTTCGCACTTTTGAGGAGGTCATTGAAAAAGGGGTTCAAATAGAGAAAGCTCTCATTGCCAAAGGAACTCTCAAGTCCCAATCTAGATATAATCAAAATGTTAAACCCACGGAGAAGCCAAAGGTTTTTAACAAAAACAAAAACGTGGTAGGAGACGGATCACTGATTCCAAACGTGTACAAGTGGTTCAAACTGGTCAACCTTTTAAACTGACCAAAGGACCAATTCAACCACCACCAAAGTGAATAATGTTCACCCCTCTTAATGAACCTTTGTCAGTTATATTAAAATAATTATATGCGGCTCACATGGTGACATATCCTACAACACAACCATTTGATGACAATGCTCCAAAACCGTCATGGTACAAGGAGCATGAATATTGCGAAATGCATCGTGTCAAGGGACATAAGACAGAAAAATGTCTGTGACTTTGTCATTATATCCAAGACCTCATCAACAATGGGGAGATAGAGGTGGACAACCCTGAGAAAACTTAGACACCCAACGAAAAGATGGGGATATATAAAGAGCCATTCCCCAAACATGATAAATCAGAAAAGTCAAGCTAGATCGGGAGATTCATCCCAAGGTTGTAAAGTAGTGAATTACTTATACACCAAAAAAGACAAAAATTATTATGATTCACTTATTAGATGTATTCTCTCTCCTACTGACCATGTCAACACCATCCAAATCAAGGGAAAGGATTATGCCGCGGTAACAAGGCGTGCCCGCCTCGTGATTCTAGAAATCTTCTCCATCAACCCCACAAACTGGTAAATACAACCTCTTAGAGCAACTTGAGAAGATATCTGCTAAGATTTTGATCTTAGATCTTCTTAAGATATCCAATGTACACAAAGACATTCTATACCAAACTCTTCAGGGGTCGAGAGTGCCATTAGAGGTAGATCCTACACATCTCCAAGCCATAGTAGCAAACATCATACCAAATGAACATATTGCCTTCAACCATAGGGAGATCCCTACTAAAAATCCAACGCATAATCTTCCTTTGTATATTGAGGTAGTTATTACCCATAGGAAGATCAAATGAGTGCTTGTGGATAACAGATCAAGGTTGAACATCTACACACTAAAGTTGGTTAAACAGTTGGGACATACTGAGGCAGATCTTGAGTCAAATATCATCACTATCACCGCTTATGACAACGCGGAAAGGGAGTCAATGGGCACAATCATATTGCCCATGGAGGTGGGTCCCACTTGCCATCAAACAAAGTTTCATGTCCTGGACTTGGAACTTCCGTATAATATGCTTCTAGGCCGACCATGGATTCATGCCATGTAGGTTGTGTCATCAACGTTCCATCAGTGCATTAAATTGAAGCATGAGGGACACACCATTACAATACAAGGAGATTCAGAGCCCTTCGCTCATTACAGAGATCTCAATAGTTTTGCACATAAGGGCACATATGCATGTCCCTCTATCGATATAGTTGTCCCTCTCCAATCTAAAGCCATAGAATCATGAATAGATTTGGATTCTCTCAGTTCTTGCGCCCATGGTGCATCTACATCAACCTCTCCTTTTGATTCATGGGAGATGAAAATCCTTGAATATGGCTGTAGAGAATATAATGTGCAGCAAGCCCTCTTAGTTTCAGACCTCTCATTGTCACCCAAGACTAGAGGTCGACCCAACTATCGCTTCAGAAGACCTAGAAATGAACACACTATTGGGTCATTCTTACCTAGAGGCTTGTTGGCTGAAGAAAAATTATTAGATCCACCTACAACATGGGTCCCAGAGGATACTCAACCAACCTGTTATCAAACCCCTGCATATAAGAAATCCAGTAAAATGATGTACTCCATGGGCTACAAGGGCCTAGGATGTGGAAGAAATGAACAAGGACAAAGAGAACCAGTGCCTCTTCCGCATTTTAAAACAAAAAGATATGGCATTGGAATTCACCCTCATGGATCACACCCCAATGATCAAGATGCTAAATTTTCTGAACGTGAGGATAGCTCTGACTATCTAAACAGCGATACGGATTCCCATTATAGCCAATATGAGGATCTTGCCTCCATGAACCTATTCATGAACAATGTTTTCCTAACCATAACCCCTACAGAACCAACCCTTGACCTTGTTTACCCTTCCCTTGTTGAATGGGACCAACAACGTCACATGTCACTAGATCTATTTGAGAATGATGAAGCTATCACAGAATTCATGGGTATTCGGGATACAATTCCCATTGGAGACCACAAAAAATGATTCTATATTGACTTGGATACTTGCACCTACTTCGGTGAGGAGGCTGAGCTTCGTGGTCAACAAAACTTAAGAAAAGTGAGGGCAAAAGTTCCAAGACAAAGCCTCGGCAAAAATCAAAGTCCAAGTCGCACAGTGAAAACCTCTTTGAGGCACTGGCCGAAAAACAAGTAAAAAAATCAAAGGACAATGAAAGTGACCATGCTAAGGATGAAAATCTCATGGAGACATCCTTGGATGAATATCTCAACCTTCCACCTGATCCTACGCGTATGGAGGACTTGTCAAAATTACTATTCAAGAGACTATTGATGTGAATATTGGTATAGAAGAGGACCCAAAAATAGTCAAATTGGGAGCATCACTCTCGGAATGGGAACAAAAACATTCACCATACTACTATGGTAGTTTATAGATGTATCCGCATGGTCCTATAAAGATATGTCGACTTAGATCTAACTTTGTTCGTGCACAACCTAGTTGTGCATGCGGATGCTAAGCCTATTAAGCGAAGCTCGAGAAAGATGCACCCAAGGGTAGCCCTACTAGTTAAATAAGAATTAGAAATATTTATTGGGGTAGGATTCATTCATCCTATTGATTACTCGAATGGATATCCAACATCATTCATGTCTAGAATACTCCTATCGGTATCGAATTTACACGGATTTTAGAGACATTAATAAGGCTTGCTCTCTAAGGATGATTTTTCACTTCCAAATATTGACATGATTTTGGATTCAACAGCGAGGATATGAGATGTTATCTCTTATGGATGCCTTTTCAGGATACAACCAAATGAAGATTGCTTGATGAATATTAGCACAAAACAACTTTCATGACTCTTTGGGGTACCTTATGTTACCAAGTAATGCCATTCGGCCTTAAAAACGCAGGAGCTACTTATCAGTGGGAAATGACAGTAATTTTTCATGATATGATTCATGATATCATGGAGGACTATGTGGATGACATCCTCAGAAATTCTAAGACAAGAGAGGATCACCCTGTTATTTTGTGGTGTATCTTTGAATGCCTACGAGAGTATAAGGTTAGGCTAAACCCAAAGAAATGCGTATTCGACGTGTTATCAGGAAAACTGTTGGGCTTCAATGTATCAAGAAGAAGAATTGAGGTAAACCCTGCTAAAAAGTGTCTCATTATTACTAAAATGCCTCCTCCTAAGAACATTAAGTAATAGCGCACTCACGGGGAAAATATAGGTTATTCACCACTTCATCTCCTAGCTTGCAGATAAGTGCCATTCATTCACCCACCTACTTAAAAAGGATGTCACCTTCATCTGGGGACTAGAGCAATAATAGGCCTTCACTTTTCTTAAACAATACTTGGCCAATCCATGTGTCCTCATACCTCCAACTCCTAGTGAACCACTCTTGCTTTATATCTCTACTACACAATTTTCTATTGGTGCACTGCTTGCCCAATACGACCTTGGTCACAAAGAAAAAGTGGTGTATTATCTCAGTCGCACTCTCATCGCTTATGAGCTCAACTATCCCCAAATTGAAAATTCTTGCTTGGCTGTTATTTTTACTTTTCAAAAACTTCACCATTATCTATTGAATACCAAAACCAAGTGATATCCAAAGTTGACCCACTCAAGTACTTGCTATCTAAACCTGCCCTCATGGGTAGAATGGCTAATTGGATCATTCTACTAAGTGAATTTGATATAGAATTTGTACACCAAAAGTTGGTTAAGGGAAGAGTACTCATAGATCAATTAGCAGAAGCACCTTTGCAAGGCACTGAACCTTTGAATCTGGATCTACCTGTAGACACCAAATTTGTGTCTTACGACCCCCTGTGCCCCGCATCTCATTTCGCAACCTAACCTCATCACCTAAACCTTACACAATTATTTATTAATTACCTTATAATTAATAAATCCACATCACCATACCTGCCACCTCATGTCGCCACCTCATCATGACCTAGTCTTAACCCTAAACTAACCTAATTAAGACCTATAACTTGGTCCAATTCCACACCTATGACTAATTACTCCTCATCCGCACCTAAAACCAACTTCATAATGACTTGACCAAGCCCGCAACTAATCCCTCGGGAGAAAAGGAGGGAAAGCTGGCTATTTTACCAAAAATAGCCCGCTTTGACCTGACCGATACCGGTTCCTATTCGACCGCCGTCGGTTGCATAACCGCCATCGGTTCCCTGTAAATGACCACTTCCAACCAAAAACAAAGGATCGGATTTTCATTTGATCAAAAAGAAGGAGAAATCATTGAAAGGATCCAGATTTTGCTGGGCCGAGTAGAGACAAGTGAAGAAACAGGAAGAGTTTGCAGAGAAGAACATCAAGCCCAAGACTGCAACTAAATAACCAAGGCCCCGTAACACTCATCCGAGCAGCAGAAGAGGAGATAACTCATCTTGGGTTGTCAGATCATCCAACTTGGGTCCTGTCTTCATCATCACAGTCCTGAAACCTGCATCTGCATCAGGGACTAGTGAGTAGTGTTTTATATATGTTTCTAAGCACCGTTTTCTTGAACTGTTGATCAATAGTAATCATAAGTTTATTCCTAGATCTACCACCAAAGAACATCTTGCACTTAACCTTCACCCATACATCCTGATATTGCCCAGAAGGCCATTTTACCACACTCTGAGTCTTCCCTATCCTCCCATCATTCCCCTCAGCCATCCACCAATCTTAATAACCCCACAATCACCTTGCAACCAACCCCTATCCAGAAGCACTTAGATTGCTGACCCTACCGGTATCGTTTATCCCCTACCGGCAGTGGTTCTCTAACCGTGGTCGGTTATCCAGTGACCGGCGTCGGTCACTGTGACTTATACCCCCAAAACCTTTTTCTCACCTATTTGCTACCTAACAACCTCAGATCCAGTCTGGTTTATCCCTCTAACTCAACCTGAATGTATCAACGACCAGTAACCGAACAAACAAAGTGACGCTTTATTATTGATAGTTTAGCTTCTATTGCTTTGTAACGAGATACCTAAATCGTGATTTTGCAATAGCTTTCTTTATTATCATTTGTGTTAAATCGTATTAAAAGGGGAACTGACCACCTTCGAAAGGAAGTTTTATATTTCCTAGGCCTAAGGCAGCTCCCTCATTTATTGTCTAATTAAAATTTGGTGGTCTTGTATTCTTACTTGTAGGTAGTCCTTCCAAAACAAAAAGGAGTTCTTCGCAGTCGATCTGATCTTTCTCTACGGTACGCACACACCATCTCAACATTCAACAGGTATTCCTCCTAGCCCTAACCCTTATCTGTTTCTCAAAGGAATGATAGGATAGAAGCAAGTCTATTCTGCAGAGCCGAAACCATTCCGTGCGAAACATTTTGGCACGCCCGGTGGGACCCATTTCGGGTTTCTGTTTCTCTTGCTTGTTTTCATTTTAGGAAGCATACTTGCTGTTGCTGTTTTTGTTATATTTAGTGAAGAATTTGTCTTGCTTTCCTAGTTTCGCATTAGTGAAAGTCATCTTTTGCTTCATCGAATATCATTTTTGATTTGGGTTTAAAACACGTGCATTACATTCTTGCTTGTTGTTTTCAATTCTAGTGAACATAGACTAAGTAACAGGTCATACACGTGGGGGTGATTTCCATGGTATTGACAGGAAATTAATCTTACTTTCACTGCACAACACATACCGAATCACTTCATAATTAACACAACAGCTCAAAACATCCCCCCTTTTCCGCGGTATTCCTCCGCCCGATTGAGGTAACCTTATAAGCCAAAACAAACTTGACATTTCCCCTAAGTCTTTTGTTTAGGATTGACATCATTCCGCGTCTAAAGGCATAAGCCCACAATAATTAAAATTAACCCTAGGGTTAGTCTCTGGATTTGCGTGTGCATCTTGCTTGTTTTCAGTTCTGTTTTCTCTGTTATACACTGTCTTCTGTGATTACCTTAGAACAATTTGATAAATGCACTGAGCGTTGTTAACAATCAAATCAGCAGCTTCTTATATTTTCTTATACCAGTCTTATTACACCGACATCGGTTAACTGACCGACGTCGGCTATAGTCTAACCGACATCGGTTATCAGACCGATATCGGTTACTGTCTTTTACAGTTCCTGACAAACCAGCAACTTACCAATTTCACCATTCTGAGTCTGTTTCTGTTCTTGATAGATTGAAACCCTACTGTGTACTCCTGTCCATGGTTGTTATCACTCGAAAGCAAGCCACCGCCATGGTTTCACATGCTTGCTCTGTGCCTTTGCCTGAATCACCCCCTTCACATTCTATGGGGAACCCTACGGACACCAGTGAGATCCCTAAAATTCCTGTAGGAGATAAGGAATTTGCCAAATTTCTGGATGCTAATCCTAGCGCTGTACAATACTATTTGTCTCATGCCCTTGACCGTACACCCGACGGTCAACTCCTTGTTGGCATGCCTATCAGTATAGCTGCTCATTTAGCCCCTTCTCCGCTTTGATAACTCCGTTTTCCTTCCACATCCTTAGTCCTCGCCTACCTCAAAGCGAGCTTCGGGGTCCATACGGCACAGATTGGCTTTCCTTTGGTTAATCTTGGGCCCAACATGTCATTACCACCAACTGCTCCCACCTCGTCTCTCTTGCAGACTGTTCCATTCATGACTTGCTCTCTGCCACCTATCCACACGAGCTTTCCTTCTCAAGCTCCGCCCACCTTTTCATTTCCACACACATATCCGGTAACCTCAACAGCTTATATAGGACATCCCTATTCGGTTGCCTCAACACTTTCGTCCTCCATACCTTATCAACATTTAACCCCACCATTGTCTAGCGGTGGCCCTTGGCCCAACTTGCCTCCGTTTACCACAACCACACCATCATCTCATCCAACTACTGATTTAATTAAACAAATGATGGACAAAATGCAAAATCTAGAGGCTTCTGTTTCAGGAAGTCGTAGCACCTTGACATACGAGCAAGTTTGTCGAGAGCCCATCCACCCTTCAGTCCCCCTTCATTCATATCCTCCTCAATGGGAATTACCAAAGTTTACCCGTTTTAACAGTAAGGAGGACCCTCAACAACACTTGCGATCATTTAGACATGCCTACTATCTGATTGCTCACGACGACGCTTTACTACTCCGCACCTTTCCCATGTCCTTATCAGGACCCGCCTTGGAGTGGTACAGTGCTTTAACCCAACACTCAATCTTCTCTTTTAACCAGCTAGCCCAATCTTTCTTGGATCATTTCTCCATTAACATTGCCAAGAAAGTATCTATCACCAACCTCTATGCCATCCGACAATTTGAAGACGAATCTATCGCAGATTTCGTTGGACGATGGCGGGGCCTTATCAACCAACTTACGTATGCCTTGCCTCAGACCGAACTTATCGAACTGTTTACGCGGGCCTGCGCTAAGCACATCTCTCCTACCCTCCAAATTCAAACTTTCCGTACATTTGACGAGGCCTTTACTATGGCTCGAAAACTAGAGATTCGAGCCTTAGAGGAAGAGAAATTGCGGTTGCGCAACAAAAACCCCACTTTCCGAACCCAAGATTCCACCAACAAACCTAACATCACCAATCCTCACCCATCAACTGCTTCGAGATCAAAATGGGCCGTGCACGCGGTGATGGTAAAATCCCAACCGCCGTCTAATACCCCACCAAAAACCACCTATAAGTATAAAGCAAAGCCCATCAACTACACTCCCTTGGGAGAAACATATGGTGTGATATTGGAAAAATTGCTCAAAGCAGGAGCCATTACCTTACCTCCGGTTAAACCTCATTCCGGGTTCGATTCCACTCGTGCCATACCTTCTTGGTACAAAGAAAATGACTTCTGTAACTTCCACCACGTGAAGGGACACAGTCATGAGAACTGCAAGATGTTGAAAAACATAGTGCAGGAAATGGTTGATGCGGGGGATATAGCCCTCGATAATCCTAACGCCCCTGCTAATCGAAATTTGAAAATATTCAACAAACCATTCCGAATCATTCTTCTAACAAGATAATCTAAACCAAGATATCTTAGCCAAGGAGAGTGTTCATGAGATCCATGCGGTCTTCGATTCCCGACCAAAGACCTCCATCGAACAAATTCTGAATCAAACCTTGTCACTAACGCAAGAAATCGAACCCCCTTCCTCGCTATCAAGACAAACTGAAATCCTTGCCGTTCCTTTACCCATCAAGGAAGTAACTGCCCAGAGTTCCCTTCTCACAAATGAGCCTTCTTATACCACATCCTTGCAAGACTGTGAGCGGATGTTATCTAATTTATCTATTTCCCAAACGTCTCCTTCTACCATTCTTGCTGCACAAGAGGAAGGCTCGCCACTTCTTTTGTCATCCTTAGACGAGAAACCTCTTGAACCGACATCACCACATTCTTTAAACATGACGGATCCTCTCAAACACGCCCTCCTACCTATTAGTCCTTCATCACCTAAATCTTTTCAGCAACCGGTTGACCTCTTAATGCCTATCGATACAGTGCCTCACCTACCCCCTGTATCACACCCACAGTGGACCGGAATCACAACCCACCTTTCTTCCATACAAAAGTTCCTATTCACACGTGAGGACTGTCATTCCCTAGAAGATAGATAGGTCCTATGGGAACGTTTGAGTACGCCATATTCTACTCAAATGCAAATGACCGATCCTGATGCCTCTACCATATACCCGAAGTGTTTACAGAAGCTTAAAATGCCTATGTCCTCATCTTCACCCCCCTCATCTCTACCAAATACCTCATCCACTTCTATTAACCTAACCAAATCTTCCCCTACACTTGGGACCTCACCCATACCTAATCTAACACATCCACCTAAGCGGCTTGATTTATCTAAAAATAAAGCCATCTATCCCATTAGGAGATAGACTCAATCTCCTCAATCTATGCCGTTAACACAACTAAAACCCTCATCATCACACCTACCTTCCATATTGGGACCCCATCCCTCTACCTTACATCAATATATCATACCTCCTACGATTTCTTTTAAGCAACCTACGCCTTCTGTACCCATACAGAAATCCAAGGGTATAGCAACACCGTCACCCCGCGTATCCTGTCCACCTATCAACCCTAAACAAATTCCATTATCAAAAGATTTGTTTTCTATCACTCCTATTTCTCCGTGGTTGTTTTCTAATACCACATCATCTGTGGCCTCATCATCCAACCTAGCTTCTGCGTCAAAGAAGCCACGTTTAGTTAAAACCCATTATCAAAACTCCTTGGCTAAACCACCACCCATACAAACCAACCATACCACGTCATCACCAGAATCGACCCAGTCAATAGCCTCATTTTCCTCTGACTTTGACCCACTCAAAGGGTCTTACACCAAAATCCTTGCTATGTTGGTAGAGAATGAAACCATTTCCCTACCCCCACTTAGACCTTATGATCCATCTAAACCTCAACCTATAGGTTACGATGAGTCTAAAATCTGTGTTTACCACCACACACCAGGACATGACGTAGAGGGATGCAAAGCGTTGAAAGCCATACTTCGTCAGTCACCTCTCTCAGATAGAAAAGTTAAGAAAGACAACTTACGAAGAGAGAGACCTTTAGCTTCAATTCCCTCTCCTATACCACCTATCCCCGCCTCACCAAGATCCATCATTATTATAGCCCCACCTCTCAAAAACCATGACCTATCCCTACCATCTTCCTCCTCTCATATTCACGAGATCAATATGATTAGTGTTGCTACTCAAGGGTAGAAAAACAATGGGAAAGCGAAAGAAAACACACCTGCGGCATCTCTTTCTCCGTCCACCATCCCGATTGCACCACCACCTAAAGTGGTTATTCGTGGACCCACCTATCCCATCTCTAATGGCATTGCCCACCGAACTATGATCAAACAGCTTCACCAATCGCCTGTAAAGATGACACTGTATGATCTCATTCAGACTTCTGAATCTCATCAACAAGCTCTCGTTGAAATCCTTCAAGGGATAGAAGTTTTACCTAATGAAACCTTGCCCGTTACCTCTATTCTAACACCCAATCACGTTGCTTCGCTCACCAAACAATCTATCTCCCCAACCACATCGTCTCTGCTCTATACAAAGAAGCTTCTTTGTCGGTTTCTCCGAAGATGAAATTATTGACTTCGGTGCCGAAGATCCTGACCCTGCTCTTTTCATCTCAGAGTACGTTCGGGATATTCGGGTACATCATGTTATGATTGATGGGGGCGCTAGCCTAAACATCATCTCTTCAAAAGCCTTTCAACAAATGAATATCCCTTCTAGTTGCATGTGTGCCAACCCCATCATGTTGCGGTCATTCAATGATGCTATTACTTCTACCTTAGGCACCGTGATCCTTAACATTCGTGTAGGACCACGCACTTTACCCGAACTCTTCTATGTCCTTGAGGGAGAGTTCCAATACAATATGTTGTTAGGCCGCCCTTGGATCCGAGCTATGGGATGCGTTCCCTCCACCTTACATAGATGCATAAAATTTGAGTACGAGGGGAAGTCCTACATCGTAAAAGCTGATCCTCCCCCCTTCAAAACTTGTAATATGTTGTATCACCCTAATGATGTGCTTGTACCGGTCAAGGCACCCATTCATCCAACCCACCATCCACTTCCAGCGCACCTACACCTTGACCAATGAAACCACCGTTACAAATATTACTTCCTTTCCCATGAGATAACATCCCAACCTCCGACCCCTTAGTAGATGTTTTTCAACGCCTTACGGGGAGTACCGCTATATAACGTTAGCTCTTTCCATACCCGCAGGAGTATGGACAATTACATGCACATCCCACCTACGACCGTCGCGTGGGGGAGGTAATCTCTTACGGACCACCCCATTGCTGCACCAACCTAACGTATGGGGGTGTTGACGCATCCTCCATTACCCCTGAACCTCCTCTTGGTGTGGTTCCCTTCCAATCTGATTTTCAATACTTGAAAAATCGTCGTTTCGCCCTCACCTTCTTGACTCGCTGTGCTTGGAAAGGCTTTGGTTTTGGTCTTTATGAACAAGGCCAACATATACTCATTCCTGTGACTACACGCAAGCACAATGATAGCAGTGGTCTCGGTTTTCCTGAAACACCTACACCGGAGAAACCTCGTGTCAGTTGTATCCTTGAAGACGATGACGTCACCCCTACCAAACCATCAGCACCCACTTTGCCATCATCACCCACAAAGTCGATAGACCCTGAATCTATCCCTCCTAACTTTTTTTTTCATAAATGCTATCTTCATAGGTCCTCTCACTTATCAACGCGATAATGAGGACCCCTCTTCTCTTCCCCTTCGTATCCAGACATGATCGAAGAGGATTCACCTTCGATTAATGTTGTTGAGTGCCGAGGATGATGACTCCATCCTCACTTACCTTGGGGCGACTCCTATATTCAACACGCCTTACCGTCTGAGACTCAAACCATGTTGAATGAGTCGACTATAGAAATCAACATCCACATAGAGGAGGATCCTCACATTGTGAAGATTGGACAATCCCTTAACACATCAGAACAAGCCGCCTTTACTACCTTTCTCCGTACCCACAACCAAGCTTTCGCTTGGTCCTACGCTGACATGCCAGGAATTGATCCTACCATTGCCGTCCATAACATCACCCTAAACCCCGATTCCAAACCAGTCAAACAAAAACTGAGAAAAATACATCCACGCATTGCCCTCTTGGTCAAAGAAGAGCTTCAACGACTTCTTTCTGTTTCCTTCATCTTGCCTATTGACTATCCTCAATGGATTTCTAACATCGTACCTGTCACTAAAGTGACGGGGGGACTTCGGATATGCATGGATTTACGAGACCTTAACCTCACTTGCCCCAAGGATGACTTCCCCCTCCCAAGTATTGATCAACTTGTTGATCTCATGCATGGGCCATGAAATGCTTTCTCTCATGGATGGATTTTCGGGATACAATCAAATTTTGGTAGCCCCCCGATCAACATAAAACTGCCTTCATAACTCCTTGGGGAACCTTCATTATCGTGTCATGCCATTTGGCCTTAAGAATGCTAGTGCGAGTTATCAGCGGGCTATGACTTACATTTTTCATGACATTATGCACACTATCCTTGAGGATTATGTCGATGATCTTCTTGGAAAATCTAAACATCGCAGTGAACATCTCGATGTTTTAACCATTATTTTCGATCGCCTGTTACAATATTCAGTCCGGCTTCAACCAAAGAAATGTGTCTTTGGTGTTCTTTCGGGAAAACTTCTTGGCTTTATTGTCTCTTTGCGTGGCATTGAGGTCGATCCATCTAAAGTAAAAGCTATCCTAGAAATGCCCCCACCCAAAAACCTCAAACAATTGCGTAGTTTATAGGGTAAACTTCAATCCATCCGGCGTTTCATCTCCCAACTCTCGGATCGATGTCAACCTTTTCATCACCTTCTTAAAAAGGACATTGCCTTTCAATGGAGTGAAGAGTGTCACCAAGCCTTTGAAGCTCTCAAATCCTATCTCTTGCAGCCACCTGTGCTTATTCCACCGTAGGATGATCGCCCTTTCTACCTTTACCTTTCTGCCACTGACCATGCTATAGGAGCCATGCTCGCACATCGGGACTCGGCACGTCGAGAACAAGCCGTTTATTATATAAGTCGTACTCTCGTGGATTACGAGACTAGGTATACACATGTAGAAAAATTGTGCCTAGCCCTATCATTCGTAGCCACCAAACTTCGACATTACCTCCTGAATCACAAAAATTTTGTCATCACCAACACGGACCCCATTCATTATATGTATGCCAAACCACATCTAAACCAACGCATCACCCGATGGCTTATGCTCCTCGTTGACCTCGACCTTGAGTTTGTACAACAAAAGTCAATCAAAGGACAAACTATTGCGGACCAACTTGTGGAGGCCCCTTTACAGGGAACAATTCACCAATTTTAAATTCCCACGAACTCATCGCCACTCTTTCACTCAGGGAAGAGTCGTATCAAATGACCCTCTTCTTGATGGATCTAAATGCCAGCGCGGCGGAGGAGCCGGCATTGTTCTCATTCCTCTTGACCCGAACCTATGGATCTTTCATTCCACTCGATTTCCCCTGCACTAATAATACAGCGGAATACGAGGCCTTTGTTTTGGGTCTCCAAGTTACGTTACACTTAGGTGTCAAATCCATTAATATTTTTGGCAACTCTCAATTGGTAGTCAATCAAGTTATGGGCATCTACCAATGTAAGAATGAGGAACTTCAAAAGTACAAACATTATGTGGATTCACTTTTGACCTCATTTACTCGTTATTCTATCTAGACCATTCCCGCTCCACTAAAAAATTTACGGATACTATGGCTTGCTTAGCCTCGCAAATTCCTGCCTCACCAACTGACTCTGACATATTCGTCTTGGTCCAACAACTTTTGCCCCATCCTACTCAGCCCCGGTTGTTTGTATGATAAATAATGTGTCTGCTAATTCGCAGGATACCTGGTACCACCAATTTCACGACTACCTTACAACCTCTGTTCTCCCACCTGACCTTACTAGTAATGGCAAACATGCTTTTCTTAAAAGTGTTTCTCATTATGTCATCATGGGGGGACTCCTCTATAAACATGGCTTTGATGGCATCCTTCTTCGATGTCTCGACAGCGCGGAGGTCACCTATACCATCCAACAAGTCCATGACAGTATTTGTGGTGGACATTTTAGTGGCCTTGCCGTGGCCAAACGAATCCTTTGCCTAGGTTATTATTGGCCTACTCTTAATAACAACTGCTACGAATATGTTAAGCGTTGTGTTATGTGTCAACAACATGCCAACCTTCAACATACTCCTAGCCATCCGCTACAGGTCACACGAGATCTTTGGCCTTTCTCACAATGGGGTTTAGACCTTATTGGTGAGATTCACCCACCTTCTTCACAACATCACCATTGGATAATCACAACAACCAAATATTACACAAAATGGGTGGAGGCCATTCCACTCATTTCAATCAAAAAAGAAAAAATTGTCGAATTCGTTAACCATCACATTATCTGTCATTTTGGTATTCCTCATCGCCTAATAACAGATAATGGTAAATATTTTAAAAATAAGTTGTTACAAGACCTTTGTGACAACTTTGGTATCAAACTTAGTTTCTCATCACCTTACTATCCACAGGCCAATGGTCAAGCTGAATCTTCTAATAAAACCCTAACCAAAATCCTCATGAAAGTTGTCAATGAGTCCGGAAGAAATTGGCACGATCACATTCCCTTTGCCCTTTGGGCTTATTGTACTAGCATTCGTACCTCCACTAATGCCACACCATTTTCTTTGGTATATGGTACCGAGGCTGTCTTGCCTCTCAAAGTACAAATACCCTCCCTCAGAATATCTCTTCAGGATATTCTCACCAATGATGATTTCCACCAAGAGCGGTTAGCCCAATTAGAGCTTCTTGATGAGCGTCATCTTATGGCTCTTGATCACCTTCAAATCTACCAAAAACGCATCAAGCATGCTTATGATAAACAACTTCATGAGCGTACCTTTAAGGTTGGTGATCTTGTCCTCAAAGAGAATCAACATGTAACCAAACTAGAAAAGAGCAAACGTGGAAAATTTGCTCCTAATTGGATTGGGCCTTACATTATCACTCACACTTATGGATCAGGCACTTATCGTTTAGCTTCGCTTAATGGTAAACTTGAGCTTGAGCCCCTTAATGCCTTGCATCTTCGACCATTCTACTGTTGAAATTAGTGTTATATCACTTCTTATCTACCTTACGCTCGTCCCTTGAGCTCATTTACCACCGCATACACTTTGTTTCTTACATTTCAAAATCCAATCAAGCTCATATGGTTTGATTATCACCTCCCCTTAAAATATGCCTTCCCCTTTTTAGTCTAGTCCATGACTTCAAAGTATCAAAATGACACATTCTTAATTAAAACACTTATGGGATTTTCTTGAGTCAAACTTCCTACAAAAACTAGATGCTTTATGCCCAACGGACATCTAGACCTCTAAATTATACAATAGACTGCTCCCTTGAAGGACAGCTATATGCCAAACTATTGCTACTATTATATATAGACTGCTCCCCCGAAGGACAGCTATACATAAACACCACATCTGCTACTATAAATAGATTGCTCCCTTGAAGGACAGCTATACACAGTCAGCCTTTATCAGAAGCTTCTCGCATCGATCAACTTCATGAAGACCTCAAGAACAAAAAATACATATCCCATGTAGACTTCCCACATCGATCAGTCTATATCCAAAGCAAAATAAAATAAAAATAAAAGTAGTACTTCAAAACACTTTTGAGTCATGGACTTGTCTATTTAGGTTTGGTTCTCTTTTGTCAGAATAATCATCTTATAATAAGTTCTCTGCACCCTCGCCCACATCAACCACCTCACCTCACCATTTGTCAAAGCAACAAAACTCAAGGGACGTGACGTATATCCGATATATTGTGATTATACCACTCTTTTCACCTATCGACTTCTACTTTATCTGACGTACCTAGGGATTCAAGCTCATCCTACATTAATATGTGGTTTGTTTAGCTCTCCTCAACTATGGGACACTCTTGCCTCTTTTGCTCGGCTCTAGGATTGTGTGTTGACCTTAATCAGGACACGATTCCCCACTACTTGGGTATGCTAACTTTCGCTTTACCCTACCAACGCCAACAACATTACCCTACCACCATCAAATTTTTACCAACCAACAAATTGCCTAACCATACCTAAATTTCCTGAATTCACCTCTCCCTGGTCTTAAGGGAGAACTACATCGGTCTGAGGCCCTTCCTTGCTTTGTGCAATGGGCTATGTAGGCAGCACTTAGGAGACATGGAGTCTCCCAAGGTTAGCTCGACCATCTCCTACCATAACTTATCATGTGTGGTAAATATAAATATTTTTGTGTATTTCTATTTTAATCACATTCCTCTTTATCCTTTTTCAAAACACCGAAAGTCAAAACACAAACATTCTTATTATTATCGTAACTCAAATCAACATACATATTTAGTTTTATTTAGATGTTAAACAAATACATCTTCTCTATCATCGACATGCAGGTCGGCATCCTTATTTATTCTTATACCTCGATAACATTTATTTCGACCCTCACCCCTCATCCCGAACCAGGTGATGATCGTGATCGTCGATGCCTCTCGCCGGGCCTCTCTATCCTCAAAGGTACCACGGCTATTGGTACCGCCCACTGATCTGCCAATCTCTCCTGTAACATATGAATACGCTCCCTCGCATGGAGGTATCTCGCCTCTAGTCCCTCTGCCCGTGACTCCGCAACCGCTAACAATCCTCTCGCCTCATTCACCTGTGTTTGGAGCTGATGAACTAAACTCTGCAGACGATCTCTCTCCGCTGTAATCATAGCTATGTCAGGACGATCACGTACCCCTCGTAGCTCTGTTACCCACCATAATCTATAGGCCTCTGTCGTTCCTGCATCCATTACCCTGCGATCGGCTGCTATCTCCTCTGGTCCTTCTGGAGGTGTTGGCCGGGGAGGTGAGAATGCTGCCTCGGCGTCGATCCTCATATATGGTCTATAAGCCAGGGGTATATCCTGCACAAATCCAAATTGTCACCGCACGCGATCTAGAGGAATCCTCTCGTATTCACCCGGCCTATGCCCTGCGATCCACCTCAATCGCTCTACACCCCTCAACTCCTCAGCTATGTGCTCTGTCACCATATAGTTCCCGTACGGCCTCCAAAAATATCCGCAATCGTCACCATCTCCCATACCTGTCTATAATACTCGATGTCATCTATCACGGCCTGGGATCTCGCTTCTTGTTCTGCAATACCCCAATTTCGCCCCTTATTTACTAATAGCCCTTTTACCAACATCGCCTATATCCACCTTCGTTGACAACCCTTTGTTAACCTATTCGGCCCGACCCACGGCCGTCACCTACCATTTGGCCCGACCCAAGGCCGCAACCAACCTATTTGGCCCGACCCACGGCCGCAACCAACCTATTTGGCCCGACCCACGGCCGCAACCAACCTATTTGGCCCGACCCAAGGCCACAACCAACCTATTTGGCCCGACCCACGGCCGCAACCAACCTATTTGGCCCGACCCACGGCCGCAACCAACCTATTTGGCCCGACCCACGGATGCAAACAACCTATTTGGCTCCGACGCAAGGTCAGAACCTACCATTTGGCCCGACCCACGCCATGCAACCAACCTCTTTGGCCCGACCCACGGCCGTAACCTACCATTTGGCCCGACCCACGGCCGTAACCTACCATTTGGCCCGACCCAAGGCCGCACCTAACCATTTGGCCCGACCTAAGGCCGCACCAATTAAATACCATACCCACCATCAACGTTTTATTTTATCCATCCATCATGTACCTTTTTGTTCAATCGAGCTCACCTGTTCGTGTTTTAGCATGATTAGGGTCCTTGACTTGATCAGTCGACCAACTTTGCCTAGACCAAGACCGTGACGTTTATCTCAACCAAACCAACCATTTGGTACTACCGAACATGCCTAAACGTTCCTGTACCTTACCCGTTATATCCCCTGGAGCTACTTCCTATGCCTTGGATACCAGGATTATATCACCCTTGTTTGGATAAACTATCGACCTTTGCCTATGAATTGCTTGTTTGCTCTTCAAATCATATACCCTGGTCGCACTACTGCATTTCAACATGCGTCTGCTTCCTTGGACCTACCCCACCCTCTTACCGTTATCTCAACACCATTTACCCTTTATCAACCCTATCCCTGCTTTCACGCTACCTCAATCTGTGATAGATTTGAGGGGGATTACCTATACCCTTAACAGGGGTAACCACTTCTTATTATTGTCCGTGCAACTTTACAAAACAAACTACATGACAATAAGGGGCTAATGTAGACACCAAATTTGTGTCTTACGACCCCCTGTGCCCCGCATCTCATTTCGCAACCTAACCTCATCACCTAAACCTTACACAATTATTTATTAATTACCTTATAATTAATAAATCCACATCACCATACCTGCCACCTCATGTCGCCACCTCATCATGACCTAGTCTTAACCCTAAACTAACCTAATTAAGACCTATAACTTGGTCCAATTCCACACCTATGACTAATTACTCCTCATCCGCACCTAAAACCAACTTCATAATGACTTGACCAAGTCCGCAACTAATCCCTCGGGAGAAAGGAAGGAAAGGGCTATTTTACCAAAAATAGCCCGCTTTAACTTGACCGATACCGGTTCTATTCGACCGCCGTCGGTTGCGCATAACCACCATCGGTTCCTCAGCTGTAAATGACCACTTCCAACCAAAAACAAAGGATCGGATTTTCATTTGATCCAGATTTCACTGGGCCGAGTAGAGACAAGTGAAGAAACAGGAAGAGTTTGCAGAGAAGAACATCAAGCCCAAGACTGCAACTGAATAACCAAGGCCCAGTAACACTCATCCGAGCAGCAGAAGAGGAGATAACTCATCTTGGGTTGTTAGATCATCCAACTTGGGTCCTGTCTTCATCATCACAGTCCTGAAACCTACATCTACATCAGGGACTAGTGAGTAGTGTTTTATATATGTTTCTAAGCACCATTTTCTTGAACTGTTGATTAATAGTAATCATAAGTTTATTCCTAGATCTACCACCAGCAACATACTGCACTTAACCTTCACCCATACATCCTGATATTGCCCAGAAGGCCATTTTACCACACTCTGAGTCTTCTCTATCCTCCCATCATTCCCCTCAGCCATCCACCAATCTTAATAACCCCACAATCACCTTGCAACCAACCCCTATCCAGAAGCACTTAGATTGCTGACCCTACCGGTATCGTTTATCCCCTACCGCCAGCGGTTCTCTAACCGTGGTCGGTTATCCAGTGACCGGCGTCGGTTACTGTGACTTATACCCCCAAAACCTTTTTCTCACCTATTTGCTACCTAACAACCTCAGATCCAGTCTGGTTTATCCCTCTAACTCAACCTGAATGTATCAATGACCAGTAACCGAACAAACAAAGTGACGCTTTATTATTGATAGTTTAGCTTCTATTGCTTTGTAACGAGATACCTAAATCGTGATTTTGCAATAGCTTTCTTTATTATCATTTGTGTTAAATCATATTAAAAGGGGAACTGACCACCTTCGAAAGGAAGTTTTATATTTCCTGGGCCTAAGGCAGCTCCCTCATTTATTGTCTAATTAAAATCTGGTGGTCTTGTATTCTTACTTGCAGGTAGTCCTTCCAAGACAAAAAGGAGTTCTTCACAGTCGATCTGATCTTTCTCTACGGTACGCACACACCATCTCAACATTCAACAGGTATTCCTCCTAGCCCTAACCCTTATCTGTTTCTCAAAGGAATGATAGGATAGAAGAAAGTCTATTCTGCAGAGCCGAAACCATTCCGAGCGAAACACTAACAAATACCTCATTACTATACATTGAAGAATCTATCGTCTGGCGTATACATTTTGATGGGTCCTTTACTTTTCACGGTTCATGTGTAGGGGTGGTCCTCATTACTCCTTCTAGCGACCCTAACCAAAAGCTTTTCGCTGGGTTTTCCTTGCACAAACAATATCATAGAGTATGAGGCACTTATCGCAGGGATGAAGCTCACTATCAAATGGGACATCCACCATGTCAAGGTTGTGGGTGATTCTTAGTTAATTATTAAGTAGGTTAATGATGAATACAAGGTTAAAGATGAAAATATTATACCTTACAAAATCTGGTAGAAACTCTAAAAGAGTACTTTGTGTGCATTACATTTGAACAAATTCCAAGAGTGTAAAATAGATCTGTAGATGCTATGGAAACAATGGGTTCTATGCTCCGTATTCCACCAGGAAATAATGACATGCCATTCTTTGTGGAAAATTTATGCTAGCCTACGTATGACATGCCAAAGTCCTGTCTGGCTTGTGATGTTGTTGGTCCCAATTCCCGTGGTATGAGCCCATCTTTACCTATCTCAAGGACAACATGTTCCCTCCCAACATTTCCCGTTCTGAGAAACAAAGCCTCATTCACCAAATAGCCCATTACACCCTTTTAGGAGGTACGCTTTATCGTCATGGCTACTGATGGGAATCTATTACGTTGTCTCGATATGATGGAGTCGATCCAAGCGATCAAAGAAGTACATGAAGGGGTGTGTGGAGCACATACTAATGGCATGGTTTTGGCCAAGAAATTGTTGAGAGTAGGCTACTATTGGCCTACCATGGAAACTGATTGTTGCAATTATGTCAGGAAGTGTGTACTTTTCCATAAGTATGGAAACTTCATCCATGCTCCATCGCAACCATTGCAACCTATCACTACCCCATGGCCATTTTCTAAATGGGGACTTGACTTGATAAGGAAGCTTACCCCTACCTCATCCGATGGTCATGCCCACATCATCACAATCTACTAATTACTTTAAGAAGTGGGTGGAATCTTTCCCCTTAACCTATGTAACAGGGCTCAAATTTCCAAATTTATCATGAATCATATCATTTATCGGTATGGCATTCCTGCAGCCATTATTACGGATAATGGAAAGTCATTCAAGAATAAAACTATAAAGGGTATCTGTCAAAGCTTCCAAATCAGGTTAAAATGGTCTACACCATATTATCCCCAAGGTAATGGATAGGCCGAAGCCACAAACAAGACTTTGGTGAGAATAATGGAGAAGATGGTTAGTAAAACAGGTCATAATTGGCACTTGCAAATCCACCCATCTCTTTGGGCTTACAGGACCTCCATTCACACTCCTACAGGTGCGACGCCATATTCTCTAGTATTTGGGATGAAATCTATCATCCCACTAGAAATTGAACTTCCTTCCCTAAGAATCTCTCTTAGGGACTATCTGGATAAAGATGAAGATTACCGGGTGGCTAGACTGGCTGAATTAGAGCTCCTAGATGAGAAGTGCATTCACACCCTTAATCACCTCAAAGTGTATTAGAACAGATTCTCTAGAAACTACAACAAGATAATCATACCTCATCGGTTTGAAGTTGGTGATTTGGTCATGAAGGAGAATCAATTCAATATGAGAGAAGAACAAGAAAAGAAAGGAAATTTCGAACCCAGATTGGTTAGGACCTTATGTTATAGTGGCCAAATACAGCACAAGAGCATTCAAACTTTCTCACCCTAATGGTGATGAGCTCTGTGAGCCCATGAATGCCATGCACCTTAAGCGGTTCTATGCTTAAGCATGGCACATAATCAAAAAAGCAAAAAAATCAAAAAAACATGGTAAAATGATCAAAAATACAAAAAAATCAAAAAGAGAAAAAGAAAAGAGAAAGCATTTCATCCACAAGTGAAAACCACGCAATTGTGGTGCTTTACATAGGTCCTTGGGTGAAAACCAGTTTCTAACACCTTGGGAGGATTCATTGTTCACAAGCATCTTACATCTGGAGGGTACTTTTACTTGGCCTAGCCCTAGTTCTGCCTTCGAGATTCCCTATGAGCCCAATCCTGTCAAGCCTTGATCCAACTTTGTCTTCTTTTATTCATCTGTGAGGGGCATGGTATTTTTTTATTCCCCATCTTATGTTGGGGGCAATTCAATGACTTCACCTTCTTATTCATACGCGCATGGCCTTTGCCCTTGTATATTCCCCATCTAACGCTGGGGGCATCCATGCTTTCTTGGTTACCTATGCATAACTCGAAAACCATTAGAAAACAACACAAAAACAATAGAAAATTGTTTCTCAAAAACTACAAAAACATTCAAAATGTCGAAAAACCCTAAACAATAGAACATTGTTTCAAAAAACACAAAAATAATTAAAAAAACAACATTTACAAAAACATTTACTTAAGTTTACTTGCATTGTCTTGTTTCTTGCTTTGCTTGTTTGCTTGTATAGTTGCTTCATGTTTATGCATTTGTGTTGTTTGTTTCTTGGGCATACTTTGTTAGGATTCATCTTTTCTTGCTTAGATTAGATTTATTCTTGCTTGTGCATATTGAGGTATGTTTTTGCATGCTAGTGAATCATGGTGCATTATTATGTTCATTCATTATGTTCTTTGTTAGCATTTGATTGTGTTTATTGCATGTGCATTGTTTTGTTATCATTATCATCACATCTAACATCATCTATACATCATATATCAAGAAAAAGCTAAGTATACATCATACATGAATGCTAAGCTAGTCATCACATATTGTATCATCAAATTGGGGCAAGAGGTATCACAAATATCAAAATATATCCCCCTGCACCCATATCATCATATCATCCCATCCACTAAGTATGGCACATCACATAAACAAACACATTTGATATATTCTACAAGATCAATCGTCTAGAAATCAAAACACATGTGATACATCAACAAGATCATTGATACATATACATGTCAAATCAAGTCATCTAACATCATAAACACATCTATCTATCCATGAGAAATAATAAACAAATGTCCATCTCATATACACATATGTCATGTCAAAATGTCCATATAATACATGTGTGGTATATCTGTATCAAAAATGGATATACATCATGGCAGTACATCAAAAATGCCTTCATCTGAGGTGTACAATAAAATGATACATTGAATCACTAAATATAAAGGCCTTCATTAGAGGCATGTGTCAAAATTGTTATACAAATACAAAATGCTATACATAGAGCACAATCTGCTCATAGCCTTCATCAAGAGGCGTATGTGGAAATACAAAACATCATGGCTGACTTAAGCCCTCTGAAGGAGTAGCCGACTTGTCTCATGGTGGTGGCATGGCATGGGCATCGGTGGCTCTCCTGGACATGGTTGCTCCACGGAGGCCTAAGGCCTCTCAGATCTAGTGCCCTACTCGATTGCTGACTATAGGAAGATGCTCGTTGCTCAACTAAAACTACCTCAAAATATAAGGACCTGTAATAGGAGGCCCTGCCCTCCATTGTGGCCAGATCTTTGTGAGTCCAAGAAATCACCGATGTACCCTCTGTGCATTGGTAGGATGTTATCTCTGCTGAAGCTCAGGAAACCTTGGCCTGGCCCACTACGTGCTCTACCCTGATCCTATCTCACTCTAATATCACAGGCTACAACTGGGCCTATGTCTGCTGGTATAGATCTGTCACCTAGGCCATCTGAGAGGCCATCTATCAAATCTGTTGGAAGTGCACAAAGATTGTCCCCTCCTAGGCTCGAGCTCGATCTCGCTCTGCTAATAAAGTCAAAATCTAAGCCCGAGCCTAATCTCGCTTGGCTATCGCTTTGTCACACTCAGGGCTTAGGCCTCATCTCTCTCTACTCTAGCCTGATCTCTCTCGGCTAGAGCCTGTTGTAATTATTGCTACAAAGTGGTCAGTATGTGCCACCTGGTCAGTGCTACTGGACTATTCCCTATGGCACTCTAGATGACTGGCCTTGCTCTAGGACTCTAGCTCTAGGAACATGTGTTTGTGCACGTCCCCGACCTTGTGGCCTCGTCCTGTGCACTGACGATACCCTACTCATCATGTGGTATCCCATTGAATGGGTCCTCTGGGTCATGACCTACTACACCCTCTCTCTTCTCAACACCGTGCCAAATCTCTCTAAGCGGTTGGGTGCCTACTACCCAAGCCTCCTCTAGGATAGTAAGATGTCGGGGTAAGACAGTGGCATACCAAGTCTAGTAATCTAATCTGCCATGGTGCCTAGATCCCTAACTTGTCATGCTAGGTCCCATGCATATGGGACCACCAAGGAAACTCGCTCTAGCTCGAGCCACCGGTATGCGAGGCCCCATAGTATGCCTCTTAGAGTCTTGGCGGGCATCCCATATGTCAGGTTACGGAACCCCCTCTACTATACCAAGTTATTGTTAGCACTTGTCAACTCTCAGACAGCTCTATGGTGTAGCTGCAACTACTGGGGCTAAAATGCTCTACTGAGCACACACTAAGCTCTACGGCATCCTCTGGCCACTGAATATGTCTATAGGGTCTCCATATGATGTCTCTCTCTGACAACTCATCAAACTCTCGTTGGTACCTATATAGGCTACCTAGGTGGCCTCGTACATCACCACCTACTGATACCCATGCCATGTAAGATGGCTCCTCTGGGTCTCAAACATGCAAAGTGCCCATAGGGCATCTCGATAGTAATGTGGTCCCATGACCAAATCTATAACAATGAGGTTGGCCCCACTGTCTTCTGACAGTGGTAGGTGATCAAATGTAAATCCTAGTACAAGTGCGCCAATATGCACTGCCCCCAACAATAACACTCACTGCTGAAAATTCCATGTACTAATGGTAGTAGCCCTCTCGAGAAATATGTCCCCATCTTATCAGTGAGAAAAAACCCACTGATAAGTGACATGATGTATAGGGGCCCCGATGTAGTGTCGGGTTGGAGATACACTCATGTAATGCAATAGTCATACCGTCATGCGGTATGTCATCTCTGTCAAAAAATTTTGCTACAAGTTGCTTTAATTTGCCCCATATCAGAGGTGTACTCAATCAAAGAACCCATGATCGACACTCAGAAAATTTTCCATACATCCTCTAGGGTCCAGTCATCTCCCCAGTAGGTAGTCTAAAACACTAACTTTCGATGTGCCATTACTCGGCTAGTGCAATCAGTAATCCATGGTCCAAAATGATGGATGGCATCTCGAGACACATGGCCTAGCCCCACCGCCTCATGCAATTGTCTTAGGGCACTTGCGCCATCATTCGTGTGTTTGCGTACCCATTTGGGTGTGTGCGTCACTCTTTTGACACTTGTGCCATCACTTGTGTCCCTATGCATGTGTGCATGCATCCCCCTCTATGTGTTTACTCCCTTTTGGTGTGTGTACTCCCCTTCTAGTGCATGCACATGCACACACATGTGTGGCGTGTGTGCATACACACAGTGTGTGGTGTGTGTCAACACGTGCGTGCAAATTTCATCGAATGCCTATGCCCCCAAAAGGATGTCTGCACCCCAACTTGACACCTGCGCCTACATGCATGCACGCCGATGCAACCCCTAACACTAATTACTAATTTTTAGGAATTAATGACAAAATTTGACAAGCAAGGTTTGAGTACTCACAAAGGTGCCATCGTCGGCATGCCATTGGTACCCTCAGACTGCGTCTGCTCACCTCAGTCAATCCCATGTGATCACCATCATCCTCATCGCTGTCAGAGCCTCACGGTAAAATCTCAATAGTGGTTGGTAAAAGTGAATTGGTCACGGTGATTTACCCCCCGGTGGGGTATATCAACTTGTTTTTCACCGCCATGAATGCCTGGAGGCTCGTTTCGATCGTCGTTTTCTCCTCTATTCACCGTTGAATAATTATTTTCATTAAATGATTATTTTTCACCGTGTTGGGGAATTTTTGTCTCATTCAATACCCCTTTCTTCCCCTAAGACAATTTTATTGCTCCTAGGTGATTTTTCTTCTTATCCACACTCTCGTAAATAATTATTTTTCAAAAATAATTATTTTATTAATTTTTCCACTACACAAGGACATTATTTTTCATTTCTTCTTTCTTCCACCTAGGGCACTTTCTGTTGCACCTAGGCCCTTCATTCTATTTCTTCTATTTTCTTCTACTATCCACCGCATTTTAGAAAATAGAAAACAAAAACAATATATATATATATATATATATATATATATATATATATATATATATATATATCGTCAAAAATCTAAAAATGGGGAAAAAAATTCACAAAATCCTAAAAAGTAAAAACCTACAAAAATAGGTAACGAACTTATTGCGGCTAAAACTTGTGTCTTGCACATGGTATCCTCTCCATATCCTACTAGTTTGTTTTACATCTTCCCTGATTAATACGACTCGTGGATCGCCAGATTCACAACCATTCACAAAGCTAGCCTTCTTTTCTTACGCACTCGGGGCATGTCTTGTTGCCTGGTGTTGTTTCATTGCACACAACACTTTCTACTTGGACCTTGTGTCCATCATCATTTCCCCTTGCATGTATCCTTTCTCGAGGCATCATTTTTTACCCTTGTTGCCAATCATGAACATGTGGATCTCTTCAGCTTGATAACAAAACATTTGTACAACTATCTTGATCGTTGTTGGGTTGGATATGTGTGTGCGTACTTGCTTTCCCTGTTAAATGAGCTTGTTTCCTTCTAGTATTACATTGCATTGTTGTATGTTGCATGGAGTTGGTATTTTTAGCAATGGACAATTGTTCGTAGTATGGTTTTTCATGTCATTCTACCTTTGTCGTATGCTTATATTTTTCATAAGGACCGATGATGTAGCTCTTGTGGTAATATGATGACATCGAAATTGTTCCAATAAACAGTGGCTAGAGGCTAATCTCTTCTCTCCACTCCTCCATATTTCTTCTACATCACTTTTCTCTCACCCCTAATCTTCTGTCTTATCGAGGCATCTTGCCCCTTCCCATTCTTCTATCTATTTCTCACCTTTTCGATCGTCGATCGTCTTCCTTCATCACCCCATCGACACTCAAGGGGGCATCTCTCCCTCCTACTAATTTTTCTTCTATCCCTTCAAAATTTCATCCGTCTACTATCTTTGAAGTGGTGTCACTTACACCACCCCAAAGAGGGGAAAATGTAGACACCCATAATTACACCCGAGAAATTTAAATACTTAAATTCTCGCTAATTATCTCTCTTACGAAAATTGACGACATATCGTCAAAAGTGCTCATCTTCTCTCTTATCATCGTTAATTAATTACAATACGCTAATTAGTTAATTCACTTATCCAACAAACATCCTAATTAATGACCTTCCATTAATTAATCACCCCTTCTATCTAGACTAATTAATTAGTATTAATTAATTAGCTTTCCTCTCATTTAACCAATAAATCAATATTTAATTGATTCAATCCCCTTCTAATAGCCTAAATCATACTAATATTCCTCTAATTAGCTTCTATAAGCTTACATCTACCTATTAGTTAATCACCTTTGATTAATTAAGACACCCCCAACTCCCATGACTTGCTAAGTATAAATTAAACCCTTCTAAAGTAAGGTTACCTTTTATAAAGCAACCTTATTCATTCATGATCTTGTTTTACCTTTTATCCCACATGCAAAGGGATGAAGTGTTTCCTTTATCCATTGGGCTATATAAGGAGCCCTCCTCCGAAAGGAATGATAAGAAGATTGTTCCAAGCTGCGATCTCAAATGATAATAGTACACCACATTAGATTTGCAAGAGAGGAGTTAAAATACCATATATGGAAATCCATCATAATCCATAATGCTCAATACATTACAATAGAATGACTTGAATTATTCAATAAACAAGATGTACATATAGAAGGAGTGAAGTGTAACTAGTACCTAAATCGGTGGTGAAGAACTTTCACTAACTCGATTCTCGTAGTTAAGTTAAATCCAAAAACTAGTAAGCTAACTCTATATAACCGAGAAGCTAACTCAACATAACTAGTAAGCTAACTCCACACAATTAGTACACCTAAGCAAGCTAACCCAACAAGTGTATGGCTAACACAAATGTAAGAATTATCCTAATAAATAAATAAAAGGATAAATAATAACCTACACTAACACCCTCCATAAGCATAGCTTAGGAGGGTGGAAAAGAAGGTGGGTCCCGGCAACAAGACCTAATGAGCTACCCACGTACAACAACTAGGAAAAATAGACACCTGCAAGGTACCCAAAACCAGTAATAACAAAGTAGAGAGAGAAAATACTGCTATCCTCGAAGCTCGGCTCCAAAACTCGTAAATGCAATACTAAAGAAGTGTGGTGTGCACTATGGTTTGAATCCACTACTCGATCAAATAACTCAAAAACAACTGACACTGGGCTTCACTAGAATAGCTCCATGCAAGTAGACTGTCAATGGAGTGATGTTGAAAAAGAAAAAAACACCAAACATAATTTGATCAACTGCTACAAATAGGTGTGCCACGATCCAAGAACAACCAAGGTAACAAGACAATGACACGAAATCCAAATAAATAGGAGTGCCACGATCCAAGAAAAGCCAAGGTAACAAGGCAAGGACATGAAACCCAAAGAAGTAGTATCAACACCACACCCTCCCATACTGCTGAATGAGTAGAGTGATACCATAGATCTATATGAGTTGCCAAAATCAACTACTCGAACACTGAAAAACTAACACTGGGCTCCACCAGAATAGCTCCCCCACAAGAGAGACTGTTAACATGCCAAAAAAGTGTCAAAATATAGATCCAAAATATCTCAACAAACAAGAGAGATATAAATGTATACACCCATAGATACAAGAATGCAATACCCAAAAATTTAAGACGTTGGGCTTAACCAAATTACATCCATAAGTGATCACAACACCCTCCCAAATTTGGCACTTTATAATTGAGTGCATGTAAATATTACAATGAGTAACAATACATTTTACATTTGAAATATGTGTATAAAAATGTCACCAATGTGTAGATCTTGAAAAAATACACAATTTCAAAAAAGATCACCTTAATTTGAGCTACGAGATCAAAAGTTATGAGCTCTAGAAGGTTTTACTATTAAAATAATATTTTAATGCTGATCTTTTTTAAAGATATACGTGACACCCAAATGTCCAAAGGGTAAAAGAGTGCATCCACACAATACATGTTTGCGACCAAAGGATAAAAACATGTGCCAAAACCGAAAATGTCCAGAGAGGGTACAAGAATACACCTAGAAGGTACATGCTTATATCCAATGGATAAAAGAATGCATCCATAGTGCATGATCTACATCTAGTGGATAAAAGACTACATCCGAAACTGAAATATCTAGAGGGTAAAAGAATGCATCCAAAAGGTACACACTTATATCCAATGGATAAAAGAATGCACCTAAAGGGTACAGATCTACATCCAGTGGATAAAAGACTGCATCCAAAACTAAAATATCTAGAGGATAAAAGAATGCATCCGAAAGGTACACGCTTATATCCAAAGTGGATAAAATAATGCACCCATAGGGTATAGATCTCGTGTCCCAATGGATAAAAGACTACATCCAAAACTGAAATATCTAGAGGGTAAAAGATTGCATCTAGATTTTTGGTGTGACGGCAAGTCGTGCATCTCTCGATACCGTGCAAGTTAAGCGCCGCCCCAAAGTAGTTTGGGATGGGTGACCTCCCGAGAAATTCCTAGTGTCACTTCCTCCTAATGTTGTTGGGCTTGATTGGGTGTATACCCAGCTCCATCATGTGGGAGGGTATTGGCATAGCAGTTGATTAACACGATGAGATCCCTCTCCACCATAAGTTCGAGCTTTTGGTGTGACGATAAGTCATGTAGCTCTGATACCATGAAATGAATGATAAGAAGATTGTTCCAAGCCGCGATCTCAAATGATAATAGCACACCACATTAGATTTGCAAGAGAGAAGAGTTAAAATAACATATATGGAAATCCATCATAATCCATAATGCTCAATACATTACAATATAATAACTTGAATTATTCAATAAGCAAGATGTACATATAGAAGGAGGGAAGTGCAACTAGTACCTAAATCAAGTAGTGAAAACTTTCACTCACTAATTCTAGTAGTTAAGTTAAATCCAAAAGACTAGTAAGTTAACTCCACATAACCGAGAAGCTAACTCAACATAACTAGTAAGCTAACTCCACACAATTAGTACACCTAAGCAAGCTAACCCAACAAGTGTAGGGCTAACACAAGTGTAATAATTATCCTAATAAATAAATAAAAGGATAAATAATAACCTCGCACTAACACCTCCTATCTTAATGCCTACACCTAAACTTCTTGAGAAGAGAAAATCAAAGCATATAGCAAAATAGACTAAAAGCTTTCCTTTTTTTTCTTGAGATTTCACCACTTGGAGAGTTAAGCCTCTTTTCTAGAAAAAATTTCTTAGGTCATGTGGGAGGTGTCAAAAGGGTCTTGTAGCCCAAATTTGATAAGCCCCCATTCCTGGGTTCTTGGAATATCAAGAGCAACCACTTTGATTTTCCATGGAGCCTACATAGGTTCACCCATCTAATTTTGTTGTTAATTAAGAGAATAGAGGATTTAGACAACTAAGCATGTTAAGTTTCAAAGTTTTAATATGATAAATGTTAGTGTCTAACCTTGTTTAATTCTTATCTTAATGGTGCTTTGTATTTTGTTTAATTTTGTTAATTAAGACTACTAGGTGTTAGTCTTTATTTTCATTAGATTAAATTAGCAAATCATGCACACACTCCCAATCCTACACATATGGAAGATATGTCAAAATTTTGGTAGAAGAAACCATTGATGTGAATATTGGAATAGAAGAAGACCCAAAGATAGTCAAGTTGGGAGCTTCGCTCTCAGCATAAGAGCAAAAGACATTCACCTTGCTCCTTAGAGAATTCATAGATATATTTGTGTGGTATTATAAGGATATGTCAAGCTTGGATACCACTTTAGTAGTACACAACTTAGTTTTGCACGCAAACGTAAATCCCATCAAACATAAGGTAAGGAAAATGTATCCATGGGTAGCTCTCTTGGTTAAAGAAGAGTTAGAAATATTGCTAGCAACAAGGTTCATTAGACCTATTAACTACTCAGAATGGATATCGAACACGGTACCCGATCAAGACAAAATAAAAATGCCAAAATCATAATTTGCACATATTTTAGAGACATCAACAAGGCATGTTGAAATGATGATTTCCCTTTGCCAAATATTGACATGATTGTATATTCAATCTGTGGGCTATGAATTGTTCTCTTATGGATGGATTTTCTAGATATAATCAATTCAATATAGTGCAAGAATATCAGCATAAGACGGCCTTCACAACTCCTTGGGGAATGTTCTACTATCGGGTAATGCCCTTCGGCCTTAAAAACTTTGGTGTAACCTATCAAAGGAAATGATAGTAATATTCCATGATATGTTGCATGACATCATGGAGGACTATGTAGATGATATCCTCGTAAAATCCAAGACAAGAGAATACCACCCTAAAGTTTTACAGACAGATATTTGAATGTCTCGTGAGAATATAAGGTTAGGTTTAATCCAAAGATATGTGTGTTTGGAGTATTATCAGGGAAGTTACTAGGCTTCATTGTATCAAGGAGGGGGATTGAGGTGGACTGAGCCAAAATCACTACTCGTAGATCAAGAATTTCGTGCTTGTTACCTGTCCAAGTTAATGCACCAAACTAAACACAAAAATCCTGAAAAACTCCAATGAAATCGATACCTGATGGACAAGATCCGAAGATGTAGACGGATAAGGAGGTCGATGTAGATAAGACGGCGCACATGAGCAGTTCTGCACGGTAGATCCAAGTAACTCCTGCAAGACACCGATGCTTGACGAAAAAAGACCACATTAAAAGATATTTAGATGGACTGCCCGAAGCGGATCCGGAAGCGATAGGCTCCCTCGGTGGATGTCAGTCCACGTTTTCAATTAAGTAAAGAAATATACATGATAAAAGATATACGTACAAGACTAGATTTTCTAATCAAAGTGATAAACGAAATCTAAAACAAAGCAAAGTGAAAGCAACAAAAACAGGAACCGTGAAAACGAAGCCGAGATCGGCGTCGATTAGGTAGAATCGGCGTCGACTTTTTGAAATCGGCATCGACCGATGTAGATCGGCGTCGATCCAAGATAAAGTGCAAGAAGATTTGGAAATCGGAAAGCAAAGGCCGATCGCCAACGTCATTGGATTTGCGGAAGCCGAGAGATACTAGCGAGACTCCACCCGTCTTTGGGGTGCAGAAAAGAGTCACCAGAAAATCAATGGAGACGTGAGATGTGATAAGAGCAGAGTAACGGTGCTCCTCTCAGGGATTGATTCAGACAAGATCTGCTCTCATTCAATAGATAATGTCCACACTTGATGCTAAAAGATCTCTTGTTCTCTCTCTTACAATCTGCGTCTCTGTGTCACGATCTCTCTCTCTCTCTGTGTTTTTTTTTTGTCCTCGTGTCCTCCAGAACTGATTTCTGTGCTTCCCTTTATAATCAGCGCCGCTCAGAAAAATCGGCGTCGACCAAGTACCGTCACACCGATCACGGAGCAGACTCCCAAGACAGCCAAAATGAATGATTTCTGGAAGGATAAGAATTATCCTTCCACCTTAAATACGGGAAATATCCCGCTTGGGGAAGAGGAGAAATAGGGGTGATACATAGATAGGATAAATATGGGGTAGATAAGTGGTTAGGATACATGTGAAGAGGTGTAATTAAATAGTTAATATTTAATTACTCACGGGTAAGATATAATGGGGTGAATTAAACTTAGGATAGGTGTTTAAATCACAAATCAAATAATATCCCAAGGGGATAGTGGTGACATAAACGTGCCCTGTGTTACTGAGAGAGAGAGCAAACGTGCACAAGGGACACCGGATTGGATAATCAATTTTAGGTGTCTACATTTTGCCCCTTTTTGTCAAGTAACTTGTGATAAGCAAGGTTATGAGACAAAAACAAGGAGATGGAAGAAGGGAAGAAAAAGTGATGATATGATCCCCCTCAAACTAGGGATGGGATGGATGATAGAACAAACGATCCCAAGTTTGAAAAAAGGTAGATGAAAACGCGGGATGCCCCAGCTGGATGTCCGGAGTAGATCTGATCATTGATGACGCATAAAAATAAATAAAAAGGCAGCAACCTAAGGAACTCACATTGGTAGGGCAAACTAGACGGTCTCCTCATGAGACGACGTTAGTACCTACAGACCCATGAGTGTAAGGAGGGCTGCAAAATAGTCAGCATCTAAAGAGAGACACATTGGTAGGGACAACTAGACGGTCTGCAAAGCAGACGACGTTAGTGCCTACAGACCCGTTTAACTCTAAGTTGCCAAAAAGTACGAGTGCCCCATGTAAAGGGAACAAACTCGAAATGGACGGTGAAATCGGCGATGATCCAAATAAACGGCGTCGACCTAAAATAGTCGGCGCCGACCATTCAAAGCACATATAAATATGTGAACGGAAAACGTGAACGATTTATTTACATCATGACGATCGAATCAGAGAGAGTCAAAAATTGGATTTGAGCACCATGGAAGCCTCTGGAAGCGGTCAGAAGCGGAGGAGGACACGACCTGGGGTAAGTGGTTCTTCGTGAACCCGTTGTTTTACTTTTGCTTTATTTTTATTTTTTTAATTTCTATTTTGCCGGGTGGGAGGCCAGGGTGTTTTTTTACATCCGGCCGAGCAATCGGCGCCGATTGGTATAATCGACGCCGATTCTATGCAAGCGGCGCCGATTGATGTTAATCGGCGTCGACTATAAATAAACGACGCCGATTATATTTAATCGACGCCGATTGTATAGACTTGTGAATAGATTGTAATTTTTTTTTTTGGATGTTCTGATTTGGGTAAATATGAGACTAATATTGCTCTTGATGTCGTGGATGCAGGCACGAGAGGTTCTACACATGAGGGATGCTATTCCCGAGTTACTAGAGACTATTCTCCCTGATGTGACTGATGCAGATTGGTGGCATTTAGAGTTAGCCGGGCTCGGGGGCTTTAGATACTACAGACGAGTGCCGCGAGATGTAGAGTTGATGTGAGCACTAGTGCGACGATGGGATAGCCAGACGTGCACTTTTTGGTTCAGGACGGGTGAGATGACCATCACCCATGAGGATATATACAGGATTTTGAGACTGCCGATCACTAGGGACCCGATAGAGATTACACCACAAGAGCAGCAGACGGCCCTAGTTCGATTGTATGGAGATAGGGCGAGATGATTCGAGATAGTGTCTCGGGGCAAAGGCGGATAGCCTCACAAAGATGCAGGCAGATAGCCCCGGAGCGCAGACGGATAGTTTTGATTCAGATGGCGATATCCTATTTCGCTCTGCCAGATTCAGGAGGTGGGAGATTCCCACTATTATTATTAGATTGCGTTTGCGACATCCTGCAGTTCAGACAGGTATTTGCTTTTGCTGATGCTCTGATAGCTCAGATATATCACGAGCTATGGATGTATACCACTGGCCGGAGGACAGGTATTGATGTTAGTTTTGTGCTCCACTGCTGGGCATATGAGCATATAGCAGTGATCAGGCCATCCGGGCTTCCTTGGATGCCAGCAGCAGTGGGAGCTATTGATTATGGATTCCAGCGATGGCGGGCCGATATGGCCGCTGGGGATACAGGGAGGTTGGCAGATTGGTATACTGAGCGTTTCAGGACGCTGACACCGGATCAGGTTATCTGGAGGCCATATCGGGTATTTTCGACATGGGCTGGTCAGGATGCTCACTTGGTGGCATTGAGACGGAGCAGGGTGGTTAGGGGCCGCAGGCCTGATATGTGGGAGCGAGTCCCGTTTATGCGGGTATTGAGATAGTTTGGCCTAGTGCAGACAGTGCCAACTACTTACAGGCCTTATAGGCAAGATAGCAGGGAGACTGATCTGCCGATTTTGATCCCGGCAGATCCATTGAGAGAGGCCCCACCCTCCACAGATAGCGATGATGATGCTAGAGTAGGTGATGGTTATGCTGCATGGTATGCGACAGAGCTACCACGACATCTCCCGGCATCTATAGATGCTGACGAGGAGGATATGGCTACGGTGCTGGAGAGACTGGAGGGAGAGCACGCCACCCTGACGCAGACACACCAGGTGGCTCTTGAGGAGATCAGAGCTCTGACAGAGGAGAGGGATGCCCTAATTTTGGAGAGAGACACCGCTCGCCAGGAGCGAGATACAGCGATCCAGCAGAGGGATCGCTACCTTCGACATAGGGAGGCCCTCAGGGCCAAATATGGGGAGACAGGTACCATGTCGGAGTCTGGTACACAGGGCACGACCCTAGGAGGAGCACCACCAGCAGCACCAGGCCAGCACCATTACGAGCACCGGGTACCGTGAGCTTGAGCACATATCAGTCTCTCCTTGCTGAGGTGAGATACTATGAGGATGCCTTAGCGCAGCATGCCCCAGATGTGCCTCGGTACGGGGTGAGGAGGAGATCAGCGACGGCCACAGCGAGCGGGGCCTCAGGTGGAGGGAGCACCGGGAGAGACCGAGGTGGGCAGAGGCCTCCAGCAGCAGGTGCGTCTAGCTCGATAGGCGGCGGCCAGGAGAGACAGCCTGGTCCAGAGGAGGGTGGAGGAGATAGTGTCCTCCATGCATCAGATTTTACTATATAGGGATTGATATATTTTGTATCAGTGTAGTGATGTAGCCTCGATTGGAAGGCATTGTATAGATGGCTTGATTGAGAGCCACCCATTTTTTGTTGTACAGACACTTATGTATATATATAGATTTATCATTGTTTTTGTCATATGATTGTTCTCCTGTTTTTTAATTTTGATGTGCATGGATAGATGTAGCGTAATTGTGATGGATGTAGACATAGATCGATAGATGATAAATAGATGTGATTGAACATAGACATAGAGGATAGATAGATGTGATGTAATTTGATGTGATTGATATGTGGATATAATTTTGATGAAAAATAGATATAGATGGATGTAATGAAACTTGGATGTACATATTTTTAGATATTTTGAGGGATAGATTGATAGATGTGATTGATGTGTGGACTTAATTTTGATGAAAAATAGATATAGATAGATGTAGTGTAACTTGCATGTACATATTTTTAGATATTTTGATGGATAGATGGATAGATGTGATTGATGTGTGGACTTAATTTTGGTGAAAAATAGATATAGATAGATGTAGTGTAACTTGGATGTACAAGTTTTTAGATGTTTTGATGGATAGATGGATAGATGTGATTGATGTGTGGACTTAATTTTGATGAAAAATAGATATAGATAGATGTAGTGTAACTTGGATGTACAAGTTTTTAGATGTTTTGATGGATAGATGTGATTGATGTGTGGACTTAATTTTGATGAAAAATAGATATAGATAGATGTAGTGTAACTTGGATGTACAAGTTTTTAGATGTTTTGATGGATATATGGATAGATGTGATTGATGTATTCGGTATGTTTGAGATGTTAATTTAATTTTGATGGAAATAGATAGCCAGATCCACATGTGTTGACAATACATGCTTTGATAGATAAGATGAAATTAGATAGATGATAAATTTTGATTAAATTAACATGTGAAATGTCAATTTGACTGGATGAATAACAAAGAATAATGGGGAGTACTCTTTGCGAGAGCCAAGGATGTAATGAAAAGGACCCTGACTAGAAATAAAGGAAATATACCCATATAAGAAAGAAAATGACAAGCGGGACTCTCAACCGACCATAGATAGAATCTGGATAGGAAATCAAAAGATCATGCATGCAAGGCCCTATATGAGGTTAAAATAAACCTAACACTAACTAGCCGCAAAAACCAGATTTACAAGGGACAAAGTACATGTCCATACTGGGAAAATAGGATTCTCCATATGATCGACAAAAGGTCTTATATCTCAGCTTCATGATTTCTGGCAGAAAAGCAAACTGATCAATGCGGGAAGTTTGCTAGATATGCAAAGACTGATCAATACGGGAAGTCTTTCAGTGATGCTAAAAAGTGTATAAACCGTAGTCAAAGGCTGATCAATTGCAAAGAAGCCTTGAATATTTCTTTGAGAAACAGCCGTCCTTCCAGGGAGCGGTCTGTATTTTGAATTTTAATGATAGCCATCCTTCGAGGGCATGGTCTATATTTTTTTGATTCATTTGATTGTATGGGTAGCTGTCCTTCAAGGGATCAGTCTATCCCCCTTTTTTTTTTTTTTTTTTTTTTTTGAAAAGTTTTTTTTTTTTTTTTTTTGAAAAGCTTTTTGGAAGAAGCTGAGTTTAGACCTAGATAGATCAGATAGAGGGGAAGAAAATGTATAAAGAACATACACTCATGCCCCGAGTAGATCCGATTAAGATAAGCACTTGGGACAAATGAAACAGTGATTAAGGTGTTCCTACCATGAGGAGAAACATATCCCGAAGAAAAAATGCTATGAGTAGAGCCGCGATACTCATATTTAAGGTAAACAAGACAATAGGCGGAGAACCACATAATTTCGAATCACCATGAAAGTATATGACTGGTTGTTAGACGGATGAAAGATCTGCATGTTTTGCATGACTAGATTTGTGTAAGATAGATTTTAACAGTAGAAGGGCCATAGATGCAAGGCATTAAGAGGTTCCACTTCGGGTATACCATCCATGGAAGATAGACGATAAGCCCCAGATCCATATTTATGGGTGATAACGTACGGACCCATCCAGTTGGGAGCAAACTTACCACGCTGACTCCTTTCGAGTGTAGTGACATTTTGATTTTCTTTAAGAACAAGATCACCAATTTTGAAGTCACGGTGCTGCAAGTGCTTGTTATAAGCACGTTTGACACGCTCAAGATAGACCTGATGATGTTCAAGAGCATTGAGACGCCGCTCATCTAATAATTCAAGTTGTGCTAGACGATTTTGACGATAGTCCTCATCGGAGACAAATTCTCTAAGAGAAACATGGAGAGATGGGATTTGGAATTCCAAAGGAAGAACACCTTAGACCCATAGACGACCGAGAGAAGGGAGTAGCACCGGTAGGAGTATGAATGCTAGTCCGATAAGCCCGAGAGTAAAAGGGATATGTAAATGCCAATCCCTACCAAATCGACTAGTTACCTTTGCTAGGATATTACGCAAAGTTTTATTGGAAGCTTCACGACCATTAGCTTGAGGATAGTATGGAGAGGAAAAGCTGAGCGTGATATTGAAAGCGTCGCAGAGGTTCTGCAAATCAACGTTCTTGAAAGACTTACCATTATCTGTGATGAGTTTGTGTGGAACACCAAAGCGACAAATGATGTGTTGATAGACAAAATCAACTATGGGTTTAGCTTTTGTTGAAGAAAGAGGGATAGCTTCCACCCACTTAGTAAAGTACTCAGTGGCAGTAATGATAGAATGATGACGTTGTGAAGAATGGGGATTGATGAGACCAATAAGATCAAGACCCCATTGTGAAAAAGGCCACAAATCCACTGTAGGTTGTAAAGCTTGACTAGGGATGTGCGTGAGATTGGAATGTTGTTGACACTTGACACATTTCTTAGTGTATTCACAACAATCTTGATTAAGAGAAGGCCAATAATATCCCAAACGTAAGATGCGTTTAGCTACGGCCAAGCCACTAAAATGTCCACCACAGATACCGTCATGGACCTCCTGGATAGCTTTAGATGCTTCAAGGGATTTGAGGCACCGAAGCAAAATGCCATCAAAGCCATGTTTGTAGAGGATCCCGCCTAAAATAGTATAGCGATTAGCGCGTAGGATAAAAGATCTTCTACCATTGGGAGTCAGATCTCGGAGGAAGTACCGAATGAGATAGATAATCAACGATCTGTTGATACCACTCATCCTGAGTATGGGTTGTGATAGCATGGATTGAAGTTAGTTGCCTAAGATGAGATGGTTGATCTAATCGTTGTACAGCCACATAAAGTCGCGAGTCCTCGGTAAAAGGTGGGATAAGTGAGGCTAACAAAGCCATTGTATCTGCGAATCGATTCGTAGTGCGAGGAATAGCTTGGATAGTGAATTTATCGAAAGATTGGAGTTGAACGAGAACGATATCACGATATTTTTGAAGGATATCATTCCTGCATTGATAGACACCCGTGACTTGATTAACGATGAGTTCAGAATCACCAAAGATGTCAATATGACGAGTGCCGAGATTAATGGCATTTTGAAGACCCAAAACAAGAGCTTCGTATTCAGCCATATTATTGGTGCACTCAAAGTTCAATTTGTGTGCGACTGGGATAGGCGTACCCCAAGGAGGAATCATCACGAAACCTGCACCTCCCCCTTGCTGGCATTTGGATCCATCAAAGAAGAGCTTTACTTTAAATGGAGACAGACCAAAATCAATTTGTTGGATATATTCATCGGGGAATTGAGCAAGGGGGACTTGAGTGTCCGGGAGAGGAGCATCAGCTAGTTGATCTGCAATGACCTGACCCTTGATAGACTTTTGCGGGATAAACTCGAGATCAAATTCCGTCATAAGCATGAGCCAACGAGTGATACGATCATTGTGATAAGGCTTCGCATGAATTGTCTTGAGTGGATTGACACTTGTGACAATGTAAGTTTTGTGATTAAGGAGATAATGACGAAGCTTAGAAGTTGCGAAGAAGAGAGCACAACATAGCTTTTCAGCTTCGGAATAACATGTTTCATACTCATGAAGGGTGTGACTGATGTAATAGACAGCTTGTTCTTTACCGCAAGCGTCCCGTTGCAAGATCATGGCTCCCAGAGCATGGTCAGTCACAGAGATATAAAGATAGAAAGGCTCCCCCTCGCGTGGAGGTGTAAGCACAGGTGGGGAAAGAAGATAAGCTTTGAGATCATCGAAGGCCTTTTGGCAATGTTCATCCCATTCAAAATGAACATTCTTACGGAGGAGATGATGAAAAGGTTGACAACGGTCCGACAATTGTGAGATAAAACGACGCACTGATTGAAGACATCCTTGGAGACTGCGGAGTTGCTTTAAGTTAGAAGGGGGAGGCATCTCAAGGATAGCTTTTATTTTTGCGGGGTCTACTTCAATACCCCTAATGGAAATGATAAAACCTAAAATTTTACCAGTGAGAACGCCAAACATGCACTTAGATGGATTTAGACGAAGACAAAAGCGGATAAGCCTCTCAAAGAGAGGTGTAAGGATGAAAAGATGATCCTGCCGATGCTTGGATTTACCGAGGAGATCGTCGACGTAATCTTCCACGAGTTTTTGTAAGAGATCATGGAAGATGTAGGTCATTGCTCGGCGATAGGTTGCTCCAGCGTTTTAAGACCGAAAGGCATGACACAATAACTGTAGACACCAAATTTGTGTCTTATGACCCCTTGTGACCCGCATCTCATTTCGTAACCTAACCTCATCACCTAAACCTTACACAATTATTTATTAATTACCTTGTAATTGATAAATCCACATCACCTTACCTGCCACCTCATTTTGCCACCTCATCATGACCTAGTCCTAACCCTAAACTAACCTAATTAAGACCTATAACTTGGTCCACACCTACACCCATGACTAATGACCCCTTTCTCGCACCCAAAACCGACCTTCTAGTCACTTGACCAAGCCCACAACTAATCTCTCGGGAGAAAAGTAGGGAAAGTGGGCTATTTTACTAAAAATAGCCTGCTTTTTCCTTACCGATACCGGTTCCTACTCGACCACCGTCGGTTACGTAACCGCCATCGGTTCCCTGTAAATGGGCTCCCCAAACCAAAAACAGAGGTCGAAGGATTTTGAATCGAGAGAGAACATCGAGGAGCAATCAAGAGAATCCGGATCTTTACTTGGTTGAGCAGAGACAAGGAAGAGACAAGAAGAGTTTGCAGTGCAAAGGAGATCAAGCCCAAGACTCGCAATCGATACCAGAGCCTGTGATACTCAAATGATCATCGGGAGGGAGATATCTCATCTTCTCGTGTGTCGTGCCATCCTACCTCGCCCGCCTTTGTCATCGAGTTCTTGAGCTGCATCTTCGTCAATAACTAGTAAGTTACATGTCCTTTTAATAATACTTCTTAGACTTTTGAATCATAATCCTCACAAATCCATTCCTAGATCCACTACCCGCAACATATATTGCATCTAACTATCCTTCATCTACCTCTCATCATCTCATTACCTAATATCACCCATATACCAGCCTTACAAATAACATAGCTACCCTACAACAACAACCACTCCACAACACAACTAACCCACGGACCCTAGACCCTACCGAGATATCGGTTATCGATGAACCGCATCGGTTACATATGGTTTAAAACCAGAAATCAGCCTTTCCCCTACCTGTTTCAACAAAGCAACTTAATTGATATTTTACGGTCTTTGGCGTTAATTCATATTAGCAGAAACCACCACCTTCGAAAGGAAGTTTTATATTTCACAGGGCCCAAGGTAGTTTCCTCATTTATTGTCTAATCAAAATCTTGTGGTCTTGTGTTCTTATTTGCAGTAGTCCTTCCAAGACAAAAAGGAGTTCTTCGCAGTTAGCTCGATCTTTCTCTACGGTACGCGCACACCATCTCGACATTCAATGTGTATTCCTCCTAGCCCCAACCCTTATCTCTGCTTTCTAAAAGGAATGAAAGGATAGAAGCAACTCTATCACCGTAAGTCAAACATTCCGAGTGAAACATTTTGGCACGCACTTATGGGACCCATTTTGGGTTTCTGTTTCTCTTGCTTTTTTCATTTTAGGAAGCATACTTGCTTGTTGTTGTTTTTGTTATATATTTAGTAAAGAATTTGTCTTGCTTTCCTAGTTTCGCATTAGTGAAAGTCATCTCTTTTGCTTCATCGAATATCATTTTCGATTTGGGTTTAAAACACGTGCCTTGCATTCCTGCTGATGTTTTCAATTCTAGTGAACGAGATTAAGTAACAATGTGTCGTACACGTGGGGTGATATCCACGGTATTGACAGAAATTAATCTTACTTTCACTGCACAACACATACCGAATCACTTCACAATTAACTCAACAGCTCAAACATCCCCCCTTTCCGCGGTATTCCTCCACCTGATTGAGGTAACCTTATAAGCCAAAACAACTTGACATTTCCCCTAAGTCTTTTGTTTAGGATTGACATCATTCCGCGTCTAAAGGCATAAGCCCACAATAATTAAAATTAACCCTAGGGTTAATCTCTGGATTTGCGTGTGCATCTTGTTTGTTTTCAGTTCTGTTTTCTCTGTTATACACTGTCTTCTGTGATTACCTTAGAACAATTTGATAAATATACTGAGCAAATCAGCAGCTTCTTATATTTTCTTATACCAGTCTTATTACACCGACATCGGTTACCTGACCGACGTCGGCTATAGTATAACCGACATCGGTTACTAGACCGACATCGGTTATTGTCTTTTCCAGTTCCTGACAAACCAGCAACCTACCAATTTTACTACCTGAGTTTGTTTCGTTCTCGACAGATTGAAACCCTCACTCGTGAACACCTATCCATGGTTGTCATCACTCAAAGCAAGCCGCCGCCATGGTTTCACATGCTTGCTCTGTTTCTTTGCCTGGAATCACCCCCTTCACATTTTGTGGGGAATCCTATGGATACCAGCGAGGTTCCTAAAATTCTGTGGGAGATATGGACTTTGCTAAGTTTCTGGATGCTAATCCTAGTACTTGCATAATACTATTTGTCTCATGCCCCGACCGTACACCCGATGGTCAGCTCCTTGTTGGTATGCCTATTAGTATAGCTGCTCATTTAGCTCCCACTCCGCCCGATGACACCGCCGCTTTCCCGCATCTTTAGCCCCGTCTCCCAATCCGATGACTTCGAGGTTCATACGACCCCGATTAGCTTTCCTTTGGTTAATCTTGGACCCCACATATCACTACCACCGATCGCCCCTACCTCATCTCTCTTGCACCGCTCCGTTTATGACTTGCTCTCTCGCCACCTATCCACACGAGCTTTCCTTCTCAAGCTCTACCTACCTTTTCATTCCCATACACGTATCCAAAGTGACCTCAACATCCTATATGGGACATCCCTATTCGGTCACCTCAACATATTCATCCTCCATACCTTATCAACACTTAACCCCACCAAGTCTAGCGGTGGCCCTTGGCCCAATTTGCCTCTGTTTACCACAACCACACCATCATCTCATCCAACTACCGATTTAATTAAACAAATGATGGACAAAATGCAAAACCTGGAGGCTTCTCATTTGTGAAGTCGTAGCGCCTTGACATACGAGCAAGTTTGTCGGGAGGCTATTCACCCTTCCCCCTTTCATTCATATCCTCCTCAATGGGAGTTGCGCTAAAATTTACTCGCTTTTAATAGTAAAGAGGATCCTCAACAACACTTGCGATCATTTAGACATGCTTGTTATTTGATTGCTCATGATGATGCCTTGTTACTCCGCACCTTTCCCATGTCCTTATCAGACCCACCTTGAGTGGTACATTGCTTTAACCCAAAGACTCAATCTTCTCTTTTAACCAACTAGCCCAATCTTTCTTGGATCATTTCTCCATTAACATTGCCAAGAAAGTATCTATCACCGACCTTTATGCCATCCGACAATTTGAGGACGAATCTATCACAGATTTCATTGGACGATGGCGGGGCCTTATCAACCAACTTACGTATGCCTTGCCTCAAACCGAACTTATCGAACTGTTTACGTGGGCCTGCGCTAAGCACATCTCTCCTACCCTCCAAATTCAAACTTTCCGTACATTTGATGAGGCCTTTACCATGGCTCGGAAATTAGAAATTCGAGCCTTAGAAGAAGAGAAATTGCGGTTGCGCAACAAAAACCCCAATTTCCGAACTCCAGATTCCACCAACAAACCTAACACCACCAATCCTCACTCATCGACCACTTTGAAATCAAAAGGGGCCATGCACGCGGTGATGGTCAAATCCCAACCACCGTCTAATACCCCGCCAAAAACCACCTATAAGTATAAAGCAGAACCCATCAACTATACTCCCTTGGGAGAAACATATGGTGTGATATTGGAAAAATTGCTCAAAGCAGGAGCCATTACCTTACCTCCTGTTAAACCTCATTCCGGGTTTGATTCCACTCGCGCCATACCTTCCTGGTACAAAGAAAATGACTTCTGTAACTTCCACCGCGTGAAGGGACACAGTCATGAGAACTGCAAGATGTTGAAAAACATAGTGCAGGAAATGGTTGATGCGGGGATATAGCCCTCGATAATCCTAACGCCCCTGCTAACCGAAATTTGAAAATATTCAACAAACCATTCCCGAATCATTCTTCTAACAGTAATCTAAATCAAGATATCTTAGCCGAGGAGAGTGTTCATGAGATCCATGCAGTCTTCGATTCCCAACCAAAGACCTCTATCGAACAAATTCTCAATCAAGCCTCTTCACTAACGCAGGAAACCGAACCCCCTTCCTCGCCATCAAGACAAACTGAAATCCTTGCTGTTCCTTTACCCATCAAGGAATTAGCTGCCCAGAGTTCCCTTCTCACAAATGAGCCTTCTTACACCACGTCCTTGCAAGATTGTGAGCGGATGTTATCTAATTTATCTATTTCCCAGACGTCTCCTTCTACCATTCTTGTTGTACAAGAGGAAGGCTCGCCACTTCTTTTGTCATCCTTAGACGAGAAACCTCTTGAACCAACATCACCATATTCTTTAAATATGACAGATCCTCTCAAACATGCCCTCCTACCTATTAGTCCTTCATCACCTAAATCTTTTCAACGACCAGTCGACCTCTTAACATCTATTGATACAAAGTCCTCATCTACCCCCGTATCACACCCACAAAGGGATCGGAATCACAACCCGTCTTTCTTCCATACAAAAGTCCTATTCACACGTGAGGACTATCATTCCACGTAAGATAGACAGTCCTATGGGAACATTTGAGTAAACGTATTCTACTCAAATGCAAATGACCGATCTTGATGCCTCCACCATATACCCGAAGTGTTTACAGAAGCTTAAAATGCCCATGTTCTCACCTTCACCCCCCTCATCTCTACCAAATACCTCGTCCACTTCTATTAACTTAGCCAAATCTTCCCCTACGCTTGGGACCTCACCCATACCTAGTCTAACACACCCACCTAAGCGGCTTGATTTATCTAAAAATAAAGTCGTCCACCCCATTAGGAGACAGACTCAATCTCCTCAACCTATGCCTCTATCACAACTAAAACCATCATCGTCACACCTACCTTCCATATTGGGACCCCATCCCTCTACCTTACATCAATATATCATACCTCCTACGTTTTCTTTAAAGCAACCTACGCCTTCTGCACCCATATAGAAATCCAAGGGTATAACGAACACCATCACCCCGCGTATCCTATCCACCTATCAACCCTAAACAAATTCCATCATCAAAAGATTTGTTTTCGGTCACTCCTATTTCACCGTGGTTGTTTTCTGATACCACATCATCTGTGGCCTCATTATCCAACATAGCTTCTACGTCAAAGAAACCACGGTTAGGGAAAACCCATTATCAAAACTCCTTGGCTAAACCACCCCCTATACAAACCAACCACACCACGTCATCACCAGAATCGACCCAGTCAATAGCCTCATTTTCCTCTGACTTTGACCCACTCAAAGGGTCTTACGCCAAAATCCTTGCCATGTTGGTGGAGAATCCGACCATTTCCTTACCCCCACTTAGACCTTATGATCCATCTAAATCTCGACCTATAGGTTACGATGAGTCTAAAATCTGCGCTTACCACCGCACACCAGGACATGACATAGAGGGATGCAAAGCGTTGAAAGCCATACTTCGTCCGCCACCTCTCTCAGACAGAAAAGCTAAGAAAGACAACTTGCGAAGAGAGAGACCTTTAGCTTCAATTCCCTCTCCTATACCACCTGTCCCCGCCTCACCAAGGTCTATCATTATTACAGCCCCACCTCTCGAAAACCATGACCTATCCCTACCATCTTCCTCCTCTCGTATTCACGAGATCAATATGATTAGTGTTGCTACTCGAGGGCAGAAAAACAATGGGAAAGTGAAAGAAAACACACCTGCAGCATCTCTTTCTCCGTCAACCATCCCGATTGCACCACCACCTAAAGTGGTTATTCGCGGACCCGCCTATCCCATCTCTAATGGCATTGCCCACCGAACTATGATCAAACAGCTTCACCAATCACCCGTAAAAATGACATTGTATGATCTCATTCAGACTTCTGAATCTCATCGACAAGCTCTCATTGAGATCCTTCAAGGGATAGAGGTTTTACCTAATGAAACATTGCCTGTTACCTCTATTCTAACACCCAATCACGTTGCTTCACTCACTAAACAACCTATCTCCCCAACCACTTTTATCTCTGTACAACAAAAGCTGTCAGTTTCTCCGAAGATGAAATTATCGACTTTGGTGCCGAAGATCCTGACCCTGCTCTTTTCATCTCAGCGTACGTTCGGGATATCCGGGTACGTCATGTTATGATTGACGGGGGCGCTAGCCTAAACATCATCTCTTCAAAAGCCTTCCAACAAATGAATATCCCTTCTAGTTGCATGTGTGCCAACCCCATCATGTTGTGATCATTCAATGATGCTATTACTTCTACTTTAGGCACCGTGATCCTTAACATTCGTGTAGGACCACATACTTTACCCGAACTCTTCTATGTCCTTGAGGGAGAGTTCCAATACAATATGTTGTTAGGATGCCCTTGGATCCGGGCTATGGGATGTGTTCCCTCCACCTTACATAGATGCATAAAATTTGAGTACGAGGGGAAGTCCTACACCGTAAAAGCTGATCCTCCCCCCTTCAAAACTTGCAATATGTTGTATCGCCCTAATGATGTACTTGTACCAGTCAAGACACCCATTCATCCAACCCAGCCATCTACTTCCGACACACCTACACCTTCAACCAATGAAACCGCCGTTACAAATATTACTTCCTTTCCCGCAGATAACATCCCAACCTCCGACCCCTTAGTAGATGTTTTTCAACGCCTTACGCTGGGGGAGTACCGCCTATATAACGTTAGTTCTTTCCCTACCCCGTAGGAGTACGGATAATTACATGCACATCCCACCTACGACCGTCACGCGTGGGGAGGTAATCTCTTACGGACCACCCCATTACCGCACCAACCTAACGTATGGGGGTGTTGACGCATCCTCCATTACCCCTGAACCTCCTCTTGGTGTGGTTCCCTTCCAATCCGATTTTCAATACTTGACAAATCATCGTTTCGCCCTCACCTTCTTGACTCGCTGTGCTTGGAAAGGCTTTGGTTTTGGTCTTTATGAACAAGGCCGACATACACTCATTCTCGTGACTACACGCAAACACAATGATTGCAGTGGTCTCGGTTTTCTTGAAACACCTACACAGGAGACACCTCGTGTCGCCGTATCTCCCGAAGAAGACGACGTCACCCCTACCAAACCATCATCACCCACTTTGTCATCATCACCCACAGAGTCGATAGACCCTGAATCTATCCCTCCTAACTTTTTTTTTTCATAAATGCTATCTTCATAGGTCCTCTCACTTATCAATGCGATAATGAGGACCCATCTTCTCTTCCCCTTCTGTATCTAGACATGATCGAAGAGGATTCGCCTTCGATTAATGTTGTTGAGTGCCAGGATGAAGACTCCATCCTCACTTACCTTGGGGCGGAAAACTCCTATATTCAACGCACCTTACCGTCTGAAACTCAAACCATGTTGAATGAGTCGACTATAGAAATCAACATCCCACGGAGGAGGATCCTCACATTGTGAAGATCGACAATCCCTTAACACATCGAACAAGCCGCCTTTACTACCTTTCTCCGTACTCGCAACCAAGCTTTCGCTTGGTCCTACGCCGACATGCCAGAATTGATCCTACCATTGCCATCCATAACATCACCCTAAACCCCGATTCCAAACCAATCAAACAAAACCGAGAAAATGCATCCACGCATTGCCCTCTTGGTCAAAGAAGAGCTTCAACGACTTCTTTTTGTTTTCTTCATCTTGCCTATTGACTATCCTCAATGGATTTCTAACATCGTACTGCACTAAAGTGACGGGGACTTCGGATATGCATGCATTTCCGAGACCTTAACCTCGCTTGCCCCAAGGATGACTTCCCCTCCCAAGTATTGATCAACTTGTTGATCTCACATGAGCCATGAAATGCTTTCTCTCATGGATGGCTTTTCGGGATACAATCAAATTTTGGTAGCCCCGCCGATCAACATAAAACTGCCTTCATAACTCCTTGGGGAACCTTCTATTATCGTGTCATGCCGTTTGGCCTTAAGAATGCTGGTGCTACCTATCAGTGGGCTATGACTTACATTTTTCATGACATTATGCACACTATCCTTGAGGATTATGTCGATGATCTTCTTGGCAAATCTAAACATCACAGTGAACATCTCGATGTTTTAACCATTATTTTCGATCACCTGTTACAATATTTTGTCCGTCTTCAACCAAAGAAATGTGTCTTTGGTGTCCTTTCGGAAAAATTCTCAGCTTTATTGTCTCTCTGCGTGGCATTGAGGTCGACCCATCTAAAGTCAAAGCTATCCTAGAAATTCCCCCACCTACCAATCTTAAACAATTGCGTAGTTTACAAGGTAAACTCTAATCTATCCGACGTTTCATCTCCCAACTCTCGGATCGATGTCAACCTTTCCATCACCTCCTTAAAAAAGACATTGACTTTCAATGGAGTGAAGAGTGCCACCAAGCCTTTGAGGCTCTCAAAGCTTATCTCTTGCAGCCACCCGTGCTTATCCCACCCCAGGATGACCGCCCTTTCTACCTTTATCTTTCCACCACCGACCACGCTGTAGGGGCCATGCTTGCACATCGTGACTCTGAGAATCGAGAACAAGCCGTTTATTATATAAGTCATACTTTGGTGGATTATGAGACTAGGTATACACATGTAGAAAAGTTGTGCCTAGCCCTATCATTCGTGGCCACCAAACTCCGACACTACCTTCTGAATCACAAAACTTTTGTCATCACCAACACGGACCCCATCCATTACATGTATGCCAAACCTCATCTCAACCAACGCATCGCTGCATGGCTCATGCTCCTCGCCGACCTCGACCTTGAGTTTGTCCACCAAAATCAATCAAAGGACAAACCATCACGGCACCAACTTGCGGAAGCCCCTTTACCAGGGGAACAATTTACCAATTTTACATTCCCGATGAACTCATCGCCACTCTTTCACTCGGGGAGGAGTCGTATCCAATGACCCTCTTCTTCGATGGATCCAAATGCCGCCGCGCGGAGGAGCCGGCGTTGTTCTCATTCCTCTCGACGCCGAGCCTATACCTCTCTCATTCCGACTCGATTTCCCTTGCACTAATAATACAAATGGAATACGAGGCCCTTGTTCGGTCTCTAAGTTACGTTACACTTAGGTATCAAATCTATCAATATTTTTGGTGACTCTCAATCGGTAGTCAATCAAGTTATGGGCATCTACCAATGCAAAAATGAGGAACTTCAAAAGTACAAACACTACGTGGATTCACTTCTGGCCTTATTTACTCGCTATTCTATCCAAACCATTCCCGCTCCACTAACATATTTTCGATACTATGGCTTGCTTAGCCTCGCAAATTCCAGCTTCATCAACTGACTCTGAATTTTCATCTTGGTCCAACAACTCTTTGCCCCATCCTACTCAACCCTGGTAGTTTGTATGATAAATAATGTGTCTACTAATTCGCAGGATACTTGGTACCACCAATTCCATGACTACCTTACAACCTCTGTTCTCCCACCTAACCTTACTAGTAACAGCAAACGTGCTTTCCTTAAAAGTGTTTCTCGTTATGTTGTCATGGGGGGACTCCTCTATAAACGTGGCTTTGATGGCATCCTCCTTCGCTGCCTAACCGGCGCGGAGGTCACCTATACCATCCAACAAGTCCACGATGGGATTTGTGGTGGACATTTTAGTGGCCTTGCCATGGCTAAACGAATCCTTCGCCTAGGTTATTATTGGCCTACGCTCAATAACGACTGCTACGAATATGTTAAGCATTGTGTTATGTGTCAACAACATGCCAACCTTCAACATACTCCTAGCCACCCGCTACAGGTCGCCCGAGATCTTTGGCCTTTCTCACAATGGGGTTTAGACCTTATTGGTGAGATTCATCCGTCCTCTTCGCAACGTCACCGATGGATTATCACAGCAACCGAATATTACACAAAATGGGTGGAGGCCATTCCACTCATTTCAATTAAAAAGAAAAAATTGTCGAATTCATTAACCATCACATTATCTGTCATTTTGGTATTCCTCATCGCCTAATAACAGATAATGGTAAATCTTTTAAAATAAGTTGTTACAAGACCTTTGTGACAACTTTGGTATCAAACTTAGTTTCTCATCGCCTTACTATCCGCAGGCCAATGGTCAGGCTGAATCTTCTAATAAAACCCTAACCAAAATCCTCATGAAAGTTGTCAATGAATCCGGAAGAAATTGGCACGATCACATTCCCTTTGCCCTTTGGGCTTATCGTACTAGCATTCGTACCTCCACTAATGCCACACCTTTTTCTTTGGTATATGGTACCGAGGTTGTCCTACCTCTCGAAGTACAAATACCCTCCCTTAGAATATCTCTTCAGGATATTCTCACCAATGATGATTTCCGCCAAGAGCGGTTAGCCCAATTGGAGCTTCTTGACGAGCGTCGTCTTACAGCTCTTGATCACCTCCAAATCTATCAAAAACGTGTCAAGCGTGCTTATGATAAGCAACTTCATGAGCGTACCTTTAAGGTTGGTGATCTTGTCCTCAAAGAGAATCAACATGTAACCAAACTAGAAAAGAGCAAACGTGGAAAATTTGCTCCTAATTGGATTGGGCCTTATATAATCACTCACACTTATGGATCAGGCACTTATCGTTTAGCTTCGCTTAATGGTAAGCCTGAGCCTGAACCCCTTAATGCCTTGCATCTTCGACCATTCTACTATTGAATTTAGTGTTATATCACTTCTTATCTACCTGTCGCTCGTCCCTTGAGCTCACTTACCACCACATACACTTTGTTTCCTACACCTCATAATAAAAATCAAGCTCACATAGTTTGATTCTCACTTCACCTCAGAAATGCCTTCCATTTTTAGTCTAGTCCATGACTTCAAAGTATTAAAATAAGCCGTATTCTTATGGGATTTTCTTGAGTCAAACTTCCTACAAAAACTAGATGCTTCACGTCAAAAGGACATCTAGCTATCTACCTTATATATAGACTGCTCCCTCGAAGGACAGCTATATGCCAAACTATTGCTGCTATTATATATAGACTACTCCCCGAAGGACAGCTATGCACTAAAATCATATCTCGCTACTATAAATAGACTACTCCTCGAAGGACAAATTATATACACAATCAGCCTTTATTAGAAGCTTCTCGCATGGATCAGCTTTGTGAAGACCTCAAGAATAGTACAATCAATATCCCTCAGTAGACTTCCCGCATCGATCGCCTATATTCAAAAATAAAAGCCTCATTCAAAAGAACTTTTGAGTCATGGACTTGTCTATTTAGGGTAGGTTCTCTTTCGCCGAACACTCACTTTGTAACAAGTTCTCTCATACCTCGGCCTATATCATCTACCTCACCTCACCATTTGTTTCAACTCACGGGACGTGACGTACACCCGATATATTGTGATCATATAACTCTTTTCACCTATTGACTTCGTCGCCTATGCACGGTACCTAGGGCTTCAAGCTCGTTCTACGTTGTGTGGTTTGTTTAGCTCTTTTCACCTACGAGCACTCTTTCCTCTTTACCTCGCATCTAGGATTGTGTGTTGATCTTAATCGTGACATGGTTCCCTTCTACTTGGGTAGGCTAACTTTCGCTTCCCTTATACCTTTTACAACGTCATCAATTCATTACCAACACCAACAACCTTACCTTACCAATATTAATATCAATATTTTTACCAACCAACCAATTGCTAAGCCGTACTAAATTGCCTCGAATTCACCTCTCCCCGATCCTAAGGGAGAACTACATCGGTCTCGAGGCCCTCCTTGCTTTGTGCAATGGGCTATGTAGGCAGACTTCGAGAGACATGGGGTCTACCAAGGTTAGCTCGACCATCCCCTACCATAACCTATCATGTGTGGTAAATATAAATATTTTTGTGTATTTCTATTTAATCACATTCCTCTTTATCCTTTTGCAAAACACCAAAAATCACAACGCAAACATTCTTATTATTTTCATAACTCAAATCAACATACATATTCAGTTTTATTTAGATGTTAAACAAATACGTCTTCTCTATCATCGACACGTAGGTCGGCATCCTTATTTATACTTATACCTCGATAACATTTACTTAGACCCTCAACTCACCATCCGGCCCGACCCAAGGCCTCAACCTACCTATCCCCGACCCGACCCAAGGCCTCACCCTAACCATTTGGCCCGACCCAAGGCCGCCACCCAACAACTTGGCCCGACCCAAGGCCTTACCCTAACCATCCGGCCCGACCCAAGGCCTCACCCTAACCATTTGGCCCGACCCAAGGCCGCCACCCAACAACTTGGCCTCCAACAACTTGGCCCCTAAGGCCTCAACCTACCTATCCCATCCGGCCCGACCCAAGGCCTCACCCAACAACCATCCCTCAACCCACCTATCCGGCCCGACCCAAGGCCTCACCCTAACCATCCAAGGCCGCCACCCAACAACTTGGCCCGACCCAAGGCCTCAACCTACCTATCCGGCCCGACCCAAAGCCTCACCCTAACCATCCGGCCCGACCCCAGGCCTCACCCTACCCATCCGGCCCGACCCAAGGCCGTAACCCAACAACTTAGCCCGACCCACGGCCGTATCACTTCAATACCTTACCCAACATCAACAACATACACTTTTATCCACCCATCATGTAGCTTTTTGTTCCATCGAGCTCACCTGTTCGTGTTTTAGCATGATTAGGGTCCCTGACTTGAGCTGTCGACCAACTTTGCCTAGACCTAGACCGTGACGTTTATCTCAACCAAACCAACCATTTGGTACTACCGAACATGCCTAAACGTTCTGTACCTTACCCGTTATATACCCCGAGCTACTTCCTATACCTTGGATACCAGTGATTATATCACCCTTGTTTGGATAAACTATCAACCTTTGCCCATGCATTGCTGGTTTACTCGTCAAATCATGTACCCTAGTCGCACTATTGCATTTTCAACGTGCGTCCTCGCTTCCTTAGACTTACCCCACCTTCTCCCCATCATCTCTACACCATTTACCCTTTATCAACCCTATCCCTGATTTCAAGTTCTCTCAATCTGTGATAGATTTGAGGGGGATTACCTATGCCCTTAACATTTGAAACCACTTCATATTATTGTCTGTGCAGCTTTACAAAACAAGCTACACGACAATAAGGGGCTAATGTAGACACCAAATTTGTGTCTTATGACCCTCAGTGACCCGCATCTCATTTCGTAACCTAACCTCATCACCTAAACCTTACACAATTATTTATTAATTACCTCAGAATTGATAAATCCACATCACCTTACCTCGCCACCTCATTTTGCCACCTCATCATGACCTAGTCCTAACCCTAAACTAACCTAATTAAGACCTATAACTTGGTCCACACCTACACCCATGACTAATGACCCCTTTCTCGCACCCAAAACCGACCTCCTAGTCACTTGACCAAGCCCGCAACTAATCTCTCTGGGAAAAGCAGGAAAGTGGGCTATTTTACTAAAAATAGCTTGCTTTTTCCTTACCGATACCGGTTCCTACTCGACCGCCGTCGGTTACGTAACCGCCATCGGTTCCCTGTAAATAGGCTCCCCAAACCAAAAATAGAGGTCGAAGGATTTTTGAATCGAGAGAGAACATCAGGAGCGATCAAGAGAATCCGGATCTTTACTTGGCTAAGCAGAGACAAGGGAAGAGACAAGAAGAGTTTGCAGCAAAGAAGATCAAGCCCAAGACTGCAACTGGATACTAGAGCCCTGTGATACTCAGCTGATCATCGGGAGGGAGATATCTCATCTTCTGTGTGTCAGGCCATCCTACCTCAGTTCTGCCTTTGTCATCAAAGTTCTTGAGCTCGTATCTTCGCAATAACTAGTAAGTTACATCTTGCATGTCCTTTTAATAATACTTCTTAGACTTTTGAATCATAATCCTCACAAATCCATTCCTAGATCCACTACTCGGAACATATTGCATCTAACTATCCTTCATCTACCTCTCATCATCTCATTACCTAATATCACCCATATACCAGCCTTACAAACAACACAACTACCCTACAACAACAACCACTCCACAACACAACTAACCCACAGACCCTAGACCCTACCGATATCGGTTATCAGTAACTGGCATCGGTTACTGTGGTTTAAAACCAGAAATCATCCTTTCCCCTACCTGTTTCAACAAAGCAACTTAATTGATATTTTACAGTCTTTGGCGTTAATTCATATTAGCAGGGAAACTGACCACCTTCGAAAGGAAGTTTTATATTTCCTGGGCCCAAGGTAGTTTCCTCATTTATTGTCTAATCAAAATCTTGTGGTCTTGTGTTCTTATTTGCAGGTAGTCCTTCCAAGACAAAAAGGAGTTCTTCGCAGTCAGCCTGATCTTTCTCTATGGTACGCGCACACCATCTCGACATTCAACAGGTATTCCTCCTAGCCCCAACCCTTATCTGTTTCTAAAAGGAATGAAAGGATAGAAGCAACTCTATCACCAGAAGCCGAAACATTCTGAGTGAAACAATAACAAAAGGTCCCCTAAGGAGTTATGAAAGAAGTCTTTTGTTGGTCTTCTCAAGTGCGATGAGAATTTGATTATATCCAGAGAAACCATCTATAAGAGAAAACATCTCATGACCCGTAGTTAAATCCACGAGTTGGTCGATATTAGGTAGAGGAAAATCATCTTTTGGACAAGAAAGATTAAGATCTCGGAAGTCGGTACAAATTCAAATTTTCCCGGTAGCTTTAGTTACTGGTACTACATTGGAAACCCATTGTGGATAATCGATGGGTTGGATGAAGTTAGCCGAGAGCAAGCGCTGCAATTCTTCTTTAATAAGAAGGGCTACTCTAGGGTGCATTTTACGTAATTTTTGTTTAACTGGTTTGATGTTGGGAAGAGTAACGATATTATGGACCACAATATTGAGATCGAGTCCTGGCATATCCTCATATGCCCAAGCAAAAGCTTGATGATGGTTGGAAAGAAAAGTGGTAAAGTCTCCTAATTCCTGTGGATTAAGGGATTGGCCGACCTTAATGATGTGAGGGTCTTTAGAAGTCCCTATATTAAGGTCGACAGTGGCTTCGTTGAGAAGCGTAGACGTGTCAGAAGGAATAGTTTTGGGAAGATAGGAATCCTCTGCCCCCAGATAGGTGAGGACAGAATCATCATCCGCACAGTGGATAGTGTTGATAGTAGGAGAGTCGTCTCCAACTATTTCAGGGAAGATTAGTGGTATGGAAGTGGACTTGTCGTTAGTCTTATAGGCTAGCAGCCCTAAGGAAATGGTATTGATCAAAAAAAAAAAGTTAGACGGGATGGAAATGTCGTCGTCCACATCGAGTGATGCTTCTGACTTAGCGGGAGAAGATGGTTCCTCAATAGGAAGAGGCTCATCGAGAACAGTGATGGTGGCTTTTGAAAGAGGTTTAAATCCTAAACCAAATTTTTGATGTGGCTTGAGAGTTGGAATGGACGTGAGGTCATGCACACCTTGTTCATATTTACCCAAGCCAAAGCCCTTCCATGCGCATCGATATAAATAAGTTTTTGCAAACGTGGGATTCTGTAGATAATCGAACCCTGTTAGATAAGGTTTGGTCCTAGGAGGAGAATCCAGGCGATAGTGAGGCGTGTCAAGACCACCGTAAATGAAATTAGTCTGTTGATTGGGCAGACCAATGGTGACGATGCGACCAAGACCTGGCTGATATTCAGGTTGTTTGTCTGGTCTACCATACTCACTAGGTTTAAGATGGTTGTCAAAAGAAAGGAGAGGAAGTTCTCCTAGTGAGAAACGCTGCAATGTTTCTTCTAAATTCTGTACATCCGGTAGTTTGGTTGCAGGTATGGAAGAAGATGAGGCCCCGTCAGGAGAATAGGCATTTTCCTTTAGAGGGGCAGACCCTGTGGTCATGTCGCATTGCGCGGAAGGCAAAGGATCTCCTGGATGAGTATATATTTTGCCCTCATATTGATATTTTAAGCATCGATGGAGGGTAGATGGGACATAATGCATTGCGCGAATCCAGGAGCGTCTGAGGATCATATTATAGTGGAATTTCCCTTCAACAATGTAGAAGAGTTCGTGAAGCAGCTTCTTACCTACTCGAATGGGTAAGACCACAGTTCCTAAAGTAACTGCTAGCTGATCGTTAAATGATCGAAGGGCGAAAGGCGGGGGTGACACTACATTCTTTGGTAACTTAAGTTGCTCAAATGTGTGCGAGGAGATGACGTTGAGTGCAGCTCCACTGTCGATCATAATGCGTTTTAATGTAGTGTTGTCGATTTGGACTGTGATAAAGAGGGGAGCCTCCAAATCCTCTGAAGAAAGAGGAGGAATTTCCGAATCTTCAAAAGAAATGGCGGTTGATGGTCTATTCAATCCAACAACCAACTCGAAGGGCTGGGGCTCATCTGAATTCACTGCGATGTGACGCAGATTATCAATCAGAGCCTGGCGATGTTGCGGAGAGGATTGAATGAGGTCAAAAAGAGACATTTTGACCGGAGCCTGGGTGAGTTGTTTCATAACACTCTCCTCAACTGACACAGGAATTTGAGCCCGAGGTGCAGCACGAATAGAGACTCGAGGTCGTGGGGCTAATGAGGAAGGAGGAACTCCTTCGGGGGCTGCAGAAATGACAACCTGTGGTCGAGATGCTGTGGATGAGGATGGATTATCATACTGTTGGGCTCTCGTGGCGATATGGATTGTGTCAATTTGAGAAGGTGGAAGATCAATTGGAGTGGAATCACTAGAAGTAGAGGCCTGAGTAAATCGTTGGGGTTCAGATGGAGCTAAGATGATAGGGGGTGCTTGTTTCTCCTCCTCCAAAGAAAAGATCACTTTCTTCCAAAAGGTTGTTGACGACAGATTAAAGAGCTTTACATCCTCGATCATGACCGGGTACGGTGGTAAGCACAAATCGTCGAGATCGAGTTAAACCAGTAGGTTTAACTCCTTTAGGGTTATAGGGTTTAATCGAGGGAGAGATATGGATGAAGATTGGATAAGTTAGCGAAGGATTTCGATTTCGTAGAACCCTGTAGACGAAGATGGGGACAGAGATGATGAAGGTGCCTCTTTTACTTTAACAGATCGCCGAGGTAAAAGAACCTCGCATGTTAGGTTTGATAGTCCTTTTAGGGATCATCTTATTTTTTTGGACATCTCGGAGGAGCACCTTTGGCACTTGAGATGGAAGTAAGTGAGACATGATTGATTTTGGTGGAGGGGGAGCCCCTAAAATAGATTTTGAAGATGATGGAGATGTGACAAGTGTTGTGGTCTTCAAAGATAAGGGAGGCTGCTTGGTCGAAACTAATAATGATTTAGATGATGTCGATTTAGATGAGGGAGAAGCTTCCAAAGTAGGTGTAATCGGAGGAACATAGGGTGCCCTGGCTTTTGGTAATGAAGATGATGATCCTGATAAAAGAGGTGACGTCCTTTTAGTAGGTAAGTCCACTTTTCGGTGCTGGTGAAGAATGTGTTATAGAAGAAGATGATGGTTTTGATAAGTGTGTAGAAGAAGACGCCTTCTCAGCGGACAAATCTAATCTTTTATGAGGCGTAGAGAGATTTTTGTGGGAAAGCACCAAGAGTCTTGATGGTTCGAAATATGGCCTTTCCTTTTTCAGGGATGGTGAGAACTTCAACCGCATAAGGTGATTATAACCTTTTCGGGAAGCAAATGGGGAGGTACTGATGGCGCAACGTTAGATTCCGGTTGTCTCGGTCTAAGTTCAGGAACCGAGCGTATAGGTGTTAGTGCTACTTCTTTTGATTTTCCCTTAATAGGCAAAGTAACATTAGTGATGGAAGAAGTGAGTGATGAAGAAGCGCTCATGAGGGGACTACTTCACAAGAATTATGGGTGAAACTACTGTAGGAAAGGAGACAGAAGAGTCAAAATCGAAGATGCTTCCGTCGAAGTCGGCACAATTATAGGTACGTTCACCAGGGGCATAGTCGCAGCGAGAATGGGAGAAACAAAAGTAGATGTATCTGCAGTGGAAACTCGAAGGGATGTAATTGTCTCGAGTATTGAAAGAATGTTTGATGATGAGACAGGTGAGGATGATACGGTCTTGGGTATGGACGGGAGATCAGACAAAGAAGCAGAGAGAGGTGAATCCATTTCTAATAATGTTGGAATATTCAAAGACGGGCTATCTGAAGATGGTGGAATCCGAGCGATTGACGAAGTGGAAGGAGATTCTGATTCGGTCGATGTGTTCGCAAATGGCTTAGTTTTAGAAGAAGATTCTTCCGTAGAGATGAAGCTGATAGTATGAGTGTTTGGTTTTTGAGACTCTGAAGCATCATGGTTCGGGGAATGATTGGGAAAAGGTTGTTTAAAGACATCCAGTGCTTGATTTGGGGGAGCATTTGGGTTATCCAGAATGAGCTCGCCTTTATCAATGAATTTCTGGACAAGGTTTTTGAAGGTTTGACATCGCTCAATGTCATGACCTTTGGTTCTATGATAATGACAGAAGTCATTTTCCCTATACCAGAATGGACGTTCTTGGCTTTCATCAATATTCCTAATGGGGGGAAGTTCGATCATGTGGACTTCCAACATTTTTTTCAGGATAGAAGCATATGATTCCCCCAATGAAGTGAAAGATCGAGATGATGAAGTCCCTTTTCGAGAAGATGAGGGGTCTCTTCGTGGTGTTTGATTAGAAGTGGTATCGGCTCGTGGTGTTTTTAATATGATAGCGTTGGTGGATCCCTGATTCTTGTCTTTAGAAGTGGAAGGATTTGATTTGATAAACCGAGAAAAATCTGGTTTAGATTTAGAGCGAAGTTTTAGCTTCCCTTGTTCAATGGCGCGAGATTCAAGTTTGCGTGCCATCGTAAAGGCTTCTTCAAATGTATGAAAAGTCTGGATCCTTAAAGTGGAAGAAATATGATTAGCACAAGATCGAGTAAACAACTCGATCTGTTGGGATTGAGGAAGGGAGAAAGACAATTGGTTGATTATCCCTCTCCAACGAGCGACAAAGTCTGCAATAGACTCATCATCGAATTGACGAATGTTATAAAGATCTGTAATCGAGATCTTATGCGCGATATTTATTGAAAAGTTTTCAACAAACATCTGGGCCAATTGAGAGAAAGAAAACAAGGAATGTTGAGGAATTTTATTGTACAGACTCCTAAAGCAGGACCTGCTAGAGACATAGGAAAAGTACGGAGCATAAGCTCCTGATCCTGGACTATGAGGTAGCAAGCATGTTTGAATGCTCGCAAATGTTGTTGAGGGTCCTCTCGACTATGAAATTTTGAAAATTTAGGAAGTTCCCATTGGGGAGGATAAGGCTTAAAAGCCACTGAGGGGTGAATGGGTTCATTACACACTTCTTCAAAGGAGTATGAAGGACGAGCCCCTTTGGTGGAGGCCTCCAAGTCTGCGATTTTCTTGAAAAGAATTTGAACCACATCAGATTGAGGAGGAGGCGCACTGGCATGTCCTACATAAGAAGCAAATGGTGGATGTTGTTGAGGTGTCGACGGGGGATTCATCTGTTGATTGATAGGATGATAAGAGGAGTAACCAGCGTTCAGGTGACACCTGGTGGGGTATTTGTTGTGAAGGAGCCTGTGTATAGGCAGGCTTGTGAGATAATAAGTGGTTGAGAAAATGAAGGTTGGATGACAGATGGAGCCTGTGATTGGTGGACTCCTATGCTTGTTGACTGAATCGGGACAGATTGAGGAACATGGGTGCCGATTTGATTGGACATATTGGGGAACAAGACCTGAAAGAGGCTTTCTACTACCGGATTAGGCATTAAGGGTGCCGATGCTAGAGGATGGGCGAAGGTCACTGTTGCTGGAACATTGGAAGAAAGACCCACTGGAGGACGAGAAGCAGGAACCAACTGACTAGTCGGAGGGGGTTGACTCATAAAGGGGTACTGACCTTGGGACACGATGGAGGGCATAGATGAATTAACAATATGCAATATGCAAAAAGCAGATGCACTCATTATAGCTAGAGCAGAGGACCTCTCGAAGTAGGTTGTGGAATATTTGAGGTAAACTGCGGTGTTAGGAATAGGTAAGACTATTTGAGAACTAGTCGATATGGTCGGTGGAAGAGAAAAAGGAGGCACAGGGGCACCGCCCTTCTCCGTGGCTTGAGGCAAGATAGATGATGCTAACTGTTCTACAAAGGCCTGGGATGGTTCACGAGAATAATCGTACACTTGCTGGATTGGTGGTCCTTGATCAGATATTTGAATAGACTTGTGTACTAGGTAGTCCATGAGGGCTACCGGATTGCGATCGAGGAGCACCTGAAATTCAGGATCCCCGCGAGGAACATACTCTGAGTCAGAAGCAGATGATATTTCTGAAGGACTAGGGGAAGCTGGACGTGATGGGGTTGCTTTGGCCTGATAAAAAGGATTATATGACCAAGATGGGGAACCTATTAATAGTGGTCCCGAGGAAGACCTGGGGGGTGCCAAAACCTCCACACTAGTGGTGATCTCGGAGGAAGAAGGGGCTAATTGAGCCATTCTTCTAGATTGTAACCGAGTGATGACCGTCATAAACAAGCAGAAAAGAAGATTGACCTAACTAATGCACAAACAATTCAAGCAGCGTAGGTGATTATCTCTTTTAAGTTTTTATGCTTTTAAGAAAGAAAATATTAGGGAAGGCCTTTTAGAACAGGAACTACTCAGATAGCCAAACTAAGGATGGTTTGGGGGATGTTTTGGTGAGGAGTCCCGAAGGCACTTCAGTAAAAGACCGGTACGTGGCTTGATATAGGGGCCTACCCCGCACTTCACACAACGCGCGATAAGGAGTTGGGTGCTTTGCCAATATATACCGTAACTTCCATGAATTTATAGCGCGGCCCGAGTACCGCGTAGGCTCTTCCTCTTGGATGTCACTTCCAAGTAGGTGAGGCCAGGGAAAGAATTTTTGTTTAAATGCTTTACACCTAATGATTTTGGCTTTGTGTGCAAGGGTGAAAAATAAAAATCAAATAGTGTCACTACCGATTTTGATCAATTTTCCAGCCTAATTAAAACTAGATGAAAACATACAGCAGAAATGACAAAGAAAGAGTTCCTTTTAAGCACTTAAAAACGAAGTGTTTGATTTCGATGAAGACAAGTCAAACAGATTCTTTCCCAAATGCGATTAAATTCTTTTTAAGCACTAAAAATTGAAATGTTCGAATGTGATAGACAACAAACAAAGAATTTTTTATTTTTATTTTTTGGTTCCTAAAAAGGAGAAAACACCGTAAAAGAGAAATACCTGTAGACTTAGCTCTCTAAGGTGCGTGGACTTCAAAAAGCGCGTTGTTGAGCTCTTCCCTGAACAACCCCACGAACAAGCAAAGTGCTCCGCAAGAAGAGGTTAAGCAAACACCAAACAAAATCCAGAAAGATATATCCGGATAATGGTGAAACGGAAATTTCTATTTCAAGGAACTAGAAAAATTTCAAGGAAATAGCAATTTCACATAAAGAGCAAGATTAAAACGATGAAAGGAAATGCTCAAGCGGAATCGATAGAAATCGGTGAAGAAAAAAGAACAAAGCTCAAAACCGTAAAAGAAATGAACTTACCAATAAGGGACTTTGGTTGGGTCCCACCGGGCGTGCCAAAATGTAGATCAAGAATTTCGCGCTTGTTACCTGTCCAAGTTAATGCACCAAACTAAACACAAAAATCCTGAAAAACTCCAATGAAATCGATACCTGATGGACAAGATCCGAAGATGTAGACGGATAAGGAGGTCGATGTAGATAAGACGGCGCACACGAGTAGTTCTGCACAGTAGATCCAAGTAACCTGCGAGACACCGATGCTTGACAGAAAAAGACCACGTTAAAAGATATTTAGATGGACTGCCCGAGAAGCGGATCCAGGAAGCGATAGGCTCCCTCGGCGGATGTCAGTCCACGTTTTCAATTAAGTAAAGAAATATACATGATAAAAGATGTACGTACAAGACTAGATTTTCTGATCAAAGTGATAAACGAAATCTAAACAGCAGGCAGAAAGCAACAGAAAATAGGGAACTGTGAAAAACGAAGCCGAGATCGGCGTCGATTAGGTAGAATCGGCGTCAACTTTTGGAAATCGGCGTCGACTGATGTAGATCGGCGTCGACTGATGTAGATCGGCGTTGATCTAAGATAAAGTGTGAGAAGATTTGGAAATCGGAAAGCGAAGGCCAGATCGTCAACGTCTGTTGGATTTGCGGAAGCCGGAGAGATACTAGCGAGACTCCACCCGTGCTGGGTGCAGGAAAAGAGTCACCAGAAAATCAATGGAGACGTGAGATGTTGATGTGATAAGAGCAGAGTAACGGTGCTCCTCTCAGGGATTGATTCGGACAAGATCTGCTCTCATTCGATAGATAATGTCCACACTTGATGCTAAAAGATCTCTTGTTCTCTCTCTTACAATCTGCGTCTCTGTGTCACGATCTGTCTCTCTCTCTTTGTGTTTTTTTTTCGTCCTCGTGTCCTCCAGAACTGAGTTCTGTGCTTCCCTTTATAATCGGCGCCGCTCCGAAAAATCGGCGTCGACCGAGTACCGGTCGGCGCCGATCACGGAACAGACTCCCGAGACGGCCAAAATGAACGATTTCTGGAAGGATAAGAATTATCCTTCCACCTTAAATACGGGAAATATCCCGCTTGGGGAAGAGGAGAAATAGGGGTGATACATAGATAGGATAAATATGGGGTAGATAAGTGGTTAGGATACATGTGAAGAGGTGTAATTAAATAGTTAATATTTAATTACTCACGGGTAAGATATAATGGGGTGAATTAAACTTAGGATAGGTGTTTAAATCACAAATCGAATAATATCCCAAGGGGATAGTGGTGACATAAACGTGCCCCAGGTTACAGAGAGAGAGCAACGCGCACAGGGGACACCCAGATGGATAATCAATTTTAGGTGTCTACACTACCATTACTGAAATTCTTCCTCCCAAGAATATTAAACAACTTCCCAACTTGTAGGGGAAAATATAACCCATCTCGCTACTTCATTTCATAGCTTACTGACAAATGCCATTCCTTTACTCATATGCTAAAAATGACGTTGATTTTGTTTGGGGGCATAACAAAAATAGGTCTTTTCCTTGCTTAAAAAATATTTGGCCAATCCACCTATCCTCATGCCTCCAACCCTAGGTGAGCCACTTTTTTATACATATCTGCTACACAATTTGCTATTGGCACTTTGCTTACACAATATGACCTAAGCCAAAAAGATAAATCTGTGTACTACCTTAGCCATACCCTGATTTCCTATGAGCTCAACTATCCCCAAATTGAGAAAGCTTGTATGGATGTCATTGTAACCTTTCAAAACTCTTCCATTACCTATTGAACAATAAAACCAAGCTTATATCTAGAGTTGACCCACTCAAGTACCTATTCTAATTACAGGTAGAATGGATAATTGGATCATTATGCTCAGTGAATTTGACATTGATTATGAACACCAAAATTTAGTTAAAGGACAAGTGCTTTCCAATCAATTAGCATAAGCACCCTTACCTAGAGCAAAACCTATAATTCGGAGCTTCCAGATGCATCATTGATGTATATTGAGGAATATTTCATGTGGTAGGTCCACTTTGACGGATCATTCACTTTCCATGGTTTAGGGGCAGGTGTAGTACTAATCACTCCTTTAAGAGATCCTATCCTGTAATCTTTCCATCTTGGATTTCCTTGCACAAACAACATAGCAGAATACAAATCACTCATTGTTGGGATGAAGCTGCAATCAAATGGAATATCCACCATGTCAAGGTTGTTGGTGACTCACAATTGATTATCAAACAATTCAACGATGAGTACAAGGTCAAGGATGACAAGCTCATCCCATACAAGAAATTGGTGGAAACTTTGAAATAATACTTTGTGTGCATCACCTTTGAACAAATTCCAAGAGCACAAAACAAATCTATGGATGCAATGGAAATAGTGGGTTCTATGTTGCAGATTCTACCAGAAAATAATGATATGTCATTCTTTGTTGAAAATCTGCATCAACCTACATACGACATGTTGGAATCATTCCTGGCATGTGAAGTTGTTGGTCCCTATTCCCCATGGTATGACCCTATTTTTAACTACCTCCAAAGTGGTACCTTTCCTCCTAACATCTCCCGATCCGAAAAACAAATCCTTATCCACCAAATAGCCTGTTACACCCTCCTAAGAGGTACGCTCTATCGTCGTGGCTATGATGGGAATCTTTTGCGTTGTCTAGATGTAACAGATTTGGTCCAAGTGATCAAGGAGGTACATGAAGGGGTGTGTGGCACCCATACAAATGGAATGGTCCTAGCAAAGAAGTTATTGCTACTATTGGCCTACTATGGAGACAAATTATTGCAACCATGTAAGGAAATGTGTTCTATGTCAAAAGTATGGAAATTTCATCCATGCACCATCGTAACCTTTGTAACCAATAACAACACCATGACCATTTTCCAAATGGGGACTGGATTTAATAAGGAAGTTCACCCCTACCTCATCTAATGGTCATACCCACATCATCACGGCCACATAATATTTCACTAAGTGGGTGGAGGTCGTTCCATTGACCTATGTTATAGGTGCTCAAATATCAAAGTTCATCATGAATCACCTTATTTGTCAATATGGCATCCCCGCCGCCATAATTATTGATGAATGGAAAATCATTCAAGAATAAGATGAAAGATCTTTGCCATCGATTTCAAATAATATTAAAGTGGTCCACGCCATATTACCCTCAAGGTAATAGGCAAGTTGAACCCACTAATAAAACATTGGTTTGGATCATGGAAAAGATGGTGAGTAAGATAGGTTATAAATGGAATTTGTAAATTCACTCACCCTCTCTCGATTATAGGACCTCCATTCGCACTCCTACCGATGCGATACCCTACTCTCTAGTGTTTGGAATATAATATATCATCCCATTGAAATAGAGCTTCCTTCTCTAAGAATATCTCTTTGGGATTATCTAGATAAAGATGAGGATTACCAGACTGGTAGAATTGGAAATCTTAGATGAAAAGTTCATATGCGCCCTTAACCATCTCAAGGTATATCAAAATAGAGTCTCCCATAACTACAAAAAAGTACCATACCTCATCAATTTGAGGTTGGAGACTTGGTCATGAAAGAGAATGATTTCAACACAAGGGCAAAAAGAGATAAGAAAGGAAAGTTCGACCCTCACCGTCAGGACCTTATGTCATTTGGCCAAATATGGGTCGGGAGCATAAAAATTTTCTCATCCTAATGGATATGAGATCTAGGAACCTATGAATTCCATGCATCTCAAGAATTTCTATGCTTGAACATGGCTCTTAAAATCAAAAAACAACCAAAAAAAAAAAAAGAAGAAGAAAATGATCAAAATACAAAAAATCAAAAAAGAAAAAATAATTCATCCATATGTGAAAACCATGCAATTGTGGCACTTTGGATAGGTCCCTTGGTGAAAATTAGCTTCTGAGACCTTGGGAGGATTCATTGTGCACAAGCATCTTGCATTTAAGGGGCACTTTTACTTGTCTCTAGGGCTAGTTCCACACCTGCATCTAAGATTCCTTATGATCCTATCATGTCAACCCTTGATCTCGGTTGTTTCTCCTCTTATAAATTAGTAAAGGGATAACCTTTTTATATTCCCCATCTAATTTTGGGGTCACCTTCACAGCTTTCACCTTCCTGTTTATAATACGTGGCACATGCCCTTGTATATTCCCATCTAATTTTGGGGGCATCCACATTTCTCACTTTCCTGTACATAGCTTTAGAAAACCCTGGAAAATCAAAAAAACATCCAAATATGCTCAAAATTATAAAAACATTCACAAAATACCTAAAAACCCAAAACAATAGAAAAACAAAATACAAAAACAATAGAAAATTGTTTCACAAAACTCCCAAAAACAATGCAAAAACACATGGAAAAATAGTTACACAAAAACATGGCTTCAGTTTTTTGTGTGTATTCTTTTTCCTTGTTTCTTATTTTGTTTGTTGGTTTGTGTACATTGTTGCTAGTATAGTTTTTACTTGTTTTTACATTTGTTAGTTTGTTTCTTTAACATATTGCTTAAGATTGAACTTTTCTTGTGTAGATTAGATTCATTCTTATTTGTACATATGAAGTATGTTTTTACATGTTTGTAAATGTCTATACATAATTGTGTTACTTTAATTATTTGGTAGAATTGTTAACATTTGCTTGCGCATGTACGAGAGTTTTTTATCACACCATCGTGTATCCATCTATATCATCACATCTAACATCATCTATACATCATATATAAATAAAATGTTAAGTGTACATTATACATGTATTCTAAGCTAGTCATCACGTACTATATATCATCAAATGGGGGCAAGACGGATAAAATATCAAAATCTATCCCCCAAATCAATATCATCTTATCATCACATGTAATAAATCAAAACAACATCACATATGCAATAATAAATGATAACATCTACAGATATATCATGAATTAAAAACCATGTGATATGACATCACTAACATAAGGTCCAAAATCATCATCATCCATCATGTGTGCATGTCAAATGTCCACATATACATGTATGTCTCAATATATACATCATCTCGAATACGGATAACCGGCCATCATGGGTATAAATCAAAATGAGCCTTCATCAAGAGGCATAACAAAAATACTACATGTACATCGATCAAAAATAAATCCTTCACAAGAGGCATACATTAAGGTACATCATAAAAAATACATGATCAAAAGGAAGAGTCATCCATGACTCTCCACCTTTCCCTACTCGGCCTAGGGTGCCGAGGTGGCATATGTTGCTTCTAATGAGAAGGTGATGCCCATGTACCATATTGCACAACCGGCTATTATACCAGAGTGGATTTGGATGTCCTGTGAGATCTCATCCCTAACCTACTAATAGCAAGCTACTCAAAGGTTACAATCCTTTGATCCTCTGAACTACCTTGAAGTAAGTTTCCTTGTAATAGGTAGCTTCCCCACTATCTATCATGATATTAGATAGCATATCTTCCTAACCAATAGTTGTGGCTGCCTCACCTCTAGTACCCTCCTACTCTCCCGTAATATGGGTATATCAGCCTATGCATGTGTCAATAAGGCCACATGTTTGTCCATGTCTGCAATAATAGTAAGAACTCGGGTCGGGCCTTATCATTTTTGTATGTAGTAGTGGCTATAGCTAATACTTTGTGCCTACTATAATAAGCTAGTCATCTAAGACATCTAGGTTGCCATCTGTTGTATTTGTTAAAACCATGTGGCTCCATCTCCTCCTCGGCCGCTTAAGCCCTAGCCTCGATCTCGCCACCTATGAGCATTTTTAACTCATCCCTAGCTTGATCCCTCTCCATGTTGTAGCTTATAACAACTGTTGAAGTGCAGCTATATGTCCCCATCTCTTCACATCCCTCCAATCTCCTCCACTATTTGATCCCCACATCCACCATCCCTTGACAGGCTAGATAGTGGCCCTTATTTTGGAACTCCTCCTGTAGGAGGATCTTATGGCACTCTCTCGAACCAATACATGTTGTAAGGGAACATCTATACCTATAGTCAAGCCCACTAAGGGAAGCTCAATATGTCATATCTAGACTCATTACCTTTGTACCTACTACTGTACGGGGGGAGGAGAAGGACCATGTCCCCCAACCTGTCCCCATCCATCATCATCCTTATCCTCCTTCTCCTCCTCCTCTCGCATCATTTTCATCCTCGCACCCACCCTTCTTGCGCAGTTCCCCGATCCTCGCGCCCATACCGCTTGCATATGGAATAGTAAGGTGATACGGTATCACTGTCAAATATCAAGGAGCATAATGTGTAGTAGTCCCAAAATCTCGATGTGTCTCAATGGAAGCCATTGTTGTAACACCATCTGATCAAAACTGGCCTGAGCCCTCACTATCTCGAATCTATGGCCCCATTTCAAATCTCTCGATGGCCTAGTGAGCGTACCACATATCCTAGTCGGAACATCTTGAACTACCCCAAACTTCTCAATACATCGGTCCACGAATAATACTTTGTGATAAAACCCTTACTACCTATCAATAATTATTCCACCATCACTATGTTGAGCTCATTAACATCCTCATCCCACTGATAATAGCGGTAGGGCCTCCACACTATCATCTTTTGTGTGAGATCATCGAAATCTCACCTATAGTGGTATGTATCACATGTGTGACCTCAAACATTGCCACTGTAGTGACCCATCCCATCATGACATGGATCCTCTAGATCTCAAGCTTGTAAACCACCCATAGGGTGGGAAATAGCTATGTGGTCCCATGACCAGATCTATAACAAAAGTGTTGGACCCATGGTCTTCTAACCATGGTATGTAATAAGATGTAAGTCCTAGTAAAAATGTGCCAAAGATACAATCACCCCAACAATACCTCTCACCTCATAACAAACCTTCTATAACTCTAATAAGGTTAAGTGAAAAGGTAGCACCTATCTTTTCGGGACAAGAATGCCATTGACAAGTGCCATCAAGTATACAGTAATGTAATGAGATTGTGGATCTATGATGTAACGGTTTAGATAAACCTTCATCCCTCGGTATGGTGTGTCCAAATGACCAAAAACCTCACTAAGGCAATCTATAATTTCTTGATCATTACTAATATACTCCACTAACTAGCCAACTATATGAACACGAAATATATGCTAGACTTCCTCAAGGGTAAATTCCATCTCCCCTATCGGGATTTGGAAGCACCGACTCTCGAATGCCATCTCTCAACCAAATTTGTAAGGATACCATGATCTAAATTGATCATTGCATGCATATGTGCCACATGAGATAGCCCTGTCACATATCAAAAATGTCCAACATCCACTAGTGACATGGATAGGAAGCTAGCCTCTATGGTAGCTAGTCGGTTGTACGCTCCCTCAAATCTTTATGATGGTAAACGAAGCTATAAAAGAAAATCCACATGTTACAACTTTATTCTATCCAATTCTTTATCTTTTCTTCTAACTAATTTTTCTTTTAATATTTTCCTCTTTTCATTCACTAATTATTCTTCTAAAATTAGCAAATTTGGGATTTATCTCTCGGTGGCGCACACGTGCCCCTTTGGGTGTGTAAATGCATCCTTTGGTGCATACGCCCGTGTATCATGATTATGCATGTGTCTCCTTTACCGAATACATGTTTTTATGCCTATGTGTGCATGTACCTAGGCTGCCCACTAACCTAGTGCATACGCAACCCTTTGGCTGCATACGTGCACTTCCCTCATATACACCTAGGCATATATAAATTCTACCTAACACCGCATACGCCCCTCATTAGATGCATATGTGCACGTGTACATGCCCATGAAATGTACACCTATGCGTACACATTTTTACGATGCATGTACAAACCCCTTTGGTCGCATACGCACCCTAGGGCACATGTACGCATCCTACACTAATTAGTAATAGTAATAAATGTGGTAATAAATGTGAAAAAACATGAAGTAAGGTTAGGTCACTCATGAATGGTCCATCTTCATCATATCGGATGTACTCTCAAACGATATCAGCACATCTGTGGTGAATCTAAACCCTGACCATATCACTTGCTACTTGCAATAACTCATGGTAATATTTTGATCAAAATCGTTAACAAATGCACTAAATGGTTTACCCTACCCTCATGCGGGGTATATCTAACTATTTTTTCCAGTACCCTACCGTTTATTTTTCTAACAATTCTTTTATCCACCACAATGGTTGTTTTTATTAAATAATCATTTTTAATTAATTTTCACCATGCTAGGGCATATTTTTATTCCCTCGCTCCTATTTCTTCTCTACGGTGAAATTTTTTTGCTTTCAATTGATTCCTTAATTTCTTACTTCTTCTATAAAAATCAAAAATCCAAAAAGAATTGTGAAAATCAAAATTTTTCAAAAAAATCAACAAATTAGAAAAATCCTAAAACTTAAATACTTTTTTAAAACTCCTAAAAATCGTAAAAAAAAAATTCAAAAATTTACAAAAAATTGGTCACATGCCCATAGCGGCTGAAACTTGTATCTTATGTATGATATTCATACCATACCTTGTTGGTATTTTCATGTGTTCAAAAATCAAATGACTCGTGGATCATCGATTTACACCCATCAACAAAGCTAGTCTACTTGCTTTGTCATACTCTAGGGCACATCTTGTTGCTTGGTATTGTTTTGTTGTGCACAAATATTTATCATCGGACCTTACATCCTTCATCAACTCCCCTCACATGTATCCTTTCTCGGGCATCATTTTTAACCCATGTCAATAATCACAAACACTTGGGGATATTCATCTTGATAACAAAACATGTATGCAACCGTCTTGACCATTGTTGGTTTGAGTATGTGTGTTTGTACTTGTTTCCCTATTAAATGAGCTTATTTCCTTCTCGTATTGCATTATTGTCTATATGTTGCATTGAGTTGGTATTTTTTAACAATGGGAAATATTTCATAAATGGATTTTCATGTCATTCTACTTTTTCGTATGCTTATATTTTTAATAAGGACCGATGACGTAGATCCTTGGCAAAATGATGATAAGAAAGTTGTTCTACACTAGATGCAAGACTAGTTCTTCCCGGCCTTCTTCCTCTCTTTCTTCTTGATCATTCTCCTATCAATATTATTCTTCTAATTCACTTGGGGCATCCTTCCCCTACCCATTCTTCTATCCATTTCTCTCATCTTTTCAATTGTCGACCACCTTATTTCATCACCCCATCGACACTCAAGGGGGCATCTCTCACTTCTACTAATTTTTCTTCTACCCCTTCAAAATTTTACTGTCTACTATCTTTGAAGTGGCATCACTTACGCCACCCCAAAGAGGGAAAATGTAGACACCTATAATCTAGCCCAAGCAATTTAAATGCTTAAATTGCACTAATTATACTCTTCCTCACAATTTGACGACAAATTGTCAAATGGCATTCATTCTATCTTCTATCATCGTCAATTAACTACATTACGCTAGTTAACTAACTCCTCTATCCAAAAAGATAAAAATTAACGACCTTAAGTTAATTAAACCTCATTCTATCCAAATTAATTAATTTTCCCCCTCTATTAGATAAATAAACCATCATTTATCTAATTTAATCCTTCTTATCCCTTAAATCATGTTAATTGTCTTCTAAACTAGACTAATGGGCTTGTTTCCTTATTAATTTATCACCTTTGATTAATTATGTGCACCCTTAATTCCCATGGGTCACTAAAGGACAAATTAAACTCTCCTAAGGTTGACTCAACCCTCCCTAAACCTTCTTTATCCAAATTAACCCAACCTCTCTATTATCCCACATTTAAAGGGATGTAGAGATTCTTTTATCAACTAGGCTATATAAGAATCCCTCCTCTTACCTTTCTACTTACACCTAAATGAGCATAGAGCCTAAGCTATAGCCATTTTATCATCTTAGAGCATTCTTCATTGGAGGAGCTAGCTATTTTCATTTCTTGCATTCATTCTTCCAAGTTTGAAGTCATATGGAGATATGTCAAATGGTCTTGTAGCCATGGATTGACAAGACTCCATTCTTGAAACCTTGGGATTCAAGCATACAATCAAACCATTTGATTGCTAAGGATATAAATAGGTTCATTTCATTAGCATTCAATTAGAGATAGAGGTTAATATGTTTAGCATGCTAGTTTGAATCTTCATTTCATGTTCTAATGCAAATATGTTAATAGATTAGCCTTGTTTAAGCTCTAAGCATGATGGTATATTGATCTAGTTAGCATTGTATTGAAGCTATTAGGTGTTAGATTTGATTTACTTTGCATTGTTAACTAATTTATGTACACATATATAATATGTTTACCTTCCATTGCACAAAAATTTATCTCACAATTGAAAACTTAATATGATTTTACAGTTTTAAACCATTTTGTTAACCTCGAATATCTTCTCACAAAGTCAACGTGACAACCATATAAAAAATGTACAATGAAATATTTACCTTGGGTTGTTTCTATCATCATATTAAAAGGAAAAAAGGTAGACATAACGAATACCAAAATAATATTTTGAGTCTCGCTAAACATTACAATTTTAAAAACTAGTGATTATGTGATTGGCCATCATTATCGGAAAAAAACAATCTAGAGGGGGACATAGATCAATGGAAAATTGAAAGTGTTCAAATGAAATAAAAACCAAAGCTGAAAAGGGATTAAATTTTCTTTGGTTGGGGCACAACAGATTCCTTGTTTTCTTGAAGAACAAGGCGGTGTGACAAAATGATCAGAAGGAACCGGTAAGCATATTGAGCCGCAGATTGTGTTTTCTAGGGAAAAGCAAGGTTGGATTGATGTGAAAAAATAGGAACTAGTAAGCACAAGGAAGTTTGACAAAATGATCAAAAGGAACCAATAAGAAGAGTTGGGTCGTGGAGCATGTTGTTGTAGGGAAAATCGGGGATGGACTGACGTGAAAAAGACATGATTTGATCGAAGACAGAACGAATGAACAAGCCCGTGATTAAAAAAGGTGCACATTTAGTATAGTATATTTTTGATAAATACATGATTTAGATTTGAGATTATTTTTTACTTGGTGATGTCATTCAAACCACCTTATTCTTGCATCAAACTAACTATCTACACTATTTTTCCACAACCCCTTTTGCTTCCCCAGTGTGTGTGCACCTTTTTGTTATTGCTGATTGTTCCCTTTTTGTTAATCCATGAACGAGATTATAATTATTGTCTGATTGTTCCTTGGCCAAAACAACCAGGATTCTTGCATTTGGCCCGTAATCTTCAGCTTGCTTGTATTGTTCTATGATTTCATGAGTTGTTCTTCTGTAAGACCGAAAAACAAAACCCTAAAAACTAGTTCTCTGGGGTATTTAATATTTTTCCGACACAGTCCACATAATAAATTTTGAAAATATAAAAAGTGTAGGATATAGAAATTTGAAAATTAGAGTGGGGAATTTGTGTTAATATTGAAATTTTAAATTCTCAAAAATGCAAGGGAATTCACAATTCAAATTTTGAATTTACCACTCATTAAGAAAAGGTGCGGGATATCGAAAAATAAACAATATTGAAAACAACACCTTTTGTTATTGGCTATAGCTTAAAATAGTTAAAATGTAATAAAACATATAATATTATAATAAAATAGAAGAAATAAAGTGTATGAATGTATAGGCACATTTATTTTTATTTTTATCAAAATCGACCTAGACAATGTTAGATGTAGTGCGCTAATGAAAAATAATTATCCAATTACTTTGTGCCATGTGGCATGTTTTGAACCTAATAATTAGAAAACATTATAATTGACACATTTATCACAAAATTTATATATAAAGAAACAATTATAAAATATTTCAAAACTATATGAAACCGTGATATTATAATATAAATAAATACCAATAAAACGATGACACGTGGCATGAAAAATTGAAATCCCAAAAGGTTTTTTTAACATTAAAACAACGAAAAACAAGATCGCCTCAAAGTCAGTAAAGCTAGTGTTTGCAATGACAAAAGGTATTGGTATATAGCTAGCAGCCACTAAGTTATATCATGATTTGTTATTCTATCGCTCTTTCTAAATTAAGTAATTGTTGTGCCCAGCAAACCATATGTCATTTTAATTAATAAATAAAGAATCTTAGTGGTTGCTATGCATTTTCTTTTATAAAAAATAATGTGAATTATATGTTAGAAAGGTTAATCTTATCAAAAATACAAAAATATCACTTATTCTCGGGGTATATATGGATTCCAATTTACAAAGATATATCTTATACAAAATAAATATATAGTGCGAATTGGGGCCTATGTAAAGTCTGCCCAAAATGATACAATTACAATCAATGAAAAAAACTATTGATCCAAAGGAGAACAAATAGTGATTACAATGTGTTGTTCACTCAAAATTCCCTGTTCTGATAGAAGTAAAAATTCAAAATTTTGAGTTATGAGTGTTTTCTCTGAAGTGCCTAAGCCGTGAAAATTGAGAAAATCATGTTTTGGGTCATTTTGTATGTATTTCGGGCTGCTTGAAGTTTTTGTCCCGCCCGTCCACAAGATTTAAAGTGCTTTCTTTCTCCGATCAGCCGAAATCCCGAAATTGTCCCATTTTCGGGCCCGTCGGATGTTTTTGTCCCAAGTGTCCCAAAACTCAAAGTGCGCTCTGTTCCCCGATCGGCTGAACCACCCGAACCACGCGTACTCCGGAACTTTTTGTCCCGTGATGTCCCAAGTTTAAACGGACTGTTGTTCCATTTTCGGCCGATTCACCCGATTTTGTCCCAACCGTCCCGAGTTCCAAATTTCTCTCTGCTCCAATTTCGCCAAACCACCCGAGTCGCGCGCTTCGCACATTTTTGTCCCAAGTGTCCCGAAGCCAAAAATGCAAACTGTTCCAATTTCGGCCGAACCGCCCGAGTCGCGCACTTCGCACATTTTTGTCCCAATTGTCCCAAATTCATTTGTGCGTCTTCTCCCCGTTTCACCCGAATCGGCCGAGCCTCGTGTTTCGCGCATTCGCGTCTCACATGTCCCAAGTGAACCTAAGGCAATTCATACTTAGTTTTTCCCGCTCGACCCGAATATGCTGTTTTTCAAAATATGAATTTAAGTTGCGGCTCTGATGCTATCAATCCGAAGATCAAATTTCAAGGACAGCTGGCGGAAGGACGAAGCTCTCAAGACGCTGGTTGCATCAGTTTTCAAAGACACTCATTGTCATCCTCAAGATGAAACGTCTGGTGTGTCCCTCGTGGCAAATACAGAGCTGAGACGTTAGAAAGATTCAAGCAGCGGTTTCTGAAGACAGTGGGTCCCTCTCAGAACTGGCCACCTGTCCCCTTCTCCATCCTTCTTTCTTCTTCCCACTCCTTTCGTATTCCATGTAATTAGTTAAGGCATTGCAATTAACAGTCCTTAACTATTCTCTAGTTAAAAGAAACGGTTACGAGGAGTAACCGAATTGTAAACTATATAATGGCCTTCTGCGCCATTTTAAAAAAGGAGGAAGAGCTTGGATATTTGCTGAAAGTGTAAATAGATCTTAAAGAAATCAATACAAAAGGGCTTTCCATTCTTTGTCTATCTAATTCTTGTGTTTTCCTTTAATATTGTGGAGATCATTTTGTTCTTAACTCGTTAGTCTCTCCGATTGCATACTGCCTGGTTTTGCAAATACAAAGGATCTTGTACAACCAAGAAGGAACTTTGTGTCCTTGATTAATAAATCAAAGAAGGTTATTTATGGAACTTTGTGTCTTTAAATTTAATCTCATTCAGCCAACGCAAATGATCTTGTTTTAAATTCTTTGAAGCTTCGCATACACGAAGAATTATTCTGCTATCTATAATTCTGAATGTTGCTATTCTGCTCATCTTTTTATTCCCTTTCCTCGGTCCTTGTGTAATTGATGATCCTTGTGGAAAACACTTTCGTAAAATCCAAGTTTGACCATAAAACAATGTTCTGTACATTTGTAAATAAGTTCGTTTCTGAATAAGGGAACCTCTCCCATTAAAGAGGAGGGACTTCTTGTCCCCTGACTGTTGCTCTTCTAAAAAGTCCTATTTGACGACCAACAATTTTTGGCGACTTACTGGGGAAAATTGCATTCCAGTACTGCAATTTTTTCGATCATCCTTTGATCTGGCGACTCCGCGTTTCACTCGAGGGAGAAGGACCCTTGGTATCGAAGATTCTCAGTTTCAGCTTTTGGAGCAACAGGGTTTTCCTTTCCCTTCAAATAGAAGAACTCGTTCGACGAGCACTCCACCTGTTCAAGATAGAAGTCCTACGGGTGGTATTCCTTCGTAACTCCGCCAGGTCCAATCTACGAGCTTTGATCCTAGCTGGTGTTACGCCCTTCCAAGCCATATTTCCAAGAATGGCGGCACAATTGCCATGGGGTCAACGTGTTGGGCCCCTGGCCCTTAATCAGCCTTTGCATGAGTTACCTAGAGGTAACCGAAAGAACTTCCCCAAATTTAAAGGAGATGGCAAAGTACACCCTGATGAACACATTGCAGCCTTCATAGTTGCGTGTGGAGTCTTGGGAGTTGAACATGAAGACGTCTCAGTAAGGCTGTTCGTTGAGACGTTACAGGATAATGCTGCTGACTGGTTCTATCACCTTCCGGCTGGTGCCATCACCGACTGGAATACAATGAGAACTCAGTTCGAAAGCCGTTTCAAGCCAGCAGAAGATGTGCATGCCCTGCTTGCCCAAATTTCTCAGATAAAGAAAGATCCATCAGAACCCATGAGAGAATTTGTGGCTCGATTCAACAGACTGATCAACAAAATTCCTGTAAATACTCGACCGGTTGATCAAATTCAAAAATGTTTCTTTCTAAATGCTCAAACGCCCAAAGTCAGTTATGCTCTAAGAAGGGCTAATCTCGGAACGTTAATTCTGGATCAAGAACTGGCTGTTAGTGTCGAGGATGACTTGATCATGTCAGGGAAGTTGAGAAGAGATCCTCCCAAATCTAAATCTGCTGCTTCTTCCTCTTCCACCTCTGGACCCAATACTGATCCATTAGTCCAGAAACTTGCAAATGATCTAGTAGCCATAAAGAAACAATTGGCTCAGCATGCACCGTATGCAGATGTTCCAAGAAGAAATTTCCAGCCCAGAAATCGTTTTCCTGCTCCTCACACAAGACTAGCACTTGAAGGACCTCCTGTCAAAGTTCCTGTGAATGCAACCTGTGAAGTTGAAGAGCCAGATGATGATGTGGACGATGAAGCTCGTGAGGAGTTCCTGGAAGAATTTGATGATGAGGCGGAAGAACTCGAAGGATCTCGGGTTAATTTCTTTACCACCGAAGGCACTGATGACGGAGATGACTATGATGAAGTGGTAGCAGATATGAACAGTGAATCATTTGCTGTCATGACTCGAGAACAGACAAGGCAGAAGGAGAAAGTAACACAGCCCATGAAGAAATCTAAGGAGCAGCCAGCAACTATTCCTGTAATTGCCAGAAGAGGATCTCCTATCCCTACCTCATCTGCACCAAAGGTAAGTCCTGCCAATCCTACTAGCAAAGTTCCTTCTTTTTCTCCTAAAGTTGATAAGCCTAGAATTCCAAATGATGATGGTCCATCCACCTCTGGATCCTTTGATATTGTTGATCACCTAAAAAGGACCAAGGTTCAAATTTCAGAAGCTGAATACTATCAAACCCATCCCAAAGCTTTTGCCAAGATGATCCAATTTGTTAATTCCCATTCCAAGACCACCTCTAAAGGCCTTTTTCCTACTCCTCCTTCTGCACCACAGCCTAGTCTGGTAGCTGCTGTAACCTCACCTGGCGACAAAATCAAGCCTTTTTATGTAACACTTCTTATAGCTGGCCATAGGCTCAGTAACTGTGTCATAGATTCCGGAGCCTCAGATAACGTGATGCCTGCTAAAGTAGCTCATGCTTTAGGCTTGACCCTCACTCGTACTTATGGATCTTGCTACTCCATGGAAAGTAAGGAAGTGCCTTTGGTTGGAAGGATTAAAGATGCACAAGTGGCTTTTGTTGCTTTACCTGAAAAGAAAGTCTTGGCTACCATCCTAGTAGCAGACATTCCTCCTTCTTATGGAATGTTGCTAGCGGGAACTTCAGTAAAGATGTGGGTGGAGAGATTCAAATGGATTGGTCACATGCACTCATACACCGTCAATGGACATATGAAGAAGTGATGCCTGAGAAACAATCAGAGTATATTGTGCAGAAAACGGATGATCCTAAGGCACAAATACTCTATGAGGATATGGGCCATGGTAATTACATGATTCTGTCCCCTGATGAAATCCAACCCTCCAAAGTATCACCCAAAGATCCCAATGGTGTTTGGATTTTAGAATTTGATGGAAGTTGTTCCTCGGCTGGTTCTGGAGCTGGTGTCCTGCTAGTGTCACCTGAAGGCTGCCTACACCCTTTTTCATTTAAGTTGCAGTTCGAAAACACTAACAATACAGCAGAGTATGAGGCTCTCATTCTTGGACTGCAAGTGGCCAAAGAACGAGGTGTAAAAAATCTTCTGGCTCGTGGTGATGCAGAGCTGATTGTGAAGCAAGTCAAAACCCTTTTTCAGGTAAAAAATGGGAGGCTGAAGCATTACCGGAATCAGGTTTGGGATTCAATTGAATTCCTTGATGCTTTCTCCATTGAGGCAATACCTAGAGAAAAGAACAGCAGGGCTGATTCACTGGCTGTCTCAGGATCACTACTGATTCCCCATCCTGAATTCTCTCAGGATAAGTTCACTATTGAAATGGTCCACCGGCCTAGTGTACCTGACAATACCAATAACTGGCAAGTTTTCAACGATGACCAGCATTTGCTTTCCTTCCTGGAACTCAAGGGTAATTTCGAACAACTGTATTTTGAGGGAAGTGACAACCTGCCTCGTGAGAGTGTGTCCTCTGACCATCCTGTCACCCGAGAAGAAGAAACAGATCAGGAAGGATGCATTAAACTCAAAGGAAACAAGATTCCCAAAGGTTTGGTGAGTTTGGAGGAGTTGTTTGATAAACGTGACAGATATGTGAAATCCAAAGCTTCTCTCGGACCTCAAAGAATCACCGAGTATGATAAGATTGATATAGGAGTTCTACGACCCCAAGCTAGTAAATATTGGAAAATGTTGCACAACCGACGAGAGGAGAAAAGCAATTGATCTTCTAAGGAAGTATAAGGATGTTCTTGCTTATTCTTATGAAGATCTAAAAGCCTTCAAGCCAAAAGATATGCAGCATTCTATTCCCCTCAAACCAGGAATTAAGCCTTTCAAGCAGAAGCAGAGGCAGTACAATCCAAAAATAGCTGACACCATCTTTCAGGAGATCCAGAAGTTGTTGAAGGCTAAAATTATTTTTCCCATTCACCATTCGACATGGATCGCAAATATAGTGCCTGTTAGGAAGAAAAATGGTGAGATCCGCATCTGTGTTGATTTCAGGAACCTGAATCAGGCTTCTCTGAAAGATAACTACCCTTTGCCTATGATGGATCAAATATTGCAAGCAGTAACAGGATCTGAAATGTTATCTATGCTTGATGGATTCTCGGGATACAATCAGGTAGAGGTTGATACTGCAGATCAACACAAGACAGCCTTCACCACTCCTTGGGGTACCTTTGCCTACAAGAGAATGCCTTTTGGGCTGATTAATGCTGGTGCCACTTTCCAGAGAGCTATGGATCTGGCTTTTGGAAGCTTGAAAGGGAAATGTATTGTCATATACCTTGATGACCTGACAGTGTTTTCAAAGACAAGAGCGAGATCACTTTGACCACTTGGAAACAGTTCTGCAAAGATGCCGAGAGCATGGGATTTCTTTAAATCCTAAAAATATGTCTTCTGTGTTACAGAAGGAAAACTATTAGGGCACATAGTCTCCAAGGATGGTATTAAGATTGATCCTGAACGAGTTCAAGCCATCCAGCAGATTCCTCTCCCAACCAGTAAAAAAGGTGTGCATTCCTTCTTCGGTAAGATCAATTTTTTAAGAAGATTCATCCCTGATTTTGCTGAATTAACTTTGAATATTTCTCAGATGATGAAAGGGAAGCAAACATTTGGTTGGTCTTCTGAAGGAAAGGAATCCTTTGAGGGTATCAAGAAAGCTATTGCTAAAACTCCAGTTTTGGCTTGTCCTGATTTCAAAAAGATTTCATCATCTATTGCTATGCTACGAGATAATACCACATTTCTTGTCTTAACCCAAGAAGACTCTGATAAACATGAGCTACCAATTGCCTTCATGAGCTATATCCTGAAGAATCATGAGCTAAAATACACCATGATAGAGAAGCATGCTTTTGCAGTAGTCAAGGTCAAGCAGTTCCTTTTCTATATCCTCAACTCTCACTCTATGGTGCTGGTTCCAGATACAACTGTTAAGTCAATTCTTACACAGCAAGAATTTGGGTCCAAGAGAGGAAACTGGGTGGCTAAAGTCCAGGAGTATGACATTGATATCAAACCGACCAAGCTGGTTCGTGGAAAAGGTCTTTGCGAGCTCATTCTTTGAAGGAGCCAAACATGAGTTGCTGGAGGAGAAAGCTGACATTCCTACTATTCTATTCCTTAGTTCAGTCGATGAATGGTATTCTGACATCGCCCATTTTCTCACCTATGGGGAATGCCCCTCTCATTTAACTACCAAGGAAAAGAGGACTGTTAAATTGAGATCAGCGCAATATGTACTGTGGGAAAATGCCTTGTTCAAGCGTGGTTTAGATGGGAGATTTCTGAAGTGTGTGGACAAGGAACAACAGAGAAAGTTGCTCTCAGCTTTTCATGATCAGACATGTGGAGGGCACTATTCATCAACAGTCACAGCTCACAAGATACTCCGGGGAGGATATTACTGGCCTTCCTTGTTCAGAGATGCATCCAAGTGGGTGGATAAATGCGAGGCTTGTCAAACCTTTGTGGGAAGACCTAAATTGGCCTCTTTGCCTCTCGCCGATTGTGATTAAGGAACCATTTCAACGGTGGGAAGGGGGGTCTGGATTTCATTGGTGCACTCAACCTGCTTTCTAGTGCTGGTCACACTCATGTGATAATCGCCACCGACTACTTCACCAAATGGGTGGAAGCTATTCCAGTCAAAGAGCACTACTTCAAGTGGTATGCAACTTCATCAAAGAGAACATCTTGGTAAGGTATGGTGTACCTAACAAGATTGTAATGATAATGCTTCGTACTTCTCCTCAACCGAGATAATGGATTTCTTTCTACGGGTATGGCATCTCTCGGCTCATTCTTGATTATTATCCCTGTGAAATGGACAAGCGAGAATCCACCAACAAAAATCTGATGACTATCATAAGGAAGTTGGTCAATGAGTCTCAAATGAAACCGGCATAAGAAGCTTTATGATGCTCTTTGGGCAGACAGGATCACACCTAAAAGAGCCATTGGAATGTCTCCTTTTCAAGTGGTGTATGGAGTAGAAGCTCAATTTCCAAATGACGATGGAACTGCCACTTGCACTTGCACGATGAAGGCCATTGAAGATACTAGTTTCAAGATGCTCGGATAAAAGAATCATGTACTGCACAAAACCGAACGAGGACAGATTGGAGGTTGCGATAGGATATCTGCTCACCAAAAGAAGGTAAAGGTTCTGTTTGACAAGAAAGCTAGGTTCAGAGAGTTCCAAGTTGGAGATACCGTGCTGTTATGGGACAAAAGACATGAACCTCATGGCAGCCATGGAAAATTTGATTCCCTGTGGCTCGGACCTTTCAAGATAAGACACTTTGCTTTGGTAAGAACTCTTTCTATCTTGATTACATGGATGGTTCTCCCCTCCCACTTCCTTATAGTGGGCGATATTGAAGTTGTTCAAGTCATAGGTGACTAAGGAGTCCCTTTGTATATATTCTGCTAATCGTTTTTGCTTTTCTGCTTTTGGTGTGTTTTCCTTTTGTTGTTTTGGTGTGTTGCCCTCTGTGTTGGTGTTCTTTTTGACTCCGTGGCCCAATGGATAAGGCACTGGTCTGCTCTCCCCGAGTTTGTCTAAGTTCTTGCCTTGCCTCATTCCTTGAATTTATGCCAAGTCATCCCCGCAAGGAGCACCGTTGTTCACTCAAAATTCCCTGTTCTGATAGAAGTAAATTTCAAAATTTTGAGTTATGAGTGTTTTCTCTGAAGTGCCTAAGCCGTGAAAATTGAGAAAATCTGTGTTTTGGGTCATTTTGTATGTATTTCGGGCCTATCGGAAGTTTTTGTCCCTTTGTCCCAAGTACGAAAGTGCTTTACTGTTCTCCGATCGCCTAGCCGAAATCCCAAATTGTCCCATTTTCGGGCCCGTCGGATGTTTTTGTCCCAAGTGTCCCAAAACTCAAAGTGCGCTCTGTTCCCCGATCGGTCGAACCACCCGAACCGCGTACTCCGGAACTTTTTGTCCCAGATGTCCCAAGTTCAAACGGACCTGTTGTTCCATTTTCGGCCGATTCACCCGATTTTGTCCCAACTGTCCCGAGTTCCAAATTGCTCTCTCTGTTTCCACTTTGGTCGAACACCTTTAGTCGCGCGCTCACACATTTTTGTCCCAAGTGTCCCGAAGCCAAAAATGCAAATCTGCTCCAATTTCGCCGAACCGCCCGAGTCGCACACTTCGCACATTTTTGTCCCAATTGTCCCAAATTCATTTGTGCGTCTTCTCCCGTTTCGCCTAAATCGGTCGAGCCTCGTGTTTCACGCATTCGCGTCTCACATGTCCCAAGTGAACCTAAGGCAATTCATACTTAGTTTTTCCCGCTTGACCCGAATATGTGTTTTTCAAAATATGAATTTAAGTTGCGGCTCTTGCTATCAATCCGAAGATCAAATTTCAAGGACAGACAGTGGCGGAAGGACGAAGCTCTCAAGATCTTTGGTTGCATCGGTTTTCAAAGACACTCATTGTCATCCTCAAGATGAAACATCTCGGTGTGTCCTCGTGGCAAATACAGAGGCTGAGACGTTAGAAAGATTCAAGCAAATGGTTTTGAAGACAAGTGGGTCCCTCTCGGAATCGCCACCGTCCCCTTCTCCATCCTTCTTTCTTCTTCCCACTCCTTTCGTATTCCATGTAATTAGTTAAGGCATTGCAATTAACAGTCCTTAACTATTCTCTAGTTAAAAGAAATGGTTACGAGGAGTAACCGAATTGTAAACTATATAATGGCCTTCTGCGCCATTTTAAAAAAGGGAGGAAGAGCTTGGATATTTGCTGAAAGTGTAAATAGATCTTAAAGAAATCAATACAAAAGGGCTTTCCATTCTTTGTCTATCCAATTCTTGTGTTTTCCTTTAATATTGTGGAGATCATTTTGTTCTTAACTCGTTAGTCTCTCTGATTGCATACTGTTCAGTTTTGCAAATACAGTGATCTTGTACAACCAAGAAGGAACTTTGTGTCCTTGATTAATAAATCTGAAGAAGGTTATTTATGGAACTTTGTGTCTTTAAATTTAATCTCATTCACCAACGCAAATGATCTTGTTTTAAATTCTTTGAAGCTTCGCATACACGAAGAATTATTCTGCTATCTATAATTCTGAATGTTGCTATTTTGCTCATCTTTTTATTCCCTTTCCTCAGTCCTTGTGTAATTGATGATCCTTGTGGAAAACACTTTCGTAAAATCCAAGTTTGACCATAAAACAATGTTTTGTACATTTGTAAATAAGTTCGTTTCTGAATAAGGGAACCTCTCCCATTAAAGAGGAGGGACTTCTTGTCCCCTGACTGTTGCTCTTCTAAAAAGTCCTATTTGATGACCAACACAATGAAAAGTGATCATGATAGGATCCTAGTGGATTTTAAGATATATCATTGTTTGTTATTATATAGCTATTCACAAATTATAAATTGTTGAGCCTAGTGGCCGCTACGTTATTCCTTTCAACTAGTAATGGAGCTTAACAGTCGCTAAACATTTTCTTTAATATGAACTAAAATTTTTGATCCCTCTCGATGGAACGTAGTGTAGCAATCAATTTGCACCCGTAACGTGTAGCCAATTTGATACAATTATAATCATTGCAAATTATAATCGATCTAAAGATGTAAAGATAGTGATTACTATGACAAGAGGTAATGAAAGGATCCTAGCGGCCTCTAAGCTAGACCATGATTTGTTAATCAATAGCTACTTGAAAATTGAGAAATTGTTAAGCCTAGTGGCCGCTAGGCTTTTTCTTTAATATAAATGAATATGGATTATAATTTACAAATATATATCTTAGGAGAAATAAATAAGTCTTGAATCCTCTCGATACAATTACAATCAATGAAAAACACTATCAATCCAAAGCGAACAGGATAGTGATTACAATGACAAATGGTAATGATAGGAGCCTAGTGGCCGCTAAGATAGACCATTGTTTGTTATTATATAGTTATTCTCAAATTTAAAATTATTGAGCCTAGTGGCTCGCTACATTATTCCTTTCAACTAGTAATGAAGGTTGGCGGTCACTAAGCATTTTCTTTGATAAGAATAGAAATTATTGATCCCTCTCGATGGAAAGAATTGCAGGAATTGGCTCCACCAAGTAATGTGTAGACAATTTGATAACATTATAATCATTGACAATTACAATCGATCTAAAGTTGTACAAATAGTGATTGCTATGACAAGAGGTAATGATATGATTGTAGCGGCCGCTAAGCTAGACCATGATTTGTTATTCAATGACTATTTTGAAATTAAGAAATTGTTGAGCCTAGTGGTTGATACCCTTTTTCTCTGATACAAATGAATATGGATTACAATTTTCAAAGATATATCTTAGGAGAAATAAATAAGACTAGATGCCTCTCGATGAAATGTAGTGCAACAATTGGGTCCGCCATGTGAATTCTACCCAATATGATACAATTACAATCAATGAAAAGTACTAACCATCCAAAGTTGAACAGATAGTGATTACAATGGAAAATGGTAATGATAGGAGTCCAACGGCCACTAAGCTAGACCATTGTTTGTTATTATATAGTTATTTTCAAATTTAAAATTGTTGAGCCTAGCGGCCACTACGTTATTCCTTTCAACTAGTAATGAAGGTTGACAGTTGCTAAGCATTTTCTTTTATAAGAATATAAAATCTCAATCCCTCTTGATGGAAAGCATAACAGAATTGGCTCCACCAAGTAACATGTAGCTAATTTGATAACATTATAATCATTGATAATTACAATCAATCTAAATATTTATAGATAGTGATTACTATGACAAGAGGTAATGATATGATCGTAGCGACCGCTAAGCTAGACCATGATTTTTATTCAATGGCTATTTTGAAATTAATAAATTGTTTTTTTTATTAAGGGAAAATAGTTTTGAAGGGACTATACCCTGTATACAAAAGGGCTCAAAAGCCAGATATCAGAAGTGAGAGAAACAGCCCAGAGAAGGGCAAAACAACTAACCTCAGAGGGCTCATCAGCCAGATAAAACAACATATTAGAAGAAAGGATCTAGTCATATAATGATCCAAAAATAGCAGAAGAGATCAAAAAGCAAACAATAGATATCTATCCTAGAATATCTTCGCCAAAAATAGCTCCAGATCCGCCACCATCGCTAACTACAAAGCACTGCGTTACTTGATAGCCCTGTCAATTTTGGTTTTGATCACTTGCAGTGAGATAAAGAAAGCAATGGTTGTGGCCTGAGAAGAGTCTTTCATATCCACCTGAGCAATTTCCATATCCCTCTTCTCTTTGGGGCCCCAAATGTCTTCATTAACCCCGCTTAGGCTGCATACACTATGAACATGTTGTTCAATGAAATTATAAATACTTTTAAGAGCAGATAGGATGCAGTCATTTCAACTTTTTGCATTTCCCATTCTACCATCCAAAGACTGTAGCTTCTTGAATACTTCAGCAATAACCCCCTCCTCATCATCATTTTGCAGTAATCCTTTTCCCTTAGCTTTTTCCATATTTTTTATTACCCTTTTGAGCTCTTGTATTTCCTTTTCCATCCTATCCACTCTGACCATCAAATCCTCCTCCTTAGGCTCCTCCATCGGTTGGCTGATGTGCAGGAGGTTCTCAGCAAGCTCAAGGTCTTTGTGGCTTCTAAGCACCCTCTGAGAAGTAGGGATCTTATTCTTCATGCCCTTTCTTTTCTTGCTAGATGTAGTTGTTTCAATCTTCCTTTCAAGCTGAGGGGGAATGAAGGTGGTGTGAGCAGGGGGAGGAATGGAGGAAGAGGGTGGGTCAGGATTCACACGGGGACTATGTTTGAACAGTGGCGATGTATAAGCAGAATTAGCCCTTGATGCAGAGGGACTGCCCTAGAATGGCTCTGCACTTCCCTAATGGATTTCTCTAGAGAGTTTATCAAGTAGTGAGGGAAGCTGATGGTTATATTTCTATGAAAGTGGTTAAGAAATATCAAATGCTTTTGTGGTATAGTAACAAATCTCCCTTCAAGAGTTACATACCTAACAACCATCTTGGCTAGCTCAGTAAAAGGCTCAGGAATCGAAGCCACCTTGATGCCGGCTGTCACAAACTCAAGATTCTCCCCATCATCCAGGAATTTCTTTGTCTCCACCTCCCTGTCTACCTTCTTATTGAATAATTTCATGCCATCAAGACTGAGTCCCGAGATCTGGGCGATGAGCTCCTCCATGATCTCAACCTCCATGTTGTTGTATTTAACAACCCGATTCTTCCATCCCTGTGTGAATTTAATAGAAATATCTTGATCAAAACCTTGAATCCTTTCTATCAAATTCACCAGACCCCCAATTTGAAGGTAGTTCCAGAGCACAGCATCCTCTTTCCACGCTGGATTGTGGGTGGGCTCTATTTTGCATGGAGACCCCCATTTTTCCATTGTTTCTACTCTCAACGGTAAAGATGTTAGCACTATGCGTAGCAGATTTTAACTTTGTTTTTGAATCTTTCCCTTCCGTGAAAGAAGATGTAATTATTAGACCATACTTTGTAATTAGTGACCCGCTCCTTGGCGTTCTCCCTATGACAAGAAATGATTGTTGTCCAGTTCGCACAAATGTCATCAATCACACAAATCTTATATGATGTCATCATTCTATACTTAAGAATCCGCTCATTAGCATCAATATTACAGCCGTTAGTGATGATTTTCGTGGCCATGTAGATCATTGATTATGTCTTTATTAACTTGAATGGGCAGAACATCCCCCCTTAGCCAAGTTTGAAAAGTATTGGTAACTCCAAAGTTTTCCAAACCATCAGCGACCCTATTGCCTTCCCGATAGGTGTGAATGATTTTTACATTTTCAAAACTATTGCATATATCAGTAGCTTCAACAATGAAGTCTCTAATTGACCAGCTGGGGTGTTGCTTTTTGTTTAATAGATTGATGATGTTCAGAGAATCACCCTCAATTATAATATTTAGAATATTACAATCTCTGGCTAGCCTTATTCCCCAAAGAGCAGCAAGAGCTTCAGAGTAATGATTAGTTTGCCTACCCATTTTCCCAGAAAAAGTAGCAACAAAATAGCCTCTTTGATCTCTGATGACTCCTCCACCTCCAGAGTCTCCCGGATTGCCTTTTGAGGCCCCATCAAAATTTAACTTATGCCAATCATTGGGAGGCTTAGTCCATCGGACGGTGGTTCTATCCATACCATTGTTGTTCTTTTTGAAGGCAGTGTCAATATTCCAATCAGTCAGAATGTATTCTTCTTTCTCAGGGTAAAGTCTATTTTTAGGAGGTTTAAATCTAGCAATATTATCCTGCACAACAATGATAATTTCCTTGTAGACTTTGTTACATGCCTTTCTAGTGTTTCTGAAAATGACATCATTACGAGCCTTCCAAACTCACCACATAGTGTGAGGTAAAACAAGTTGCCACAATCTCTTCACCACACAATGCTTATACGGAGAGTCCCATTGTTCCCAGGCCTGAAGACAGGTAAGGGGAAAGATCCAATTCTGATTAAATTTTTCAAAAACAAGATGCCAAATTTTGGAAGCATACTCACAATGAAGAAATAAATGTTTTATGTCTTCTGCCTCTTTCTGACACATGCAACATCTATTCGGCATGATGAATCCCTTCTTAATGAGGTTGTCATTGGTCAGAATCTTGCCTTTAATGATGAGCCACTAGAAGAAGTTCACTCTAGGGGTTAGCTCTGGCATCCACAACTTATGCCACTTAATTTCACTTTCAATAGCGGCAAAGAAAGAATTGTATCCTGATTTTACTGAGTATTCCCCATCAAAAGAATCTTTCCAGATGAGTTCATCCTTAAGATTTTGATTACTAATATGGATTAGAGAAAGTTGATTTTGTAAAGATGAAACATCAAATTGTACATTATCTTTCTCCACTTTTAACTGTTTCCATTTTCTTTTGTTTTCATCCACCTCAATGTATCCTTGAATTTTGTGTCCATACTATGTGATTAAGCTATCTTTAATGTGTCCATAAGAAGAAATCCAATTAAAATCAGTCCATTTATCAGTCCAGAAGTTAATGTCTTGCCCATCTCCAAGCTTCCAAATTCACACCCTGAGAGAGAATATGTATACTGTGAAGAAGATTGTTCCAGAAAATGGAACCATTCGGGAGAGATTGATCAGAAATAAAGGAAATCTTACTTTGGTTTGAAAGGTATTTGATCTTAACCAACTCTGTCCAAGGCTTGTGCTCTTTTATAAGTCTCCAACCTAACTTTGCAATAAGGGCAACACTCATATGCTTGATATCTTTGATACCTAACCCCCCAAGCCTTTTTGGTTTACAAACCTACTCCCAAGCCACTAAATGATACAGACAACTTGTCCTTAGTACCGTGCCATAAAAGTGTTTTTGAATATTTTCAATCTTGTTTGTCATTTATTCTTTGGTATCTTTGAACATTGACATGATGTAAATAGGCAGGTTTTGAAGCATGCTTTTTATCAATAAGCACTTGCCTGTGCTTGAAAGTATAGCTCCTTTCCATCCAACCAGTTTTTTTTTAAATCTCTTAATAAGATCATTCCAGACCTCATTAGAAATCTTTCCAGTACTTAAAGGTAAACCTAAATAAGTAGTGGGAAGAGAATTAATAGTACATCCTAGAATATTAGCAATCTTTCTTTGCCTTTCCATAGGAGTATTGAAGAAATATATAGAGCTTTTGTCAAAATTAACTTTTTGCCCCGAGGCTTCCTCATAAAATCTAAGGACAGTTTTGATAGCCTTTGCCTCAATTATTGAGGCCATCAGAAGAAGCAGAGTGTCATCAACAAACTGTTGGTGGGAGGAGACCTGATTGCCAGAAGTTGGAGGAAAGCCTTTTATCATGCCAATGCTAATAGCTTTGGAGATAGATCTGCTTAAACTGTCTGCCATTATAATGAATAATAGAGGGGAAATTGGGTCTCCTTGCCAGATTCCTCTATTGCTGGCAAAAAAACCAACCGGTTCCCCATTAACAACCACTGAGAATCTAGAAGTAGAAATACAAGAGTGAATGATTTTCCTGAATTTATTTTGGAAACCAAACTTGGATAAGACCTCATCCATGAATCTCCAGGAGACTCTGTCGAAGGCTTTATGCATGTCAAGCTTGATAGCCATCCCTGCCTTTTTACTTTTATCCATAGAATGTATTGTTTCATGAACCATGATAATTCCATCTTGAATAATTCTTCCCTGAATGAATCCGCTATGCTGTTGTGAAATGATCTCCATAAGAATAGGTTACATTCTAGTGGTTAGAATATTTGTGAAGATCCGATATATTACATTAACCAAACTGATTGGCCTGAAATCTTTGAAATCCTTTGCATCCAACTTCTTCGGAGCAAGCACAATGTGTGTATTATTTAATTCTTTGATAAGATTTCCAGTTCTATAAAACTCATTAACAGCTTTCAATAGATCTTCAAAGCATATTTCCCAACATCTTTGATAGAAGTTTGCCGAAAAACCATCGGGGCCCGGAGCCTTATCCCCTTCTAAAGCGAAAACAAGCTTTTTCAATTCCTCAATAGTACTTGATTTTGGAAAGACTCTTAAACCTCTCAGCAGGTAGTATGTTATTAGGAATGGAGTCTAAGAGAAAGGAGGCCGCTTGTTCATTGTAGGAGTTATTCTCAGTGAGTAGATTCTTGTAAAATTTGAGGGCTTCATCTTTGATATCTTCAGAATCCTTAGTAATGTTCCCATTATCCTTAGAAACCTCGAAATTACATTCTGAAGTTTTATGCTTAAGGGTTGTCAAATGAAAAAAATTTGTATTCATGTCTCCTGCTTTAAGCCAAAGGGCTCTAGACTTCATTCTCCAGAAAAGGATTCTTCATGGCTATTTATATTATGTAGATCTGAGAGAAGATTTTTTCCTGCTGATGATCCTCTAGAGTCATACCTTTCAAGGAAACATTGAGTTCAAGCTCTTCCAACTGTTGCTTAAGTTCTTTCTTCTTTTCAAAAATATTTCCAAAAACTTCTTTATTCTAGATTCTAACCTTTTGCTTAACATTTTTCAACTTCTGTAGAAGCTTGAATTGGGCCGTCCCTATGCCTTCCCAATACCACCACTCTTTAATTCTGTCCAGAATATCTTCATGCTCAAGCCACATTTTCTCAAATTTGAAATTGCAGTGAAAAGGTTTGACCCAATTGAAGAAATTTAGGACAATAGGATTATGATCGAGAACTCATTGCAGGAAGAGAAGAAAGATGAAAATTCTGATCTAAGATCCAATTAGTAGAAATAAGAGCTCTATCAAATTTAACTTTGAATTAAGTTCTCCCCAAATCTTTTGTTAGACCGTAAATTGATTGCCATGAAGCTCTATGTCCATAAGATTAAGTGTCAAAATGAAGCGTGAAACTCTTCCATACTTGAGAGAAAATTCGAGCTTCCCCAAACTTTTCTCTTGGATTCAAAGGAGCATTAAAGTCTCCCATAATCAACCAGTTCATGTTCTCAACATTATTTCTAAACAAGGTTAACTCCTTCCATAAATTTCTTCTACCCGCAACCGTATTGGGTGCATAAATATTGGAAAGGATCCAGCTATGATTATTCTCAAGACTTTTAAAGATTATAGCTAAATGATTCTGGGAGGAGGAGAGTACATTACCATTAACAATCTTGGTATCCCAGAAGATAGCTAAGCCTCCAGAAGCTCCTTGAGAATCAACAGCAGCAAAGGCAACGTTCTCCCAGAAATATCTTTTGCACTCTTCAACAGCTTTACTTTTCATTTTAGTTTCCTGAATAAGAAGGATGTTGGGTCTATTTGATCTTTTAATTTCCTTGAGCATTCTTTGTTTAGGCCCCGTTGAGGCCTCTGACATTCCAAGAAATAACCTTCATTAAAAAAATTTGGAGATGTAGTTGCCGGATGGTTCAAAATTCTTTGTGTACCATCTGCAATTTCTTTTTCAGTCTCTTTTTCTCTTACTTCTCTCTTTGATAGTCTACCTTTTCTATATGGGATTCCAATATTTGCAGTTCTTCTAGCAGTGGCCCTTGTGATTCTTGAGGTGGAAGCTTCCCAGCTTCCAATCTGCTTCTTTTTATCACTATAGAGTGATTCCAGAATTTCTTCCAGACTTTTTAGTCCTCTTTTCTTACTTCTTACTGTGATGAATCCATCATTATTATCATAGTCTGATATACTTTTCTTACTAGTAGGGGTAATTTCCCCTTCCTCTTTACCTGTGTCAACATCAGTTTGGTTAACCTTTTTAGGAGCGAGCTCCTCCATAACAGTAAACTCTTTATCTTGGTTTAGATCTCTTGTTATGGATTCCAGAACCTCTTTGACTTTGTCTTGTCTCATTTTGAGTATCTCCAGAGAGCTATTCCTATTTAACACTTTTGATCAGCGGAAGAACTAATCTTTTCCATCTCTTCTTCCTTAGAAGAAAGAGAAATGATAACTTTTTCATTTTCTTCATCAACCTCCATGCTCAACTTTACCGGATTTGGTGTCATAGTGTTCATTGTTGGATCCACTGTCATATCTCTATTGTTTTCTTCACCTTTTGTCGATTCCAGATCTATTTCCTGTTGAGCCTCATCCAGCTTTTCCGACTGGTGAATTTTAGGTCTCCATAGTTTTCTATAAACCAGTGACCGTTTTGTCTTAAATCCTTTTTCCGATCTTTTAGCCTGGATTGCATCTGCAGGCATCTACCTCCAGCATTCGGTGCATTAGAGGATCTTTATGACCTTATCCGTCTATTCTGTTCTTGAGTCTCAAATAGATCCAAGGAATTTCCATCTTTTGCATTGTTTGCTCAGGAATTTCTTTGGAAAAGTTCCCTAATTAATGACATTTGCTACATCTTAGTTGGAAAGATTCATACTCTATTTGTTGTTTCCATCTTTAAAATTTGGATTTAGAAAAAATGTGATCAAGTAGCTCTTGATCCATTTCGGTAGAGACACAGAATCTTGCGAAGGCCAGCCTTGATCTATTTCTCGTGGGTCCATCAAGTCCAACTGGTGAGCCAATCAATTTAACAATATGCAGGAGGATTTCATCATCCCATAGATGAAGGGGTAGCCCTGGGAGTCTACACCAGATGGGTATGGCATGAATGTTCTCGGCATATGGATTAAACCCGAGGATACCATTTTTAAAAAACAACCCCATATTTCCCAGGACACGGGGACCACCCAATAAAACAGTGTCAACATTAGTTTGGAGATTAAAACGGGCGAGAAAAAAACCCTTGGCCATGATGGTGATGATCAAATATCCTTTTGGCTTCCATCTGTGAATGGCCCAGTTTCTGATGATGTCCACATTGGGTCTTGATCCCAAAATTTTCCGACTAGGGCTAGATTGGTTTTCTCCAGTGCTCTGTGCAGACATCCGTCAAGCACTTGTATGTGGTTCACCCCCTCAACATCTTTTGTACTTTTAAAATTGATTACATGCATGCGGATGAGGACCCACATTTTTTTCAGGAGGAATCTTTACAATATCCGCCCAGGCTCTAGATCCAAAACTACCACCTTTAGCCGATTCTCTCTCTCTTTCCGGTGCCTTATCAGCTATTTCGCAGCCTTTTGAAAGACATTCAGCAGCCAGAGCTGCTGAAACCGCACTCTCAAAACCCTCCCGCAGTCCTCCATGATCCCCAAACCCATGAGTCCTCCATTTTGAGCCTAATGGTTGATACCCTTTTTTCTTTGATGCGAATGAATATGGATTACAATTTTCAAAGATATATCTTAGGAGAAATAAATAAGACTAGATGCCTCTCGACAAAATTTAGGGCTTTAATTGGGTCACCATATGAAGTCTACCCAAAAAATTATGATACAATTACAATCAATGAAAATCACTAATCATCTAAATTTGAACATATAGTGATTAAAATGAAAAATGCTAATGATAGGAGCTCAGCGTCACTAAGTTAGACCATTGTTTGTTATTATATATCTATTCTCAAATTTAGAAATTGTTGCTCCTATCAGCCACAATGTTATTCCTTTCAACTAGTAATGGATCCTAGTGGTCACTAAGCATTTTCTTTGATACGAAGAGAAATTATTGATCCCTCTCGACGGAAAGTAGTGCAGCAATTGGCTCCATCAATTAACGTACATCTAATTTAATATAATTATAGTAATTGACAATTACAATCAATCTAAATCTATATAGCTAGTGATTTCTACGACAAGAGGTAATGAAAGTATCATAGTGGCCGCTAAACTAGACCATAATTTGTTATTCAATAGTTATTTTGAAATTAAGAAATTGTTAAGCCTATTGATCACTAGGATTTTTCTTTAATACGAATGAATATGGCTTATAATTTACAAATATATATTTTAGGTGAAATATATAAGTCTTTATCCATCTTGTTGGAATGTAATGTTGCAATTGAGTCCAAAATACGAAGTCTAGCCAATACGATATAATTACTATCATTGAAAATCAATATCGATCCAAAGCTAAACATATAGTGCTTATAATGACAATCGATAATCATATGAGCTTAGTGGCTACTAAGCTAGACCATTATTTGTTATTATATAGCTATTTTCAAATAAATAAAATGTTGAGCCTAGCGGCTACTACGTTATTCTTTTCAACTAGTAATGGAGATTAGAGGTCCCTTTTTTCAAATTGAGAGATTGTTGATCCTAGTCGTCATTATGTTATTCCTTACAATTAGTAATGCAACTTAGTGGTATCTACGCATTCTATAATATAAGAACCTAACTGAATTATACGACATAAAGAATATATCTTATGAGAATAATATAAGGCTTCATCCCTCCCAAGGGTTTGTAGTGCAGCACTTGGCTCCATCAGGAATAGTCAAGCCAATATGATAAAGTTATAGTCATTAAAAAACAATATCGATTCAAAAGTGTAGAGATAGGGGTTATAACCACAAGAGGTAATGTCGGGAACCTTGAGGCCAATAGGCTAGACAATGATTTGTTATTTTATCTCTTTTTTAAATCAAGAACCGGAAAATCCTAGCGGTCTTTATGTCATTCCTTTCAATTAGTAATGGAGCTTCATGGCTACGAAGCATTTTCTTTTATACGAACGGATGTGAATTATGGCATACTCCAATGCTTGATTTCAAATAAAACTCATTAGGTCTTAGGGGAGTATGTTATTCTTTGCAAAATGTGTTATGGGACAACTAAACATTTATTATGTTTAACATTTTACGTTGACCCATTATTGTGTTTTGTTTCTTGCACACTCTGCTCAAAATTTAAAAAATTAAATCTTAATGTCCTTTATGCTAGTCCATTCAATTGGTGTTAATTACCAACAAGTAATGTTAAAAATTGTCCATTCATATGTCAACTTAAATCCTCTCTCTCGCTAACATCTATGTTTTTAAACATTTTTTCATGTTATCTACACAATGTGGATGGTTGTTAGAACAATGGATAATCCTTCCAAAATATGTTGCATGTTAATTGTTAAGAACAATTTTGCATAGTTTATGTATTAATGATGTGATCCAAAAATATGATTTACAGTAACTAGTTGAAGGTTAGATATCATGTTCGGTTGAAGCCTAACAATCACTAACATTTACGTTGATTACTCACCAATGATAAAAAGTAATGTATTATAGAGATTGGTGATCGCAAAGGCTAATACTTACATTCATTATCATATAATGGGAAAAAAATTACTCCATATGTGAAGTAATTATTAATATATTCTACTCTAATTACAGGTACAATGTCTTCCATTGTTGTAATCCATTCTTGGCAATTCCATTCATTAAAGGCACTGAGTGCTGGAAGAAAAGAGATGAGAATGGTTTGTTGAAATCCATGGCCCTGAAAACTACTACAACGACATGGTTGTTTTTTTATAGATGATGGATACGATGAGGAAGTCAAATGGTTATATCCTCTGCAGTTGTTGATTTGAGTACACTACGTGTTCAAGTCGAACACATTGACTATGAAAATAATAAGTGTCTTATTTTGGATATGGAGTTGGATGTTTCTTTATTCAAGAAATGGGAAATGAATGGCCTCAAGAAAAAAAACAATGTTCTATGTTAATATATGGTTGGGATTTGGGGTTGTTAGTAGATAAAGACAAAACTAGTTGTTCAAATGTAGAAGACATTCATAGTGGCATGCTTGTAGTACTTAGAAAATTGTATAGAGGTGATACAACCTCTTATTTGTCATTTTTGAATAGAAAAGGTTCTCTTTCACCACCTAAACATGCCAAGTTGTTTACTATGTCTAAGGAGAACATATTTGGATAAATTGGAGCTTGATCCATCTAGATCAAAGTTCTGGGGTTGAAAAAGAATACTAAATCAGCTGCATTGTTGAAGAAAGTAAACCACTATATTCACAAAAATAACCTTCAACTATTCAGCAATTTGATTAATTTTTGTTCAATGGTGAAGTATTTTCAATTGATGTTTCTAGGTGCCATGTAGCACCTCTAGAGTATCAATATCATCTTATAGATGATGAGAATGTTGACCTTCTTGTGCACTCCATGTTGATAAATGTTATTCCTACATAGAGGGACACAATTATTCTTCCCTTCTTGGAGTCTACGAATAAGGTTGTGGAGCTCCAAGATCCAAAAGACTTGGAAAGGGATGACATTAAATTTTATATACTTGATGGCCAACATACAATATGTGCACAAAAAATATTTTGGGCTCAAATACTTACAATTCTTTACATAAGAGGCTATAGTTTTGAAGGGCTCACATTCTTTCTACAAATGCAACTAACGAAGCCATTACTAATATTTGTAAACAACATAATGAAGTGAATAGAACTTGGATAGAAACCAAGTTTATTGATTTGTTGTACAAAGCTAGATCAGTTTTGGAAATCACTTGGATGTCCTCAACATCCCGAATTGGAAAAAAATAAAACAGAGGAGTGGAGGGTAATGTATTTTAATTTTATTGCATTTTTATTAACATTTATCTTCCTTATATAAAAATATAAAACATATGATTGTCCTTTGAATGCAGAACTTTGAGAATCAATGCCTTTTGATTTTCAAAATGGACACAACCAACAATCTATATGACAAATGGACTTTTCTATTATTTTCGGATGATATATGGACTAAATGGACTACAAAATTTGAGTTGTTTAGATCTAGGTGGCCTTTCTTGTTCACCTATTAAAGATAATCAAGATAAATTTCAGCCTAATTCATTGGCAAGATTCATAGCCAATTCATTCAGGGATCTTCTAGAGGAATGAATGATGAAGAACTATCAGTACTAGTAGATAAAGTACAATCGGGGATGTATGGTTAATTGGCCTATTTAGGAAGGTGTAATAGCAGAGACATTTGATTCTTACTTCCGAGAATAAAAGGAGACAAAAAATGAGAGAAAAATTTCTACAATATTTTAAAGAAAAACATCCAAATATTGATCTATTGACATCCTGTAGTGAATCCAATGTAATTGAAAAATTTAATTTCATGAATCACACTACCCTAGTTATTTATACTATTGGGTGAAGAGAGAAAAGGAAAGAGAAAATATGATTCCCATAGGGGAAAAAAACTAAATGAAAAAAGGACCAGGTGGCGGAAGAAGTTCTTCCCGTCGAGGCTTAGACAATATTAGATAACTATGTGGTGTCAATGGAAGACAATATACTAGAAAGGATGGAGGACAAAAAATAATTTACTTGTCAATGTGCATACCCATTCCATCTAGCTTTCTCAACTCTATTAACTATTCCTACCACCAATCCTTTCAATGCAAAATGTGTTATCACTAATTTTTACAATTTGTCTAGTGATATTTCTTCTAAAGTAATAATGGAGTTGCTAATAGTTATTGGAACTAGTGTATGCTGGATTGTATTATTATTGTTCTCATACCAATTGAATATTCAAAAATGTTGAGAGAAACAAAAAAAATACATGGAAAAGGTTAAAGACAGTGAAGAATCAATTTTAGATGGATGCTACAACTCTATGATAAAACAAGGGAAATTTAAAAGTTTGTGTCTTATGTACACAATAATTGGAGTGCACAAATTGAATGATAAAATCAATGATGAAAGAGAAGAAGTCACTAGGGATTGGATGGAAAAATACCATACAATTGATAACTGCAAGTGAAATTGGCCTAAAAGGAAACAAACATCCTTTTCCTTTTGAGCGATCATATGAGTTCTGTATGAGATGTTCACTCGATGTTGTTCCCATAAATTCTTTAGTATTAGTGCTTTATGGTGGTAGTGTCACACTACATGTGCATTAGTTGAATCCAATCTATCTATTGTTTTTATTGTTGAGACACATAGTCAGGAAATGTTTTTGAAACATTACTATTCTCATATGAAGAAAGGTTTGTACCGGAATACAACTCAAACATGTGATTATGTTAAATGTATTTCAACCAAAAAATATACTTACACATTTCTTATTTACACAAATAACCAAATAAACAATAGGATTTGATGTAAAAACCTCTCAACTTGATGCTACACAACCAACTCAACATGGTGATTGACCTTCAATCATTTTATAAATATGTTTAATGAGCTCTATTTTCAATTTCCATTGTTTTCATTTTTTGACAATACTCTATGCTCACCAGCTCTAACCACAGATGAGGAGAACTCAGCCACATCATGCATGAATATGTAATCAAAATCTTGGTATGTTAGTCATGTGCATTTATAAATAATAACTGCTACTAAGCCCCAAAAATTTATAAAAAAATTAATGGTTTATGCAAACACCAACATGGAGAAAGTAACAATGGAGTGCACGGTGGTAACCAACATGAATATGCAGATAGAACCAAGTATGTTAGCCATGCATATTTTTAAACATAACCATTTCTAAGGCTCACAAAGTTATAGAAAAATGATATCAGCTAATTCTAGAAGTGGAACCATTTTCAAAGAAGGAATTACCAAATAACCTATTTCAAAAGTTCATGGTGGCATCCAATGCTACATAGTTTTAGTTACTGGTTGTTGGTTGTCTCATATAAACCATTAGTATCGACATAATGATACAAACATTAGAATCTATGCTTATTCTATCCAATGATGGCATATCCTAGTGGTCGTTAATCCACATCAATATCTCAAAAGTGTTGTTTGCTAATGGGTGGTTCAATGGATATAAACGAACCCTAACGGCACTATAATTCATTCAGAAGACATAGAACATTTTGATTTGTACTTACCATATTACCATGAGACCAATATGATTTCAATTATGCTTTCATTTTCCATAGCATGAAATCATTTATGAATTGATTATTGTTGTTTGTAATACATCTTACATCAAAAACTAATGGCCAAGTAGGTCTATGTAAGCCAAGCTCCGAAGCTCAATCGATAAGTGGTAGCTACCTAAAGTGCTAATATTGAATTTACCATTTTACCACGTAGATCACTATGTTTTTTTCAAATATGCTTTCATTTTCCATAAAATAGCTATATTAATAATAATATATTGATATTTTTTGAAATAGATCTTTTCATAAAGGATCCATATTGGGGTAAAGAAGATGTAATCCTACACACAAGGCCCACCGATAATTGGTGGTAATAAAGAGTAAAATGTTGATTTTTTCCATTGGTTAGAATTGATATGAGACCGATTAAAAAAATATTTACTTCCCTACAGTTAGCCAAAAGAATTACTTTCTTATTTTAGATTTGGAGGGTTTTATGTATGAGAAAAACCAATTGCCATCTAGGACATACATTTTCAGTTGTTCTCAAAATCATATAAAACTATTGCAAATTTTATTAATATATTATATAAAATTTAAATGGGATATATATTATGAAACTTTATTTTCAATAAATGTTACATAATATTTTTAAAATTCATCCCTTCAATAAAAACATTATTAATTCAAATTTACATATATATAATTTGACATGGTAAAAAACATTCAAATTAGTTGATGGAATTGTAAAACTATCTCCCCATATGGCATTCTAAGCAACATTATGTTCCCTACATGAATTAAAGAAAATTCTTCCTTCCATGGTTTTAAACAATTATACAAATTGACGTGTAAACTAATTTCCAAATCATGTGGTTTTCTAGATCTCCCAGAGAACCTTTTCAAGATCCATAATATTAATTTTGCTTCTAATTAAAGCTCGATGCTCTAATCATAGTAAAGGGAAAATGTGGTAAGAATGAAATATTGTAGTGAGGATTGGTCAATCAAAAATTAAATTTATTATCCTTTGAAAGGATTATTGGTGATAATATATGAATCATTTTTATTATTGCAAAAGTAAACACACAACTTTGAAAAATTTTGATTTCACATTGTGTGGAAAGTTCTTTCATCAAAGTTTCAACAAGTTTGATCACTTTGTTTCAATTTTTGGTTTAAATTTTTATTTTTTGTCCTCCTTCCTCTTTCTCATATTTTCCTTGACTTATCATCTTTGATTTTTGACTTACTTAGTTGGCGATTTGGCTAGGATGTCATTAAATCCTTTTACATTGGGTTATTTATATTGTCCCCCCATAATGTGAAACAATTCCAGTTTGAGATGTCATATGTTAGTTTCTACCAAATAAAATCCATGAGGCATTTTTTTAATTTTTACAATTTTCGACTCTTGACTTGATTTAGCCACTAATTACATTTTACTTTGATAATGGGTGATCTAACTTGAAAACAATAATTTCATTGTCACAAAAATCTGACACATGACTAACAAATAATATATACACTATATAGTCAAATGACTATTAAAATGATAATGGTCACTTGTATTAATAAGGCTTGAATAAACAAATATGGTATTCCTTATGATCATTCAAAATCTCTAGAGTTTAGGGACAAATGATTAACATAATATTTTTGACATAGACACAAATTTTGGAATGATGGTTACAAAGATTCAATTTAGAATTATATCAATTCTAAAAAGAAAATTCTTACAAATGACACGTGAATCAAAGTGATGGTCATTTAAAAAGTGATAAAAAGTAGAAATAATATTTAAACTAGCAATATATATAACGTTTATTTTTAAATCTTTTATGTTTGTAACAACTTCATCAGTAAATAAATCTATAGTATTGACTCGATATCAAACATTGTTAAAATTATACTTAGGTTAACTATAGAGTTAATGTGTAAATCGTGATTTTAGGATGGATATCGAATTCTTGGGAAGGTTGTGTTAAAGTTGTTCACTGTAAAATGCAAGGAAATCATGCCACGCTAGGATAAAAATCTTTTCAAACTGAATGTTGAAGGTCTGCGATGACCGATTTGAAGTACTTTCACATTATGGCAGCTAGATTAAATGGCATTGTTGTAATTTGAAAGATAACAACCAAGTTTTCACATCATCTCAACATCTGAAGGAAATGAAAATCCATTAGATGGTCGATTTAGCGAAAAAAAACTTGGTTGATCGATCAAATCAGAATGGATAATCACTTCTATCATTTAAAAGAAATAGTCATATATGTAATATATGATGTTCATGGACCAAGTGACTGTAATATGAATGATATTTAATATATCTCAAACAGAGTTGGACAAAACTGATTCTATTTAATTTTCCATAATCCTTAATAGGCACAAGTGAATTCTGTAGAGGTTTATCAAAATTTTATCAAAGAATACATGAGATAAAAAGAATGAGTGTTCTTTTCGGAAAGAAATGAAAAGTCTACAGATCTCAAAACATTAATGTATGCATCTATGTGAATAGCTTAGGTCATAAAAACCAACTAATCAAGAACCATTTCAAAATGTTTGATTCATTTCCATTCTTAAGTATATCATAAGCAGTGGAATTAATTTGTGGGGGGAATAAGGAATATTGTTTACCCATAATATTAAGAACTCATAACTAGACTGAGTCCGATACCATTGTTAAAGATTTGCAGATTTTATAAAAGTGGCAACAACAAATAAATATATTGATTCATGGAAAATTGCATATATTTAAAGTTATATAATTAATGTAAAATTTGGATTCTTCATTATATGGAGGATGTTCCCTCATACAAGAGTTGAGTTTGTCAATCCTCAACAACCCACATGATTCTCTCCAATCTTTAGGATTCTCAAAATCCCTAAATTCTCTAACAAAATAGTTACTTGAATTGTTCTCAAGTTGGAGGTTTTCAATAATAAAACTATGATACAACTATATTGATTAATTATGAAACTAGTTCTATAAAAAATATTCAATTGTGTCGAGGTTGTTGGTTGTAAAACCATCATGTTGAGGTTGTTGGTCCCTTTAAAACCATCTATTTGCAATAATTGTATGGCTGTCAAATATATTATATATCATGTACGCATATAAATGTGTATATATATATATATATATATGTTTTTCTCCCATGTTTGCACTATAAATGTATTATTAATCATATATTACATTTTATTCATATATTTGGATAATAATATTTTGGCATCATTTGAGTCCATAAACAATATCTAATAATAATATATTTAGATTGATGTTGTTTGAAATAGATCTTGCATCAAAATCACTACATAAATAGATTTGTCCTACGAGATTTTTCTACTTTTAGGTAAACTGGTATCTGAAGCTAAAATGTTGATTTTTTCCATTGGTTAGAATGATATGAGACCAATTTTATTTGAAGGAACATTTTATTTTGTTATTAGCCACAAGAATTACTTTCTTATTTTAGATTCCTCAGGATTCTATATGAGAAAAACCAAGTTTCATCCATGGACATGTCATTCAAGTTCCACAAGAGACTATCAACGTGCGAGGTGGCATTGAAAGAGTTTATAAATTCATTATCAACAAAATTTGAAATGGGATTCTAGTAAAAAAACTCACTTTTGCTGATGTTGAAAAGATGACAAAGGCCTTCAATAAAAATTATCAACTGAATTGAATCCAGTACTCACCTGGGAAAAGAACATTGCAATATAGTCGATGGAATTGCAATAAAAGATCTATAAAAGGTTTGGAGTAGAAACGATGTTCCCTACAATTATGAAGACATAATATGTATTACATTAGGTGTAAAGGAAACCCTCCAAAAATTTTATGGTTGGGATGAAAAGTAGAGGAGAAAATTTCAAAAGATATGTGGTTGATGACCGATTTGTATAAAGACTTATCACTAATAGTGTCTAAAGGGATTGAATGTGGTAGAGGGCATCAAATATTTGGAGCGAGTAAATGCTAAATAAAAATTTAGTATTTCAAAATGTTATTATGATGATACAACTTAACATTGTAAATAAAATACATTCATATGTTTTAGTGATGGTTTTTGCATAACTATTTAAATTATGATTTATATGATTATAAGTTGGGAGAATTTAAATTTTCCCTAATTATAAGTTTAGAGTGTGAGTGTATAAGTTGCAAATGTGAATTAATAGAAAATATTTAATGTAACAAATCTTTGAGTAGTTTTTATTAATGAAATATGTATTCCTAAATTAATTCGAGCATGCTTAAATACTAGTTTTTTTTTTCTTCATATTAGAAAACGTATACCACTTTCCAATGCAATGAAATAACTACAATACGGTATGTAAAGACTCATCGCATTGAAACATTACATTCTATTCAAATAAATTATTCACAAAAAATATTCCTAGTATAACAATAAGAAATGAGGAATGCCCTTAGATTTTACCTTTGTCACCACCTACAACCATTTGATTTTTGATATAACAATATCGAAAGGGACTTGTTTTTATTTTTCAATTGATTCACCACCCTCAACCATTTGATTTTGTTTTTTTTTCATTTGTAGATACGAACACATGCAACATGAAACTAATCATATTTGATATAAATGGTGTTTTGGCACACACCCTCCATAAGGCTTTCGACATTTAAATAGTTAAAAAAATTTGGTGGCATCGAGCTCAAAAAAATTTATTTTCTTAGACCTAATGTGAAAGATTTCTTACAACGATGCAAAAAAATTTCAAAATAGCAATATGGACATCGGTGAGAAAGTCAAATGTTGATGACATGATGCCTTCATTCCTTCAAAACATTGGCTTGGAGGTTGCAAGCTTCGAGTTCATATTTACATAGGAATATTGTGTTGAGACCAAACACTCTGATTATGAAGGTTATGGGAATCCCAAATTATATCTCAATAATATTAACTCCATTTGGTCATGGTTTAATGCATCATACAATTGTAAAAATATAGTGCTTGTAGATGACTCTTTAGAGAAAAATAAGTTCAATGATGTTGTGAACTACATAATTGCTAAAACATTTAACATAGATTCTAAGTCAAGAAAATACTTGTTAGATGTGTTGTGGCCTTTGTTTCAAACCATTGAAGGACGTCAAAGATGTTTGGGATTATATTAGATCACAAAAAAATTATAGGGAGCTTTTTTTATTGGAGCTTTACTATGTTTTGTATTGTTGATTTGGAAGCCCATCTTCGGGAATAGTGTTACATTATAAATTCAAATTATTCTTAAAATGTTTTACTATAATTCTACCTTTAGTAAAGGAATTTCAATTTATTTCATAGCTATATTTAAATACTAAAATATATATGGGATAGTTTTACATAGTTAATTTTAAATAAGTTCATATCCATATTTGAATATGAAAATTTTTATGCCATGTCTCTTACAGTTGATTTTATATCTAAATTTAAATATGAAAATATATCTAGGTATGGTTTTACAATTAATTACATTCTCCTACACTGGATCATCACCCTCTACTAATTTCTTCATAACATCTTTAGAAATTCAATCACACCATAATAAATGAAGTAAATTGAGATCTAACTTTAAATATGAAAATATATCTAGAATGGTTTTATAGTTAATTACATTCTCCTAAATTGAATTGTCACCCTCTTTAAGTTTCTTCATAACATCTTCGGTAATTATCTGGTTTCCCCAAGGTTCAATCGAACCATAGTAATTGAATCTGGAAGTGTCTCACATCTCATGAATGTCATTAGCCTAGCAGATGCTTGCCAATGGCATTTGAAATATTCAAATTTGCATAGTTTAATCTTAAAAACATCTTAAAACTGATAAGATCATTATTCCAAAGCAATCATTAATCCTAGTAGCCACTAGCCCTTATAAAAAAAACATGTATCTATTCTATATGGGCTATATAAGCCTAAAGGAATTATTTCTCATATCAATGTTGGATTCCTAAAATCATTAAACATTTTTTTTTCACATATTCATAAATTTAATTCATGACCAGATATATTGGACTCGAAAGGAGAATTAATGGATTCCAATATTTTGATTTTCGATTCCAATATATGTGATTTTGGAGTACAGTTAATTCTAATATAGGTGATTTTGGATTCTAATATATGTGATTTTGGATTCCAATATATGTGATTTTGGAATCCAATATGTGTGATTTTGGAGTGCAGATAATTCCAATATTTGACATTTTGGAATCCAAAAATAGTAATATAAACATGCAAGAGTAACCGTTCGGAGTAGAAACATCTCTACTATGAAAAAATACGGATCTAGAGACATAAACATGTCAATTTTGCACATAAGTGCTAAAACTTGCAAATCAAATAGTTAAAGCAAAAGAAAAACTAAAGGGCATGGAAATGTGTTTATGTGGAGTGGATGCACTTTGATCCACAAAGAGGTGGGGGATTTGAGAAAAAATATCAAAAGTTGCAAGATAAGAGGAAAAGATGGAATTTTGACATAGTAACATTACTTCTAAACTTGTAAGAAGAACTTAGTCATGTTAATGAATACAAAATCTCAAGGAAAATGAATAAAATGGAAAGGGGACAAAAGGGTTTCCCACTTGGTGTGCCAAATGTATGCATTGATTAAACTATATACATTTAGCTAGGAATTAACACCACATAAAACCTAGTCTATAATTCAAACAAAAGACATCAAGATAAAGCTAAAAATGAAAGAAACTACTAATGTATGAACCAATTAAAAATGCTAACCTTCCTTATTTTGTATATTTGCTTCAAAAATGTGGATGATTTAAAAATGATTGTGCAAGATATAAAAATGTGGTTGGAAAGAAGGGATGATGATGAAAGGAGTCTTCCCAAATAGGAAGCAATATCTAGCTTTGGTAACCTCTCACATCAACAAGGGTTTCACAATTTAACTAGGTTTCTAAAAATAGAAAGCTTACATGAGATTAAGTGTGTCAATGTACTTTTGGGGATTTTATTGTATAGATTTTAGATAGGGGATGTTCATCAATATTGATGAATGTGGGAGAATGGAGATGTATAATTAGTAGCTTGTTAATTAGAATTAAGAACAATTAGGTAGGATTAATTGTTCATGTGATGTGGATGTAAAAAAGGTGATTTAATTAATTAATTAAGAAATGGTAAATGAGTATTTGTATGATTTTTAGGATGATTTAAGAGTAATTTTAGCATGGTGGATTTAGGTGTCTATAACTATGACAAGAAACTAAAGAAAACTCGTATATCTAAGATCGTTATTATCTTTTATCACCCGAGGCACACCTATACACCTTGAATATCATTATACGAAAGACAAAAACACATACACGCACACGCATGCACACATCTCAAATATTTCAAGAGAAACCTTAAAACAATCTACTAAACTAAATCCAAAGCACAAAGGGCTAAAGTTGCGTAGTGTCAAATATCAAAGGTCAAAGGAAAGATCGATCTAGATTGTATATTTTCTTCATAGTTGTACATTTACATAGGAAGTGTGAGAGCTACATTCAACACAATCCCTCTTTAGATTATTGGCTTATGGTGCAATGCTCACCCGAATTGGGGTGATGATGAGATTGATCCACCCAATAGTTCATAATATATTTTATCATGCATTATTATTAAGTGAATTGTTAACCCTTATACAAAGGACAACTCACATAGGGTTCATCGCATTATTGTGCTTATGCACCATAAATCCATATTGTAAACACTGCGCAAATGATTCTAAAAGATTGTAGAACCAACACACCTCCACAGGACTACGCTCGGTCACATCAAACACTACTATCTCGATGGCATAGTTTCCCTCGACAATAGTGCCTAAACACATTTTCAAATTGTCTAACTTTCCGGACACCTTGAGGATACTTTCCTAGGTCATTCTAGGTCCCTATGTATATTAGATTCCTCCTTCATGCGAATTTGGTTGGTTTTTCCATTGTGCATTATCTAATTATGTCGTTTGCTTTCTTTTTCTCTAGAACTTATCAAATTAATCGTAATTCAAGGTCAAATTATTGTGTCTATTGTATTTATTTCATAATTTGAATCGGACACTTTGAATCATTTTATACTTTGCTTAAGTGCAAAATAATCAATACACCAATTAGCAAAGAATTCATAGAGAATGTGTTGAAATCATTAATCAATGTGGCATGTAAATTTTTTTATCATAAACAAGATTGATATTTCTCAATGTTTTTAAAATAAACATATCTAAAATATCTATATTTTTATATAAATAATTAAAAACAAATAATTATTTCGCATTATTTATCCACAATTTTATGAATGTCAACAATGACCTCGACATCTAAAACGGTGGTCACATGCCTTAACTCAAATATTAATCGGCCGACATGCCCTTTTGTATCTTGTAGCCATCGAAACAGCGTCCTTAGTCAAATTCGTATAAGGAAAAAAATTACCTACTTTTTATGGCAGTAAAGGGAGATGGGTTGGCAAGAGTTTGGTAAACGAGTGTCACGGAAGTTAATAGGTATGTGAGTTTTCAAGTGTAAAAACACGGAACCTTAAAAGCACGACAAATATTAAGGTGGCGTGGGAAACATATTTGCTTAACCCATTCTTCTTATCAAGGGCGAAATAGAAATACATATTCCCAAGTTACTTCATTATTCTTACCCTCCCACTAGGAAAATAAGGAAAAAGTATATATATATATATATATATATATATATATATATAGAGAGAGAGAGAGAGAGAGAGAGGGGGATAAATAATGAAGAGGTTTGTGTGAAAATAAGGAAAAAGTGTGTGTGTGTGTGTGTATATAGATATATAGAGAGAGAAGGGGGGATAAATAATGAGGAGGTTTGTTGTATTAGGGTCTCCATTCTATATTCTCTTTTCTTTAGGTAGTTAGGTAGTTTGTTGTAGTGAATATTTTTATTTAATTTTTTTATTTTATATTGATTGATAGATTTGATTTACATTAATTTATGAATTTAATATATTATGATGTTTATGTTAATAAAGTCATGTTATAATAAAAATAAATTAAAACTAATATAGATATTTTAAATACATTCATTTAAAAAGTGTGTGTCTCGATATATCAATTTCAAGAAATACTATAATTATTAATAATTTTGTTGATATATTACAACTATTAAAGAATTTATTACCTTCTTCACAATTTCTCGGTGGTGATGAAAAATGGTGTCAATTAAGTTATACCAATATATAAGGTTTGGAAAAAAATTGTTAAATATATGGGCTCCAAATATCTCCATATGGCAATGAAATTAGAATTTTTCAATAGACTACTCTAAGAAAAAGGAAAAACTTATTAGTGATGGCCAAAATGAATGTCAAATTTAATATCATAATTAAAATGAATACACTCACACATTACAACCAACCATCACCTCACAATTCCTATTGTAGAATCCCTATCAACATAATAATAATTAATTGATAGAATATTGACATTACGAGTTTATGTTTATAATGTTGACATTGTGTCAAAGGTTCTCCAATATAATGTGGTAGTCATTCTACTAGATAAGACTTGGTAGCCATTCTACTAGATAAGAATTTTAGATTCCTTAGAAACCCTAACAGAGTAGTAACACCTTACAAGAACACATTTTTAAAATGGGGATGTTTCACAGGGGCTATGTTGTCCCTCCTTATTATTAGACCCAATTTGAATTGAAGACAACACACCAAGTATAATGCACGTTGAGTAGGTAATCTAATGTCATGCAAGTACACAACCCTTATCGCTTTCAATGCATTGATAAACACTTGATGCACCATATAATGAATGTTAAAGGGTCCTCATATTTCTCTAAATGCTTGAATGATTTCTCTAAATGTTTGTATCTTTCTTTGGCATGAGGATATTGTTTTATCACTTGCTCATTCATTCTTTCAAATGCAATAATACACTTATGTGTTTATAAACGCATTTAATTCAAATCAAGACCTGTTGGCATACATGTCAACACATAATGGGAGGAAAACTAATAAATAAGTGACCCCACAACAAGGGTGCACCCAAATAGACCTAAAGAATGAAAGGTCCCATAACATTAGAGTTAGAATTATGGGAACCATAATCATATAAATTTAATTATGGGGCTCCATAACCACAAGTTTATGATTAAGGAAAAAATCCATAATAAGAAAACATGAGGATATGAGATACACATATAGTAGGAGAGAGAATAATAGGGGAACAAAACAAAAATTACAAGAACCTAATTTAGATCAAGAATTAAAAAATACACAAGTGCCATAGAATTATGCAATTCAAATAATAACTAGTTATGTACCAAAATTAGGCATCTACATAATGCTCCACTCGATGTGTGTACACATACATATCATAACAAAGATAATTTTGATACAAATAACATTTCTTGATTACCTAGAAATGTGTAAGAGTTATGACACTCGGTATTAGAATAATAGTGTATTGAAAGTCAAAAGAAGAGAGAGATCACCTAAATTTTAGAGTAAAGGGTTGTGAAAATACTAGAATTGACATCCATGCTCATGTATCTTGGGACGAAGAAGCATGTATCCCTATAAAATGTGATTAACATGTCCATATGAATGAGTTTATAAATAATTAATGATTAATGAATTTCTAAAATCTAGAGAGGGACTTAGAATAAATACACCCATTTTTGTTGCAAACCGCAAAGAAGTTTGTGGAGTAAGTTGTCTTTGGGCTGATATTGAATTTGGCATGCATTGTTTTGTTTAGTATTTTGTGAAAAAAATAATTTTAATAAGCATTCAATGTAATATAAAAGAGCACATGGTTAATAAATGTCCCAAATATGTCTAATGATTAAAACAAGTGGCATGCATTAGGTACATCTCACATGCCATAAATTTCCAACCCAAAGAAAAAGTGAAACATATATATTGGGTGCTCAAGATACTCTATGTAGGGCACTTAAGATGCAAAGATTGATACCCTTTCATCTTAATGAAACAATCGAGATAACAAATCTAGTAAGTGTTGAATTTAAATGATCTCTTAATTAGTAGTTTTGAATATTGTGTTGAAATGAAGACAATACATCCTTTAGAAGTCACTTGTACTTGAAAGGAACAATAACCAAATCGTACCAAGCCAAGAACACAGATGCTAATCAAACACCACGATCAATAAGATGAAAGCAATTCACCAGAATAACTTTACATAAAACCTTTGCAAACAAATGAGAAGCAATATCATATATTATTATGGAACTCAATGCAATACATTGAGAATGGGCCTTGCTTAAATAGGCAAGGAATAACAATCTAAGAACCAGTCAAGGTCGTAGATCAAGCCATAAATCAAGGAAATAACTAGTCAAGACCATAGATTTAGGAGAGAACTAGACATCAAGGATCTATTCAATACCATAGATCTAGGAAAGAACTAGTCAATACCATAGATCAAGGAAAGAAATATACCTAACAACTAGATAATATCTCCTAATATCTAAATAAGATAAAAGAAATATCCACACACATAAGTGGGTGAGGATAAATACAATAAAGGTAAATAAAGTACCTAGGTGAACATGAGATAAGGTAAATACCTACTCTAACACCCCCTCAAGTGAAGCTAGGGGCCAAAATAGAAGTGGCATGTCCACAGTATGAGTCCCGGCAATTAGGCCTAATGAGGTACTCATGTACAATAACTGGGAAAAAGGGACACCGCAAGGTACCCAAAACCAATAATAACAAAGTAAAGAGAGTAAAGACCCGCTCCAAGGCATCCCAAGAAGCTTAGCTCAAAAAACTCATACAATGCTGAAGAAGTTTGGTGTGCACCGTGGTCTGAATCCACTGCTCGATCATAAAACTCAAAAACAACTGACACTGGGTTTCACCAGAATAGCTCCATATAAGGAGACTATCAACGGAGTGATGTCGAAAGTGTAAAAAAACACCAAACATAATTCGATCAACTACTGCAAATAGGTGTGCCACAATCCAAGAACAAAACCAAAGCAACAAGGTAAGGACACAAACTCTAGAGTGTCACGATCCAAGAAAAGCCAAGGTAACAAGGCAAGGACACAAAACCCGAAGAAGCAGGATCAACACCACACCCTCCCATACTGCTGAATGGGTGGAGTGATGCTACAAATCTGTATGAGTTGTCAAAACAACTACTCGAACACTGACAAACTAACACTGGGCTCCACCAGAATAGCTCCCCCACAAGAGAGACTGTCAACATGCCAAAAGTGTCGAAAATATAGATACAAAAATCTCTCAAAAATAAGAGAGATACACTACACCTACTAAAAATGCTCAAAACAAGAAGCATCACAATGTAGAAGGTATAGAAAGTGGAACAAGAGGCTAAATGGTGGAGGAGCCACGTCTGTAAAGTCCTCTCAACAAATGCCTATGTCACCGCCACGAGTGATCAGACATCCACCCCAAATCAACATGAATGGATGAAGAAGATGCCTGCATATGACTTGGTGCAAAATGCACAATGGGTGCATGTAAAAGAACATTAGAATGTGTGTCAAGTTGATCATGGCTGACAGCTGAAATCTTAGGTTTCTCAAGCCTGAGTGAAGGTGTAGAACTCATGTGTTGCTCATGATCCTCAAAAGAGTCGAGCAAACAAAAAAAGGAGCTCTGTCAATGTGTGATCCCAATGAAGTATCTTGCTCGAAAACCAATGTCATGACGAGAATTCCACTTAACATGTGGAATAGAGGAAACAATACCTGTGAATGTCTGCCAATGACTCTACTAGTGAGACCCATAGAATGGAGCATGCGAGAACTGAATGCAGTGGTATGCTTCTCAAAAAGGCCATGTAGGTGAGCAGAAGTAGGATACACAACATGTGGTACTGTAATAGGCATAGATGTGGAAGAGCATGCAATAACAAGCTTCATAGGTGTATGAGCATCAAGAGTAGGAACAAACTCAAATTCTGACAGATCAATGTCAGTGGGTTTAGGAGCAATAGCTGCAAGTGGACTAGGAGCATGGATATGGTTGTCCATAATATGATGGTGATGTTGTAGGCTAGCAAGTTTGTTCTACAGGGAGTGTATTATTGTATCCTTATTGTAGAAGAGAATTTTGATTCTCGAGTGATCTATTTTCTTCCACAAATTTTACAATTTCCTCTTGAAGTCCACATAGTTCAGAGAAAAGCATATCATTCTCAGAATCCATGATAGGTACAAACTGTAACTCCCAAAATTTTAGGATGTCGGGCTCAACCGAAATTGCGTCCATAATTGATTACAACACTCCTCCATATTTGACACTTTATAATTATAGTGCAAGTCTCAAAATAAATATTTCCAATGGAAAGAGAAAGAAAAAAGAAGCACTTTTACAAAAAATGACACTCAAAACCGAGTTACCGATCAAAAGTTACAAGTTTGCCACTAAAACAAAAAACAAAAAAATTGTTGTTGTCTTCCCCACACAAAAAAATTAAAGGGGGCTGAAGTTAAGCACCTACTAGTAGGAATCACAAGCTTTAAGCCCTCATATGACCATACCATATGACCAAGGGCTACGGATTTTAATGGGTCACCACAATTTGTTGATTATGGCTTGATAGGTTGTGTAGTTGGCTTGTTAGATTTAACACTTTTTGACCATGTATAAATATAAATGGGTTATTTTACCATATGTATGTGTAAATATAAATGAGGGTGTAACCATATGTATGTGTGTGTGTTGTGTGTGAGTGTAGTGTAAGTGTGTGTGTGTGTGTGTGTGTGTGTGTGTGTGTGTGTGTGTGTGTGTGTGTGTGTCTACACACACACACACACTCACACACACACACACTTATACTAACTCATTTTACAATACAACATACATATGGTTACACCCCATTTATATTTACACATGGTAAAAAAGTGTTAAAATAACAAGCCAAGAGCTAACAATATATATAATCAACATATGTGTGGTGACCCATCTCTAACAACCAACTACACCACCTTTCAAGCCATAACACTTATATGAAATTCCAAATTTTATGTTATAGAATTAGAAATGTGAAAATATATAGTACAAGTGACTTCTAAAGGATGTATTGTCTTCATTTCAACACAATATTCAAAACTACTAATTAAGAGATCATTTAAATTCAACACATACTAGATTCATTATCTGATTGTTTCATTAAGATAGAAGGGTATCAATCTTTGCATCTTAAGTGCCCTACATAGAGTATCTTGAGCACCCAACAAGGTTTTGTAAAATCATTACACACTATAGTTTTTGTATCTTAAATTTCCATTTACGAAAGAGGGGAGAGGAGGCATCATATTTTTACCATTAATATTCTCTATGACCATAGATCTAACGTTAATAAGAACCACTATATATTTCAAAATTTACACAACAAAATGATAACTATAATCATACTTCCTTCCAAATTTAGCAAGTAGTATAAGTTATATATTAATATTTAGATTAAGTTTCAATTATTGATAGACACAATTAAAGAGAAATTTGTAAGGAATGCACGTAATGTCAGTCATTCCTGAAACACCAAGATTGGGACAAGAAAGAAGAATATTTATTCAACACATGAAAAAAAAATATTGAAAATATAATAAGGGGATGAGGGAGGAAAAGAGGAATCCCAGTCCATTTTGAAACTACTAACACCAATAAGGTAATATATTAACACCAAATGCAATTCGCTCACCTATTTATCATGGTTTTGTTTATAGAAAGAATTAGCAAACAATAACTACTAACATCCTCAAAAGATCTAGTTTTCTCGAACATGTTACCACTTGAAATCCTAATACTATTGCAACTAAAAATTAGTTAGTTCCTCACTATGGTTTAGTAGCACTCTCTCAATCTAAGGTCTATAAAATAATAAAATAAGGACTCACAAAATATTATTCGGTCACTAGAAAAATATTTAGTAAAAACTAGCAACACTTTTTGGGAAGAAAGTAAGATGTCAATAGTTAGGATAAGTTCTCTCACTCGTAAACACTAAATCACGCACTTGGATACATTTCTAGATTTTAATCACCATCCAAGCCCACGAATTTGGAAACCATTTCCATAGGGTTAGATGACCCCCATCTTGTCTTTAGTTTGTGCTTTGTATCCTTCATGCTTTGCACAGTAACCCAAAAAGAGGGGGAAAATGTAGACACTAGAAAATGCACCTTGTGCATAAGGTCTCCTATTCAAAAATACCAAAAACATCATAAAACACAATAATCCAAAAAAATCAAATAATCCCACAAAAGAAACTAAAAATATAAAACCCCACAAAATGGTGATAAAAGACACCTCATCACTCATTTACTAACCCTCACCCACTCACATTTAATTATATCCATCTCACCTACCCATTTGCATGCCAATGCACTATGGACCCTTATCATCTCACCCATCTATGTACAATGAAACCATATCATCACAATCTTCTATGCACTCCAAAAACTATAAAACACCACTCACTCCTATCATTCTAACCCATTGAATCTTTGTGCACTTGATCCCATACTTGAGTTTTGCTTCTTTGCTTGCATATTTTGATATTGCAAGTTTTGGAGAGGTGAAGGAAGATCACAAAGGAATGGTGCAACTCATAAGATCACTATTTTGGTGAAATTCTAACACAAGTTCCATTCACGCCTCTGACTAGGATGCAACCTTCATGCGATTTTCAGCGAATTACACCTACGACTATTTTGCATGAGTCGAGTCGTATACCATTCACTTTTTGCATTGTTTTGTCATTTTTTCTTTAATAAATTTATTTTATCTCCTTGAATGGTTAGGGATTTGACCGAGGCGTGTCCTTGAACCATAAAAATAACTAACATAATTTTTCCAAGTGTGTTTGTGTGCAGGTTATAAATTTAAATCGGAAGTTTACCCACTATATGTTAGGAAAATGTGTTTACATAGTTATGGGTATTTTACCGTGAGGTAAAATATAACTTACTATTATATGGTTTTTTATTATTGTAAGAACAATTTAGATATTCTAGGAATTAGGGAGTTCCAGTTTTTATAACAATTCATTAATGTTGTTTGAGTAGTTGTAGGAGATATAATAGATCTCCTATTATATTGGGTACACTCCTTATATCATTGTATGATGTTTGCAAATTTAACATAGCAAAATTTATTGTGTTTCTTCTATGTAAAAATGTGTACCAAATCACATTTTATTCATTGAAAGAACCCATGATTGTCCTTCTCTTTTCAATGGCAGCGTAAGCCCATTTATTTAGTAGCATTGATTTGGATATTTCCATATAGACTAACACATATTGTAGGTGATCCAAATCTAGGAATATAGATTGTTTTACCTAAATTAGTTCCTATGGGTATGAGGGTGATATAACTAAAAGTGAATTTATATACCTAATATGATTGTTATTGTAGAGAAATGAATATACAATTAAGTACATAAATTAACCTAAGAAAACTAAGCAATAAAGTAAAAACCCTAAGTGTAAAGAGAGGGTAAGAAGCCTTAGTTGATTTGCGAAATCCCAGGATGTGTACAGAGCTAGAAATTTATAAAATATGAAGCATTGATCATCACATTGAAGCTCATAAAAATGCATATTTAGAAGAATAAGTTTGGACTAGGGTGCACAGAGAGGGACAGGGGCACATGTGGGCACCCTAGGCCTATTTCTGGGTGCATGTGTCTACGAAAATGCTCATAAAACCTCCTTTGAGTGGTCTCTAGTTGTTCGTTGTTGTTCAAATTTTATCACTATTAGGTCACACAATGATCGTTGAAGTTGTCGAAAACCTATAATGAAGTAAAGACTTGCAAAACCCTCAAAGAAAAATCAAATCCTAAAAATGAAAGATGCAAAATGAGGGGTCAAATTGTCCTCAATTGTCACAATGGTGAACTTATGATTGAGAAATGCAATACATCTCAGAACTAATGTAGTTTTGTGTGTGTGTGGAATTGTGCCCTAGGTGGCTCTTGTGTGTGTCACACTTGATAGCGAGAAAATAAGATAGATGTAAATAAATGTAATAGATGTGTGCATGGAATAGAATGAACTTCCCTCCTATGAAGTGTATGCAAAATAACCAACCCTTGTGTCCCTTGGATGGTGTTATATGGATGCAATGGATCTCTTAGATGCTTGATGGATGTAACCTTAGGTGGTGATAACTAATGCTTAGTGTTTGGTCCTTTATTATGATCACATAACTTTATATTTATATGATTCCCTTGCTTGAATTTCGTAATTAACCCCAAAAAGGCTGACTACTAAAAAGATAAGATTCTCAAACGGCTAGAAAGGACCCAAAAGATGTGAAAAAAGTACAAAAGGGTCAGGGGCACCTAGAGGGGACGAGGGCACCTGACATTGGTGTCCTGGCTAGGCGTTGGTGTCCAGGATGATAAATGTTGAGGTATAAAAAGGAAGACTGAGAAAGTAAGGGTGCAAGACCAAGTGGAAATAGAAAGCAAAGAAATGTGGCCAAAGACATAGGTTAATTAGTATTGTTCTTACTTAGGAATCATATGAATAGTAGTATGTAATCAAGACTAAATAGTTACCCAAAGTGTGTGATTTTGTGTCTACATTTTCCCCCACTTTATGTTGGTGAGCAAAAATCTTGGTAACATAAAGTAGATAGAGATGTGTACTTGATAACCATGTAGATTGATGTAGAAAGAGTGTGTTGAGGGACAAGACAAAGTGTGGAGTGATAAACGTGTGAAGCATGGATGTTAAAGAGGAAAAAGTGCAAAAATTAGTGATGAAAATGAACCTAGGGTGGAAACACATGTGTAGATGTCATGATGCACTTGTTGTTGATGTTGATGTTGTCGTTTATGTTTGAATGATGTTGAATATTGTTTCCCGTACAAATGGACCTGCAATAGAGAAGAATGAACAAGTAGTCAAATAGGTATGTATATGATCGAAATGTACAAAAATTATATAAAATACAAAAATTTGACAAAGGAACGTGTGCACCTGATATGGGATGAAGAAAAAGTGTAGAAAGGATCGTGTAGATGTTGTATAAGAATGATTTTTTCGGGTGATCTCACACTAGTTGTGTCACCATGAGTTTTTGGGGTGATCTCACGCCAATGATATGGAAGAAGTGTAGGGAGAAAATTCCATTGTTATCCTCCAACCTTTAACGCTTTCCGTAATGTAGGACACCACTACAGATGGTGTGGAAAATTCAAACAGCTTTTATCCAACGTGAAAGTACTAAGTATTGTATGCCTGTAAAATCCTTTGTGTGGAGATTTTTAGATATGCTAAATTACCAAAGTGTTGTGTAACTTCCCCCTAGTTAAAGGCATCCAAGAAGGGTTGTGTTGTGCTAAGGACCCAAGTTTGATTATGATCCTTGAAACTGAAAATTGTGTTGTATCGGTATTGTGTTATGTTGTGTAATGACTATAGACTATTGTATGGGGTGACTGATTCACCCAAATGATGCCCCCTCGGTTGGGGTGCATATGACGTCACTGAAGAAGTATGTAGCCAAAAAGAGGACTGACTATTGAATTGAAATTGTGCCCTGCAAGGGAAGGGAATGTGCTTGGTAGAAACCAAGGCACATATAAACAAAGTGGTTGGGAAACAAGTGTTAGTACAAGAAAATACAAAAAAACATGTAGAAGACAAAATGTATGCTAAGTAGATAATATGTAAGCTAATATACAAGAAGACAATGTAAACACACAAGACAATGTAAATCATGAAAAGTGGGTTGCAAACATGCGACACCACTCATGATGTCACAAGACAATCAAGAATGACGAATCCTAAACCAAACACTATGCATACAAGAAAAAGGAAAAATCCCACAAACAATAGCATACAAAGAGAAAAACATTACAAGTAATGTAACAGACAACCATGGAAGCAAATAGTCCTGCATAACAAATGTTGCACATGAAGCACCCGTTAGTATGTTAGAAAGATAGAAATTATGTCAAAACATGTATAATCCAATAAAGTAGTGTGTTATGAAACAATGACACCTGTAATGTAGGAAATTGGATGCCCACATGAGACATTATGGGATTGGTACTAGGTACTACACTAAACATTCATGTTATGTGTATAGATCTATAGAATCTGTGATCACAGCTTGAAAGGAAAGTGAATGCGCATGTTTGTATGATAAAGATAATGACATAAAATATATCTATCTAGCATGTGTAATAAGATGTTCTGTAAAAAGTAAATGAAAGTAAGGCTTAATGAAACCAAGATATGCAAAAGATGCCATGGATGAGACAAAATGGAATGCAGTGTGAATGATAGAATAAATGTTCCAACCGAGTGTGTATGTCTATGTATGAAATGAGGTTCATTTATTTATGCCCCCTCAATAGTCAAGAATGAATCATAAATGAGAGTGCATCATCGAAAATGGTTTGAGTGTGTGTACTAAAAATATGTGATCGTTAAAGCACAAAGTCTAGAGAGTAAATGTGTGATTGATTGATTGATTGAGTGTGGTGAGATTAATTTTAGATTGAAACCCTCAACAAATCCAAAGATAAACCTTAGAACTAGATTGTTTCATAGGGGAATTATTGTTGCAGTAGAAGTAGATGTAAGACAGATGTAGTGTAAATGTGCAAGAAATGAGATGTAAAGTGTATAGTAGATGTTGTGAGAGAAGATGTCCTAAGTGTATGATGCATGATGTGGGAAGTATGTAGTGTGTAAATTAAAATGTATAATGTGCAATGTGTGAGGTTCATGTGTATAGTATGCCCTCAATAGTCATGTTTTAACTAAAACACAAGAGTGCATCATCAAGTAATGGTGATACTAGTGTATGTCATGTTGTAAAGATCTAAGTGTGATGTGATGAGAGTATAAGATGCGTGTTGATGTTAGAGGGGGGAGAGAATAAGCATGATGCCTTGAGCATGTGATGGTGAGTGCATTATCCAATAAAAGTGAAAGATGAAGGCCCTCCACCCAATGTTGGTGAATATGAAGTTGTGTGAACATGCTCGAAGGTTGGTGTTATATGAGATAGACGTTGTGTCGGTGAATGAATCCTATATGCATGTGACCAATGAGTATATGATGGGTACCTTTGTGTAATAAAATGTGGAATTGATGAAGACCTATGTGAAGAAGAACATGGAGGTGATGAACACTTATGTGAAGTAAAGCGCAGAGGTGATGAACACCTAGACGATGTATTGGACTAACGAGTTATGATACCGTGTAGGGGATGTGTGAATATGTGAAATATGTATGGATTGTGATTTAGGTTCAATGGGCCATGGGGAACTAGATGTTCTAGGTGATGCAATGACAACCTTAAGAGGAGGTTACGACCATGGAGTAGATGGAGGCACACCATTGATAGAGATGACTTGATTGTTGTGAATGAAATTTAGACGTAAGTGATTCATGGAGATAATAGACTGAGACCTGCAAATCCAATTGAGACCTAAGAGCATGTCACACCCTTCGATTGTTTATGCTACAAGGAAGGGAACAAACATGGTGAGAGGACTAATAATAACTTGAATCTTGACGACCCCATATGAGTTATCCATTAGATATGAAATTTGTGAGAGTGGATAGCCAATAGCAACAAGAAGTGGAAAAGCAAACAGCGTTGATACACCATGATGGATCAACTTTGGTGTTATTGATAGGGATGGATCCGATAGAAGTGTTAATGTGCAAGTGATCAAAAGAGAATGCAACATGATAATCATGATCAAAGAAATAAATGATTGGTGGAGAAATGTTAGTATGAGAAACTAGGAAATCAAGAGCCCCGATGTAGGAGGAGGAACTATGCGATATGTATGATTAGTTGAGGAATCAACCACTTTCTTGTCATGTTTTGGAAGTGGATTATTGAATATTTTGAGATTATGATTTTCGTTGACTGTGTGCAGAGGTCATAGGCTCTAGAAGCTTGAGTTTGTTATCATCGATAAGATTTGGATGATATGCATATTTTGAAACACCTATCTATAGAATGTTCGACACATTGATGATAGTTGCATCAAAAGTTATCATTGTAATTGTGACCTTTAGGATAAGATGGATCCAAGTTGAGTGGAGGGATAAGTAGCCTATAAGAAAATCCTAGAAAGAAGGTGAATTCGAGTGTTGGGTTCACAAAAATGATTAAAATAAAAGTGAATTTAATATGCCTAATTTGATTGTTATTACAAAGAATAAAAGAATATATAATTAAGTAAAAAAATTAACCCAAGAAAACTAAGCAATAAAATGAAAACCCTAAGTACAAAGAGGGTAAGAAGCCTTAGCTTCTTAGATGATTTGCAAAAATCTCATAGGTATACATATATGGAAAATTATAAAATACAAAGAACTCGATACCACACCAAAGCTCAAAACAATTTAGATCTAGAAGAATAAGTTGGACTGGGGTGCCTAGAAAGGGACAGGGGGTACTGCGGGCGTCGTAGGCCTGTTTATGGGTACCTATGTCTATGGAAATGCTAAAAAAATCTCCTCTTATTGGTTGTTATTTCTTCGATGTTATTCACCTTTGGTCATTAGGAGGTCGTAAAATGATTGTCAAAGTCACCGAAAACCTACAATGAAGTAAAGACCTACAAAACCCTCAAAGAGACATCAAATCCTAAAAAGAAAGATACAAAATGAGAGGTCAAACTACCCTCATATTTTACAATGGTGAACTTACGACCAAGCACCGCACTACATCTTAGACATAATGTACTTCTATGTGTGTGCAGAATTTTTCCCTAGGTGGCTCTTGTGCATGTCGCACTGATAGCGAGAAAATAAGATATGTGTATAGAAATGTAATAGACGTGTGCATGGAATAGAATGAACTTCCATCCTATTAAGTATATGCGAGAATAACTTTGTCCTTGTGTCCCTTGGTTGGTTCTAGATGGATGCAATGGAGCTTTTAGATGCTTGATGGATGTAACCTTAGGTGGCGATAGATAATGCTTAGTGCTTGTTCGTTTATTATGATCACATAAATTTATATTTATATGATTCCCTTGCTTGAATTTCATAATTAACCCTGAAAATTCTGACTACCAAAAAATTAATATTCTCAAATGGGTAGAAAGGACCCAAAAGATGTGAACAAAGTATAAAGGGGTCGGGGACGCCCAAAGGGGATGAGGCGCTGATGCTGGTGTCTAGGATGATAAATTCCAAGGTATAAAGAGGCATACTTGGGCAAGTAAGAGTGCAAGACCAAAAGTGGTAATAAAAATAAAATAAAGATTGCAAAGACATGGGTTGATTAGTACTTTTCTTACTTAGGAATCATATGAATAGTAGTATGCAATCATGACTAAATAGTTACCCAAAGTGCGTGATTATGTCTCTGAAGGTAAAGAATTGGAAGAGATCGAGAGGAAGGAAAGTATTTCAATCATATTTTGTCTATCATATTCAACTTTGTTGAATGTATCAACCAAAAAAATTAATCATGCGTTATGGGAGAGGTTGGGGTCTTTGTATCAATCAAAGTATTTGGTAAATGAAGTGTTTCTATGAAAGAATCTACATTCATTAAGAATGAATGATAGTGAATCTTTAGAAAAACATATAATCATCTTTAATATTGTGGTAAGTCACTTAATTTTTGTTAATATTAAAATGGAAGAAGAGGATAAGTGTATTAGTACATTGTGTTTTCCACCCGAATGTTGGGATAATCTAGTTAAGGCTATTACTAGTACTACAACAAAGTTATTAGTTGAGGATGTAGTTGTGGCTTTATTATTGGAAGAAATGAGGCAAAAATCCATTGAGGATTATCAATCCAAGGATTCCTTGTATGTTAGAATCCATACCCAAGAAAAAAAGAATAAGAAAGGAGAATCAAAGTCCTGAAGTAAATTGAATAATACATAAAAATATAAAATGAAATGCTCAAACTATGATAAAATGGGGAATTTCAAGAAAGAATGTACATATAGAAATGTGGAAAAGGGTAAGTCATCTCGATGATGTTGGATCTGAACAGATACAAAACCTCTTATAAAAACTTGTGAGACTTGTTTGTGGTGGTGTCTGGATCGCATGCATGTGATGATGCATGCTTAATTAACTCAATTTCCTCTTTTCATATGTCTCCTCATCAAGAGTGGATATGTGAATATGAAATATTAATGGAGGTGAAGTATTTTTGGAGGAAAACTCAACCTAAAATATCATAGGTCATGGGAGAGTCAATTTTAAGTTCAGATATGGAAAGGTTAAAACCCTCCCTAATGTTCTAAACATTCTAAGTTTAAGCATAAACCTAATATCTATAAGTAAGATGAATGATGAGATGTGTAGGTAGTATTTAAAAGGATAGTTACAAGATGGTTTGAGGATAAATGGTAGCTCAAAGCAGGGGATTTTGTATAGGAACATTGTTCAAGTTTGAGGCATGCACTAGGAATGATGAGTGTAATAGCTTTGTAGTTTGGGAGGATAAGAAAGATATAGATTTGACTCCTAAATATCCTACAAATACGATCCATTTTTGGCATCAAAGGATGGGACATATTAGATAGAAGGACTTCATGTATTAAAACCAAAGGTATTGTTGAAGGATTTCTTTTTTTTCCCTTAGATTTTGATTTATGTGAGCATTGTGTGTTTGGAAAGAAAACTAGGGTAAAGTTTCCTAACAATGGTACAATCATAAGGGATTATATATTTAATCTATAGTGATGTGTTTAGACATATGAAATTTCCATCACTAGGAAAATATTTATATTATGTCATGTTTTAAGATGATTTCTCAAGGAATAATTGAATATATTTTATGTGGAACAAGTATGAGGTTTTCAATAAGTTCAAAGATTTTAAGGATCTTGTAGAAAATAAAACTAAAAATGGGATAAAGGTTTTGAAAAGTGATAATGGTGGAGAATATTTCTCTAACACCTTTGATGATTTTTTTGTAAATAGTGTGGAATAGAAAGGCGTAAGACAACTCCGGATACACCACAATAAATTTATGGAATTATATAAATAATGAACAAAAATATATTGGATAAGGATAGGAGTATCCTCAATGGTGCAAGTTTGGATGAGAAAGTATGCACATAATCAATGAATAATTATTTTTACCTAATCAATAGATCATCCACACATGCCCTTAAATATAGAGCTCCACATGAAGCATGGAATGGTAAGAAATCCTCTATTCAACATTTAAGGGTATTTGGTTGTATTTCTTATATGTACATCATAAAAGAGAAAATGAAAAATATTAGATAATAAATCCATTAAGTAAAAATTTATTAGACACTCTAATAGTGTAAAAGGGTACAAGCTATTGAATCCGAAACACAAAGGGCTATTTAGAGTCATAATGTAATCTTAAAGGAAGTTAAGGGGAGTAATGAGTATGAAGTATTTGATATCACCAAACTACAACACTCTCTAATTTGTAATGCCTATGTGTATGAGCTATCAGTGTAATCGGGTAACATTGGACCATCTCTCAAGTTGTGGGACTTACAGACTTGAGATGGACCTCCAAAGAAGGTTGGTTCCTCTACCTAATCCTAGCACTAAACTACTCCTAATGCAAGAAACACAACTATCTAATCATATCCTATGATTTCAAAGGGACCCGAAAGGAGGAGAATGGATGAAAATGGAAAATCCTACCCTAATAGAGGTGATAGCACCAAGAAAAGAGGGTGAAATATCCTGTTGAGGGAGAGTAGAGAAGGAAAATGGAGTTAGGAGAGGCCAAACAACTATGACATAGTCCCAAGTCTCCATTCACCACCAAATCTCCATGAAACACAACAACAAGAACCTAAAAATGAAATAAAATGCACAGAAAACAACAAAAAGAATGGAGAGGCAAGAGAATGCAAGAAAACATGAGAAAGGGTTGAGAAAACACCACAATACAAAATTTTTATTGCTTCAGAATATGCATAGTCCATTAGATGTGTGGAAAAGAGGCACACGATAATTATGCATGCCTATGTGAAGGCTTACAAATCATAAAAATTGACAAAAAAATGGATGAAATTTCCCATATCCCGAATATCTCCTCCTTAAAAATAAGAATTTTTTACAATATATAAAAGTGATGAGAAAAGAGAGAAAGAAGAGAAACTCAGATTTTTGCTCCCACCCACCAAAAAATGTCATTGAATGCTCTAAAAAAGGCATGGGAACCTCTAAAAACCCATCCCCCAATGTACTCTAGCTTCTGGAAGAAGAAAAGAGGACCATACTTCATTAATGTTGGTAGTTAGATGCCTGAAATTGTACTTTTTCGTGTTGGAGATGTTTTCCAATTTTTTGCATATCTAACCTCAATAAAATTAAGAAATTTGATTTCCATGTTTTAGAGGATGTCGAGACCTTTCCAAAAATATAAATATCATGAAAAAATGGAGAAGTAGGTAAAAAATTATGGCCATTTTAAGTTCACGTGAAAAAACTGTTGTTTTCCTTTGTTGCGCGGTTTTCCTATTTTGTGTAGCTTTTCTAGTTTTGTGTGGCTTTCCCGATTTTGCATGGATTTTCTAGTTTTGTGCAGATTTTCCAGTTTTGTATGGCTTTTCCAGCTTTGTGCAACTTTTTAGTTTTGTGTGGCTTATCCATTTTTGGGCGACTTTTCCAGTTTTGCATGTTCTTTCCTCATTTTTTTACCAAGTATGGATTTATTTGAGCATGAAGAAAAGGAGATAAATGCCTTAAACCATTGAAAGTTCCCAAAACATAAGAAATTCCTGAAAATTTAGATTTTTCACTAAGATCTCATGAAATTTCCCAAGTCCATATTTTTGAAGTTACCCAATTTGCAAGGGGTGAAAAATTGGATAATAGTTTGCGACTCACGGGGTAATCTGCCTACTAGATTGAAAAGATCAGTGGCCTTGAAGCATCCATTAGGCATGGAGTCACCTAAAAACATGAGAACTGATATGATCCTTTGAATAACACACCCCTAAACCACTTGAAGGACCGTTTGAACACGGAGCTGATTTGAAGATTGAATCGACCATCCATATTGTGAAAATATTCTGAATAAGGTTTTATGTGAGTGGAAAATTGTTTTGAATATAAAATTTTATTTTCTCTTATATGATATCATGAATGTCACGATGGTTTTTATATCTTGAATATGATTAACAAGGGAGTGATCTCCATTTCCATAGAAAGGGGAAAAAATTTCAAGGTTATTTTGGGGATAACATCCAACTATTGCAAATGGAGTGTACTAGAAGAAAAATGAGGAAATAGAAAAGCTCCTTGAAGATCCATGCATGAAATGGAAACATTAAAATGAATGGAAGAATAAAGGGAAAGGTCTAGAACGAGATGATAAGTTGTTTGAATCAAAGTGGAGTTGTCGATATGCTTGAAATTTCCTCCAAAGGCCGAGATATCATCAATAACATATCAAACTTGATGAAATGAAGATGTAAATCTCCTCAATCTTGTCCCACCAGGCATACCAAAATATTTATCACCAAATTACATCACCCTCTAATTTTTCATGTGTGTGTGTATGAGCTATCAATGTAATTGGGTAACATTGGACCATCTCTCAAGTTGTGGGACTTGCGGACTTGAGATGGACCTCCAGAGAAGGCTAGTTCCTCTACCTAATCCTAGCACTAAACTACTCCTAATGCAAGAAACAAAACTATCTAATCCTATCCTATGATTTCCAAGGGACCGGGAGAAGGAGAATGCATGAAAAAGGAAAATCCTACACTAACAGAGGTGATAACACCAAGAAAAGGGGGTGAAATATCATGTTGAGGGAGAGTAGAGAAGGAAAATTGAGTTAGGAGAGGTAAAACAACCGTAACACAATCCCGAGTCTCCATTCACCACTAAATATCCATGAAACATAACAACAAGAACCTAAAAATGAAAGAAAAATGCACAGAAAACAACAAGAATGGAGAGGCAAGAGAATGTAAGAAAACATGAGAAAGGGTTGATAAAACACCACAATAGATAAATTTTATTGCTTGAGAATATGCACACTCCATTACATGTGTGGAAAATAGGCACAAGATCATTCTATAGGCCCATGTGAAGGATTACAACTAATATACATTGAGAAAAAATGGACAGAGTTTACCCATGTCCCATAATATCTCCTCCTCAAAAATGAGAAGTTTTTACAATATATAAAAGTGATGAGAAAAGAGAGAAAGAAGAAAAACTTGGATTTCTGCTCCCACCCACCAACAACTATCATTTAATGCTCTGAAAAAGGAACATGCATCTTTGAAAACCCATCTCCCAATTTAATCTAGCTTCTGGAAGAAGAAAAGAGGACCATACTTCATTAATGTTGGTAGTTGGATGTCTGGAACTGTACTTTTTCATGTTGGAGATGTTTTCTAATTTTTCACATATCTAACCTTAATAAAATTAATAAATCCAATTTCCATGTTATAGATGATTTTAAGACCTTTCTAATGATATAAAGATCATGAACAAAAGAGTAGTAGGTCAAAATTTATGGCCATTTTAATATCATGCGAAAAACAATCGTTTTCCTTTATTCCGTGGTTTTTCTAGTTTTGTGCGGATTTCCTAGTTTTGTGCGTCTTTTCTAGTTTTGCGTGGATTTTATAGTTTTGCATGGCTTTCCATTTTTGAGCGGATTTTTCAATTTTGCACATATTTTCCAGCTTTATGTGGCTTTTTAGTTTTGTGCGGCTTTTCGCTTTTGCACGACTTTTCCAGTTTTGTGCAGATTTTCCAGTTTTGTGGTAATTTTCCTCATTTTCTACATTTTTTACCAATTATGGATTTATTGAGCCTGAAGAAAAGGAGATCAATGCATTGAACCATTGCAGTGCCCAAAACATAAGAAATGCCTAAAAATGTAGATTCTTCACCAAGATCTCATGAAATTTCCCAAGTCTAGATTTCTCAAGTTAGCCAATTTTTAAGGGTGCAAAATTGGATAAATATAATATCAAAAGATGATAATGAACAATTTTTGTCAAGAACTAGAAGATGGTGAATATGTGTTTGAGTTTAATGCAATTGTGGAAGATGAACTGGGGAGATATTTGTAAGAGGGATATTTAGATGAAGAATAGGAGGAGGAACCGAAAGATGTAGAGTGAAAACCCAATCTTCAAAATATCATATGAGATGAGAAGGGAACATAATAGGTATAGCCCTCCTAATTTATTTATTAGATTTGTTTATTACTAATTATTATTCATAGATCAGTAAAGGAGGATTTCACTTTGGAAAGAAAATAAGTCTTCAAAGAATGTTATGGGGGAGAAATGGATTGCTTAAATAATAATCATGCACGTGACTTGGTAAAACTACCTCCTAGAAGAAAATGTGTTTGCTATAATTGTGTATTTAAGAATAAGTGCAATACGTATGAAACCAAGGAGAAATATAAATCTCTCTTAGTAGAAAAAAGGTTCTCACATGTATAGGGAATTGATTCCAATGATATTTTTCTCCTAAACTCGCTAAATTACATTCTATTATATTTCTTATAGCTATTGTTACTACTTTCAACTGAAATAGAACAAACAGATGTTAAGACAAAATTTTTACATGGTTATCTTAAGGATAAAATCTACATGAAGAAGACAAAAAAATTAAAGTTAAAGGAAAGGAATATTTAGTGTGTAGTCCGAGTAAATCCCTCTATGGATTGAAACAATCACCAAGAATGTGGAACCAAAAATTTGATAGGTATGTGTTGGGACTTGGACTTGGAACAATAAAATTTGATGGTTTGTGCTTATTTTAAACTAGAATGTGAAATTTTTATCATCATATGTACATGACATAATGTTAATTAGGAACTGTTATCCAAAATTCACCCCCTGGGGTAATTTTGGTAACATACATTAAATACTCAAGTCCCAGTGCGTATAAATTGATTCAAGGCAAAAATCATGTTTCTAGGGTCCCCTCATTTTTTTCTAACTCCCCGTCCAAGAAGAAAAGAGAAAGTTCTCGAGAAACTGTGAAAAAGTCGCAGAGAATAAGCTTGGGCCAGAAAAATCATGAAAAATGGCTAAGTCTTGGTCCTCACAACAGTATCGGGATGTGAGGGACATCAAGGCGCGAATGGGCCGACAGCCACCAGCGCGCTGCGAACAAAGGAACATCTCGGGCCGTCGGGGACGCGTGGGGCGCAAAAGCAGTTCGGCTTCGAAGGAGAAGAAAATCGACTAATCACTGAGCTTGGCCAGGCCTGGGACATCTGGGCCGCGAGGACGCGAAGGACACGAACCGCCCGGATCAGCCGAAAAGGAGAACTTTCGCCTTTGGGACAGATGGGACAAAGGGACGCGTGGGACACGGATAGCCGAAGGAGCCGAGAGCCAATCACATTACGCCACGTGTCATCGATAGATAAGGGACAAGGAAGCCCATTTCAGTGGATCGAGAGTTTTCATCCCGAGATAGTTTGGGACATCCGGGACAAAAAGACGCGGGAGACGTGAAAGAGCCGGCAGACCCGCGGACCAACCAAATCATGACACGTGTCACAAGGAGAAAAGTCCAAAAGTTCAAAGGGCGAGGTTTGAAGGGTCAGCCCGAGCCAATCAGAAGAGGACATGTGTCCAATGGATTAGGGAAGCTTGGAGCCAGGGAAAATTTGGAAAATTTGGCCAAGTTCGGCCAAAAAGCTAAAATTAAAGGTCTGCCCCACGCCCCTGACGACCAATCAATGCATGCCACGTGTCCCAAGTGGCGAGGGCATGGAGGAAAAGTAAAAATGTTCCAAAATCACAAAAAAGTCAAAGTTTTCAAGGAAAACCCGCGGGACAGGGAAGGAGAGAGAATTACGCATCCAATCGATCTTGACACGTGTCATCCAGTGGCGAGCGCGGAAAAAATTTAAAAAATCCGTTTTTTTGTTCTGCTTTTGTGCCCTAAATCTTCGATTGCCATATCTTTCGATCCAGAGCTTCGGATTTACACGTTCTTTATATCAACGGAAAGCTTACAAAATTCTCTACATGATTCCGGGTTAATCCTAAATTTTGGTGTAGTATAGAGAGAGAAAGTTGAGAAACGGCTCGACGCGTGTTCATGGCCGAAGTGACATTTCAACACCAAATTAATGCGTAATGGGTCGCATTCTCCTCCAAATCAGTCAAAGATGGCAGGGTATGGGTTTGTAAGGTTCCCCATGTCGTTTTAATGCATCTGCAGTCAATGAGGAATGGGCTTGCACGTTTTCCCATGTTTCTCTCTCCTGGGCTCGACCCATGCAATGTAAAAGCCAGATTTGGCTCATTTTGGACAAGGAATTACTACAAGTTGTTCATCTTTTCTGCTCTGCCCTCCCTTCTCTTCTTCTCCAGGGTTGAAAATGGAGTTTGAACCTCCTCCCTTGCTCTGTAATGGTGTTTTTTTCCTTTTACTATTGAAATGATGTTCTGTGCAAACTTCTGGAGCAACAAAAACGTGTTTTGTGATGCATCTGTCCATCCTTTCTCGTTCTTTTGATTGTTCTCTTCTTGCCTCTCTTCATTGCAGGTATTTGTGCATGTTTGAATGTTCATTGCAGGTTTGAGTCTGTTCATGGAGTTTTGGGACATTTTCTCGTGTGAAATCTATCCTTGGGCTCGTGATGCGTCCTGTCCATCCTTCCCATTGCTCACCTCTCTCTCCATGGCAGTTTTGATAGATGTTCAACATTCTCCTTCTCTCGGTGTATCACCGCTTTAGTGTAGGCTTTTGTTGTTTTTCCCTTTTCTCTCTCTCTGTCTCCTTGGCATGGTTAGATTAGGTTTAGATTAGCTTGCCTGCACTGGAATAGCTCGTGGCGGTAGTTTAGGAACAGAACCACCTTCTCTGGAGATTCCTCTCTCGCTTTCACAAGTCCCACGCTTGGAGAGAGGTTTCCATGTTGTGCAATCACACTAGATGCCCGAGTGATCAACCTAGAAGCCTAATCGCATCCGTGGGTGCTTGTGAGCCTCAACAACAGAGAACACTAAGTAAATGACCTAAGCGGGGGTATGTTTTCACTTGTTTGGTGGAGTTGTAATTTGGATGAGTAAATGTGAAGCAAGTGTTGTGATATCCACCATAGAGGTTGAGTACATGAAAACTACTCATGCAAGTAAAGAAGTAGTTTTTCTTACAAGACTTATTTCCATTGTTAGGTTCACTCAAAATGTTGTAAGGATCAATTGTGAGATTCAAAGTGATTTTTTTCTAGAAAATAACCTCAAGTATCATTCTAACATGAAACACATTGATGATCAATACCATTTTGTAAGAGAAATGGTGAAGGAGAAGAAGATACTCTTTGGAGAAGGTGGACGTAAAATATAATTTTTATGTTTCTCTAACAAATATCAAGCATTAAGAAATTTCATCAATGCAAAAATGAATGGGCATGACTGCTATAAGTTGCTACTATATGACATTGGAACCCCTATGGAAGTTATTCAACAAGTGGGAGAGTGTTGAAATTTAATGTTTTTATATTTTCCCTAAGTTAAACTCTTCCAAAATGCATATCCCGACACGACCTATGGGTCCAAGGCATTCCCTGACAAGGAGTTATCAAATGTGACTATTTTTGTGGTTCCCTTTATGGGATATTGGGAGCATATGGGTGTGTTTAACCTATGTTATTATGGGTGGCTAAATAGCTCATGTTTATGGGGAATCTGTTATGGGTTGTATTCATGGCCCATAATCTTGGTACCCATTATTTTTTAATACCCACTATGATGGTTATCCAATTATGTGCTTACATATAGATTGACATGCAAAGAAGATAGAGAAGAACTAATAAGTCCATTATTATACAATAAAAATATTGAGTTAATAAAATAAGAAGAGATAATTTATCGCATTGGGTTTTTCCTGAAAGGGTTTCCAGGATATATCTAGTGTATTATGTTATGTTTTGTATGTCATTTCTCTAAATTTTGTTTATCTCAAAGATTATGTGAAGTATTTCTTCTCTCAATTTTATTTATTAGATAAAATTCTCTTCATTGATAACATTTCCTCAAGCATATAATATTCCTCCCACAAAAATGTATGTCCCCTTGGCTTAGACCCTAGTTCATCCAATTTTCCATACATATCCCGGGAAATCAATGCCGAATGTAGTTCTTCCTAATTTATTGATGAAATATCATCCCACATGAATAAGAAATATCACAATAACCAAAAAGAAGCCAAAAATTTAAAGAAACCAACTATTGGAGTGCATAGTAACCCTTGTGCAAAGGCTAGAATTATTTATTACTTAGCGCTTTGGCTTTAGTGGTATGTAAAAGGAACAATTGTATAAGAAACAAAAACAAAGGTCTCAGAGAGATAAAATGGCTACATTTGGTTAGACTATGCACAAGCATAGAAAATCCTACACATGGAAGAAGAAAGGTGTATAACAATATAAGTAGAATAAAATCCAAAACATTAAAGATGGATTCAAGCACAAGGACCAAAACAAGGAAATAATGTAAGGCAAGAATTATGATCCTTTAGCTTAGATGATGCAAATATAACTAATCGCATAAGAAATAGATGGAAAAATTGGTGAGTGTGCAACATTCAAAGGGTTACAAAGGAACATTACACACGAGAATGAGGACTTTAGTTTCCTTTTTAGATCTCGTGAGGTCTATGAGCTGATCGAGACAACTACCATGGAAATGTGTCATACAGAGAGAAACTACATGGATACATTCCTAAAAAATCAATATTAAGAATTGTCATGAAAGTACCTAAAAGTTAGAAGTGATACATGTGTAAGTTGTAATAGTTAATTAACACCTTTTTACAACTTTTCAATAAAAAAGAACCATTTGGAGACTAAAATGTTCATTTTAATTTTTTATCACTATCTATAATACTTTACATGTATCCTTTATTGTGTTGGTAACACATAATCATATTTTACTCAAAGAACATGTGTATGAGATGTGTAAAGACCTCTCGAGACATTTTTGAGCCTAAATTATAATTGTGCATATAATTGTGTCCCACTTTTTGCTCTTTTTGTACTTACAACAATGTTATCCATTTTTGCACCCCGTAAAATGGACTAACCTATGAACCTAAGCATTGAAAATTATAATGGAGTACATGTGTTTCGAGAGAACATGGTATCTCATGAGTCGCTTGGCCAAGTTGTGACTGAGTTGAGTTGATGCGGAAAGTTAAGTGAGTCACGATGGCCGAGTGGTAGTTGAGATGGTCGAGGTCGAGAAATGAGCTAGCTATCATCCGACAACATTATAACATGTTATCGGTCGGTAAAGAGGAGCAAGCAAAGGAGCGAGAATCAACAAAGTTGGGTGATAAATGGTGCAGGGCCATCGGTAACATCTTTAGATACTACCACTGTACCGGTAAGCATGTCCATCTTCTCGGTCGGTAGCATGATGAAAGAAACAGTGGATGGTTAGGAAACTATGTGAGGGACGTTGGAAGCACATGTGGATGCTACCAACCGGTAGAAAATTCATGCTACCGGGTGATAGAAAAAGTAGTGCTACCATTGTCATGAGGGCTAAGCAAATCGGGTAATGAAGCGACGTAATGATACTGTTGCAATACCAACCGATTGTAAGAAGTATGTTACCGACTTGTTGCAAGGAAGTATGCTACGACCGATTGTATGGATTCACAATCGATTAACATCGAAGGCACAATAAAAGAATGCAACCGACCGACAGGAGAAAGATGCTCCCCTATGCGACACCATGAAGATCATGCGAACTAGTCATTTGGTGAGAGAATGCTACCATCTGGGGGAAAAAATGCATGCAACTAGCTAGCACAAGAACATCAACGACATATAGTGGGAATTAATGAAAATGATATAGAGTAGCTCAAAAACTAGTTTAATGGGGTATGACACCCATGGATGCCCGTGCAAGAAAAGTACCCTTGGGAAGCGAATTTACATGGCTTCCCATACCTCTTTTCAGAGAGTTAATGCAAGTTTTTGGTTGGTGAGGAAAATTTGAGGATTTCTCTCTATTTAATGTAAATGACCCTCATTTTGAGGGGGAATAATTATGGAGTGTAAAGAAACTCTATCAAAACTGTTCCAAAGATTTCGTGAGTTACAGGCCTCGAATTTGGCATTCTACAAAATATTCTTGCATTACGTTTAATTTGTAATGGATTATGCATCTTTTTTAGCAATAAAATTTGTTTTTTGTGGCTTTTTATGCCCTAACTTGTGTTATATTGCATCTCTTGGCTTTCTAGAGAGTTATCTCATTTGCAAAGGTCCCACGCCTTGAGACAATCCCATGTTACCCCAAAAACACTGTATGCTCATCCAAAGCTCATGACATATCAGAGGGTGATGTTTTTTGGTGATAACAAACAAATCATAACCAAAACATGATGAAGAATGTATATAATGACTAGACATGGTTTATTAATATATTAAATATACCAAATCGCAGCGTGCATTTACAATTTATCTTATTTTTTAAGTTTTAAAAGTATTTTTAAACATTCATTTACTAGTTAGATTTTAAAATATTTTTAGCCACCAAATGGGACACACTTAGGAGTAGGTAAAAGGAACGATAAATAGATCGTGCCAAGCCAAGAACACAGATGTTAATCAAACATCATGATCAATAAGATGAAAGTAATTCACCAGAATAACTTTACATAAACCTTTGCAAACAAATGAGCAAAGAATATCATATATTATTATGGAACTCAATTAAATACAATGAGAATAGGCCTTGCTTATATAGGCAAGGAATAACAATCTAAGAACCACCAAGGTCGTAGATCAAGCCATAAATCATGGAAAGAACTAGTCATCAAAGAACTAGTCAAGTCCATAGATTTATGAGAGAACTAGACATTAATGATCTAGTCAATACCATAGATCTAGGAAAGAACTAGTCAATACCATGGATCAAAGAAAGAACTATACCTAACAACTAGATAATATCTCCTAATATCTAAATAAATAAAGAGAAATATCCATACACATAAGTGGGTGAGGATAAATAAAATAATGTACCTAGGTAAACATGAGCTAAGGTAAATACCTACTCTAACACCCCCTCAAGTGAAGCTAGGGGCCAAAATAGAAGTGGCATGTCCACGTATGATTCCCACCAACTAGGGGCGATGAGGTACTCATGTACAATATATCCATGAAAAAATCTCGAACCAAAAGAATGAAAGAATCCTACTAGAAGGAAAGAGAAAGAATAAGAAAGATGTTCTCATGAACACCCCCAAGAACAACTTCCGAAACCCCAAGCATTCCATGCAACTCAAGGTAGCGAGGTGATGCAAAAGGCTTCGTAAATATGTCTGCAACCTGTGCTGAGTCGGAATGTACTCCAAGCAAAGAACTCCATCTTGAATGTGTTAACGAATGAAGTGGATGTGTATCTCAATATGCTTGGTCCGCTGGTGCTCAACTGGGTTGCGAGAAATGTGAATTGCACTTTGGTTGTCACACCAAAGTACAATCGGTGAATCCTGTGGGAATCCAAACTTTGTCAATAATTGGTGAAGCCAAAGAATCTATTGACTCGCTGTAACTGCTGCCCTGTACTCTGCCTCTGAAGATGAAAGTGCAATATCCTGTTGCTTTTTGCACGCCCAAGCAACTGGAGAAGAACCAAGACAAAAAGATAGCCAGAAGTGGAACACTTGTCATCAATAGAACCTACCCAATCTAAATCTGTATACCCAACCAACTGAGTAGAGCCCCTAGTGTAGTGTAGGCCAAAGTGGGAAGTGCCATGTAAATAGCGCAAAATCCTTTTAGCGACTGCCAGTGACTACTACGAGGAGAATGTGCAAACCGAGATACAAGCCCTACTACAAATGAAATATCAAGGTAAGTATGGGTCAAGTACATGAGACTCCCAACCAACTACCTATACAATGTAGGATCACAAAGTGGTGTGGTACATGTGGATGTAAGAGTAACTCCAGACTAAAAAGGAGATGGACTTGGCTTACAATTAGCCATATCAAAGCACCTAAGAAGATCATGGGTGTACTTTTTCGACTCAAATGAATCCCTAAATTTGTCTGAGAAATCTGCAAACCAAGGAAATAATGCAATAGCCCAATATCTGTCATGTCAAACTATGTAGAAAGAGCCCTCTGAATACTCTGAATGTGGGAAGAAGAGCTTCTAGTAAGTAACAGATCATCAAAATACAAGACAAGTATCACAATATCCTCACTAACATGTTGGAGATACACTATATGATTGAGTGGCAATGAAAAAACTAGTAGATAGAAGAAAAGAATCCATCTTCTCATACCAAGCCCGAGGGGCTTGTTTGAGACCGTAGAGAGACCTTCAGAGCCAACAAACAAGAGAAGAATCCTAAACAAATCCAGTCGGCTACTCCATATATATTTCCTCTTGTATATCTCCATGTAAGAAGGCACTCTTCACGTCCATCTGGTATACGGGCCACCCCTGTGATGCAACAATAACAAGTATAAGGTGTATAGAATCCATCTTGGTAACGAGTGCAAAATTCTCAAAGTAATCAATACCTTCGACTTGTGAAAAACCCTTTGCAACAAGATGAGCCTTATACTTTTCAATGGACCCATCAGCTACATATTTGGTTCGGTATACCCACTTACACCTAACCATCTTTCTTCCTTTATGAAGAGATACCAAATCCCAAAGTATTATTCTTCATCAAAGAAGAATACTCACCGCCATCACATCATCCCACTGTATCCCATGAGCATTTGAAAATAATGTGGATCCTTAGAAATTGCTTGACACAAAAGTTCGTAACTGTAGAATGTGCATGATGATGCCTAGTGGGCGGAAGATCCTCTATGAAAGGTGCTACCTCAGAAATGGTAGTACGAGCCCACTTAGGCATAGTGAAAACATTAGTGGGAATAGGATCCTTAATGACATCTATAACCTCCTTATCAATCTCCTCAAAGAAAGGATCATCAAGATGAGATGAAGAAGAAGAAGGAATGGAAGAAGAAGAATCATGAGGATTGAAACGCTCATCAAACGAACATGTGTTCGAAAAAGAACATCAGGTGTATCAGATCTAAAAGATGATAAGCTCTCATGTCCTCCCAATACCCTACATAGATCAAGGGTTTACTCTTCTTATCCAAAGCTTTCCTTTTCTTCTTTGGCACAAAGGCCCAAGCATGGCTCCCAAAGACTCGAAAAATGAGACATCTAGCTTAGTGTTGGACCAAGCTTCCTCTGGAAGTCAAATGCTCAAGTGCTTTGTGTGGTGTGTGATTCTGAATATAGTTAGCACAATTAATTGCTTCTACCCAATAGATAGGAGGTATATCTCTAGAATGCATCATACAGTTAGCCATTTCCTTCAAAGTTCTATTCTTCCTTTCTACTAATCCATTCTGTTGTGGAGTATGAGGAACAGAATGCTGGTGAATAATGTCTTGAGTTGCCAAAAATTCAGAAAACTCATTGTTGAAGTACTCCCCCCATTATCAGTGCGAAGGTTCTTTATGCTACTAGAAGATTGTTTCTCGACCAAAGCCTTGAAGACTTTGAAGTGTGAAAAACATCACTTTTGTACTTGAGAAAATAAACCCAAGTACGCCTCGAGAAATTATCAATAAATGTAAGTGCATACTTAGCTCCATTGAAAGATGGGGTAGGAAAAACCATCAAGTCACTATGCACAAGCTCAAGTTGTGAAGAAAATCTCTTAAACAAATTCTTAGGAAAAGGTGTTGTTTCCCTAATGCACAACCATGACAAACTCCCTCAAGAAAAGAAACTCTAGGAAGACCATCTACCATACCATGAGTGCTCAACTCCTTTAAATATCTGTAATTAAGATGTCCAAATCTTTCATGCCAAAGCTTACTCTCTCGAATATGAATGAGAAACCAATCTTATCCCTATAAAATAAGTGTCATCAAAACCCTCAAAGTGATATCGTCTTGAACTATGATCAACAATACCCGAGCAACAAGTGAATAAGGATCCAACAAAGTTCGTATTCTGCTCCATGTGGTGTAAAAGTCACTGTTTTCCTTTACCGAATGACAAATTTGATATACAAAAAGCAAATTTGTAGTGATGTTAGGAATATATAGTGCATCTTGATATCGCCACCATCAAGTTGTATATCCCTTTTTCCCTCAACAAAAGAAAGGAAGAATCTCCAACCTTAATTTTCAAGTAGAACTCAAACCTAGAGAAACAAAAGACTCCTTGGAAGAAGTCATGTGACGAGAGGCACCCGAATCTATAACCCAATTTTCTGCAAGTGCTTGAAGTGATATCTCCCAACAACATTAAGTGCTTTGCCATGCTAATTAGAAGGAGGTGGTGTGGAGATAGAAATTTTGTGTTTCTTGATCGCATTCTCTAAGGCTTGCATTCACTTATAACACCTATGTTCTTCATGATTACTAACCCCACAAAAAGAGCAGGAATGACTAGACTTATTCTTGGATTTAGAAGACTCATTGGGTTTTGAGTTGTTTTCTTTGGGTTTAGGAGAATTTTGAGATGGAGAAGGTGTGGATTTGGTTTTACTATTTGGTTTTCCCTTGCCCTTAGGATTAGATGTAACTAATTCCTTTTGAGAGGTGGAAGACTCAAGGTGAGACAATTTGGATTCTTCCCTAATAAATTTTTCACAAAATATTTCTAAGTTAGGCATTTTGAATGTGTCACCTAAGGCATCCATGCTAGAGAAAAAGGTAGAAGCAAAAATTTGGAATGGTCCTCTCAACTTGGATAGAATCAAGTAAACACACTCTTCATCTTTCTTATCTCTTCCACTCCCCTTCAACTATGTCAACAAATGCTTGAACTTGGTAAGATAGTCTATAATTGTTGGAAAATCTTCAAGATTAAGAGAGGTGATCTCAATTTCAAGTTGCATGGCTCTCATATGATCCACCTTACCAAATAAATCCTCCAATTTCTCCCATATTTTGAAAGGAGAGTTACACTTTTTCAAATGAAACAAACCAAGGGCTAAGGATTTCAATCTCGAGAAACCCAAAGAAACCCAAGAAGACGATGCAAATCTCGAGGTAAATCCAATTTGTTTCTCTCACACAAAAAAATCAAAAAAGCGATCGCCTCCTGTTGTCCACTCAAAATTCCCCCACTTTTGAGAAGTTGAAAATTGAAATTTTTGAAGTTAAATGTCTTTTTGTTGTCCTTGCGAAAAGTCAAGAAATTGGAAAATCTCTGCGTTTTTGGGTCATTTTGTGTGATTTTCGGGCTGTCGACATTTTGTCCCAAAGTGTCCCAAGTTCATTCGGGCTCTCTGCTCCCGATCGACCACTTTACCCAAGTCCGTTTTTTTTCAGTCCGTTCTTTCATGCCCGTTAGAACTTTTGTCCCAAGTGTCCCAAGTTCGCCTGGGACTCATTGTTCCCTTTCCGTCCGATTCAAATGGAATCGCGTACTCCACATACTTTCGTCCCTCATGTCCCAGAAGCATTTGTGCATACTTTTCCCACATCGCCCGTATCGGCCGAATCGCGCTTTCGCGTCCCGCGTGTCCCAAATGAACCAAAGGCCATTCGAGCTAATTTTTCCCGCTCTTCACAAATATCTTGCTTTCCAAGTTGGTAGGTGTGTATTTAATGCGCATTAATTGTCTCTCTCTCTCCCAAAACGGCTATATAATGAACTGCCCCTTATGCGTTTTGCACACTGCTTTCTTGCTATCCTTTGCTCATACCTTCGCGATCAAGATTTCTGCGCGCATACTCATTTCCCCTGTAATTTCATCCCGAGTCCAGATTGCAACCTTGGCTCTTCAAATTGCTATCAAAATGAAGATTAAATTCCAAGGCCAGGAGCAAGTCTCACCGCTCGAGTCTGCTGTCCCGATATCGGGGATAGTGAGGTTCGCCACCTCGACTTTGGAGATTTTTGGGCAAGAATGACAGACGTGAACCCTTCACCTATGGCACAGGTGATTCATGACAGTGGTTTGGCATTCACCGGTGGTTTCCCTATCTCGGTGCAATGCGCAGATACGGTGCTTTCCTGTGGCGCTCATTACAACCCTGATTCAAATGAGCTGACGAATGTGCATGGGGAACTCATCGCCAAACTTGACGCTGCCGCCATTGGCGCTGCCCTAAGAATTCCAGAGATGGATAATGCTATAGTAATTTCCCAGAACCAGGCGCAAGCCCTCTTCGATCAGGACAGTGAGAAATACAAGGCACGGGTGGCAAAGTCCTGGCTTAAAAACCCTAAAAAGGGGGCATCTCGTCTGTCCAAGGTTCTTTTCCATGCAGACTTCAATGAGGAGTTGTCGGATTTTATAATCCTACTGGCTCGGGTCATGGGCTTACCCTCTACCAATGAATTTCATTTCTGGATGTGCCCACTCATCAATATGGTGTGCGAAGGGACTCAGAATATCAACTGGCAAAGATCATCAGTATGAACCTAGCGGAGCAGCTGTCTAATGTACAACAAACAAAGAAATTCTATATGACTTCATACCTGATGTATACTCTGGCAGCATCAAGGCAATGGTTTGGCTTCTCATACATTGATGCTCATAAGGGTGACCCCGTATATGCCTACGCCTCGGTTCACCTTGGGAAACCAAAGCAATCGCAATTTCGCAATGGTGAATGGCGCTTTCACCATGTACATTGTCAAGCTTCTGGAGAGCGACATAACGAGGAGATTTTCTGATGAAGCTATGAATCTGATATCGCACTACGGTGCCTACTTCATCCAATTTAGAAAATTTTCCTATATAAGGCTTGCAGGCTATGAGAGCACTCCTCTCAAGCTTCCTATGTTCTGTAATGACAAAATGGCCTTGATAGAGGTATGCAGGTAGCTAGACAAGTTGCACAGAACCTGCAGGGATAAGAAAATTACTGGCTTGCACTTCCCCATCACTTTGGGAAACTATACCTGCAAAACAGCCCTAGATGCTCAAAACATAGAAAGAGCCCTGGCTCCCATCACTGTCCATTTCTTCAGGCCAAGAACCTATTTTGACTTGAAGAAATTTATTGAGCAGAACATTAAGATCACTTATCATCATAGGGTAGACACAGAAGATTATTGGGCTGACTGTGTTGATGATTTTGAAGCAAGAAGGAGGCATTATGGCAGATTTTCTCTTCAACTAATTCAAGAGCTTAACCTGTACCAAGTTCCTGAAGGGCTCCAGGATGATAATTCTGACCTGTACTCATATGAGTATGATAATGTGGTCAAACACACTCCCTTGGAGGATTTGGATTGGTTCAAAAAGGAGAAGGACGATCTGGCAGAAATCCTAGCTCCCGTCTTGGTAAGAACCAAAATATGGTTTGACAGGAGAGTTCGCGAACTCAGAAGACATTCAGGTGAGTCCTCCAAAGACACCTCAACACCAAGAAAAGAGGCATTGTCACCTGATTCAAGAGCACATATGCAGACCCCTCCTGCCTCGTCAACTCAAGGTCCCACAGTCTCCACTCCTTCCTCATCCACACAGGTATATCAAAAGAAAGTCAGAGAAGTCAAGAAGGAGCCTGTGGAGGAAGGTCCCCTAAGGAAGCATACGGAGTTTCCCTCAGGCCCAGAGAACATCATTGTTCTCAGTGAAAGCGAGGAGAGTGAAGTGTCGGTCTCTACAAGTGCTCCAGAAGCCCCCATGGATAAAGAAAAGGAGGTCCAAAGCACTGAGCTTCCGGGTGCTAGTGATTCCTCTGTACCAGAAGCCCCAAGTGCTCCACTCATATCCCAACTAGAGGCAACAATAGTGCAAACCTTGGGTGCCATGAGTTCTCTGTCTCTTGGCCCTCTTGCCCCACCTTCTTCTTCCTCCTCCTCTTTTGCATGGGTGCAGCCTCTTGTTGACAGTAGGAAGAGAAAGTCTTCCTCCCGGATCTCAGGACCCAATTTTGATGTTATGGTGGCCTTATTAGGCACTACTCCTCCTACTCACGCCAAAAAAGCCAGAACTACCTCCAGGATAGTGTCTGATGCTCAGGGCCAACAATTCCTAGAGATAGCCAAGCCTAAGGTAGACAAGCCAGAGCAAGATTTGCAAGCATCTGATCTGGAGCTCTCGAGAATTCCCATGGGAGAGTCCACCCCTGAAGGTGAGATCCACAATCTTCAGGAAACAAGTCACCAGAGTCATTGGGAGGGTAGAGAAAGGGCAGCAAACCATAGAGCAGTTGGAGGAATAGGCCCAGATTCTTACAAGTTTCATCAAGTCCCTGCTGTCCAAGGATAAAGTTTTGGATCCTACCCCATTGACTACTCTTCCACCACCTGTAATTCTGAGCCAGGATGAAGTGCAGAGTATCAAAGACATGCACAAGTATTCTGTCTATGGAAGGGCTATGGAGGCCATGGTGGATGATATGCTTGTTGCAGGATTGAATTTCATTGATGAAGCCTTCAAACTCCACGGGAAGGTGAGCAATTTGCAACAGAAGCTCTCCTCCACTATTGGGAGCATAGATAAAGAACTTAAACTTTGGAGCAGTTGCATAGTAGACCTTCGCCTCATGGGACAAACAGATGAAAATATTTTAATGGCAAGCAAGGTCTTCGATGATGCAAAGGATAACTTGTCAAAGTCATGGGTCTACAGCATGGAATGGAAAATCAAGGTGCTGGAGGAGGCTTTGGGAGAGTTAAGAAATAGCTGGCAGAAGGGTGAGGCCTTCAAGACTCTAGTTGTATCTAGCCTTCAAGGATATACATTGCCATCTTCATGATGAGACTTCTGGTGTGCCTCTCTCTTTACAAGAAATCAAAGCTCAATTCAGAGCTTTTGTCAAAGGTGATCTGTTCAAGGAGAGTTCCATTTCCAAGGAAAAGATGAAGGAGATCTACTCTCTTCAATCTGCTATAGAGGAAGCGAATAAATATTATCATACTCATGTCGAATTCGACAAAGAAATGGAGAAGTGCCTCGGATTTTGGACTCAGTCCACTGCCAACACATCGTCCCATGAGGCAGAGACATAGCAGAGGCGTTGAAAAGATTCAGACAGTGGATCCTAAAGTCAGTGGGCCCCTCCCAGTCATGAACACCTGTCTTTTCTCCTAATTCTTCTCTTTTCTCCTTTCCTTTCTTCTCGATTTTATGTAATTAGTTGGGGTATTGCGATTAGCAGCCCTTTAACTAAACATTAGTTAAAAGAAGTAGTTACCAAGAGTAACTAATTTGTAAACTATATAATGGCCTCTCCTCGCCATTTTTGAGAGAGAACTTGGCTTATTTATAAAAGTGTAAAGAAATCACAAAGAAATCAATACAGAAGGATTTCCATTCTTTGTCTATCCGATTCCTTTTATTCGTACGTTGTCCATTAAATATTGTTAGATCATTTGTTTATATTATGCTGAGAAGCTTTGTATTCTTGTAGATGTTATTTATAGAACTGTGTGTCTATTCAAATTTCATCTTATTAACGTAAGTACAAATGATCTTATTCCAATCCACTGTAATCTTGCATGCATAAGGAATTATTCTGTCATCTATAATTCTGGATGGTGCATTTCTACTTATTTCCACATTTTCATTCCTCTGTCCTTTTGTAATTGGTAACCTATTTAGGAAACACTTTTATGATATCCAAGTTCCATAGTGAAACCATGCTTTGTATATGTGTAAATAGGTTCGTTTCTGAATAAGGGAACCTCTCCCATTAAAGAGGAGGGACTTCTTGTCCCCTGACTGTTGCTCTTCTTGAAGTTCCTTTTTGACGACCAACACCTCCCAAATGGTCGAGTTTACAGTCGATCTGAGGGTTTTGCTACCTTCGGATCCAATGGAAGCCTCTGTTTTACATAAAAATGCACGCAACAACAAAATACAAACAAATCCCGAATATATGAATATATAAAGAATTTATTTGCAAAATAAAACTTACAGATGAATGTCAATAGTAATCTCCTGCTTTGATACCATAAAAGGAACGATAACCAGATCGTGCCAAGCCAAGAACACATATGTTAATCAAACATCACAATCAATAAGATGAAAGTAATTCGCTAGAATAACTTTACATAAACCTTTGCAAACAAATGAGCAACAATATCATATATTATTATGGAACTCAATGAAATACAATGAGAATGGGCCTTGCTTATATAGGCAAGGAATAACAATCTAAGAAGAACCACAAGGTCGTAGATCAAGCCATAAATCATGGAAAGAACTAGTCATCAAAGAACTAATCAAGTCCATAGATTTATGAGAGAACTAGACATCAATGATTTAGTCAATACCATAGATCAAGGAAAGAACTATACCTAACAACTAGATAATATCTCCTAATATCTAAATAAATAAAAAGAAATATCCACACACATAAGTGGGTGAGGATAAATACAATAATGTACCTAGGTGAACATGAGCTAAAGTAAATACCTACTCTAACAGTAGGAAATCACTAAAAATAGTAAGTTTTCGTAAAAAAAAAAAAATGTAAATTCTTTATAACTCCAAAGAAAATTCAATGCAAATTAATCACCTATCCCAAATTGATTATCAAAATTTGAGTTGAATTAATTTGGAGTTCAAATTTACACATATCATACTTGATAAAAATACCAACTCACCTATATTTAGTTTTGAATGAAAATTGAAGCTATATTTGCTTTGTAAATTGGTGCCAACTTTTCTTCAAATTTACTTTACATTTATGCTGCAATTTTGTGTTGAGTTTACACTTCAAATTTGCAGTGAAAATTTATCTCGACTCTATACTACCAATTAATGAAAAAGGAAAAGAAAAAGAAAAAGAAAAAAACACATATTATGCAAAATTGACCCTCTTTGTGATTTGAAGTGTACTTTTGTTTAATAGTGCATCCTTCCCCACAAAGTTGAAAATAAATTCTCTCTCTTATTATTTTGAGAATACACAAAACTATCCCACGATATCCATCGATGGGCTTAATTCCGTATTCTCCTCCATGAGGATTTATACTTCTATGGACTTCTCGCGTACTTCCTTGTCCTTTTTTATTTTAAAAATAGACTTGTTTCTCACATGAAAAAATCTCAAATTATAATCAAATAAACTAAAAACTTAAATATATTAACTCTCTTTTCACTAGTTTTAAAAATAATAATATAAATATACTTTATTGTTTTACCTAAATATCTTAGCTTGCACAGGAGGAAATTTATACTAAAGCGTAAACAATTCATGCATAAAAACCTCCCTTGTTATTAGGCTACAAATATTTGTATAATGCCCTTGATGGGAGAGAGTAGTTTATTTTACTTAAATATCTATTGATTTATTTGACCCCTTCACTCCTAACTAACTCAACAACCCCATCTAAAGGCCTTGTACAAAGACCTTCCATTTCCTTTCAATATATTATATATTAATAATAATTTTCTCACCTGCCGGAATATTTTCCTCACCACTGGTTTGGGATAAAGACACGCGTCATTATCCCAAGAGGATGACTCCCACGAAGTTAGTGCATCGCGGGTGCGCCACGTGTCGCCCTGCCGGCCGCTATACACCCATCTGCGATCTATAAAAAAACCAACTTTTCTATCACGGCTTTCATGATATCAAGAGGTTGCTCAACCGCCACGTGTCGTCCGCAGACGCCGTTCATTATACTGTTTTGGATAAATGTTCTGTTACGCGCTAAAGTTAGGAAGAAGATAACTCTAGCATTTTAGCGTTAATTAACAGGAAAATGTGAAGGCGGCGGGCGGCCGACAGTTAGTTTCAAGGCTAAATTGTGACGGGAATTTTGCCCGCTAGTTCCCGTTGACAGTTGCTATTAACTATCTTTATCCAGCTGTTTTCACGGTCAACATGAAAATGTAGTTCGTACTTTTAATGTTTGGCTGTTCCAATTTGGATTTGAAATAAATTTAAAAGGGTCTATAACTTAAAAGATGACGTTGAGTTGAGTTGGATATTAATCAACTTACCTTGCAAGTTGAAAGGTGCTCCATTTATTTATTTATTTTAAAAGACCCTAGTATTTGCAGTACGGTTCCATGACGGCTTAAATTTAGCTCTTGGAGGGCTATGAATGTAGTGGATATTTCTCACATGTAGGAAATAGTACATGAAAGACTTAGAAAAACCTTTTGTTTTCCATTTTCTTTTGGAATACATTAATTTATTAACATGGGTACAAGGATTTATGTTTCCTCATATAGGTAGATATATAAGTGTTGTCATGCAAATGTGCAACAAGGAAATTCACAATTTCTGAGCATGTCAACCATACCCTACCCAAAAATTTTACCTAAAGAACATTCTAAGCCCTCCTTCCTATCACCCTAATCCCCGAGTCAATCCTATCCCTTCTCTCTGAAGCGGTCCGAAGTGTCGTGTCAGTGTGTTTTAGGTGATTTATGGGTATCCAGTCATTCCATGTTCTTCCCAAGTCAGATCTACCAAGACAAGCTTCTCAACAAGCTTGGGAAGGGTTGTTCTCAAGACTTCTCAAGGCCGACGTACACCCCTCGAGTAGAACGAAAAGAAAAATCCATCATGGAGGCATATCAGAGATCTAGAAACATGTTACAATCGTTTTGGAAGGTTTTGGGAAGATTCACAAGTTTTGGAGCAAGTTTAGTAAAAGTGAGTCTTGGAGGCCTAAGCAGCGCATAGTGCAAAAACAGCCCCTAAGCTTCGGGAGGTGATTTCGGGAGCTCCGAAAGGAGTTAAGAGTCAAACAAGATATTGTTGGAAAGGTGATTAAAATCTCTACAAGATGGTGAAATCGATTCTTCCCAACACCTTGGCGCACTATGTCCCCATCTAGTTTTTTTAATCATGCACAAAACTTGGAGCCGGGAAAAAAAATCATAAATTTCAAGGGTTAAATGGTGGAAGAAAGCTCTAAAAATCCCACCACTGGATTCAGAAGGCCATTTCTAGTCAAGATCATATAAAATTTCATCAAAAACTCCTTCGAACTCAAGTTATGGTCCCGACAAGTCGCTCTCCAATGCACAATCTCCAACAATTAGCCATTTTCTGAGTCAAAAACCTAGCCAATCAGAATGTGGTGCACTTTTTTGCACCAAGTGAACCAAATATTTGGTGTAATAGGTGCAATAAAATGCGCCCCTAACCTATTTTGGCCCTTGGACCCTCCACATGACTGTAGTTCAATACCTTCTTGCTAAATAAGCCCCCATGCTCCATTTCCCAGCCCATGGCTTTGTCCAATCATGCTCTGCCACTTGTCAAGCTAGGGTGAGGGCACATTTTTTTGTCCCATGCGCACCAAATATTGGTACAATTGGGACACAAAACCCTCCAACCCTCCCATGTAGTCCCTTGGTCCCCCATGTGACACAGTTTAAACTCCTAGGTAGAATGCAGTCAAAACAAGTACCTGATCTTTGGCGGAAGATTCTGGGAGCTCTGTAAGGAGTTAGGAGGAAAAACAATACTCATTGGAAATCTAAGATAATCCTCTACAAGGTGGAATAAATATATGTTACATAAACCCTTTGCGATTTTCATGGGAGCTCATTCTTTGCAGGGACAAATAGCGGTCCTGATCAAAATGGGGAAATTTCAGAAGGTTGAGGCTGAATCAAGCTATGAGACTATCACCATTGTGTTCAAAAGGAAATTTACATGCAACTTTGTATATGGAATCTTGAAAACATACATCCGATAGATCAAGTTATGTGCCCGACAAGTTGCTCCACAAGGTGAAGGAGTTAGCCATTTTTGGTGAAATTTTGGACCAATCAGAATGTGGCGCACTTTTTTGCACCAAGTGCACCAAAGATTTGGTGCAATAGGTGTAAGAAAATGTGCCACCCTTCCATTTAGGCCCCTGAACCTCAATGTGACCTCCTCTAAGCCCCTTTTCGCAATCTAAGCCCCTGTGCACACTTTCCTAGCCCTCGCTCCATCCAACCTAATCGCTAAGTGGCCCAACGGGAATGGGTGATCTCAAACTCTTCAACTTTGGAATTATTCACAAAATCATAATTAATCGATGTTGTTTACTTTCTATTAGAAAATAACAGACAACTAGTGAATGAATTATTATTGTGTTTAGAATCAACAATCAGTAGTAAAGGAAAGAATATAAGCTCATAACACCAACAATTTTATCCTGAAAACCTCCAATGGAGGAAAAACCAGTCGGGAAGGGCAATTGCTCTTTCTTCCCACTTCTATTGGCCAATTCAAAACAACAAGTACAGAATTACAATAAGTATGAAAGGAAAGTAGATAATATCTCAACACTTCCTTTCAATTACTTGTTTGCTCTGTCTCACCACTCCTTTCTTCTACAAAATACAATTTCCAGCACTCAGTCTTCTTGCTCACTTGCTCTCATGCTTCCGATGCCTTTCTACACTTCTACAATCATGTATTTATAGCCTTTCTCATGTCCTCCCATGCACTGGAGAATGGGAAAGGTCATGAAGGAGAAGAGAAACGAACATCCTTTCAAATTCGGAGGCTATTCATTCCAAATTTTGTTTTCTGTTCATAATGGCCAGGACCGCTGCCCTATGCAAACCGATGGTCCTGGGATCGCCGGCCTGCTGGGCACAGCCTTACAGAATCGCCACCCCGCATAGGGGCAATGTCATGTTACTTAAAAGGCAAAACCTTCATTTTATTATTTTTCTTCTTCTTTGTCAGGCCGACTATTTCGATGAAGTAGAGTCATTTTGGATCCCTATGGCTCACACCTCCCCTTCTTAGGAGGCTTTTGGTCCCACAAAAGCTTAGTGGAGGAGTAGATGAAGAAACAATTCCCTCGCTTGCTCCTTCGAGTACCACCGGGCCTGCCTTGGTGTCTTTCCTTTCATTCCGATCTACCAAGACTATGTGGACCTCTTCTAGTTTCTCTGACCTTCTACTGTAGTACTACATCCTCCTCTAATTCACCTCGTGAGTCCAAGATGCAATCCTCAATGGAAGGTAGCAACTGCAGTTCTTCATCTTCATCTAGCATGGATGGCTCATATAAGTGCAAGTTTTCACAGTTTACTACAGAGTACATCCTCATAAATGATGACAAATCAAGTCGAAAAGCATTTTCTCCAACCTACTCCAATATGGTGAAGGGTCCATATCGTAGTGGCTTGAGCTTCTGTGCTTGACCTTATAGTCTCTCCTTGCTCAAGTAAAGCCAAACTTTATCTCCAACATGAAGCTTGTGTTCCCTCCTATGTTGATCATGCCTAGCTTTGTACTTTGCTTGAGATTTCTCTAGTTGTTCTTTGACCTTGAGATGGATTTTCTGGATCCTCTCAATGAACTTGTTGGCTTTAGTCACCTTTGTGTCTCATGTATCCTTCTCATCCTGCTGTCCGACTGCTATGTCTAGTGGATTTGTAGGTAGATATCCCAAACATGCTTCAAACGGTGACTTTATAGTGGATGTGTGTACTTCCCAGTTATAGGAATGTTGAATGTAGGCTAAGGACTCGTCCCAAGTCCTTGGGTACTTACTGTTATACCCTCTATGTAGTTCCCATTTAAACAACCACTTGAGACCCAAGAAACAACCTAGGGTTAGCTAGAAAATTATGGGATAATTTTTTTTTTTGATTTGAAGTGTCTACAACCAAGTTGCAAGACATTAGTTTTCACTAATAGGTTCGGAACAAGACCAATGTACTACAACATATGTTTTCCTTCGTTAACAATTTCAAGTTCACAAGGTTCAAATTTTAAGGTTAAATGTTTTAGTTAGGTTCAGGGAGTAATATACCCCCAGGCCTGCTCTCTAACAGGCTCAGGGTTTCAACTAGATTTTTCTCATACTTAACACTTCCAAAATTTCCCTAAATCATTCCCATTGGATAGGAAATTTTCTCACCTTTCCGATGATATAAAGAAGTCCTCCTAACTCCTTACAGAACTCAAGATATGAGTGGGCGGAGTTCTAAGGTCAAATATTCCCTTAGGGGACACGTGTCAAGAGGAGGGGGAAAATGCTTAGAATGGATTGGCGGGTCGCAGGTGGCATAGGAAATTTTCCCATCGCATAGCTCAAAGGCACAAAACACTGCACCCCCGCAGTCCTTGTGGACACATGTCAAGTCCCGCTTCAAGCGAAAAGGAAGGGGAAGCGCGAGCGGCGGGTGAATTTAGCGCCTTGCGCTCGACGGGGAAAAAGAGAAGAAAACGATGCATGGGTCCGTGCACTTGCGAGAAGGACAAAGTTCGAGGAAGGCGGAGGTGCGGGCCGCAGGGAGAACTTTAATATTTTTCCCATGGCCAAAACAACAACAAAAAGGGAGGGTCCACCCTCCCGCCTCCACCCCAAAGTGCCATGTGGCACGCTCTCATTGGCCGTAGGCCGGCGGGCCAAAATGGAAAATTTTCCCCAAAAATTTATAAAAGCTAAGGGTTAAAAAGAAACCGCGCCTCTGTAGCCACAAGAGGACACGTGGCACCTCTCGATTGGGCCGCATGCCGGCGTGAGGAAAAAGTCAAAAATTTCCAAGGTCAAAATTTTTAAAAGATAAGTTAGACTTCAGAAAGAGTCCGCCTTTCCACCATGCCACTTGGCACCACGTGATTGGTGCAGAGCCGATGGGGTTCGGGGTAAAATGGGAAAATTTTCCCAAGGCAAAATTTTCAAACGACAAGTTAAAACTTTGGTCTGCCCCTCCGAGGTGCCACGTGGCAGATCCCGATTGGTTGAGGGATGGCGGGGTGGCGGACTTTATAGGGAAAATTTTCCAAAGTTTAATATTTAAAATTTTCAATAGTTAGATTAAATTTTTATTACTTTTTGAATGCCAAATTGAAGTAAAACTTCAAATGGCCATACCTTGAGCTAGAAAGCTCGGTTTTGGGAAAACAATGACTTTTCGGAAAGATCTCGATGCCCTCTTTGTATAGGAATCATAAATTTTGGAAATTAATGAAGTTTAAGTGGTCAATTTTGTGAAATCGATCTGCAGGCTTTTAATTTGCAAACTGACAATTTTCAACTTTTCAATTTGATCAAATTCGAGTTTCCTCCTTCACTCAACATGTCAAACAGACATGGAGTATTGATCTAGGGAGGGTTTAGAGTGTTTCCAGAGAGTTGATTTGTCTAATTGATTCAAGTTTGAATTTTTCCAACAATAGACAAAAAAACGACCCAGGAAGGGATTTGATTCAATTTTGCAATGGTTATATTGTTTTCTTGAGTTTTCTTTGTCAAGTTGGGTTCAATAATGTCTTAGCATGTTAACTTATAACATTTTTAAGTTGATTACTAAGTGCAAGTATGAACTGTTCATTTTATTTAAAAGTGCAAGTATGAACTGCTCAGTTTATTTAAAATTTTCAATAGTTAGATTAAATTTTTATTACTTTTTGAATGCCAAATTGAAGGAAAACTTCAAATGGCCATACCTGAGCTAGAAAGCTCGGTTTTGGGAAAACAACGACTTTTCGGAAAGATCTCAATGCCCTCTTTATATAGGAGTCATTAATTTTGGAAATTAATGAAGTTCAAGTGATCAATTTTGTGAAATCGATCTATGAAGCTTTTAATTTGCAAACCGACAATTTTCAACTTTTCAATTTGATCAAATTCGCTTTCCTCCTTCACTCAACATGTCAAAAAGACATGGAGTATTGATCTAGGGAGGGTTTAGAGTGTTTCTAGAGAGTTTATTTGTCCAATTGATTCAAGTTTGAATTTTTCCAACAAGAGAGACGGAAAAACGACCGGTGAAGGGATTTGATTCGATTTTGCAATGGTTATATTGTTTTCTTGAGTTTTCTTTGTCAAGTTGGGTTCAATAATGTCTTAGCATGTTAACTTATAACATTTTTAAGTTGATTACTAAGTGCAAGTATGAACTGTTCATTTTATTTAAAAGTGCAAGTATGAACTGCTCATTTTATTTAAAATTTTCAATAGTTAGATTAAATTTTTATTACTTTTTGAATGCCAAATTGAAGTAAAACTTCAAATGGCCATACCTTGAGCTAGAAAGCTCGGTTTGGGAAAACAACGACTTTTCGGAAAGCTCTTGATGCCCTCTTTGTATAGGAATCATTAATTTTGGAAATTAATGAAGTTCAAGTGGTCAATTTTGTGAAATCAATATGCAGGCTTTTAATTTGCAAACCGACAATTTTCAACTTTTCAATTTGATCAAATTCGAGCTTCCTCCTTCACTCAACATGTCAAACAGACATGGAGTATTGATCTAGGGAGATTTTAGAGTGTTTCCAAAGAGTTGATTTATCCAATTGATTCAAGTTTGAATTTTTCCAACAAAGAGACGAGAAAAACGACCAGAAGGGATTTGATTCGATTTTGCAATGGTTATACTGCTTTCTTGAGTTTTCTTTGTCAAGTTGGGTTCAATAATGTCTTAGCATGTTAACTTATAACATTTTAAGTTGATTACTAAGTGCAAGTATGAACTGTTCATTTTATTTAAAAGTGAATTGCTGATTGATGTTTATGACTGTGAACTATTCCTTTTGAGTTTTTCTATTAATTTTATCATTTGAATGTGTATATGGATTCCTAAACTAGTCAAAAACATTTAATTGAATTCAATCAACCATTCAATAGTAATTATGCAAGCCTTATTTCTAAATTCAACTCATTCCAAGAGAACAATACACTGTCTTTTATTTCATACGCATGCTTCTTTTTCAAACAACAACTTCCAAACTTTAACAACAAATCCAAATCCAATACACCATACAAATTTGAGTAGAAAAAGAAATCTTTTATTGATCAACAATTACATCTTTACAACTTTTCCTTTCCATTTGGTTTCAAAGATACAAATACAATGCATGTAACATCATTTACATTTCTTTTCCAAAACAGAGAACAAATATAAATCTCCTTTACATTTCTCCCATTTTTCAATCTTCCATTATCAATACAAATGGTTTCACATTACAAATATTATACAACTCAACCACTCAAGGTGGGAAGGATCACAATAAACTTGCTCAAAGGATGGGACTGTCAAACTGTATAATCTTCTTGCTCCAAAATAGCAAAGATGCTAGTTTCTCCATCTTTTCATCTTTGATCACAACAAGGAAGGGGGAAAGGCAATGCTCTCCACCCAACCAAGACATCCAATGAGAAGGGAGAAGCCATCCTTCCTCATTGGCCCCGAGCCCCAACCATATTGAAATAGAGAATGAGAATCAACTCATGGAAACAATGGCTTCCACAACAAACAAGCAACATTATTTCACATGCATAAATCAACAAGATACACAATCCAAGCAAAGACAACAGTTCACAACTACAATTAGAAACCATTCACACAAAACATAGGCTTGATCAAGCAAGCCAACAAGAGCAAGGAACTATGGGGAACTACTTATGCCTCCCTATTTGGAATTGGGCATCCACCTAAATCATACCGCCAATAAACATATCAAATCCCATAAACCTTATGCCTCCCAACCCCTCCTTATGCCCCCCCAAAGTTTCTCCCTTATGCCCCCAAGAGTAAGAAATGCAAGAAGTTTCTTTTCCAAGGTGGATCCCAATCCAAAACTCCCTCCACAATAAAACTGGTGCCATTGGCAATCCCTTATGCCCCCATTGGAAATCCCCATAGCCTTCTCCTACACCATGTCCTAAGCAGTCTACCCAACCAGCCAAGAACACAAAACACATTCACCATTTAAACATGCATGTAAGAGAAAGAAAACATTTAAAAAAAAGCTCAAGATCCTACCTCTCCATAATGGAGTTTGTTCCAAGATCCACAAGCTTTCCAAATGCCCAAAAACAAGTTCAAAACCAATAATGCTCAAGCATGTAAATGACTCCAACTTCTTCCACCACAAGCTCCCAAAACAACAAACAAAAATGTGCCCCCAAGAGGAATGAACACATTTTCAACAAACACAAATAAGCAACGAGTGGAACTTTTAAAGGAGAGGGAAGATAAGAGGATGATGTGGATCCATGTGGATGCCACATCATTCTTCCTCAACCCCAAGAGGAAAGTCAACATCATTCACCAAAACACAATAAATAAAAATGATAAATTCACTTACACACTCCAAAATAACCCATACTCCAACAGACTGAATTAAAACCATGTAAGAGAAGTGCAATAAAAATTACAAATAGTCATTTCAAAATGCATTTAAAAGGCCTAAATTTAACCTCCAAACCATAGGTATGGTTGGTGAATAATTTTAAGAGGTGTGGGACAAGCTTAACTTGTCCCACAAGCCTCCAAATATAGCCTCCAAGGACAAATTCGAATTCCTAAGAGGATGAAGTGTTTAACACTCCAAAAATCTATCTTACATTCTCTTACATATCCCTTACACCTTCTTACACATTTCTTACACACTCTTCTAACATTAACATTTAAAATCAACAACTTCATTAATTACATTCCATATCCCAATTTAATTTAATTAAAGTTTAACTATATGATCCCTCACATTAATCTACCGCATTTAAATTAATTACAAGAAGGAACACATTACTAAAAAATACATACAACAATAATTAACAAAAAGGAACACATAATAAAATACATATCCCATGGTCACATATAATTGAAATCCCCCCATGGGAATCCCTAACAAACACACACACACAAAATAGTTGCCATGGTGACCTTGTTGATTTCACCCAAAATTCTAATATGGTTAGTCTCCAGTCCTCGACATTGTTGTGATTTTTAACCTGTAAAAATACAAATATCTCCTTCGGCCTTGTGGCCATATCAGAACATCCAAAATGATATAAAAAACATTTCAAGATCATCTAAACACATGAATCACAAAATATCAAGAATTCAACATTATCATTTTTAATTCATAAATCAACTATATCATCATCTATACTATTCCATACTAGGTCTACTCAAAATATCAAATGTCACAAGTCCAAATCAACATCTATAATATGTCCATGTCAACATTCTATCATCATCAACATATCAAAATGTCTCTAATAACTGTCATGTAAAATAACTGAATCCAGATCAATAATAATCCATGATCTAACATCTAACTATCATACTAAAACAAAACATAATAGTGTCCATAATATGATCAATAGTATCAAGATCAACATCTAAAAAGTGTCAAAGGGAAGTGGGCACTACATCCCCTCCCCTTAGACTCGACTTCCTCCCGGAAGTAATTGGAACAAATGTGGAAACTACACTTGTAATCATGGCATCCTTCCAAGTGGTCGCAGCCTCATCGTATCTATCCTACTGCATCTCGTACTTGATCAATCTCTCACGCATCGAAGGCCCGGGGTCCCGTGATCTATGATACGGACGGGCTCCACCATCACTTGCCCCGATCCTCGCACTCCGTAATGATGTCCATCCTAACACATGAGAAGGATCTCGCAATGTACCTCCTACGGACAGCAACATGAAACACATCATCATGTATGCGAGACAAGTCAGGTGGCAATGCTTATACGGTAGGCCAAAGGGCCGATACGCTCTAAGATCTCAAAAGGACCAACGAATCTAGGAGCTAACTTAGAACCTTTTCCATAACGGATAGGGATCTTATGTGGTATAACATGGAGGAACACCTTCATGCCCATATCAAAGCTACGGTCAATCCTATGCTTTGATCCGCATACTTCTTCCGCCTATCCCGTGCCTCCCCGTAATCTCGCTGATCAACACTACCTGCTGCTCCATGTCCTACAAAAGAGCTGGTCTAAGAGATACTCTATCCTCTAACCTGTCCCAACTAAGGGGTGTCCTGCACTCTCTACCATACAACGCCTGGAAAGGAGCCATGCCTATAGAACTCTGAAAACTATTATTGTAGGAAAACTCCACTAAGTACAGGTACTCCTCCCACTTAGACTGCTGATCCATCACATACATCCTGAGCATATCCTCTAAAATTTGATTCACTCACTCAGTCTGTCCATCTATCTTAGGGTGATATGCTATGTTGAAGTTGATCCTTGTCCCGAGGACATACTGCATGGTAGTCCAAAAGTGTGAAGTGTACAAAGGATCGCGGTCACAAATGATCTTCCGCAAAATCTGTGCAACCTGACAATCTCATCCAAATATACTCATGCCACTACTCTAGTTGTATAAGTGGTCTTCACTGGAGAAAAGTGAGCCACTTTTGTCAATTTATCAACCGTGACCATAATGGCGTCGTGGTGATATCTCAACATCGGTAGCCCAACAATGAAATCCATGGAAATGGTGTCCCACTTCCATTCCAATATGGCATGAGGATAAAGAAGACTTGCTGGATGCTTTGATGCTCAGCCTTAACCCTCTGGCACTCTAAACACCGTGACACAAACTGAGCCACGTCTCGATGAAGTCCTCTCCAATGGTATAACTATCTCAAGGTAGCGTGCATCTTCTTCACCCCAAGATGGGCTGAATAGGGTGCACGATGTGCCTCTACCAAGATGTCCTGCCTCAAGCCTCCCTCTCTAGGAACATAAATTATGCTTTTGTGCCTAAGAAGACCATCTACCTTTAGGAAAAACCATCAAAATTCCCCTCAAGGGGTCTCCGTGACTCTATCTCTACTCGTACCGTAATGTAGAAGCTGTCAAGAGGAAGCTTGAAGAATCCTACTCCGCAAATATGTGCTCACTATAGTGGCCATAGCCACATGTCTTCGTCTGCTGAGAGAATCTACTACCACATTCTCCTTCCCCTTCACATGCTCTATCTCCATGTCATACTCACAAAGCAACTCCATCCAACGCCACTGACGAGCGTTTAGATTGGGCTGCATGAAGAGGTGGTGAAGACTCAAATGATCTGTCCTAAGTGTGAATCTCCATCCAAGAAGAAAATGCCTCCATCTAACCAAAGCATGTACAACTGCCGCAAGCTCAAGATCATGGGTAGGATAATTAAGCTCGTGATCCTTGAGTTTGTGAGACTCAAAAGCTACAACCCTGCCATCCTGCATCAACACACCTCCAAGCCCTATTAAAGAAGCATCTGTGTAAACAAAGAACTCACCTGTGGATCTAGCACTACAAGAATGGGTGTTGTAGTGAGGCACTCCTTCAATGTCTTGAAGGCCTGCTTGCATCTACCTGACCAAACAAACTTCTTCACTTTCCTCTGAAGGGAAGTGATGGGGTGCGTAATCCAAGAGAAGTCCTGAACAAATCTCCTATAGTAACCTACTAATCCCATGAAGTTGCGCACCTCGATCACTGTAGTGGGTGCTTTGGCCAATCCATAATGGCTCTAATCTTGGAAGGATCAACTGCGATACCTTCCTAGAAATAACATGACCCAAATACTGCACCTCTGTCTGAAAGAAAGCACACTTCTCCAAGTTCCCATAAAGTTGCTGCTCACGAAGACACTGAAGAACCTGACGAAGGTGCCCCTCATGCTCCTCACATGTACGTGAGTATATCAAAATGTCATCAAGGAAGATGAGCATGAAGTGATCTAAAAGGTCTTGAATACCCCATTCATCAAACTCATAAACACTGTAGGGGCATTCGTTAAACCAAAAGGCACCACTGTGAACTCATAGTTCCCGTATCTCGTGCGGAAAGCAGTCTTATGAATGTTTGCCTCCAAAATCCTCAACTAATGATAGCCTGACTTGAGATCAATCTTAGAGAACACCGTGGCTCCCTTCATCTGATCAAACAAGTCATCAATACGAGGAAGAGGATAACAATTCTTGATCATTACCTTGTTCAACTGGTAGTAATCAATACACAACCGTAAGGATCCATCCTTTTTCTTTACAAAGATCACCAGTGCATTCCAAGGGGATACACTAGGATGGATAAGGCCCTTCTCCAAAAGGCCCTCAAGCTGCGCAACTTGAGCTCACAAAGCTCTAGGCGGTCATCCGATAAGGTGCTCGTGAGATAGGCTCTGCTCTTGGAACTAGGTCTATATGAAAATAATCTCACGTGGGGTGGCATCCCCGGTAGCTCCTTGAAATACATCGAAAAATATCTCAAAATGGAATGATCATCTATCGAAGGTCCACTAGATCCATCCTCCGATCATCACACCGATCAGTAACCGCATACATTTGAAAACCTCATCACACACACCGCTTAAGCTGCATAGCGGAGATGGTGTGAATAGAAATGGGTCTATTGACCCCCGAGATCACCAACTCAACTCCTAAGTCATCTGCACAAGCTATAGTCTTGTGATAACAATCCATCCTGGATCTGTGCAGATAACCAATCCATACCTAAGATGACTCCATATGAGCCCAAAGGAAGAATACAGAGATCTAAGGTAGTGGTGAAAGGTCCCAAATCCACTACACACTCCTTAACTAAGGAGTTCATAGAGATCTTGGCTCCAGAAGCCATCTCAACATCCCAACTAAGACCCTACCTAATTGCCACCAGCCTGCATCGCTCTACTAAAGATGGTGCAATGAAAGAATCAGAAGAACCAGAATCAAACAATACAGAGGTAGGAATACCACCAATGCTACATGTGGTCTCAATGACTATGCTCTAGTGCTCTTCCTGGTAGTTCTCAACCACTGCATAAATCCTGTGACTGCGTCCCATGTCACCAACTATCGGCTCAAAACTTGTGCCTTACCCTTGTTAGGGTTCTAAGGGCAATCTCTCCAGAAATGTCCAGCAACTCCACATCTAAAGCAACCACCTGATCCTCTCTAAGGAGTGACACCTCCAGCAGGTGCTCTAGAAGTCCGTGTCATGGATCCTAATGACCTTGCTACATCTGTTGTGGCCTTAGTTGGAGAGCTCCCACTAATCGAGCTCTAGGTCCACCCTGTGTCCTGATGGGACCCCTAGGAGGAGACCCCATACTCCGGCCTCTTTGTGCATTAGCTCTCTGTGGAGGTCTATAAGGTGGGTGGGACTACTACTGCTACGATTGCTGCTATGGCCTAAAGGATGACTGTGAGGAATGATGACCACCACGAGTAGGAGGACCTAACTCCTCGATCTACTATCCTGCATCTATTGAATGTGGCTCTTGACTCGGTCTCTAGCCTTCTGGGTTTTACCCCGAGTCTCCTTTGCAATATAGGCCTTCTTGACGGCCTCTGCTAAAGTCTGTGGATAGTGAATCTGCACTGCACCTCCAATATCCAAATTTAGGCCCCAAATGAACCTGTGAATCCACACCTGCTCATCCTGCATATACTCTACATACTAAAGTAGATCTAGAAATCTACTCTCATACTCTGCCACTGATAGAGAAGCCTGATGGAGGTCATGGAACTCGTCAATCCTCTGTTGTATGAACCTCCGTGATAAATATCTGCTCCTGAATCTCTCCTTAAATAGCTCCTAGGTCACTGTCTCTAAATCTACATGGAGCTTCTGCTCCTCTGTCCTCTACCATACTCCTGCTTCATCCCTCAGTAGATGGATCGCAACACGAGCTTTCATGTTGCTAGAACAAGGAAAAAACTTGAAGCAACCACTCAAGCTCACTAGCCAGGCCTCTTCCTAAAATCCACCTGTATCACCCGAGTAATGTGAGGGATAAAGCTTCAGGATCTCCCTGATGTGATCCACTTTGCTATGGTCTATCGGCCTCTAGGTCTCTTAGCATGCTCATCCCTAAGCCTAGGGCTCCGAGACCTCTCTCTATGCTTTGGAACTCTGTCACCCTGTCTCCTAGGTGGTGACTCTACTCGAATAACTCTACATGGGAGTTCTCTCCTCTATGCTCCTCGTTGAGTCGAGGAGATACCTGACCCTCGATAGAAGGAGCTCTATCATGACTAGCTACCTGTCCTCCACCTAATCCTCCGCATAGAGCAACATTAACATCCTGAAGGGTATGTAGAATCTGAGGTAGAATGGATGCTACACCCTGATTTGGTGGTGGTGGTGGTGAGTCTGAGTCTCTGTGAAGGTTCCTCTTGCTCCGTCTGAGCCTCCTGCATAGACCAAAGTGAGAGTTAGTTCATTCTGCTAAGTTTTACACAACTTCCATGTTTAGTAAAACATACAAATTATTGCTAAGCTATTTTCTAGATTTACAAGTATACTAGGTTTAAGTTTTCATGTCTCAAGTTTTCTAGTGTGCTCAATGGTCCAAGCCTTTGAACCAACGCTCTAATACCAAACTATAGTGCCCATTTAAACAACCACTTGAGACCCAAGAAACAACCTAGGGTTAGCTAGAAAATTATGGGATAATTTTTTATTTATTTGAAGTGTCTACAACTAGGTTGCAGGACATTAGTTTTCACTAATAGGTTTCAGAAAAAGACCAATGTACTACAATATATGTTTTCCTTCGTTAACAATTTCAGTTCACAAGGTTCAAATTTTAAGGTTAAATGTTTTAGTTAGGTTTAGTGGAGTAATATACCCCAAGCCTACTCTCTAACAAAGCTTAGGGTGTCAAATGGATTTTTCTCATACTTACCGCTTCTAAAATTTCCTGAATCATTCTCATTGGATAGGAAATTTTCTCACCTTTCTGGTGATATAAAGAATTCCTCCTAACTCCTTACAGAACTCAAGCTATGAGTGAGTGGAGTTCTAAGGTCAAATATTCCCTTAGGGGACACATGTCAAGAGGAGGGGGAAAGCGCTTAGAATGGATTGGCGGGTCATGCGGGCGGCATAGGGAAATTTTCCCATTGCATAGCTCAAAGGAACAAAACACTCCGTGCCCCCGCGGTCCTTGGTGGACACATGTCAAGTCCCGTGTCAAAAAGAAAAGGGAAAGGGAAGGGCGGAGCGGTAGGTGAATTTAGCGCCTTGCGCTCGATAGGGAAAAAGAGAAGAAAAATATACGCGAGTCTGCGCACCCGCGGAAGGACAAAGTCTAAGGGGAAGGCGGAGGTGCGGTCGCAGGAAGAACTTTAATATTTTTCCCAAGGCCAAAACAACAAACCAAAAAAGAAGGAGGGTCCGCCCTCCCGCCTCCATCCCCAAAGTGCCATGTGGCATGCTCTCATTGGCCACGGACCGACGGGCCAAAACGGAAATGTTTCCCCAAAAATTTATAAAAGCTAAGGGTTAAAAAGAAACACGCCTCCGCCGTAGCCACAAGAGGACATGTGGTGCCCTTTGATTGGCTGCGGGCTGGCGGAGGAAAAAAGTGAAAATTTTCCAAGGTCAAAATTTTAAAAAGATAAGTTAGAGTTCAGAAAGAGTCCGCCCTTCCACCGTGCCACGTGGTAGCACGTGATTGGTTGTGGGCCGGCGGGGTTGCGGGGTAAAATGGGAAAATTTTCCCAAGGCAAAATTTTCAAACGACAAGTTAAAACTTTGGTCCGCCCCTCCGAGGTGCCATGTGGTAGATCCCGATTGGTTGAGGGATGACGGGGTGGCGGAATTTTTAGGGAATTTTTTTCAAAGTTGAAAATTTAAAATTTTCAATAGTTAGATTAAATTTTTATTACTTTTTGAATGCCAAATTGAAGTAAAACTTCAAATGGCCATAACTTGAGCTAGAAAGCTCGGTTTTGGGAAAACAAGGACTTTTCGAAAAGCTCTCAATGCCCTCTTTGCATAGGAATAATTAATTTTTGAAATTTATGAAGTTTAATTGGTCAATTTTGTGAAATAGATCTCACAGGATTTTAATTTGCAAACTAACAATTTCAACTTTTCAATTTGATCAAATTCGGTTTCCTCCTTCACTCAACATGTCAAAGACATGGAGTATTGATCTAGGGAGGGTTTAGAGTGTTTCCAAAGATTTGATTTGTCTAATTGATTCAAGTTTGAATTTTTCCAACAGTAGATAGAAAAACAACCCAGGAAGGGATTTGATTCGATTTTGCAATGGTTATATTGTTTTCTTGAGCTTTCTTTGTCGAGTTGTGTTCAATAATGTATTATCATATTAACTTATAACAGCTTTTAAGTTGATTACTAAGTGTAAGTATGAACTGTTCATTTTATTTAAAAGTGAATTGCCAGATTGATGTTTATGACTGTGAACTATTCCTTTTGAGTTTGTCTATTAATTTTATCATTTGAATGTGTATATGGATTCCTAAACTAGTCAAAAACATTTAATTGAATTCAATCAACCATTCAATAGTAATTATGCAAGCCTTATTTCTAAATTCAACTCATTCCAAGAGAACAATACACTGTCTTTTATTTCATACGCATGCTTCTTTTTCAAACAACAACTTCCAAACTTTAACAACAAATCCAAATCCAATACACCATACAAATTTGAGTAGAAAATGCAATCCTTTATTGATCAACAATTACATCTTTACAACTTTTCCTTTCCATTTGGTTTCAAAGATACAAATACAATGCATGTAACATCATTTACATTTCTTTTCCTAAACAGAGAACAAATATAAATTTCCTTTACATTTCTCAGTCCATTTTCAATCTTCCATTATCAATACAAATGGTTTCACATTACAAATATTATACAACTCAACCACTCAAAGTGGGAAGGATCACAATAAACTTGCTCAAAGGATGGGACTGTCAAACTGTATAATCTTCTTGCTCCAAAATAGTAGCATGCTAGTTTCTCCATCTTTTCATCTTTGATCACAACAAGGAAGGGGGAAAGGCAACACTCTCCACCCAACCAAGACATCCAATGAGAAGGGAGAAGCCATCCTTCCTCATTGGCCCCCGAGCCCCAACCATATTGAAATAGAGAATGAGAATCAACTCATGGAAACAATGGCTTCCACAACAAACAAGCAGCATTCTTTCACATGCATAAATCAACAAGATACACAGTCCAAGCAAAGACAACAGTTCACAACTACAATTGGAAACCATTCACACAAAACATAGGCTTGATCAAGCAAGCCAACAAGAGCAAGGAACTATGGGGAACTACTTATGCCTCCCTATTTGGAATTGGGCATCCACCTAAATCATACCGCTAATAAACATATCAAATCCCATAAACCTTATTCCTCACAACCCCTCCTAATTCCCCCAAAGTTTCTCCCTTATGCCCCCAAGAGTAATAAATGCAAGCGCTTTTTTTCCAAGGTGGATCCCAATCCAAAACTCCCTCCACAATAAAACTGGTGCCATTGGCAATCCCTTATGCCCCCATTGGAAATCCCCATAGCCTTCTCCTACACCATGTCCTAAGCAGTCTACCCAACCAGCCAAGAACACAAAACACATTCACCATTTAAACATGCATGCAAGAGAAAGAAAACATTTAAAAACAAGCTCAAGATCCTACCTCTCCATAATGGAGTTTTCTCCAAGATCCACAAGCTTTCCAAATGCCCAAAAACAGTTCAAAACCAACAATGCTCAAGCATGTAAATGACTCCAACTTCTTCCACCACAAGCTCCCAAAACAACAAGCAAAAAAATGCACCCCCAAGAGGAATGAACAAAGTTTCAACAACCACAAATAAGCAAGGAGTGGCACTTTTAAAGGAGAGGGAAGAGAAGAGGATGATGTGGATCCATGTGGGATGCCACATCATTCTTCCTCAACCCCAAGAGGAAAGTCAACATCATTCACCAAAACACAATAAATAAAAATGACAAATTCACTTACACACTCCAAAATAACCCATACTCCAAAAGGACTGAATTAAAACCATGTAAGAGAAGTGCAATAAAAACTTACAAATAGTCATTTCAAAATGTATTTAAAAGGCCTAAATTTAACCTCCAAACCATAGGTATGGTTGGTGAATAATTTTAAGAGGTGTGGGACAAGCTTAACTTGTCCCACAAGCCTCCAAATATAGCCTCCAAGGACAAATTCGAATTCCTAAGAGGATGAAGTGTTTAACACTCCAAAATCTATCTTACATTCTCTTACATATCCCTTACACCTTCTTACACATTTCTTACACACTCTTCCAACATTAACATTTAAAATCAACAACTTCATTAATTACATTCCATATCCCAATTTAATTTAATTAAAGTTTAACTATATGATCTCTCACATTAATCTACCACATTTAAATTAATTACAAGAAGGAACACATTACTAATAAAATACATACAACAATAATTAACAAAAAGGAACACATAATAAAATACATATCCCATGGTCACATATAATGGAAATCCCCCCCATGGGAATCCCTAACAAACACACACACACAAAAACAATTTGCCATGGTGACCTTGTTGATTTCACCCAGAATTCTAATATGGTTAGTCTCCAGTCCCTCGACATTGTTGTGATTTTTAACCTGCAAAAATGCAAATACCTCCTTCGGCCTCGTGGCCATATCAGAACATCCAAAATGATATAAACAACATTTCAAGATCATCTAAACACATGAATCACAAAATATCAAGAATTTAACATTATCATTTTTAATTCATAAATAAAATATACCATCATCTATACTATTCCATACTAGGTATACTCAAAATATCAAATGTCACAAGTCCAAATCAACATCTATAATATGTCCATGTCAACGGTCTATCATCATCCACATATAAAAATGTCTCTAATAACCGTCATGCATAATAATTGAATCCAGATCAATAATAATCCATGATCTAACATCTAACCATCATATTAAAACAAAACATAATGGTGTCCATAATATGATCAATGATATCAAGATCAACATCTAACAAAGTTGTCAAAGGGAAGTGGGCACTACACTTTGATCAACTATACCAAAGTCCTATTTACCACCTCTATTTGTCCATCTGTTTGTGGATGGAAAGTTGTGCTCCTCTGTAACCTGGTATCCATTTTGTCCCACAAAGTAGTGCAAAAATTTCCCAAGAACTCGAAATATCTGTCAGAGACAATAGACTTTGGCAAACCAAAATGCACCCATAAATTAGCAAAGAAAACATTTACCGACTCATGTGCTTTTACTGTCTTTTTACATGCCATAAGAATACACATTTCACTGAATCTATCAACAACAACAAAAGTCAAGGCCATGTTTAGACATAGGTAACCCTCCTGTAAAATCCATAGAAATGTCCTCCCACGGATGAGTAGGTACCGGTAAAGGCATATACAAACCTTCCTTCCTAGTTTTAGGCTTGCTAGTACAACAAAGTTTACATCCACGAATAAATTTTGATACTTCCTCTTGCATGTTGGGCCAATATACATACCTTTTCAAGTGGGCTAGGGTCTTACCAACACCGAAATGTCCCTCTACTTTTGAGGTATGTGCTTCCCTCATCAACAAGTCTTTATTCTTTAGGTACACAAAGTTTCCCCCATCGGTAGAGCAGCTCGTCCTTGAGATAACAATATTCAATCCCTATCTTTTCAGCCCCTTGGGACTCGCAACTTCAAATTTCACCCCAAATTCTTTGTCTTCGGCATATGCCTCCCGTAAGCTTCCTTCATGAAGGGATCAATCTGAGAGATGGTGGCCAAATAGGAGAAATTTTTCTGTTTGGGTTGCCTAGATAACATGTCTGCCACCAAGTTTGTACTACCCTTCTTGTATTTAATCACCAGATGGAATTGCTGAAGAAACCCCATCCATTTGTAGTGCCTTTCTTGCTGCAATTTAGACTATGCTTACAAATAATGGAGAGGTTTGTGGTTAGTGTGCACAATAGTTTCTTTACCCAACAAATAATGTTTCCATTTTTTAATTACTTGAACTAGTGCATACATTTCTTTATCATATACTGAATATCCTTTAACTACTGAAGTGAAGGTTTCATAATGATAACATACGGGTTTACCTCCTTGAAGTAACACTGCACCCATAGCGTAATCACTGGCATATGTCTCTACTTTAAAAGGCTGCTGCAAACTAGGAAGAGAAAGTACTGGAGCATGACTAATCTTGTATTTCAATAACTCAAAGGATTTGTCTTGTTCTTTATGGCCACTTTGTGTGTAGAGTCATTGCAATTCTTGAGAAACCCGTAATGAATTTCTGCGCATGTACTTGTCATCGCTCCCACAAAAATTCTAGTCTCTATGGCTCTTGTTGGTGTTGGCCAATTTGTGATAGCTTCCACCTTCTTTGGATCCACTCGTAGCTCTCCTCCTCCAACCACATGCCTAAGATAGACAAGTGACTGTTTGGAAAATTCACATTTCTTCATATTACAAAGCAATTGTTTCTCCCTGAGAACTTGCAAGACTTGTTGCAAATGTATTAGATGCTCTTCCCATGTGGCACTAAAAATCAAGATATCATCTAAATATACAATGACACATGAATCTATGTAATCCCGCAATACATTATTCATCAATCTCATAAATATAGTGCATGCATTGCATAATCCAAAAGGAAGTACTAACCATTCATACAAACCCCTGTTTTATTTTTAAGGCGCCTTCCATATATCCTCCTCCATCCTGACTTGGTGATAACCTAACTTGAGATCCAACTTTGTGAAAAATTTGGCATGCTGAAGCTGGTCCAAGAGATCATCTATGCGGGAAGTGGATATCTGTTCTTTATGGTGATCTTGTTCAAAGCACGGTAGTCGATGCACATTCTCCAAGAACCATCCTTCTTTGGCACCATCACAATAGGTGAACTGCATGGTGAGGTGCTTGGATGTATCACCCTTGGTCTATTAGTTCCTAGAGTTTTTCTTTACTTCAGTACTCTCAAGCAAGGATTGTCTATACAACCCGATGTTCGGTAGAGGTGACTGTGGAAATAGCTAATCTCTCATGCTCTACTTCCCATTTTGGTGGTAATCCACTAGGAGCCTGAAATACTTCCTGAAAAGATTGAATAATACTATCCAAATCTTGTTTTCCTTGGTTAGAAATCTCTGAAACTTCTACCCCATCTTGTTTATCTTTTAACAAAAGTAAACAAAACTAATTATGATTTTCCTGAATAAGTCATTTTGCTTGGTTAGCACTTACCATAGTAACCCGTGTCTTACGTTGGTGTGCCCGGATGTTGTAGCTGATCCCATCCTTGACCCATCTATACCGGTTTTCCCTTCTCATAAATATAGCATCCCTAACATACAAGTAAGGACTTCCGAATACAACATCAAAAGCATCAAGTGGAATAACGTCAACTTCAAAAACATCTATATATTGGGAATTTATCCCAAACTTGACCTTACATCTTATTGTTACCTAAATTTCAACACCTTTCTTCACCCAACCCAAAGGATAAGGGTGTGGATGCTCGTAAGTATCAAGACCAAGCTTCTTTACAACTGCCTCAGAAATCAAGTTAGATTGAGAACCGGTATCAACCAAAGCATTTAGCTTAGTTATCTTGATCTATATTTTGATCTGGAATAATCTACTCATCTCCTCTTCACTATCCATATTGGTGGCCATGCATCTAAGCCTTTCATCTACATTAGATTCATCTTCAATTTCCACCTCCCCTTCTGTCTTTATAGCTTTCATGAACTTCTTGGAGTCCTTGGTTTGGTTCTTTGGATGTAACTACAGATGCAAATTCTAACATGTAGCGTTAGTATGACCATTAATATCACAATTCTTGCAAAAATTATTGGGATCTTTACAAGTATTTAAAGTAGTGGCAGCTTGTTTACCTTTTCCTTTCCACTTACCCTTGTTACTTGTTTGCCCATAATCCTTTTTTTGTGCTGATTTGTCAACTGTTTTACCCTCGCTCGCTTCTCCTTGCTTTTTCTCATCATCTATGTAGTATGCATGTACACATGCTTCATTGAGATCCTTGGGCTTTGTGGAGATGAATTTTCTTCGAAGGTGAGTGTGAAGTCCTCCCAAGTATTTGGTTAGAATGTCCTTATCCTCCAACTCCATGTTTAGCAACATGGCTTTCCTCCAAAACTCCATGGTATAGTCCTACACACTTTGACCACTACCTTGTCTAAAATACTGCCATTTAATCATTTGGTCAGTTTTATGGCCAATAGGATAGAAGTTAGCTCTAAGTAATTCCTTAAATTCTTGCCAAGACTTCACAATAGGATGCTTCTTCTTTTCACAAGTAGTTAGATGAGTTTCCCACCAAACTAGAGCATGTCCCTCCATTTTGAGACGTGAAAAGGTGATCCTTTGTGCCTCAGTGACATTATGGACGCTAAAATAGACTTCTAACTGTTTCAACCATTTATCAAGTAACTTTGCATCTACTTGTCCTTCAAAGCTTTTGATTTCGACTTTAGTCTCAACTTTAAAAGGAGCATGTTCAGATTTTACCTTTTCTCTTGTGTTAGAAGTCTCTTCTTCATGCTCTTCCCCATAATCTTCCTCATGGTGGCTCTTGCCTATACCAAAATTTTTGGCTAAGCCTCAAACCATCGAGTCCATGGATTCTTGCTTGATGGAAGCTGTCTTCTACAAATCTGCAAGTTCCTCTTACCTCCTAAACATCCTATCCATCATGGTCTCCAACATCTCAATTCTACGAACCAAGTTCTCTTCCTCTATTTCTCCCCAAATTCTCTGTTTCCACTTCTTTGTAGAAATCTCTGAATCACAAGGTAAATCTTCTTCACCTTTAGATCTTGTCACTATCATACAAATTCAAGAATGAAATACCACAGTCTTGGATACTTGTTAGCTTTGATACCAAAATGATCTGTAAACTCTTCAACTTTGGAATTATTCACAAAATCACAATTAATCGCTGTTTTTTACTTTCTATTAGAAAATAATAGAGATAGCTAGTGAAAGAATTATTATTGTGCTTAGAATCAACAATTGTAGTAAAGGAAAGAATATAAGCTCATAACACCAACAATTTTATCCTAGAAAACCTCCAATGGAGGAAAAACCAATCAGGAAGGGCAATTGCTCTTTCTTCCCACTTCTATTGGCCAATTCAAAACAACAAGTACAAAATTACAATAAGTATGAAAGAAAAGTAGATAATATCTCAACACTTCCTTTCAATTACTTGCTTGCTCTGTCTCACCACTCCTTTCTTCTACAAAATACAATTTCCAGCACTCAGTCTTCTTGCTCACTTGCTCTCATGCTTCTGATGCCTTCTACACTTCTATAAACATGTATTTATAGCCTTTCTCATGTCCTCCCATGCACTAGAGAATGACAAAGGTCATGAAGGAGAAGAGAAAAGAACATCCTTTCAAATTCTGGAGAGGTCGTTTGTTTCAAATTTTGTTTTCTATCTCAGTAATGGCCAGACCGCCACCTCAGTGCAATGTAGTGTCCACTTCACTTTGACACTTTTAGATACCGATCTTGATACTCTTGATCTTATTATGGACACTATTATGTTGTTTTAGTATAATGGTTAGATGTTAGATCGTGGGATTATTATTGATCTAGATTCAGCTTATTATGCATGATGATTACTAGAGACATTTTGATATGTGGACGATGATGTACTTGTTTGACATGGATATATTATAGATGTTGATTTGGACATGTGACATTGGATATTAAGAGTAGACGTAATATGGAAGATTATTGATGATGATATAGTTGATTAATTAATTAAAAATGATAATATTGAATTCTTGATGTTGTTGTGATTCATATGTTTAGATGATCTTGAGATGTTGTTATATCATTTTGGATGTTCTGATATGGCCACGAGGCCAAAGGAGGTATTTGCGTTTTGCAGTTAAAACATCACAACAATGTCGGGGGATTGGAGACTAACCATATTGAAATTCTGGGTGAATTCAACAAGGTCACCATGGTAACATTGTGTGTGTGTGTGTTGTATTTTGTTAGGGATTTCCATGGGGGATTTCCATTATTTGTGACCATGGGGTTTTATGTTTTGATTAATGTGGTCTCTTTATTAATGTTGCATGTGTTTATTTTGTGATGTGTTACCCCTTTTCATTAGTTATTATATATGTTGTATTAATGTTGTGAATAATCATGTGTTAAAATAAATAAATCAATATGTCATAAGAATGTAATTAATGAAGTTGTTGCCCTTAAATGTAATGTTGTAAGAGTGTGTAAGAAATGTTGTAAGAAATGTGTAAGAAGGTGTAAGAGATATGTAAGAGAATGTAAGATAGATTTTTGGAGTGTGAAACACTTCATCCTTTTGGGAAATTCGAATTTGTCCTTGGAGGCTTTATTTGGAGGCTTGTGGGACAAGTTAAACTTGTCCCACACCTCTTAAAATTATTCACCAACCATACCTATGGTTTGGAGGTTAAATTTAGACCTTTTTAATGCATTTTGAAATGACTATTTGTAAGTTTTAATTGCACTTCTCTTACATGTTTTAAATTCAGTCCTTTTGGGGTATGGGTTATTTTAGAGTGTGTAAGTTAATTTGTCATTTTATTTATTATGTTTAGGTGAATGATGTTGAATTTGGTCTTGGGGTTGAGGAAGAATGATGTGGCATCCCACATGGATCCACATCATCCTCTTCTCTTCCCTCTCCTTTAAAAATTTGAATTTCTTGCTTGTTGGAGGTTGTTGAAACTTTTCTTATTCCTCTTGGGGCGAATTTTGCTTATTGTTTTGGAGCTTGCTTGTGGGAGGAGTTGGGAGTCATTTTGCATGCTGGTGTGTGGCTGATTTGGGACTGCATTTTGGCATTGGGAAGCTTGTTGATCTTGGAAAAACTCCATTATGGAGAGGTAGGAACTTGAGCCTTTTTAAAATGTTTCTTTCTCTTGCATGCATGTATGAAATGGTGAATGTTGTTATGTGTGTGTTGGTTGGTTGGGTAGACTGCTTAGGATATGGTGTAGGAGAAGGCTATGGGGATTTCATATGGGGGCATAAGGGAATGCTAATGGCATCAATTTTATTATGGAGGGAGTTTGGGATTGGGATCCACCATGGAAAATAAATAGCTTGCATTTCTTACTCTTGGGGGCATAAGGGAGAAACTTTGGGGGCATAAGGAGGGGTTGGGAGGCATAAGGTTTATGGGATATGATATGTTATATTGGTGGTATGATTATTGGTGGATGCCCAATTTCTAAATTGGGAGGCATAAGTAGCTTCCCCATAGTTCCTTGCTCTTCTTGGCTTGCTTGATGAAGCCTCAGTTTTGTGTGTATGTGTTTAATGTAGTTGAGAACTACATTCTTCTTGAACTGTGTTGTTTAAATGTGAAAATGCTGCATGTTTTTTGTGGAAGCCATTGTTGCCATGTGTTGTATTGCATCTCTTATTTCAATATGGTTGGGGCTCGGGGCCAATGAGGAAGGATGGCTTCTCCCTTCTCATTGGATGTCTTGGTTGGGTGGAGAGCGTTGCCTTTCCCCTTCCTTGTTGTGATCAAGATGAAAAGATGAAGGAATGGAGCATGTTGCTGTTTTGAAGTCAAGAAATGTGCAGTTTGATAGTCCCTTCTTTTGAGCAAGTTCATTGTAATCCTTCCCACTTTGGAGTGGATGAATTGTTTAGCAAATTTGTAATGTGAAGATAATTGTATTGACAATGGAAGAAGAAATTGGAATGTGAAATGTAAAGGAGTTATATGCTACTCTTTTTTTGAAAAAGAATGTTGTATATTTTGTAAGTTGCATTTTGTATTTAGAAATCAAATGGAAAAGAGAAAATTGTAAAGTTGTATTGGAAATGAATAAAGGATTGCATTAGTTCTCAAAATTGTATTGTGTATTGGATTTGATTTGTGTTAAAGAATGAGATTGTTGTTTGTAAAGGAAGAATGCGTGTGAAGAAAAGACAATGTTGTATTTCCTTTAAAATGTTTTGAAATTTTGAAATTTGAACTGCAATTTAACTTGGAATTGAATGGTTGATTTAAACAAGCAAATGTATTAGACTAGTTTAGAAACAAGTTATTACACATGTAAATGATAAAATTGATATACAGACTTAAAAGAAAAGATCACTATTATAAAATTTACACTGGCAATTCATTTTAATAAAAATGTACAGTTCAGACCTGCATACATTAATTAACCTAGAGATGTTAAAATTTAGTATGCTGTATCTTAAATGAACTCAAATTGACAAAGAAAACTTAAGAAAACAATCTAACCATTGTAAAATCGAATCAAATCCCTTCTTGGGTCATTTTTCATCTATTGTTGGAAAAATACAAATTGAAATAAATTGGGAAAATTAACTTCTCTAAAACACTCTAAAACCTCCCTAGACTAATCCTCCATGTCTATTTGACATGTTGAGTGAAGGAGGAGATCTAATTTAACCAAATTGAGAAGTTGAAAACTGTCAGTTCACAAATTAAAATCCTGCAGATTGGTTTCTAAAAATTGACCACTTAAACTTCATCAAATTCAAAAATTTATGACTCTTGTGTAAAGAGGACATTGAGAGATTTCCGAAAAGTCCTCGTTTTCCCAAAACCGAGCTTTCTAGCTCAAGTTATGGCCATTTGAAGTTTTACTTCAATTTGGCAATCAAAAGGAATAAAATTTAATCTAACCGTTAAAAATTTAATTTTGAATTTGGAAAAATTTCCAAAAAAATTCTGCGGCCCCCGCCATCCCGCAACCAATTGGGATCTTCCATGTGGCACCTCAGAGGGGTGGACCAAACTTAAAACTTATCTTTTGAAAATTTTACCTTGGGAAAATTTTCACTTTTCCCTCTCCGACCTGCAGCCAATCAGAGGGTGCCACGTGTCCTCTTGGGGCTACGATGGAGGTGCGGTTCCCTTTTTCCCTTGGAATTTTGAAAATTTTGGGGAAAAAATTTCATTTTAGTCCCGCCAGCCCGCAGCCAATGAGAAGGTGCCACGTGGCACCTTGGGGTGGCAGTGGGGAGGGTAGACCCCTTTATTTCTTTTAGTTTTGACTTTGGAATTTTTTTGAAAATGTTCCCCATGGCCCACAACTCTGCCTTCCCCTCGATTTTCCTTCTTCCATGTGTGCGTGGACCCATGTGTCCCCTTTTTCCTTTTTGCCTCCTTTCGGAGTAATTCACCAATCTCCTTGCCGCTTCGCCAATCCCTTACCCAGAGTCATGCGGGAGGACTTGTGACTTTGTGCCCGCACTATGGGGAAAATTTCCTAAGCCGCCCCATGACCCACCGACCCGTTCAAGGCACTTTCCCCACCTCTTGACACGTGTCCCCCTAGGGGAAAATTTGACGAAGGCCGGCTTCTCTTCCTAAACTAAGCTAACATTTCCTCAAAAATGATTATCTAGTCCTAGGCTAACATTTTCATGGGGTTTTAGGGAAAGAGATTTACAGAAATGAAACTAATAAAGGGTGTCTTCAGATTCGTGAAGGGTTAATTTGAAGAGGGTGTGTGCACCACAGTCAACTTCACCTACCGCAACTTAGAGAGGGTACAGATACCACAAACTAAGAGACACGCGTTCCCTTTGTTAAACTTTATCAGACCGAGAAATATACCAGTTTCCCAATGAAGAAGGATGAACTCAAGAAGGGTGAACAGACACCACAACTCAACTGCATGCAATACTTCACCACTCGATAAGCACAAAACTCCAAGAACCTGCAATAGAAACTTAAACTTGCACAGTGTACCTGCAAGTATGAGAAAGGCACAAAGAAGCACAAAGGATGAAAGGACCAAGATTAGTCACAAAACACACACTTTTATTGCTTCAATAACATGCACAATGCATCATACATTCAGAAGAGGCAATAGTTGCCATTACAATCTTGAAGAGGAGGCTTGAAAGTTCTCTCAACACACAAGAACAACTTGCAGAAGAGAGAGGATTCTTGAAAAGTATACACTCGCCTGAGATATCTAACTGTCCAACTTGTCTGAACTGATTGGAACCCTTTGAAATGAGCTTCCAACTTACATTTATAGAAGAATATGTGAGAAAGAAGAGGAAATGGTCATAATTACATTCCTAAAATGAAGGCCCATGATGTATTTATTACAGTTAGTTGAACTACCTGAGAAGGTTCCATCATGGGTCATTAATTGCCTGATGACCTAGTCTTCTCAATTAATTAAAAGAATATTTAAATAAAATATTTAAATAATAATAATAAATATTATTATTAAAATATTTAAATAAAAATATTAATTTAATTAACATAATGTCGGGACCCCCCGCTGACCCGCTTTGACTTGAAGAGGAGGGGGTCCATGTGGATAGAGTCTCGCACAAATCTCAACTCTGAGCTTCAATCCTCTAACTCGGTGTTGCAATCGATTTTGAACCCCACACTAACTCTTTCCTCGTCTTGGCAATCGAGCTCTTTTGCATTGAGTCCTTCAAATGGTGAGCTATCAAACTTGATTCTTATCATTTTGCTAAAATGCATGTAGATCCTGTGAACCTGGCCTGACGCAAATTAAGACTCGCCTCACGAATGCCACTGCTACGGTCTTGCTTCAAACTCCAAATCGAGCCATTCTGAATTACCAAGCCACCTATATGCATTGTGAACATGAAGCTTTAAGCCCGAAATTGAAAGCCTCTACAAATACATTAAACTTCAACACCCGCGAGCTTATTCTTTATCTCGACTTGGTACCAATGTTTCCACAATATGAAAAGTTTGACTCTAAATCATACTTAGTGGATTTGATCCATAATACATTGGTTGTACCCACAGAGGTTAAACAATTCAATGAATTTAAATTATTTCACTCCTGCATGTTGTGCCATTTAGAAATGATTTTCGAGCTATGAAAATTGTTAGGGATCACGTTACGTGGCCCTGTCAACACTCAATCGATTGATTTCTCTGTGATAGCTCTAGCTTGACAGATAGAGTTATTTCTTCTTGTTTTGGACCACATATTCACATGCATTCCACGTTCAAACTCCATGAAACAACACCACGAGCTCTTCAACTGATTCGACCTGGCTTTGTTTTGCATATCAACCCGAGCACCCGGTTGGCTCAAACTCACTTGAATGTCGTGCTTAACCCAACATTTCTAAAAAGAATGGTTTTACCACAATGTTCACGGTTCTTCCTTATCATATAACACTTGCAGTAAGAATGTTTTAGCTTGGCCATAATAAGCACAATTGTACCTTCCAAACGATGAGAAAATGCCATTATCAACAAAGACCTAATGCTGCCATGATGATGACCCAGGCTTATGCCCGTAACATGTCGATAGACACCCTTAAGACTGATTTTTGGACAAAGAGACCTTCGGTATTTTGGCAAAGGCACTCGCAATCTAGGCTCCAACCAACAATTATGCCACTATTGGGATCTTAGTATGGAATGGGTAGTCATGTGAGCTACACAATATACTCATTTTTCCGTAAACTAAAAGATCCTTTATGTTACAATCATAACACAAAAAAGCCCTTCAAAAAAATACATTGAACAACTGGGGCAACCAAAAGGACCTTGGAAAAATGTACAGGTAACAACCATATGAATTCTTCCTTAGTCGTGGATCAAAGCTAATAGAAATAAGCTAGATAAAATTAGCTTGAAACTACAGTATAATCGTCCATTGTTAAAACAAGTTTCTCTGAACCTGGTAAAAGAATATTTTTATTGTCTGGTTGGACGTACATAATGGAAGGGTATAAATATTGCCTACTGCCCACAGAGTTTCTCAAAGAGACCATTTACAAGTAACAAGGATGTAATGCAAAACGGCCGACCAGGTATTTCAGAGTTGACCTTCACATTCAATTCGTTTCTAGGAGAAAAAATGCTGAGCAATATGAATCGTTTCATTCTCGCACCGTAATAAACCTTCATCTCCCGACTTCAGGAAATTTTATGAAGCCTCAATGACGTGACTCCAATCCATCGTATACAGCAGTGAATATTTGTTTCCTGCAAATGTTTGCTGCATTCGAAACGAATCTATAAGCTAAGCACTGCATTCGAATGCCGAATGCATCACAAAGAACTCACCTTAAAAGCAAAAGGCTTTACGAACCTGCTTTTAAATGCCTCAAAAGAAGTTTCTCACCGACCACAATCAGCATCGTGACCTCGAATCGATCGCTTGGGAGAAGTATGCTTCAAAAAGGCCGGAGAAAATGCGGGAGAAGTGAAGTATGTTCAAAAGGTGAAATGATCAGTCGGGAATCCGTTTGGCAGCATGCAGCTGAAAAAGGAAACGATCGGGAGGACATCTGCTTTCTGCTGCGATTTGGGAAAAAAGATCAATGCTTCGTGAGGAAACCCAAAATCTGTCTTCTCCCAATAGTTCGCAATTATGGTATTCCATGAGAAGGCTGCCATTTTTTTTTGTGAGCCTGAAGCTCCGAAATCTTTCATGATGCTTTCCCATCTTCATCTTCATGGGCATCTTCACATCCTTTCATACATCCTCCCTTATCGATCTAAGACTCAACGCCCAATTTGCAAATCGCCTTTAATTCTCCGTAACTCGCAAAAAGACTCGATCTCTCTTTAAATCCCGCATGGGGTTTTCATGCGGATTGCCATCTTAATATTTCCCATTCGCTGGCAATTTGATCCGATTTCTCCTTCACGCAGATTGAAAGACATGGTTGGAATTTCCATCTTAATATTTCCACTTGCACCCATTCATTCAAAAATCCACTGAAATTCAACATGAAATGGATTCCCATCCAAGATTCCATCTAATGATCCCATTTCAATTTCTCCACTTGGCATTGCCATTTTCCACCCACAATTTCCACTTCAATGGCTTGCCATCATTCCCTCCCATGTCACCTTATTTCCCACGCTCATTGGAGTGCGGGGTTTTTATCATTTCATTGGCCAATTTCTTTTTGGATTTGGCCACCGATCTCCACTTTTCCACCAGCGCGCGGGATCTTCATGAATCTTCTCCTGCCGAGTTTTCCTTCAACAGATTTGAGGATAACATTAAACTCTCAGTGCAAACATTTCAGCTGTAGCTTGTAAGGTGTGATAATTTCAACAGAATCCTTTATGCTCGCCAATCTAGTGACTCGTCGAAGATGCTCATATAATTGCAAAGCAAATTGTGCCTCATGAATATTCTGATATGAAACAGTCCCACCTCTATGAGATTCGCTTCCATGAGTTACATCGTAAAACAAGTAAGATCTCGATAGAGAGTCTTTGTAATAAATTTCCTCAGGTCTGCCAGGAACACTCTCACTGTCACTTAATCGATTTTCATAAAAATATCTTGAAGGAAAATCCCAATTTGAGGATGCATTCGATGCTTTTCACTTTCGTATAAAAACATATTGACAACTTACTTGCTCAAAAAAAGGCTTCTACTATACCGCAACATGCCTGCATCGAATGCTCGGCTTTGAGCGTAGAACTGAAATTCTCCTAGAAAGTGGAGGAAGTAATTGGCTATACGCAGCAGCTACAGGGTAGAGAAGTAAACTTATCTCGTAAAATGAGTGGCCTCCAGAGAGAGTTATCATGCGATATAGCCCGCAGGTGATCCCAAGGAACCGCTGGTGTTGATCCCGATGTTCTGTCATGCATGCGACCACAATCATGATCATGATCATTGTTGTAAAATCTCTTGCCGCCGTAGTAGAAGAACGAGATAAAGTTTTAATTGAGTTGTCTCACCTTTTCATTTTGGAAATTCTCTTCCATGGAAGAAGCTCGACCAAATCTTGAGGTAGCTATTGTCTCCGTCGAGTCATTAAAACTGAATTCATATTCCAACAAGGAAGCATCAATCTCTCCATGTTGAATTAAACCGGTCGAACTCATCATTTCTCTCCTCAATGAGCCAACCATCGAAACATCCTCCGCTCCTATCGAGACTCTTTTTATGACAAGCCAAACTCGGACAACCGAACTTACATTTCCTACTCATGAACTCGCCTAAGGCTTGTGATCTCGAGTTATGACCGAGTTAGGACAAGGCACGAACTCCTCTCGATGACTCGCTCTCTTTATTCCCGATTTGACACTCTTTTTAGCTCGACCGAGCGAGATAAGCTTATCGAACTCCTCGATGGCTCGCATTCTTGGAAAAAATGAGCGATCTCACCGATGACTGTAAGTGGGTCCCCGACCAATGTCGTGATTTGATAGTAATAAGGCCCGCTTTCCAATTTTTCCATGTGCGTAAAATTGATAACATTTTTGCGACCTCTCGGGATGATTGCCTCACTAAGCATGATTCCAAAGAGCCTTAAGTCATCCATTGGGCATGGAGTCTATGTTGGAATCCTAAAAGTAGTATGATTTTCTTTGACACATCCCGAAATCTCCTTGAACATTGCCGATATCCTAGACCTCCCTGGAATGCTAAGCATGAAGTATACTGAATCTATTGAATGCTTGACATCCATGGAACACTGCAAAATTTTGAATGAAGCAGATTTTGAAACTCTTATGGAAACCTTGAACCTTCTTCTCCTTGACACCTTCCAATGATGAAACAATGTGCAGAACAACACAAAACACAACAACAAGGAAAGCAAAACAACAACACACAACAATGTGCATAAGCACTTGGAGGAAAACACCTAATTTAACTGTACAGGGGTGGAACGCTTCTCAAAAACAAGCTTTGAGATGTATCCCATTCACATGAATGGGCAGTTCTTCTCCATTGAGCCTAGATAGATGAAATGAATTTGCCTCTTTGCAACTTGTGATGATGTATGGCCCACTCCAGAGAGCGTCAAACTTGGCATGCTTTCCTGGTTTGGCCCTGTCTTCATCCCATTTGAGAACTAAATCTCCCTCTTGAAAATGCCTGTCGGACGCCTTCTTGTCAAAAGATTTCTTAACTTGAGCCTGATGCTGCTCCAAAGTTTTCATAGCCTTGTCTCGTACTTCCTCTAACTCCATGAGTTCAACAAACCTTACTGTCAGAGGATCACTCTCTATAACTTCAAGTTGATGAGCTAACTCCAAAGAAGGTAACTCCAATGAGAGTGGGAGTTTTGCCTCTCTTCCATATACAAGAACGAAAGGAGAATTTCCGATGGCCCTTTTAGGTGTGATCCGATCTGCCCATAAGGCGCTCTTTAAGCCGTGTATGCCAAGTCCTCTTGTTAGTCTCCATCAGGCGCTTAATAATCCTTATGAGGTTTTTTTGCTAGACTCACCAATCCGCTTCCTCGAGGATAGTAATTGGATGAAGTTTTGAGGTATACCCCATTTTTAACAGCCCATTCACTCAATTTCATACCAAGAAAAGCCAACGCATTGTCTCGAAATGACTCAAACGGAACACCGAACCTCGCATTATACCCTCCAAAAAATCTAGAACTACCTTTTCATTGCTCTCTTTTAATGCTACCGCCTCTGTCCATCGAGTAAAATAGTCTGTTGTGGTAAGGACCCACTTATGTCCATCACTGGATGGAGGATTAATCATTCCGATGAAGTCCAACCCCCATTGAACAAAGGGTTGATCCACTTGAATTGGATGCAATGGAAGAGCTGCCAGCTTCTGCTTACCTGTGAAAAAGGCACATTCCTTACATTTCCTTACCCAAAGATGGGCATCCTTGAATAAATCCGCCAATAGTAGCCAGCTCGCATGATCTTGGTAGTCATGTTGTTCATGTAGAATAATGTCCTCCAGATAGGCCATTATGAAATTCTTCTAGTATCTTACTTACCTGTTCTGGTCCTATGCACCGAAGGAGGACGCCGTTCAAATCTTTTCGAAAGAGAACGCTATCTACCAAAACATATGGGATAGATTGAAGACGGAAAGTTCATCTTTGGTTTTTATCCATGTTTGCCGGGTATGCTCCCGAGAAGATGAAATTCTTCATTTTGGATAACCAATCAGCTTGATCAACATCCTCATCAGTATTTAGGAGTGTCACGTCCTCATTACTTTTTGATTCCATGTCTGTTGCAAGTTGCTGACATAAACCCTTACCTCTGACAAGTTTAGTGACTTTGATGTGCACGTCATACTCCATTACCTTCGTGATCCATCCAAAGACGCTTTTCGCTCATTTCTTTGTTCAAAGAAAAACTCTCGACACCTGGGATGAGACACCATCGATGAATCTTGTTGTTGACAACATGTGCTTGAATTTCTTCAAAGCTCGAATAACCGCAAAGACTTGCTTTTCAATGAATGAGTATTTGAACTCGTAGTCTTTGAGGGATTGATCAAGAAAGCGATTGGTCGCTCCATCAAAGTTGTTGTTTTGTTGGGTGAGGATCCCCAAATGCTCTCTTGACCTGCAAAAGCATAAAGGATAAAATCTTTGTCAAACCTGGGGTTCACAAGCGTGGGAGCTTGAGAAATGGCTGTTTTGATGGCTTCAAAGCTTTCTCGTCCTTCCTTTGTCCATGAGAATGGCATGTTTTTCTTTAGCATGGTCAGTGGTTTAGCCAATGTCGCGAATTGAGGGATGAATCTCCGCACGAAATTTATGGTTCCCAAAAAACTCTGGAGGCCCTTCTTGTGACTTGGGAGAGATAAGGACATAATCAATGAATCCTAGCTGGATCGATTGATAATCCTTCCGCTGAAACCACATGCCCCAACAATTTTCCCTCGTGCACTACGAAAATACATTTCTTGGGGTTAAGTGAAACCCCAAATTCCCTACACCTTTGGAAAACTTTCCTTAGATGCGTGATGTGATCTTCTGCATGCTTAGAGTATACAGTTATATCATCAAGGTAAACTAAAATAATATCGTTGATTAGTCCCTTAAATGCCATGTCCATGGCTCTTTGGAAAGTAGCCCCGATTGACAATCCGAATGGCATTTTATCAGAGCATACGTGCCCCACTTGTAGTGAAAGCCGCTTTTGAATTGGTCGATTCTTGACTAGGATTTGATCAGAACTCAATATCCATCGAGCAAAGAAAATCTTTGAGCTCCTACCATTCGCTTCGCTTCAAGGATCTCGCTCCATCGATGGAAGAGGATAATGGTCTTTTAATGATGCACGATTCAAATCCTCAAATCTACGCATAACCGGATCTCTCCGTTTTTTTCTTCCTCACGGCACCAAATTGGCTACCCATGAGGAATGCTTGATGGGAAAAATTATACAGCCTGCCTCGATGAGCTTGGTTAGCTCCTTTCTCATTAGTGGCTCAATTTTGGGATTAATTGGTCTCTCGCTTTTCGATTTAACCGCTTAGCATTAGGATCCAGCCGATGGTATGTCAGTGCTAGACCTGATCAAAACCACGCAGATCTTTATAGCTCCATGCAAAGATGTCATGATACTTTGACAAAGTTTGATGAAAGCTTCTTTCTCTTCGTAAGTACACACTTTTCCGATCTTAAGAAATTTTTCATTCGATACTTCAACTTCCTCAAAATATTCTTCTCTCACCACCATGTTAGGGCTTTGTCTTGTGGCTTGGTCATCCGAATTGAAAATGGATTCCAAAGTGACTAAACCTTTTGGTAACTTGTTGCTTTTCAATTGATAATTTTCTCACCATATGACTCCCGCAACTTATCTTGATTCTTTTAGAAGAAACTCCGCCTCTTCTTGTAGGAAGAGGACAATTTGTTTGTCACTATCAAACACTTGCCAACTACTCACATTATCGTGGACTCGCTGGTCGAACCACCATTTTAACAAATTGCTGCCCTTCTTTCATGATATCAACTCGGTGTTGTATTGTGAACCAATTGTAGAGAAGCCTATCTCGCATCTTGATTTTGATTTCTAGGATCGCATGGATTCCAAAAGCTTCAAAATCTTCAATCGTGTCCCGACTCGATTCTTATATGATCTTAAAAGATCATTTTTGATGCACTACGTGCCAAACTTGATGAACAACTAACTCACTATCTCCAAAAATAGTCAGGCCTTGATTCCTTCCTTTGGGCTAGCAATGAATTCCTCGCACAAGAGCCTCGTATTCAAGAACATTGTTAGTGCAACCGAACCGCAACCGAAAAGATGAGAAGTACTTATCTCCTCTCTCGAGAAATTAACATAACACCAAAGACCGATCCATTCTTACTTCTTGAGCCATCAAAGAACAATTGCCACAATCCTTTAGAATCACTTGGTGTTTTGACAAGTCAGTGGTATGATCGTATCTTCTTCATGGATACAAAGTAAGTACCTAATCCTGCTTCTTCCAAGACCAAAAACCAACTTCTTCTTCTTCCCAATAATACATCAGCATAGGGATCGATTGATGATCTCTACTTACTTCATCTAAAGAAAGTATCGTGAACTTCTTCAACAAGGGTGGTTGGTTCATGATCGCATCTTCCTCTTCTGATCGCCGATGGTGTAATTTCCATTTATGGGACTAGCAGGTAGGGTTCTACATGATTATGGCAGATTGGTTCTGCCCTTATAGTTACTTTGGTTCCGTATCGAGTCCTGAGAATCATATGCGACCAATCGGCTGATAGGTAACCGCCCATCTTGGCAGTGAAATCCCGTGATAGGCAGATGGCAAAGAGGGGAGGGAGATCAATGACCGATATGTCTTGGGTGAATGACAAACTTGGGCATGCATGAATGGTAAGTCGAAGTCCTTTGATAACCCCAATAGCCTTAACAAATGTGCCATCCAGTTGAACAACCCTCTCAGAATCGGCGCATATTGTATGCCTAGTACATCTGCAATTTGTTTCGGCATGACAGAGCTACTGGCACCAGAATCGATCATGCAATTATGTACTAGGTGGTCGCCAATGATCAGGGAAATGTAGAATGGCGGTGGTTTGTTTGCCGTAGGAATGATTTTCCCTTCCGGTTGACACAAATTTGTAGCATTTGTCACTCCATGGCTTGGTGATCCGCTGGTTGTACTAAAACTGTTCAGAGCTTCTCGCAATAGGTTTCTTTGGGAAGGGATCGAGAGTGCGTCCCACATGGTAACGCTCAGATTGGTTTTCTTCATTTGTTCTACTATGCTGAAGGGAATTGCTCCAACTTTGATGACACTTTTTTGGGCATTGGGGTCCTCCTTTGGAAAATGTTTGTTGGGTACCGTGATGCCTGGAGAACCATCTTTCCCTGCGGTGTGGCTAGCCGGTGTTTCTGGTGATTTCTTTCCCGCATTTTTATCAACTGCCATTTGAAACCTAGGTTGAGAAGTGGATGCTAGATCAGCTTCGAGAGGTTGAGGCTCCATTGCTCTCTTTTTGGAACGAGTGTTTGCTGCCACTGATGAAGAATCTATATTTAATCCGCAAAAATCTTCTTCTTGCCAGTTTAGCAAAGTGGATTCTTCAGGTGCCTGCGGTTGATCTGCTGCTTCTTGCGTAGATGAATTGTTTGTTAACTCTGAAGGGGCAGATACACTTTGAACCATAAGGGCCTGGCTAAGAACCCCATTGGGACAAAGATTTTGATTGTGAGGTTGAGAGCAAGGATAACACCATTCGTAGTCTTGAACTAGATTATTTTGAACAGGTACTATAGCTCTAGATGAGCTAGCTGCAAGAGGGTTCTGAAAGTTCAAGGGCCTTACATTTGCAACTTGACTTGTAGTTTGATTTCGAGGCTGATTGTTTCCTTGAAAAGGAGGACGGTTAGCTTGATACTGCTGATTTTGTGGCTGATACGATGATTGTATTGAAATTGTTGCCTTTGAGTGCAACGAGCTCATTTCCAAAATTTTGCAGTAGTGACTTGACTTCAAATAGGTCATTCAAGAGGCAGGCAGGGAAGATTGAGATATGGTTGCTTGAGTCTACTGAATAGAGCAATGATAGGTCGATGATTCGTAAGATCCGGAGAAAAGGGCATTGTGGTCGTGGAGCTATCTTTCCACTCAATCAAAGAATTCTCTCGCACTTATGGCAACTTCGTAAGCATCGTGAAGTGTAGTCCCTCCCATGGACTCGGATCATAACTGCTACATCACTATTCAAGGCTCGCAAATAGTACAAGAATGCATTATGTGCGTAAAGGCTTTACGAGCACCGAATCCTATTCCAAGTCCTATGGAATCGGAAGTTGAAATCACTCATGTATTCTTGGGAAGCTCTCTTTATGGTAGTAAGTTGTTCCAAAAGTGATAGGTGATCACTTTTGTCTTCAAATTGTTTACATAGCTTTTCTCCCAACTCGTCCCAAGTGGTTATAGTGCCAACACCTAACCCGCGAAACCATCAAGCGCTTTTCCTCAAAGAGGTAGCAAGAAGTCTAACTCGCAACGTTGTCTTCGGTGATATTATGTACCGCATGCATGTATGCCGCTACATCAAAGATATGCTCCACTGGAGTAACGTGAGTTTCCCCCGTGTAGAAGGGTAAACTTTTGAGTGCCGCAACAGGTATCGGGTCACGTTGAGCCAACATAAGAGGACTGCTTGCATTGAAAGGGGGAAAAACTTGGTTCCTCGCCATAGCAACGAACGAAAGGTTGATTGTTCCCGGTGGAGGAAATCTTCCGTAAGGAGGAGTCAATGACCCCTACTAGGTAAATCTGCAATCGGGGAGGTGGAAATGCCTCTTCTTCTTCTCTTTGGAGGAGACAAGGAAAGTTCGATATGCTGATACTTTCCTTTCTTTGAAGAAGCTCTTGTCTGAATTCTTCGCATAAGTTACTGCACTGAGATTTGGAATCCAGAGATATAGAGTCGCCAGGTACTTTGACTTGTGTAAGTGAGAAGAGAAGTACCAACTCTGTCCCACCGGCATGCCAAAAACTATTGTGTGTGGTCGCACGGTGGCTTAAGATTTCCTGTTTGATAATGAGACACCTCTGAAAGATGGAACTCTAACTTTTGTGATGTCCCACCGGGCGTGCCAAAAACTGTTGTGTGTGGTCGCACGGTGGCTTAAGATTTCTTGTTTGATAATGAGACACCTCTGAAAGATGGAACTCTAACTTCGTGTGTCCCACCGGCCAAAAATCACAGTGTGTGGTCACACGGTGGCTTAAGATTTCTGTTTGATAATGAGACACCTCTGAAAGATGGAACTCTAACTTCTGTGATGTCCCACCGGGCGTGCCAAAAACTGTTGTCGCCAAATCACTGCACCCTCCGAATGGCCAGGATGTGAATAGGACGTTCGGTGTGATTGGGACACATGGGATCACCTCTCAAGCTGTGGGACTTGGGCTCGAGGTGAACCTCCGGAGAAGGCCGGCTTCCTCTTCCTAAACTAAGTGTCAGTACTACTCCTGTAACAAAAATGATTATCTAGTCCTACGCTAACATTTTCATGGGGTTTTAGGGAAAGAGATTTACAGAAATGAAACTATACTAGGGATGGTGATGCACCAAATAAAGGGTGTCTTCAGATTCAGGAAGGGTTAATTTGAAGAGGGTGTGTGCACCACAGGTCAACTTCACCTACTGCAACTTAGAGAGGGTACAGGATACCACAAACTAAGAGACACGCGTTCCCTTTGTTAAACTTTATCAGACCGAGAAATATACCAGCTTTCCCAAAGAAGAAGGATGAACTCAAGAAGGGTGAATGACACCACAACTCAACCGCATGCAATACTCACCACTCGATAAGCACAGTAACTCCAAGAACCTACAATAGAACTTAAATTGCACAAAGGTACCCGCAAGTATGAGAAAGGCACAAAGAAGCATAAAAGGATGAAAGGACCGAGATTAGTCACAAAACACACACTTTTATTGCTTCAATAACATGCACAATGCATCATACATTCAGAAGAGGCAATAGTTGCCATTACAGTCTTGAAGAGGAGGCTTGAAAGTTCTCTCAACACACAAGAACAACTTGCAAAAGAGAGAGGATTCTTGAAAAGTATACACTCGCCTGAGATATCTAACTGTCCAACTTGTCTGAACTGTTGGAACCCTTTGAAATGAGCTTCCAACTTACATTTATAGAAGAATATGTGAGAAAGAAGAGGAAATGGTCATAATTACATTCCTAAAATGAAGGCCCATGATGTATTTATTACAGTTAGTTGAACCACCTGAGAAGGTTCCATCATGGGTCATTAATTGCCTGATGACCTAGTCTTCTCAATTAATTAAAAGAATATTTAAATAAAATAAAATAATAATAATAAATATATTATTAAAATATTTAAATAAAAATATTAATTTAATTAACATAATGTTGGGACCCCCGCTGACCCGCTTGACTTGAAGAGGAGGGGGTCCATGTGGATAGAGTCTCACAAAATCTCAACTCTGTGAGCTTCAATCCTCTAACTCGGTGTTGCACCGATTTTGAACCCCACACTAACTCTTTCCTCGCCTTGGCAATCGAGCTCTTTTTTGCATTGAGTCCTTCAAATGGTGAGCTATCAAACTCGATTCTTATCATTTTGCTAAAATGCATGTAGATCCTGTGAACCTGGCCTGACGCAAATTAAGACTCGCCTCACGAATGCCACTACTACGGTCTTGCTTCAAACTCCAAATCGAGCCATTCTGAATTACCAAGCCACCTATATGCATTGTGAACATGAAGCTTTAAGCCCGAAATTGAAAGCCTCTACAAATACATTAAACTTCAACACCCGCGAGCTTATTCTTTATCTCGACTTGGTACCAATGTTTCCACAATATGAAAAGTTTGACTCTAAATCATACTTAGTGGATTTGATCCATAATACATTGGTTGTACCCATAGAGGTTAAACAATTCAATGAATTTAAATTATTTCACTCCCGCATGTCGCCATTTAGAAATGATTTTCGAGCTATGAAAATTGTTAGGATCACGTTATGGCCCCACAACACTCAATCGATTGATTTCTCTCGTGATAGCTCTAGCTTGACAGATAGAGTTATTTCTTCTTGTTTTGGACCACATATTCACATGCATTCCACGCTCAAACTCCATGAAACAACACCACGAGCTCTTCAACCGATTCGACTCGGCTTTGTTTTCATATCAACCCGAGCACCTTTGGCTCAAACTCACTAATGTCGTGCTTAACCCAACATTTCTAAAAAGAATGGTTTTACCACAATGTTCACGGTTCTTCCTTATCATATAACACTTGCAGTAAGAAGAATGTTTTAGCTTGGCCATAATAAGCACAATTGTACCTTCCAAACGATGAGAAAAATGCCATTATCAATAAAGACCTAATGCTGCCATGATGATGACCTAGGCTCATGCCCATAACATGTCGATAGACACCCTTAAGACTGATTTTTGGCCAAAGAGCCCTTCGGTATTTTGGCAGTGCACTCGGAAATCTCAGGCTCCAATCAACAATTATGCCACTATTGGGATCTTAGTATGGAATGGGTAGCTATGAGCTACACAATATACTCATTTTTCCGTAAACTAAAAGATCCTTTATGTTACAATTTGCAACACATAAAAGGAGCCCTTCAAAAAATACGTTGAACAACTGGGGCAACCAAAAGGACCTTGGAAAAATGTACAGGGAACAACCATATGAATTCTTCCTTAGTCGTGGATCAAAGCTAATAGAAATAAGCTAGATAAAATCGGCTTGAAACTACAGTATAATCGTCCATTGTTAAAAACAAGTTTCTCTGAACCTGGTAAAAGAATACTTTTATTGTTCCGATTGACGTATAATGGAAGGGTATAAATATTGCCTACTGCCCACAGAGTTTCTCAAAGAGACCATTTACAAGTAACAAGGATGTAGCATGCAAAACGGCCGACCGGGTATTTTCAGAGCTGACCTTCACATTCAATTCGTTTCTAGGAAAAGAAATGCTGAGCAATATGAATCGTTTCATTCTGCACCGTAATAAACCTTCATCTCCTGACTCAGGGAAATTTTATGAAGCCTTGAATGACGTGACTCCAATCCATCGTATACAGCAGTGAATATTTGTTTCCTGCAAATGCCGCTTCGATCCGAGTTCGTAATAAGGATAAGCCTAAGCACTTGAAATTCGACATCTTCTACTATAACAACACACTGACAACCTCGCTGCCTGAAGCATTCAAAAGGAAGGCTTTTCACCACAATGCCGCCACGCCGAATCGGATTGAGGAGTATGCTACCAAAGGTCGAATGAAGCGGGAGAAGTATGCTGATCATGTGTAACCGAAAGGTCGAAATGGAAATGCCAGAGAGCATGAACAGTTGTGAAAACGTGAAACAAACTCGAGAGGAAATGCCACGCTCTGTCGTGGAAGCAGCAATTATGGTATTCCATGAGAAGGCAACTCTTTCTTGATGAAAGCATATTCTCGAAACCCGTGTCTTCTCGTAAGATATGTAGATGGGTTTACAGGTATTCCATGAGAAGGCATTTTCTTTTTTGTGAGCCTGAAACTTCGATATGCTCATTTTCAATTTTACCTCCTGACTCCACGAAGATCCATCTCCTCAACCATCTCGCCATCATCCATCCTCCCCATTATCGATCGAAGATTACTCAACACCCAATTTGCAAATTCCACTTTAATTCCCCCGTAACTCGCAAAAGACTCGATCTCACTCCAAACGGCCCGGGGGGTTTTAACATGATGGATTGCCATCTTAATATTTCCACTTGGCAATTTGATCCAATTTCTCCTAACGGCTTGGAGTAAACAACATGGTTTTCCATCCCAAAATTTCCACTTGGCAAAAAAATCCACTGGAAATCCGATCCCCATTCGCTGGAATTTCTTCATGGCTTGCCATCCACAAATTTCCCACTTGGCATTGCTCACCTTATTTCCCATAATCTTGGGATTTTTTCATTTTCTTATCTCATTTCATCATATTTTTCTTTTGGACATGCCATCCACGAAAACCACTTTTCATTAGGCTTCGGATCTTCATGATTCTTCCCTACCGAAGTTTTCCTTCAACAATGATTTGAGGATAACATTAAACTCTCAAAAATTTCAGCCGTAGCTTGTAAGGTGTGATAATTTCAACAAATCCTTTATGCTCGCCAACTTAGTGACTCGTCAAGATGCTCATATAATTGCAAAGCAAATTGTGCCTCATGAATATTCTCGATATGAAATAGCCCCACCTCTATGAGATTCGCCTTCCATGAGTTACATCATAAAACAAGTAAGGTCTCGATAGAGAATCTTTGTAATAATTTTCATCAGTCTCCCGGTAACACTCTCACTGTCACTTAATCGATTTTCATAAAAATATCTTGAAGGAAAATCCCAAATTTGAGGATGCATTCGATGCTGATCAGATAACATAGTTGGACGACTTACTTGCTCAAAAAGGCTTCTACTATACTGCAACATGCCTGTGCATCGAATGCTCGGCCGCTTTGAGCGTAGAACTGAAATTCTCCTAGGAAAGTGCCGTGAGGAAGTAATTGGCTATACGCAGCAGCTACAGGGTAGAGAAGTAAACTTATCTCAGAAAATGAGTGGCCTCCAGAGAGAGTCGATTGCAACAGCTGCCGCAGGGTGATCCCAAGGAACCGTTGGTGTTGATCCTGATGTTCTGGCCGCATGCATGCCACCACGCCGTGATCGCTTGTTGTAAAATCTTGCCGCCGTAGTAGAAGAACGAGATAAAGTTTTAGTTGAGTTGTCTCGCCTTTTCATTTTGGAAATTCTCTTCCATGGAAGAAGCTCGACCAAATCTTGAGGCAGCTATTGTCTCCGCGAGTCATTAAAATCAATTCATATTCCAACAAGGAAGCATCAATCTCTCCATTGAATTAAACCGAGTCGAACTCGAGCTCATCAACTCATTTCTCTCGCCAATGAGCCAACCATCGAAACATCCTCCGCTCCTATCGAGACTCTTTTTATGACAAGCCAAAGTTGGACAACCGAACTTACATTTCCTACTCATGAACTCTCGCTCTAAGGCTTGTGATCCGAGTTATGACCGAGTTAGGACAAGGCACGAACTCCTCTCGATGACTCGCTCTTTTATTCCCGATTTGACACTGCTTTTAGCTTTTCTCGACCGAGATGAGATAAGCTTATCGAACTCCTCGATGGCTAACCCTCATTAGTGAAATCAAATAAATGCTCATATCTCATGATCCAGAGCATGGATTGAGATGGAAATTTTTGTAGACTTTCTAATTTTCAGAGGTCGTCAAGAAGAAATTCACAGAAAGATCAAATGATGCCTTGGTTTATTTTCTACAATAAAAACTTCATTTTGTGCCCTAGCTTCTATTTGTAAGATTTCCCATCGATCTGGCAGTTGGATGAAGCTGAAATTATGAGCATAAACTCCAAATAAAAACCTATCCGAATGGAATTATTTTCATTATGATAGGATATGAAACCAAAACCTGCAAAAATATTTGCAACTCCATTAATGGCTGCCTTGGTAGCTATGTGCTCGAAACTTGAGCTAGACAAAAATTTGTTTTTAATTTTGAGCTTTCTAGTGAGCGAAACACAATAAAATTTGGAGCATGTGATCGCAATGAAGAACCAAATCCAAAATAGTTGTTCCTGTCACAAACCGAGGCCATTTTTGGCACTTACTAAAAATAGTATATTCTATGCTTCCCCACATGCTATAAATGGCAGGTCCCCTCGAATTGCAAGTTTGATCATCTGGGACAATCAAGAAAGATTGCAAAATGAGAAGCAGGACAAAAAAGACAATTTTCCCAAAATAACAGGTCCCCAAAAAGCAACCTACTAATAATAGAAATATTCTAAAAATAGCAATGCGTAAGAAATGAAAGAGGATGGAATGTGCTAGAAGGTTCATAAGGCAAATATGGTGATATGTTCCGAAATGGCGAGGCATGATCTCATGTTCTAAAAATATAAATTTTCAAAGTGTTGGGGGCAAAAAGTTGCAGATGACCTCATTCTCACTTATCTTTCCACTTTTTGGACTCTGCACAAGGTTGTAAGATGGTTTCATGGTTCAAAAGGAGGAGCGAGAACTTCACAGATGTCCTAGAAACATCATCCTGAGTTCAATAATATACAAAGGAAAAACAGGGCATCACATGACAAAGCATGTGAATTCATCTTTGTCACTCGGGAGCTGGGTGATTCAGAGCAGATCAGTTAGGGTGTGTTTAATGTGTCAAGGAGGATCTTTGTAAACATTTCCTATGTTCATTCTTGAATAGTGTTTTTCAACACTCATTTTGTGGTCCAGGGTGTCTGTGCATCATGCAGAGGTTGTGATTGTCATCAACAAGATCTTCATTGAAGGTATAAGTATCCATACTCATGCTTTGGAGCATTTCTTCCTTTCTCTCCTTCTTCATTCTTTCTCCTCTTCTCTCCCCCTTCTTTCTAATTCTTTGTTGTGAGAAATCATGACATTCGTCTTATTCATTAAAGTGACTATAGTCTAAAATGTAATAAGTTGCCCTTATTTTATAAAAGGGGACTTAATGTTCTTTAAGAATGCCAAAAGTCACAAATGGAAAAGACAAATGAAAGGTCACCATGGGGGGTAGATGAAGAGTCATTCTAATTCTATATAATGTAATGACACCCTCATTCTTAAGGGTTTTCAATTTTGTATACTCATGAGAGATCACTACTTGCAAAGAAACAAAAGAGATAGCTATTTCTTCTAGTCCCTTTCTCTATGTTCTTATACTTCTAAGTATGCACAATTTTGTCAAATCATCAATAAGGAAAGGAGTTTCATGCATTTTTTGGATGAGGAGGTTTTAGAAACTTTGAGTTATCAATCTTAACTTGTCTTGTTTCCACTTGTGAAATTGTTTTCTTCTAAGTATATGTGTGTTGGAATATTCTGGTTAACGGTTGTAGGAATCAGAATCATATTTTCTACTTGCAACGTTAATTCATCTCTCTTTTTCTCACTCCCTTTCCCACTCTCCTAGAAAATTATTCCCCTACAATTCCTTGTATGATTTCGTTGCAAGGTTAGTGGAGTGTCCCTGTTGGATCCCTAGCCATCATGGATACCAACGATTTCAATTTCATGCACATATAATAAGTTGAGTTGCACCACCCAAGCAGAGGGACCTAGAGTCTCAGAGACATCAGCAAGAAATCCACAAATTTGTCCCTCGAAAAATTTTCTCACCAACAATAAGGTTTAGAGTTGTTCCTTGGATATGTAGATTTAGTAATATTTGTTAAGGTTATAGCTTAATAATGTATATTTAATAGTGATAATCACCTCACCCAGCCATTTGAATTTAATCAAATAAGGTTCCTTAGAAGTTTGAGTGACATTTCCAAGGTCATGAGTGATGTTTATGGCTGATGATACATGTATACAATGATTTGGAAATTGTGCTCACCTAGTTTGGGTTTTTAGTTACATTACTTCTATTTTTCACACTATAACACCTATAACCTATAAAACATATTTCTTTCCCTTGCCTTAGACTAACAACATTATATTAAATTTAATTATTTACAATAAATGTCTTGGTCTCTACACTAGGATTAATCTACATTTTTCTATGAAATTCATGCTCCTAACAATAAAAAAGTTAAAAATAGTAATTTGCATAATTGAAAACAATTCTAGTGACATGCAAAAACTAAGTCATGTGCCAAAACTATGTTGGACATGTGTCATGTTGTTGTCATTGATGTCAAGAAGCGTTGATGTCAAAGGGTGTTTTGGTGTGCATAGGTGAGTGAAAAATCATTGATGATCATTGAAGTCAAATAAGGTGAAATGAGTGAAGGTTGGTTAGTAGTGAGGTGTTTTGGTGTCATGATGTATTATAGTGCCATGGAGTCCAGGAGTGAGTGCATGTTCTCAATGCATTGTTCTTGGAAGCAAGATGTTATACGGTCTAGTGTGTGAACTCCATAGGTTATATGAGGTTTTTATGGTGCCTAGTAGGTTAACTGCGATGTTTTAGAGGTGTTAGTGAGTATACAAGATGGAGAACATGTTAGTTTACTTAAGGCATGTGTTGAAACAAACCAATCTAGACCTATTCCTAGACCTAGTGCAAGCATGTCATGAGGTATGAAGAAAATCGGGCCAAGGAAAGTCAATATGAGCATGAAAGGAGTATTTTAACATTTCATAGCAGGTATAGAAGGTGATCCATGTCATGGTTTAGGTGTATAGTGCATGTTCAAGGTCCTTAAAAGTAAGTACAAGAAGACAAGGCAAGAAAGCATGGGAAAACTAGGTAGAAGGATGATATTTAGATGTAAACATGCATGGATGAACATTAGAGATCATGGAGGAAGTCATTTAAGAGGTATGGACCAAGTTTGAGGTTAGGAGGTTAAAATAAAATCATGAAAAGTTGTTTTAGGCTTTACTTTGGGATCTCAAAATAGTCATTCCCATCTCGAAGGTCAACTTTGAATGCTCACCCACACGTGTGTACTTTGCATGGGGACCTAGGATTTTTGTGGATGTTAGGGCATAGAGCTAATAAGTTTTTCCAAGTGGAATGGGTTTATTTGGTTTTTAGAATTTTATGAACCATTGTTAAGAAGTTAAGTAGGTATAAACCCTCCTTAAACCCTTGTCTTGTAGCAATAGAGAAAATATGAAAGGTATGGCAATGAAATGACTTGGGAAGGATAGTATGAAGGTTCTGGATTATAGAGGATTGATCAAATCTCATTTTGGTGGTGGTGAAATGCTCTAGGTGTGATGGGAAGCTATAACAAAAATCCTATTTTGTGAATATTTACAGTACATATATGAGTTGCAGGGTTCATGGAGTAAAACTAATTGATTCTTCTAGCTTGGGATGTGTGATAAATTTCCATGACAAGTGTTATATTGTTTTAGTGTAAGAAATTGATGAAATCTTAATTCCAAGTTGACCTGCCACTAATGGCATCAAGTGGAAAAACTAGTCATGGAGGTCTCATAGGTGGTTAGTAGAAATGCACAATGTAGCAGTGATATTTGGGCTTAGATAACTTGTAGAGGTTTGAAATGATGTGTTTTAGGTATTATTTTGATCAAAGGTACTGTGTTTTGGATTAATCCCTAATGGCCTAATCAACCCTATTAGGCTTGTCAAGAAGGCTTGTGGAACAAGTGTGCAAGTGCAATATTCTTCATGTGACATATATATATGAGTGTTTGAGGAGGTATGTTAGGATTGTTAGAAACTGGAACATTGAGATGAGGGTGAATCGATATTTAATTCAAAATTTCAAACTAATTAAATTAATTAATCAAACTGAAAAGTAATTAAAAGAGAAACCATCATCACGAGATACACAGGAGACAAGTATTTTTAAGTGGGAATCCCAAATTGGGAGAAAACCGATTAAACCAGTGCAGTATATGGAAAAAGGTTACAATGCTTTATTGAGCTACAAATTAACTCTTAAGGATACAACCTCAATATTCACTCAAGCTACAACTTGGTGAAGGAAGTAACAACTTCGTGAATGTTTTAGTCACCTACCATTGACCTTCTCGCAACCTGCCACCTGTAATGAAGCAACAACTCCATGGTACAACTAAGCTACAACTTAGCTTGGAAAATAAAGAGGTGATCAATTTTCATCTTGATGCACTAAACATATGATGGCAACCCTATATTTTTATCTCTGCACTCACAATCTCGACTTCTTCAACTTGGCTTACTCTTCAAACTCGATTCTTGTAATGATCACAAAGTGCTTAATCTTCACCACCACTTGTCTTGATAGGATCGATGCTTTCTCTGTTTCAAATCCTTCACATTTTTTCCATAATAGTTTATATGCACTCCCCTATATCCTCTTCTAACTCTCTATCTTAGTCACAACAGATTCAAACACTTTTATTCACCGCCCTAGTCCTCTTATCATTTTCCATACCAAATCTCTCGTCTCACCGTATTTTCTCATTACTCCATCCTTGTTATCTCTTCTAGGTTCTTATTCACTATTTTTATTCTATTTCATATAATAATCATATTCTTCAAACAAAACTCATAAACCTTTTTCCATACTCTCGCTTTCTCCATCACTTTGTATATCCATTAGAAAGTTTGAATACCACTGTCTATACAACTTATTTATCAATTTTATTCTAACTCCTTTTTGTCCCTTTGACTTCATCTCACAACTTAACTTCTTAACATGCCTTTGACAACTTGACAAACCCGTGACCCTTCAACTAATTCTTTAATCTTGTGCAAGTCCAAAAGGTGGTGGTTGATATTCTTATTTGTTTTAGGATCTCATGAGTTTCATCTTGTTCAAAATGAATTTTCTACCCTTTGAATACCATTGTTCCTTGGTATTCAACCTTGCCTTCTTTTGAAAACTTGATCAACACCCATTCTAGATTTTAATTTGAGCTAATTATATTTCCAAGACATGTTCCTAGGAATGATAGCCTCTCACAAGTGTTATATAGTCCTACTCCAACACACAAGATGATTTAATAACAATTTCATCAAAGAAGACACTACTATGAATACGACTCTGCAAGTCTGTATTTCCTTGTCCTAAGTAAGTTTTGAACTCTAGACATAATGGAATTTGTCCAAATAATTTCATGACTTGATTTCTCTAGATATCTACTCATAAATGCTTACAGAGCTCTATAAATATTGGAGGAAGAATAAACCGTTGAAACAAAGTCATCACCTTCAATTTTACAAAATTTTGCACTAACATTATCATTGTTGAAGAAATATTTGCTATCAAGGAGAAATAATCCATTCAGAACATCAAAAAGGTTTTCTATAGTTTTTAAACCTCCCTTAGATTGAGATTCAGTCCATGATTTGATTTGAACAACAATAGTTTTATGAAACAATGAAGAAACCTTTGATTTACCAGTCTAAGCACGACTTGAGAATATTCTACTAAAAATTCTCTTTGCACACTCCACCATGTGATGTGATTCCTTTTACAAATGTTTCTAAACCCCTTCACAAAGATATATCCAATTTTTTTGAGATATTTGGTCAGATAAATATCTCTATTCGAACAAATTTGTCTTATCAAAACCCTAGATCATGGTATGGGACTGTATGGTACTCAAGAGCACAAAAAACTTGATAATTTCTTCAATATTTAATGAAATTTTAAAATTTAGATTTGTACGGATTTATGAAACTATTATCTACCTTCTCTATACCATATTCACATTTGATAGTACTTCATGTGCTCCCAAAAATTTATTTTTACATGCTACAATGTTAATTTACACAATGCAATATTGAGTATGATATTCATTTTGCTTGATGTAGGGAATAATTTTAAGAGATTTGATTTGAGACTTAGCTAAATCCTACCAAGTATTTGCATTGAATTCTGTAAGAATACTCCTTCACCCTTGTTGTTGACAACACAATCTTGCATACCGGAACTTGGCAGAATGAGCCTTCAAGAACTATGTTCTCAAGAAAGTGAGCCAACCAACCAAAACATTTTCTCATGTTCTCCACTTTGTGATGTAATAATTGCATTATACTTTGTATAAAGTGAAAATGATGATTAAAATCCCTAACATGAAGATGAAACTATCATAACAGTGGCTTCATGAGGTGTTGAAGCAAGTGTCCTTGGTTTTACAGATCCATGATAGTATAAAATAAAGTGTGTTTACATATTTATCTTCAACAAGTAGTCATTGCAATTGATAAAAATCATTAATAAAGACATCCGGAAAGGGTCCGGCTCTAGTTGAGAAAATTCACTACGATGGCATCTTGTGCACACTCAAATCAGAGCACCCTTCAAGCAAAATCTATGACTTGAATAACTATATACACCTTCATGGAGGATGAATTTTGAAACACCTTATGATCCTAGAAAACATCATGAATGAATTGATAAAAAATATAAAAGTTATCAAACAAAATTTGGAGATCAAGTTCATCTTCTTTCTTTTATCGATTCGAGCACGATCACAGGAGGAAGAAAAACTACTTCACAAAAATGCTCATATCATTTCAATGAAAAGTCCAAATGAATTGAATTTTTTTGCACTAGATCAATCTTGGATTCCTCTTAAAAATTTAATTTTATGATTTATATGAAGGAAACACTATATTTTTTCATGACTGTTAAGAAGCCATCCAACTCAAAATGATCTTTTCAATAGACAAGTTTTGCAAAAACTTACACAACTTTCTCAATTGACCTCCTTGAGGGCATGAAAGTTTTCATAAAGCACAAGGAAATATTCGTCCATCATATCCCATGATTTTTTGATAAGGATAGCTCTAAAATTGTCCAGACATCTCATTTGCATACAAGAACACTGTTAGTTCTCAAGACCAACTTCTGTGCAATATAGAAACCTCGAATCCCGGGACCGAGCTGAGCCTAACTTTGGATAACACATGCTGTAAACACTCTCCCAAGGCTTCTAGTTCATATCACCTATAATTTAACCTCAAAGACTAACCACCTACCGAATGAGCTTATAACACCTAAAACTAACTTGGAACCTTCCTGAAGCCGCTTGAAACCACTATTATCTAAAATTACCCCCGGTTGTTTTGGATTTAACCAATTCAAAAATGGACTTAGCCATTTTTACAGGTTTGTGATAGTCAAACAGCCATCAAATTACACTTCCTAAAATCCCTAACCATTGGCATTCAAAAAATCCACATGGTCTAGCTTCATTAGCGGGCTATATTAAGAAAAGTTGACTGACGTTCAAATGCTGTCAAACTCAATGACAACATCAACGGGCTACGTGGCAAGAGATTAGTAGTTTGGCTTAGTTAGATAGGTTCGAAGACAAATGCTTAAGTTCAAACTGATAAAATTTCTAAGTCGTGGGACTAAACTGTAATTTATATTTCGTTGAATCTGAAAGTCAGAATACATAAAGCAAAACAAAGAGGACAAACTAACATCATTGAAAAGCAATTTTTTTCTAAGTCCTAGACTTAGAAACTATGATGTGAAGAGCTACGTGGTACCATTTCATTAGCTCACATTTCACAAATATGACAAATGCGAAGGCTCATCAAATCAGATCTAAACATGAAGAAAAAGAATGATAGGTTCTAACACTTGGGAAACTTGGAGCTTCCTTATTTTCTCACTTTTTGCGGTTGTCGGTGGGGTATCAAATAAAAAAATAACAACACGAAGGCATGGAGCATTTTTATTAGCTCACACTTCACAATTTTCAGAGATACTATTTAAGCTTTGACATCGCATTAAGGCATGGAGCTCTCCCATTGGATCACATTTCACAATTGTCAGCCGAGGAACAAATTGTGAAGAAACATGGTCGTTTCTTATTGGCTTGCATTTCTAGGGGTCTAACAAGGTATGTGATGTGAAAGAGCATGGATCATTTTCATTGGTTCACGTGTCACAGGGACCAAAAAAGGTAAAGGACAACCTAACATCTTGAAGGAACGTGGTGAAGTCCTATTGACCCTTATTTTCATAAAGGCAACCCACAAAAGGTAAAAAGATAAGGACAAATGGTGAGCAGAGAAGTAAAGCCCGATATTGTAACCCAATGAGGAGATGACACTTGGAAAAAAGAAAAGAAATCACACATGATAGAGGCCGATCCCAAAAATAATTGAAGGCTTTCACGTGTAAATTTCCCCGTGCCTCCATACATGCAAAACTTTAGATGGCCATATCTTTTGACCTCGAGCTCCAAATTAGACAAAATTTATATCACTAGAAATATATCATCGAGCTCTTCAATTTGGCATCATAAAAATATGATTTTGGTGGATTTTTTTGGGTGAAAATGGAAAACACATCTTTCGAGGCATAAGAGAGCTATTTTGGCATGCAATCAGTCTAATCAAGTCGCTTCACCACCAAACTTGATGAAGCATGGCTCTATTTGATTCTACAAGATGAAATATACTAGATGATGGACCTGTAAGGTTCCCATGTGCTTGAAAAATGTTTTAATGTGGTCTGATTGGTGGTTGGAAGTTAGAGAATCCATCCCTTCTCTCTTCTATGTCTTCTTTCTTTCTAGCTTAGGCTATATATAGAAGGGACTTTCATTTTGTTGGGAGGATAATTTGGGTAAAAACTGCTTTCATTTTGGTTTTGTGAATCTAATGTGCTGCATAACTTCATAGTGGAATCCTTACATGGTGATCTAGGCCTTTCATTTGTAAGAGTTTGAACTATGCATATCATGAAGCAATAGATGCAAGTTTGTGGATGTATCTTCCCTTGTTGTGTTTATTTGCATTATTCTTTCCTCTTCAATCTTATTGCAGGTGTAGTGTGTCTACTCTATGCTCTTGCAAGGTTCATTATTGTTGTGTTTCTTTGGAAATGTTGTTGTGAATGTTGTTGTTAGATTGTGGAGAACTATTATCACCCCTTCTAACCTACATTTTATTCCCATTTTCACACATTGGGGAGTTATTCTCATTCCCTTTTCTTGGTGCATCACCTCTGTAGTGTAGATTTATTTATTTTTCATGCTCCTTCTCTCTCCCTGATCCCTTGGAAATTATAAGATAGAGATATTTAGTATTTTTCTTTCATTAGAGTTATCTTACATTAGATTAGGAAGAGGAACCAACCTCTTCTGGAGTTCTATCTCAAGTAGCAAGTCCCACAGCTTGGAGATAGTACCCATGTTTCCTTATAATTCTTGGTCTTTCATGATCATATCTAGGGTGTAATTTTGAGCTCAAAAACCACCTTAAACCACCTTAAACCTCCGAGCATCATGAGATCAACCTGTATGCATGTTGTTGCACTCTCCCTTTTCCATCAATGCTATTGAAATCAATAAAAACAACCACCAATTCAATAGGGTGCAACAAGGATTCCATTGAAGTGTTCCAAGTGATGGTAGTGCTTGGAAGTTTCTCTGGAGATGTTAGAGTTTGATTAGCTCAAGGCCGGTTCTTGAGACCTAATGACAAGTTTAAGTAGTTTCAAAGAAGGAAGAAATTTGGGGTCTTGTGCCCTAAATTATAGGTTGACATGTGTTGTTTGAGTTTCCTCAAGATGTGATATTTCTAGTTATATGACACATATGTCATGAAGAGGTGTTTTGATATGAGAACCAACTTACATTTGAGGCATGTAAATCAAGTGCTTTGAGACCTAATTGGTTGATCTTGTCTCATGGAGTGAGTCATGCTAAAGATAAATGGATTATATTTTTCAAGCATGTATATTGTGTTTAGAGGTTGTTTATGATATGTTTGGAGCTTATGGAGTCATGATGGTGTTGCCTTATGCCTTGAAATTAAAAATTGTGACCATTGAAATGACTAGTGAATTGGGCCTAATTGAAGCATTGTATTGTTTAGGCTTATGCCGACCTAAAGGGTCATGTAATATCATTTGATTATGTTTTTATTGTTTCCTATTATGTTGTTTATGACTGAACTTGTATGGTCTAATGGTCCTTTTCCAACCTACATGGTTTTTTTGGTAAGTGTCATGTATAAAAATAAAAGTGAAACAAACATTTGAGTTAGTTGAGTGGAGAGTGTTGTGAGCGAGAAATAAAAAGGGTTCAAAGAGGCAAGAGGGCTCTAAGAATGCAATGAAGAGGTATGAGAAGTTGAAAAGGGCCGAGGAGTAGAATCTATAATGTCACTTGACCTAATCAATATTATTTGGTGCATTCATGAGAGAATAAGGAGAGAGAGCTGTTTGAGAAAGTTTTGAGTGAAGAGAGATGAAAGAGTGATCACAATCAGTTGGTTGAACAATAAAGAAATCAAGTAATATTCATATTTAGTTTGTTGAGGGGGTTCTTTATCATCTCGGGCATTGTATTCTCCTTTTAGAGTGGGTGTTGTACTAAATAGGGGTTGGTGCTCCTTGTGGGGTTGGTGCCTCACTAAAGTTGTAGGGGTTGGTGCTCCTTATGAAGTGGGTGCTTCACTAAAAAATTCCTTTATGTTGAGTAATATATGCAAAGGTTCAATGGGTTTTCTTCCCCTTGAGGGTTTCCCACTTTATATCTTGTGTTCATGTGTTCTCTCTTGCTTCATGTTCTTGTGGATGGTTGTTTCATGATTAATAAGCTCACATTGGTTAATGAATGTTGAATGGATGATTTAAATGATGTATGAAAGTTAAGATAACTGAAGTAAAAGTTTTTACAAGATTGATTCACCCCCTTTCTCAGTCATTGTGCTTCCAACAATTGGTATCGAGAAAGGTCCTTTTGAAGCAAGTGTAAATACTTAAAGGAGTCGTTCTTCTACTAGAAAAGAACCTATGTTTGATGGGATTAACTATGCATTTTGGAGTATTAGGATGAGGAATTACATAATTTGTTTAGGATATGATATTTTTCATTCGGATAGATGGGTATAATGTTCCTCGACTCTAACAGATGCAATAGGTAAGAAAGCTAGCAATGATAATTCTAAAGCCATGAATGCTATTGTGTGTGGTTTAGGAGAATCAAAACTTGTCAAAGTGATGCATTTTACTTCTGCTAAGGCCATGTGGGAAAATCTTAAGGTAATCTATGAAGGTGAATCTAAGGTGAAGATGACTACGCTCCAAATTTATAGAATTCGTTTGAAAGTATGAAGATGAAGGAAGAAGAAGAAATCGCTACATGCCTTCTCATAGTAGATCAAGTGGTAAATATTATCGAGGATTATGAGAAGAAGTGAAAGAAGTTGTGGTGGTGAAAAATGTGTTGAGATCAATCATTCCCGAGTTTAATGCTAAAGTTGCAGCCATTGAAGAAGCTAATAATTTGAGTACCATGTTGATGGATGAGCTCCATGGTATTTTGATAGCCTACGAGATGAGGACCATTGATATAAAACCTATCAAGGAGGTTAAATTTAAAGATGAGAAGAAGTCAAAAGGTAATAATATCACTAATTATGATGCTCCTGATATTGATGATGATGAATTGATTGCTATTTTTTCTAGGAAGTTGAAGACTAGTTTAGGTAAGTATAATGGTAAATTTCCATTAAAATGTTTTAACTGTGTAAGATTTGAAATTTTTATAATAAGTTACCTCACATGCATGAGGATGAGAGTGATGAAGAAGCTGAGGAATATCATGATGAAGATAAGTAATCCAATAATTATAGCAAAAGAAAGAAAAACTTAAAACTATGCAAGGAAAGAAGAAGTTTTCTAAGAACAATAAAATCCTCTATACTAAAGAAGATAAAAATTCTTCTAATTACAATGATAGTAACACTTTTGAGAGTGAGGATGTAGTTTTCAAGATTGATACTTTTGGTACCTATTCATGAAAAAGAAGCCCTTTTCTCTAGAGAAGAAGATTCCATGATTTATGGTGATGTATGGGATTTAGATGAAGAAGAGGAAGATATTGAATTCAAGGTAGAATATGAAAATTCCCTACAGGAGATAAACCTTTAAAATAAGCGAGAATCAGAAAATGAAACCATAAAATAAGGACTATGAAGAACAAATTAGTCTCATAGAAAGAAGACTGGTTAAGGATGTTAAAGAGTATGAAGAAATCAATAAGCAACTAAAATATCAACTTGAAATGAGCACAAAAATCTAGAACCAAAGGAAAAGGAATGCACCAAGTTATGCAAAAATTTGGAAACTTAAATTGGGATGCTCAAAACTAGTCTCAAGGAAAAGGAGGATGAGTGCATCAAGTTCAAGTATGGATATGGATTCCTTATAGTCAAAGATATATCTAGTCTCAAACAAGATAAATATGTACTAAATAATTGAGAATAAGACACATGATCTTGATTATTTGTTGAACATTCAAATATCCTCTAGTGAAAAATATAGTTTGGACTTCAAGGAATAAATTAAAACATCTTGAGCCAAGTCAAGGACCTGTTGAATCTAAGGAGGATATAAAGGTTCACAAGAATGTCATAAGACAACCTAATGTAATGAGGTTCTCAAGTAAGTTTAATGGTTATTATTACTCATGCAACATTTTTGGTCATAGAGCTAGGGAATGTAGAAGGACAATCAAGAATGATTATCCATGGAGAAATGGTAGAAATGACCATTCATATCAGTCAAGAGACAACACTTGCTATAATTTCCATGAGAAGGGTCACATTGCTAGATATTGTCATCATGAGTCATCTAGATAGAATTAGAGATATGAAGGTAAGAATCATGTTGTTTGTTTTAATTGTAACTATGTTGGGCATATTGCTAGATACTTTTAATGGAGATATGAATCCCCTAGAGGTAAGAATCCTATTATTTTCTTCAATTGTAACAATGTTGGACATATTGTAAGATATTGTAGATGGAGGAAGAATAACTATGAGAGGAAGGCATATGTAAGGTCTAACCATGTTGAGAAAGAAAAGGAAGAACCTAAAGTAGCTTTCTCTAGCCATGATGAGCCTACTTGATCAATAGAGATTGTTTTATTTTGAATAACCTCAAGAAATCCTTCTATCAACACAAGAATACTACCAGGTGGATGATGGAGAGATGAAGACACAACAACTAAGGAAGTGGACTCTTAAGTATGGTGACTTGTCCCATGAGGAGAAGGGTGTTTGGTATTGTTGAACATATCTAATTGTATGGAGTGCCTCCACTAGGCTTCATGGAGACATCTCTTTGTTAATAAAAACATGATGAACCCTTGACATACCCTTGTATCAAAGAGGTAGGGATTTGAAGCTCAAAAGAATGGAAAGTTGATTCTATCTTGACTGGTACAAAAATATGTGAATTTTCTATGTGATTGTGTTTTGAATCTGAAGTAGTTCTGTGAGATGGTGATTGGTATTGATTAACTAAACTATGTATTTTAGAATTACTCTTAATATTACAGTAATGAAATAACTATTATAAACTAAAATGTAAATGCTAGCTAATTAATTTGATATTTAAATAAAATAAGGTAATTCGAAAAAGGAGGGATAAAGTACTAACCTGAAAATGACTTACCTCACTATGATTCAAGACCAAACATGATGATGTGTGGATGAAATAGAGTATGATGGTACAACCCAAGAAATTACAAAAGATGAAGATTTAACCAAACTGGGTGCCAGAAAGGATCAAGGCACATGTGGGTGCCCTAGTCTCTAGTGTAGGTGCTTTGGTCTACGAACAACTCAATACCTAGATCTCGTAAGTGTCGCTTATATCTTTGCGAATGTATCAATATTTGTCACATGATTATCACAGTAACTTCATTGATGACACCATAAACCTATAATGAAGATTCACCTACAAAACCCCATATAAAGCATCAAACTCCTAAAAATAAAGATGCATATGAAGGTTCGAATGACCTTAGCAACCACAATGGTGGACTTATAACTAAGCACTGCACTACATTCCATAACCAATGTAGTTTTGTGTGCTTGTGTGTGAAATTGTGTTCCTAGGGTGCCCTAACATCAATGACACAAAGATAATGGGAAATATCTAGATATAATGAAAAATAGTGAATGAAATAGAATAGAAATCCCTTTCCTATATAATGTGTGTGATGCAATGATGTCTCAAATGTAGTCCCTTTCTTAGTAGATAGATAACCCTTGTTGGCGATAGTCCGCCCATAATATAGTAAGTATGTTGTGTTTATATTGGAATCTCTTGCTCAAATTTTGACACTACTTGACTGACATGCTATGCTAACTAGTGTTTAGGGAATGAGAGAGAAAATTACAAAGACCGACCTCAAAATTATAAATTAGATGCAGATGCGAAGTGCTTCTAGGACCAGGGGCACCTAAAATAAGGATGGGCACCTATGGGTGCCACAATTTTACCCTAAGTACCTAGTAAAAGAATAGAGATGAAAAATGACACCTAAGACTCCCTAGAGATGACCAAAAATGTACAAACAACTAATGAGTGTGTAATAAAAATGATGAAGAGGACCAAATAATCAACAACAAGACAAGGGGATGGGTCATTAGTGAATAATTTTCTTATGCAAGATGCATATATAAAACAACGTACTTTGTGGTATAATTATAATAAGTGCGTGATTATGTGATTACAGGTATGATCTTGTGATATTTCAAGTATAACATGAAGATATAAGTTGGATATAGGGACTACAAAAGTTGATTATCAATTCTAGGAGGCAGGGGCATCATGTGACATGCTTGAGAAGTATGGATTTCAAGTTGCAAAGACTATAACAAGGTTTGTATGTTTTTGGTTTGCTCAAGAAGTTATACATTATTTTAGGGGAGAAATGATAATTTTAAGGTCTGAAGAAGATGTTTTCACTTTGAGGATGAGTAGATAGATGAGACAAACCTATTATAGAAGGTACATAAGGTTATAAATATCATGATCCAAGGGGATACAATTCCATGTTTGGCATCGGACAAGTGAAGAAGAGCCTCTTTCATTTGAATGATGACTTGATTAGACCATCAAATTCATGAAGGGATGTTGCTTCATATATGATTCAAGGTATGCATTTGATTATAGTTAGAAAGCCTATGAAGATATTGTATGGAGATATGTAGGTGGTCTAAGTGAACAAGTGGATTCAAGGTATGTTGCATTTCTTTCAATCATGATTAGATATGTTGAACAATAATTATATGGAGCAAGTTGTGTATATTTAAGATGTGTCTAAGACGTTATTTAGGTTTGTATTTTCTATGTGAAATATGAATTTTGACAAAGTGGATTTAGATGAATGTATTTGGAATGAAAAGGTTGTTATAAGCTAAGAGAATGTTTATGAGATTATTATATACTTGTGTACAAGGTTGAAAGTTCATCATTTGGAGGATAGTGTTATGTCCTAGTAAATCTATGAAGAAATAAGAGGTGTGTCATGATATAGTGGCTAAGAAAGGAAGGATGATCATGAAGGAAATCAAAATGGCATCTTTTATGTACTTCATTAGTTCCAAGCAGTTGTGAATGCGTGCATCATTCCAAGGGGAGAAATTCAAATGAGTAATCTTCTCTAAGGAGTTGTGAAAAGTGTTAGGGGAGCTAGTATACTAGCTTCTTGTACGATAAGAGGACTAGAAAGGATGTTTACAACTGGTGAGAAGTCATAATGAGGTATGTATTTGCTCAAGGGAACTTATAAGTATGGTTTATGCATTGTTGATGTTGTTTTCTTGTCAAGTTGTTGTAGGATACTTTTTCATAGATGTCAAAGGGGGAGAGTGATATCAAAACAAGAAGATAGAGTGTCCTAAAGGTGCTTGCATTTTTGGTTGCCATCATTTTTTTGAATATGGTTGCCATTAATGAAAAAGGGGAGATTGTTGGACATGTGTCATGTTGTTTTCATTGATGTCAAGTAAAATTGATGTCAAAGGGTTTCTTGGTGTGCATAGGTGAGTGCATGATGTTGTCATTGATGATCATTGATTTCAAATAAGGTGAAATGAGTGAAGGTTGATTGGTAGTGAGGTGTTTTGGTGTCATGAAGTGTTGTAGTGGCATGGTGTCTAGGAGTGAGTACGTGTTCTTGATGCATTATTGCAAGAAAGGTGTTGTGTGGAATAGTGTGTGAGATCCATAGGTTATATGAGGTTTATATGGTGTCTAATAGGTTTAGGAAGTTGTGTTAGGAATTTTTTTAGTGGCGAATATTTGTAATATGGAAAAAATTCCATTTTTAGGAAAATATTAAAAGGTGATTTTTTCAAAACAGGTCAGTGTCCTATTTGCCTAAAATTTACAATTTTTTTTGGGTCAGGTTTTCCTACCCTTGAAAAAATATCCTATATAAACCTAGGTGATTCACTAGATAGTATTCTAGTAACTACTAGCTTATTGAGGTATCAACATATCAAGTACTGTGAACTTGCAAACTCAAAGCACCATTACACAAAGTGCATATTAGCTTTGTAGTCATGTAAAAATCCTAAACCATTAATGTGTGACAAGTGATATTTACTGACGAGTGACAAGGTCTATCTGTTGAGGTGTGACAAGTGTTATTTATTGACATGCGACAAGGTTTTTCTCATTGATGCACGACAAGAGTTTCCAACTAATGTACGATAAATTTATTCTCGCTATGAGTGACAAGGTTATTTTGCTAATGCATGACAAGGTTATATTGCTGACGTGTGACAAGGTTCTTTTGTTGGTGCAAAATAAGGTTATTCTACCAACACACGATAAGGGTTAGGTGTTGACGTACGCCACTATTGTTGTTGATGCACGACACTCTTGTTGTTAACACACAACACAATACTGCTGACATATGACAGAGTGTTTATTAACACACGACAAAGGTTCAACTTTCTTGCTGTTTAGAACAATGGAAGCTGCTAGTGCTCAAAAGACCCAAAAAGTAACAAAAAAATCTCAAAAGTCCCTATTCAAGTATTTTGGAAATCCTGCTGCTACAAATACTGCAACCACCAACACCCATACAACTGCTACTGGAATCAATAAGAGTAGACACTGTGTGGAAGGTATTATCAAGTGGACATGCATTCTACACACAGATCAACAAAATGACACCTATGTTGATACTGTGCAGCGAGCTTGAAGATATTCCTATTGAGGTGCAACCAGGAGTGCATCAAGATATCTCAAATATAAATCTTTAGCAAAATGGAACAAAAAAATAAAATACAAATTATGGTTCATGAAAGAGGAAACTAGATGATTATGATATTCATCAAAATTATTCTCGTAAAAGTAAAACATTTAAAATGAACAAGAATATGTGGACAAATTGGGAGGACATACAAGCTCAAGTGGGCTACTCAATTTTCTTTTATCAAACCCGTATAGCCAATTAATTTAGAATATATCCCATTTGAACGTACATGTACAATATGTAGGTGGAAATTGGGAAAGCAACATAAATGAAACTCAAGTCGACATAATTAAAAAACATTGTGGAAAACAATATTTAACTATAACGGGGGATGATGGCCGAGAAAATAAAAACACATAGGTGGAAAACTAAAAATAATTCATGAATGTTAAATACATAGTAGAGTATGAAGCAGTACACAAAATAAACAAACATCTCATGGAAAAGGGTGGAACGATCACATTGCAAATTGGTAAGATGAATCAATCAAATTCGCATGCTAAAATCATACAATTCTCTACTTTATTCCACATCCTTAAGAAAGGAAGCTCGATTTTAGATTTACTTGATTTCAAAGTTTTTATGAATATAATGGAATGCACAATGTTTCTCGAGTCTCATTGGTCGACAATAGTGTATGGGAAATTTCTAAATGCCTTGCAATGATAGAGAAGGAAGATTTGAAAGACAATGTAAAAAATGCAAAGTTTATCTCTCTATCAATTGATGAAGTAACAACAGTTGAAAACACCGCATGGGTATGTATCCACATTTATACTTTAGAAAATCATATAAGGACACCACATCTATTGGGTGTATAGAAAATGGTTGAAAATTGCAATGCTGAAAACCTATATAAAATAGTTGTTTCTCATTTGAAAGATATTACTAGCATGACTGATTATGAAATTGCTACGAAGTCGGTATGCATTGGAATAGATGGTGCATCACCATGCAGGTCACCGTATTAGGTCATGTGTGTATGATTGTAAAAAAATGGCCCCTTATATGCTAGCAATTCACTATATGGATCACAAAATGAATTTAACATATAAAATGGTTAGAAACTATGAAAATATTGCTAAAGTAGACGACCTTATGAGAGAACTACATGCCTATATGGCAAGCAACCTAAAGAAATTTCTTGAGTTTCAAAAATTTTCAATTGGAATTATAGATGGAAAAAAACTTCTCAAGGATATTAAGACAAGATTGATTTCTTTATATGAGCCTCGCATACAAAATTCACAAGGAGTATCCATCATTGGTTGGTTTCATGCATAAATATCATCATGATGTTGATAGGGTGAGGGACTTGTTGTTATGTTTAAATAATTTGGAAACATTACTTACATTGGTTGAAATTCTTCCAATGTTAAAGGATATCAATACATTGATGAAGCATACATAGGAGAGATGAATCTATATTTTTGATTTTATACGGATGAGAAAAATGGTATGTCAAAGTCTTGATGTCTTGTACACTTCCCAAAATAGTTTTGATACACTTGTTTTCAATAATTGAAATTTTTTATTTGAGCTTAAGAATCCTAGTTATTATTTGAGATTCAATATCCATGATCACCTTTGTATTAATGTTAATGGAAGAGAGATACCACTGCACATTTTGTAAAAACGTCAAGATATTATAGGATCAAAAAGAGAAGAAGTTCCTGTGACACATAATATGTTTGATTCTGTAACAATTGAAACAAGAATAAAAATTAGAATTTTTTTAGAATCCTTATCATGAGAAATTAGAGAATGCTTCAACAAAGATAAAATTCTTGAAGCAATGGGTGTGATGAATCCAAAATTTTGGAATATTGAAGGTGTTCATGCATATTTTATAAGTACTAAGCTTTTCCATAAATCCATGGGTATAATAATGGATCATCTCACCAAGAAGTTAGAGGTAAAGGGCATACAAATCAAATGTATACTAAATATTGATTTAATAAAATCTCAATCAACTAATTTTACAACGATAATGAGGACCTAGTATAAATTAGACGAACCTTCCAAGAGTGGTGTTACTTATAAGGCTTTAGCAAAGAATCTACCAAAGTAGTGTGTCACAGAAGACATTAGAATATATTTTTGACTATATGAGTTGTGCCAAAAAATGATTTTGGGATCTATGGAGGACGAAATGGTTTTTCAAAGGCTTTATCTTTTATAAAATCTAAATTGAGAAACAGTTGGATAAAAATGTCAAAAGTCGCATGAGGCGTTATGTTTCTTTCTACTCCTTGAAACCTTTCCTTTTGACAGAGCAATTGCGAATTGGAATTACCTTTCCGAAAGAAGAGGTGTAAATAATACAACTACAAGTACAAATGTTCTCAACAATCGGACTAGAATTAGTGCGTCGTCAAACTCGTAGATGCAAATATCGACTATGAATAAGTTATTGATAATGGATTGTTTCAGCTTTACTTAGGTATCACCTTGACCTTACTTTTATTGTTTTTCACCTTATATTTTAACTATTGTTATTTATTCAATTTCATATTAATAGATTCAAATATAAAAGTTTATAATTAGAAGTAGCACAATTGTAACTCTACAAATGAAAGTATTGACTATGAGGATGCTTATTAACATATTTTGTTTCAACTCTAATTATAATTTAAGATGTGATGATATATATATTTACATTTATTTAAACACAAGTATTTATAAAAATATGTTTTATTTAATTGGTATTTTGGATTTTTCAAATTACTTTGATGTTGTGTTTGTGACATGCATTTGTCGAATACTAATTTTCAAGGCCTTCAAAGTTTAGATCTACATATTCTGCCACTCTTAGTCTCTTCTTCTAACCTTCTATTTGATCTTCTCTAGTCACCATCAAATGGGTATTGCATTCTTGACACTTATGTCACCTTAGACATGCACAGTTCTTGTTTGCTTTAATTTTATTTAATGTTTCTATTTATTCCTTCATCTTCTCAATTAATATTTCATATTTTCTTTATCGAAAACATGTGTTGACATCCATTTGAGGAAGCGTTCACTTCTCAGACCGACATTATCAAGAAAATCACTCATTTATATACTAATCCATTTTTCGTGTTGAGTTCTCTAGATTCGAAGGTCGTCTAGTTCACTACGAAGGATGATTTCTCATTTTCCTTCCATATGCTTTGTCACCCATCTAGAAGACAAGAGGTACCTTAAACCCAATCATAACTGGATTTTTAACAATTATGTTTAATTTATTTTGGTATTTGCAAAATTATTTAATGTAGCATTTGAAATTTGTGGCATGCATATTTGGAATACTATTTTTTAAATATCGTAATTAGACGTAAATAACTAAACTTTCAACATTAAAGAAAATGCATTCCATGAGATTTTGAGAAGAAACTGAAACATGTAATTAGAGGTAATGTGAAGAAACTTGTTATAGAGGTAATGTGAAGAAACCTGTTACAGAGTTCAAATTTTACAAGTAGAGAGATGAAGAGAATCATTACATGAAATATTGAATGTACTCAGGTCATGTGAAATCATAAATGAGTGCGTCAAATTACATGTAAAAATTGATATTCCCAAAAACATCACATTTACAAGTAGAGAGAAGAAGATTTTGAGAAGGTTTAAATGTGAAGAAACCTGATACAAAGTTCAAATTTTACAAGTAGATAGAAGAAGATTTTCAGAAGGTTTAAATGTGAAGAAACCTGATACAGAGTTCAAATTTTACAAGTAGAGAGAAGAAGATTTTACTTGTATTAAGATGTCACTATCATACCACATTCTAAATTTTCTTAAAACATAATCGTTTAAATCCATTATCATCATCCATGATTGTGTTAGTAGCTACATCTATGTCCAAATAAAATTCATCATCATCCATATCTACTCTAATGTCATCATCCACATCTAATGTCATCATCCACATCTAATGTTATCATCATTACAAGTAGAGAGAAGAAGATTTTGTTGTATTAACTAGAAGAGAAATAATAATGCCTAATGTTTAAATCCATTATCATCATCCATGAATCATGATTATCATCATTACCATCTATCACTATTATATTCATAACCATCAAATCCATATCAAACATAAACAAGATATACAATCTAGAATTTCTATATATAATATATAACAAGATATAAAAATCTAGATTACAACATAATACGTGTAAAAAATGAGATTTCATGAAAAGTAAAACCATTGCAACATATATTCAACTTCAAAAATTCTTCAAATTAAACAAATATTCAAGTTTCATTCTTTAATATATAATATATTTCAAATTTCAACTTCTTAAGTTCCCCACCCACCGGACTAGTCACTATTTGCTCAATCATTAACAAGTTCCCGCATCCATCGACACTTTCCTTTTGAGTTTTAGTAGTGACTTCGTGCCACTTTCCCCGATGGCTTACCCTCCTAAATTGTTTGATTCAATAAATCCAAAACTAACAAGATCCTCCACAACAATGTATAGATTATTTACGATTGCCTCTTCTTCCTTTGTAGCATCTCCATGGGATGCCAAAGAAGGATCTACAACTACCTTTTCCTTGAATAAATATCTGGGTCGAAGCCATTCTCTTTAATTATCCGCTTAAGTTTATTGTTTTGTTTTTAAACCAAAAAAATATTTTCCTTCATCTTCGTTGATGCGGGTAAATTGTTCTTAGTGGTTTCTAAGTGAACTTGGAATGCCTTTGCTTGACTCTTTAAGTTTTCATATTTCAATTGCAACAAAATCACTAAGATCAATTAAACATATTCCTAAAATAAGAAATTAATAAAAAATATTATTTCAAATTGATAATACTTACAATAGCTCTATCTCTTTCTGCATTTGTAATTTCCACCAAACATTTGTCCTTTGACCATTTGTTGAGATAGACTGGGATTCAACACTAATATTTTCAAATTTATTAAATTTCTTATCTAAAACATTGTCGTTATAACTATTATTATATGTGATAGTTCCACCTTTTTCTTGGATGAGTAAGGCATCCATCTTGGGAGGTTGATTTTGGTTTGCAACATATAAAATGTCCCTTTGCCAATGGTTATCATTATGACTTATTATCTTGTTGATTAAAACTTTCGCCATTCACTCCCATTCTATGAGTTGACTTATATGAGGCATACTAAAATATTTTACACGGCTTCGCAATCATAACCAATCAAGCTCTCCAAAGGAAATGATGACAATTGTTCACTATTTGTATCTAAAGAGGATGCTTCGGTGGAGAGGTATGGGAGCTTTCGGGTCGAGAAATGTCTGCTACCTCTTTTTTCCTCTGGGTGCCTTGATCCTATTTGTGATAAAATAAAATAATATTAAAATTGTATGTGATAAAAATTAAAAAGAGATGAAAAATTGAAATGTATTAATGTTAAATAAATTACATCAAAATGGAAATATACCTATGGGCCTTGAATCATATCACGTGTGTTAAAAAACCTATTGAGTCATTGTTATCAATGCCCAAATAATATTCATCTAAATTTATTTGATTTAAAACCGATTGACCCGTTGCAGTTGGGCAAGCCACCGAAAGAGAGGGTAAGAATTGGAAATGAAGAGGGAATGTTCAATGTCCCACTAGGGGCCAAAATTGACATCATGCATTTACCAATGGTCTTTTTACCTGAACCTCTTATGGGAATTTTGAATCGTAATGATGTTGTTGGTGGAGGACATGGTGGTGGTACTATTTGAATAGATGATGGACTACTATGTACTGTAAAGTCTAAGAAAAAAATAATTACTAACTTATATGAAAAATATTAAAAACTACACAAAAGCAATAAAGTTATACCTTGTTGAGGGGAAACTTGTTCTTGTACTAGAGGTGGCGTGTGTCGGAGTTTGAATTGATTGTGTTCGAGCTATAGGTGATAATTATGATGGAGTAGGGAGTTCTAATTGCTTCGATTGAGAATCAAAAATTTCACACAATTGGAATGAGTGAGAGGGTGATGCTTGTTGAGAAACATGCGATAGTCCAAAGTCCCTACAAGTACAAAATCTGCATGTCAATTCAATATGGTAAATGGTAAATGGTAAATAGAAAATACTAAATGGTAAGTGTAAAAAAACCTATATTGAATGTTAAGGGTATTACGTCTCTATTGTTTAACTAACACAACCACTTGGGGTTAGGTGATGAGTGAGCTTCCATTTTAGATTGGGAATCTCCCAACCCCTCAACGTGTTGTTGGCCTCTTCCTCTTGATGCTGACTATTTTTGTGGAAGGGCCTCTAAAAATCTTGTTTGCATAGGGTAAAGATTCAATCAGAAGTACATTATGTTAGTAGAGAGAAGAGGATTTTTCACACAAGTGAAAAATCAAGACAATAACCTTACTAATGTCAAAATATAAACTATTAACATATTGTTATTCAAATGGAATTGAAAAATTCTTCATTTTGTCGTTCGTGCAAGTGGGAGTTGGTTTACCTTTTAAATTAAAATATGCCTTGTAATAAAGACCAAGGAGATATTTAGTGGAATGAATAACTGGTTTTTCAACAAGTCTTGCATTTGTAATGTTAGCTTTTATCTTATTAGATAAAAATGTGCACCAATCAAATTTTTTTCTTTTTGATCGATGCAAGAATGTATGCAATATCCCAATTTGGAATATTAGTTTGCTTGACCTTGCAAAACAATTATGGCTTGAAAAAAGAAATCATGGAAGCAAGAAAGTGGTGTGCGATTCCTTGCATATCTACTCCTCATCTTAAATTGTTGACACGAGTTTAAAAAAGTCTTTAGAATTAATATTGTTGGCTTGAAAATCATTTGATGGGCGATCGTGGGGAAATAGGCCAACAGTGTGTAGGGCATATCCCCTCTTTGAGACAACAAAGTGAAACTGGTTTATTGCTATTCTACCAATGAGGAAACCTATGCAAGTCTTACAATATTCTACCTTCATGGGGTTTGGGATCTCATCCCAGTAGAGGTAGTTCCAAATGACGAATGGAAATGTGAGAGGGGAGGAATGGAGGAAGGATAGATCTGAAGGGAGAAAAGAAATGAATTCCAAGATAGAAAGGTCAGAAGGTTTATGCTTTGGGCTGGTAGTAAACAGAGCCAAACTTACTTGCATAAACAAATAAAGCAATACTGATGAACAAATGACAAAGGCAAGAAAGAATCCAACAGAATAGAAACACAGATCTAACTTAAGAGAGATCTAATGCACATAACACATAAATTCAGCACAAAGTCTCAATGTATGTATTAATATTTTCTTCTGTTACAAGAAAGTACAAAGTCTTTCTCTCCTCACTTCTATTTTTCATACAAAATTGTCCACCCGGAATACAACAAGTATTCCAGTATTTATAGAAGGAGGAGGAGAAAGAAGACAAAAAGAAGCCAACCACTTATTTACAAAATATCTAAAAGTCAAAAGTTGACTTTGGGGCAATTTTTAGGATGACAACATCCCATGGTGCAACATGGATGATGTCATCGCGTGTGCCAACATGCTTTTAAATATTTTACAAAAATGGAAAATCCATCCCGGAGGAAGCTATTCATCATCGTCTCTCGGCTCGAACTTAGCTTCTGGCTGAGGCTCAGGGGAGTCGATATGACACTGTGCCCAATACTCTATAAACTTGCTGGTTATTTTTTGAAGTTGATATTGATCAGGACCTTTGAAATGGTCGTGAATTACTTCACAAGTTTCTTTCTCATTTTTTAGCTTGTTGGGAAAATCAGCGTACTCTTCGTTTGCATCGATCAAAGAGCCGATAAAGTCACGATAGGCTAAGAGGTTGTTGATGGACTCTCGATCGAAAGTGACCTCTTACTGCAAGACCTTGAGAGACAATAGCCTTGAAGCATTAGAACGTGTCATCTACTTCTCTTAATTTATAGGAGGCATTGAGCAGTCTAGGAGACATCTTCAAAACTACTTTCTCCATGTTGTGTAGTGCATCCAAGGCTTCTTCCTTGAATTTGTCGATTCTTTCTAGGATGAATTCCATTTGATCAACCCGGTAATCTAAAGTAGTGAGAGCTTTATAATGTGCCCATGGGTGATCGATAACGCCGACCTTTAACAGGTCATCAGCCAAATAGTTGACCATTGTCTGGAATGTTCCTTGCTGCAACTTAGCGTTATCCAATTCCTCAGAAAGGGAGCTCACTACTGCTTGTAGCTCTTTATTTCTCGAGTTATATCTTGGTGCAAGCAACATGAACCTACCAATTATCACCTGACCATCCTAGAGGATCTTCTCAATCCAGGATGACACAACTATACCTTGTTCAACAATCTTTATGTATTCATCTATTTTCTCTTGGCTGGGAGCTTGAACAGGTTCTGCAGTAGTTATTAAGGAGCTTTGCCCATTTTTTGCAAAGCTTGGAGGAGATGTTTGTTCTATTCTTTGAGCACTCTCTTCTCCTCTTTGGCCTCTTGTAGCTTCTTGCAGAGGGCATCTATAGCTGACAAGGCTTCTCCTTGCAGGCTTTTGGATGATGTTCCCATTGTGACTTGAGTCACTGTGAAGTCTGTAGGAGACAGATCTTCTTTCTTCTTTATGGGATCTAGATAGGCTATCTCCATGACCCTTTCTCCTGAGGCACTTTTTGAGAAGTGAGTTAATGCTTTTTGCTTCTTGGGTCCCTTTGACGGAATGATGGAGAAGTCCATAGCTACAATGGGGAATTTCCTCTTGTTTGACTCGTGGTCGAGATCCAATCCTGGGACATAGGGATCGGGATCGGAAGAAAAAGAGGAAACAGGGGGTGAAAGGGGGGAGCAAATGTAGTGGGACTCGGGAAGAAAGTGGAAACACTTGGTGGTGGCATGGATAAAGAGTCCAATGCACTAGTGCTCACAAGGCTTAGAGTCACTACAGGGGAAGAGAAGGACATGGAGATGGAAGGGATCTATGACAAGATGGAGGAAACGCTGAGGAAAGATCCGTGAGAGAGGAGAAGATGGAAGAGGTGGGAGATGGAAGGGAGGAAGATGGAGGAGAAGACATAACCAAAGGAGTGGTTACTTGAGTGATTGGAGGAGGAGGGGGAGTAGAAGAGGGAATGGCAGTCACCTCCACAGTTGTAGTTGTGACAACATCTTGAGTGGATGTGTCTATTAGAACATCTCTGCTTCTTCTTTTCCTGGGGACACTAAGTCCACTATTTTCTCTCGAAGCAGAAGGAGGGCTATTAGGAGCTTTCTCATGTTTTCTTGGCTCTCCAAATTTATCTTTTCCTTTTCCCTTTGGAAAGTGATCTAGCTTTGGAGGTGCACTTCCTAAAGGGGAAGTAGTAAAATCCACTCCGAGGTAGATGAGACCATTTTGTTTGCACCAATGCTTGGTGTGTTGTAATGTGGATGGACCCTTTCTTCTACGGTCCCGGGTGCCTTGGTCCTATCGATACTTGCAAATAACCAATCTTCCCCATCCATGTTAATGTAAACCCGATTAATTTCCCGATCGCTTTCTTGGAAATATTTTGCGATGATGGAAACTCCATAGTGGATGATCTCTACTAGTGCCAGCCAGGAGTGATCCTTTTACCTAATTTCAACTTCGTGGTTCATGTCTATCCATATGTGCTTGATCTCTGGGACATGGATGGGATCGATATTTGTCTTGGGGAGGAAAATCTAGTAGTCAAAGGTTGGCCTTCCCGGGAAATCATGCTTCAGGTTGAGTAATTCCAGCTCTACATACATCTCATGGGCTTTACTCTGCGAGGTGCAAGTGTATCTACCAACTATGAGGGGGAAAGGAGTTCACTCTTTCTTCCTTTTCATACATTTCTCATGATATGTAATCAGCTACCTTGACAGCTCCAGAAGGATCAGCTTGGGCCCTGCATACCTTGAAAGCTTTGTTGTCTCACCCAAGAAGTTGGAAGCTCTGAGATATGTGAAGGTGGGGAATTATGTAAAAAAGTCCCCACACTTCTTCATTGTAGTGATCACGCTCGTGTTGGTCCGACCATGTGTCATGTTTGGCCTCAATAGGTAGATGATGCCATAGAAGAAGGCGTCATTGATTTTGTTAAACTGGGTGATACTGTTCTTGAGCCTTAGCTCTAGGTAGTATTCATATATCTTGACCTGAGGCCATACCCAATTTGAATCAATCCTGGGTATTCTCTCTCTGAGGCAGTGACATATACGACATAGGAGTTCATATAGAACCTCCCAGTCATTAAAATCTATTAGAGTTGCTACGAGATAGTATCACTGATAATCTCTCCCAGTCAAAAACATTGCTCAGGCACATTCTTGCTCATGGTCTCTAAGTACCTGAGCATCCATTTGTGAAAGTAGTGGGCATTAGGAAGCCCGAATACTTTGCTGAGGAAAGTGATGGTATCACTTAGCTCCTCTAAGAAGTCACTATGGTGGATGGTCTACAGCCATCTGCTCACCACCTTTTTGTTCTTCAGGTAAACCTCATTCATCATCTACATGCACTTGTCCTCATTATCGGTCCAAGTCTTTATGCAGTCTTCCGGCTTACCACCACATACTACCTATGGTGGGGGATGCCCAACATGATTTCAAAGTGGCGGGTAGTGAGGTTGATGATTACCTTGCCTTCCTTGTCCTCGACACACCTTGTGTCCTTGTTATAGCATCGAGCCACCAACATGATGAACTCGTTATTGATAGCACTTACTGGAAGACCTATTGCAAAATGTAGCCCACTGCCTACCAATTTGTCCATCCATGGGCTACCGGTAACTTATTTGGTTCTGGCCTAAATCATCCATATCTATGTGTCCAAGCTCTGAGTCTCTGATGTTGAGACTGCATTCTGCAAGTGAGTTAGGCATCCTGACCCTCTGATATTTGTATTTCATTTCTTGCTCTATCAACTTAGTTTTACCTTTAGACTTGGTTGGCTTCTTACTCAATGAAGACATAAGTGCACTCGAGGATTGTTGTGGCTCTGCAAGAAGAATCAAAGAGGTCCAACATAGGAGAGCCATGTCAACCATCATGTTATCCATAGTTTAAAGCTTGCAAAATGAAAAATGATCAATTTATAAGCCTTTGGGTGCAAGGCGCAACTTCACTACAGGCTGCAGAGGCTTGAATTAGTAAGGCACACTTTTAAGAAGTGTTACATGGGAGAAGGCAATACCAAAATGGTGCAGGGCATGGATTTTCTTGATGTCACATGCGTTCAGGGCACGTCAAGGAACAAATGTGGAAGTTGTTGCATGCTCTTTTAGGTGCACCTATGCGCATTGGCAAGAGATGTCGCATAGAGGTTAGGCATGCCAAGGTTTTGGCTTGCACAGCACGGGTTTGGTTTACACAACATATAATGTTATTGTTACTGCATTGGCGCCAGCGCCTGCACCTTTTGAGAATTCACTATGTGTGTTTCCACTACGTGGAAAGGATTCATGCAACATGGGCTTGAAGATGCGCTATGGCGCGAATGTGTTTAGTGTAGTATGAAGAAACAATGTGCACAAGGAAAACATGACTTTTTGGCCGATTTCAAGGATTTCTTGATTTTTTCTCTTTTGGCTTGGATTTTGATGGCAAGGAGGGAAATCCTAGCAAGGCAGGGAGTAGAGGAAAAATGGGTTGGAGCTCTTTCTAAGGTAGAGCCTTCCAGATTCGTAGATCTGGAAGGAGGGTTAAAACAGTTTGCAGTTAGGTTTGGGAATGTGTTATCTTTTTTAGATTTAATCCTTTTTAACACATAACACCTAATCACCTAACACAAAAACCACAAAAACAATAACAAGGATGGAGAAGCCACTTACCAGGGTATATATAATGATGAAGGACAGATGTGGGATCCACAAACACGAAAGGTGACACGCGGGGCTGATAGGAAAGCTGACAGGCATAGAGGAAAGAATTTTCTTGATTTTTAATATGTGAAAATGATAGGTTGAGTGCGCCTATATATAGAAAAATGTGCATTTATTGCGCCACCAACCACCTTTGGCGTAGTTGGTGGGATGTCGACATGGAGGAGATTGCACCTTGCGCAGTTTGAAGGTGTCGACACCACTTTTACAGATTGCTAGGGCACACTTAAGGAAGTTTCAACATGTTTGTCGGATGCGCCGAGGTGCACTTTTAGGTGGCGTAACATTTGGAGTGTTGACATCTCAGAGATTGCACCAAAGGCAAAAGTGGCACCATTTTCTCAGTGTTGACACAAAATTTTCTGCGCCGAGGGAGAAGGGTTTTTCTGCCAAGTTTGGAAACAACTTGACTTTCCAGAAGGGGCTTTGAGGCTGATTTTGGATGTTGTCAAACTTCCCTAGGGGCCGAAACAAAATTTTAGTATGGTTATTTGTAAAATTTCCCTTGTCACTTTTACAGGATAACAACTGGCTCTTTCTAGGGACTATCTATTGGGTGAAGCTTAAGGGTAGAGAATCCCAGATTCATGTGCCTATCCATTGGGTTACAAAGAGTCAAAAACAAGGGCGACCAAAAGGAAAGAAAGGAAACACACAACAAATAGAAAGAAAACACATGACAAAAGCAATTTGTACAAAGAAGAGAGCAAGCTCTACTTCCTAAAGATCTTTAGGTGTTGCCCGTTATAGGGAAGCGGGAGCTTAGTTCCATCTAGATACGAGAGATAGAAACTATTCTCCCATTGAGTTGCTTGATCTTGTATGACCCTCTCTAAAGAGAGTCAAAATTTCCATGCATACCTTTTGGTTCTCTTCATTTATCCCATAGAAGGACAAAATATCCTACCTGAAATCTCTCCTTGGGTTTCTTATCGAATAACCTCTTAACTTGATTTTGATGCTCGGTGATCTTGTCGACCACTTTTACTCACTTTTCTCTAAGTTCTTTTAGATACATAATTCTCTTTTCAAAAGAATTTGAAAAGTTTCACCTTTGATTGCAAAGCAAGTGTAGAGCAAGAAGTTCCATGGAGATAGGGATCTTAGCATCAATCCCGTATAATACTTGAAAAGGTGACATATTGAGAGACCTCTTCGGAGTGATACGATCTGCCCACAAAGCATCATATAATGACTTGTGCCAAGATCCTTAGTTTTCATCAACCAACTTCCATATGATGGTTACCAGGTTCTTGTTGCTAGATTCTCAGCGGACTATTTCCCTGAGGATAGTAATCAGAAGCATGAGCCAAAGTTATTCCGTATCCATAGGAAAAACTAATAACTTCTCATGAAGAGAAGTTGGAAGTGTTGTCAGCAACGATTTTGTGTGGAATGCCAAATCTCATGATGATATTTTCCTTGATGAAGTTGCAAACAACTTCAAAAGTGGCATGTTTGACAGGTATGGCCTCCACCCATTGTAAATATCTCCCCCAGGAGATATATGTCAAGTAGAAGAATGTAGAAATCAAAGAAACTCAATTCCCCATTTTATCAATGGTTCACCAACAATGACCCAAGGCGTAGGTTAAGGGTGCACAATTTTGGATGTCGACATGAAAAATGCGCCAAGGCGTAGGTTAAGGGCGCACAAAGAAAGAGTGTTGACATGTAAAAGTCATGCCCAAGGCGCAAGTCGAGGCGTACAACAAGAGGTGTCGACATGAAAATGGATGCACCCATGGTGCAAGTAGGAAGATGTTGACACACCAAAAGTTGCGCCCAAGGTGTAGGTCAGAGGCACACAACAAGAGGTGTCAACATGAAAATGGATGCGCCCATGGCACAGGTAGGAAGATGTCGACACGCCAAAAGTCACACCCAGGCACATGAGGTCAAGGGGCGCATGACACTTTGTGTTGACATGACAAAATTAGCACCTGGTGCACATAAAGGGTGCATAACACGTTGTGTTGACATGACAAAATTCTCGCTTTGGTAAAGAATCATAAAGGGCGTTCTGACACAGAGTGTCGACATGACAAAATTCACGCCATAAGTGCACGTAAAGGGCGCATGACACAGAGTGTCGACATGAAAAAATTCATGCCTTGGCACCGTTTATGCCGAAATGAATATGGATGTGCCAAGGTGCATCTTGGGAGGCGCATACATTTTGAGCACCGACAGAAGCCACACTCACCCCGAGAATTTAGACGGCCATAAATTTTCACACTCATATTCATGCAAGGTTGGACTTTTCTAAAGCTTTACGAGGTCCTCTGTCTAACTAATTAGGTGAGAACAAATTCTTAAAAATGCAAAATATAGTTCGCCACTTTTTGGGTTTCTTGTGGTTCTCACCTACCACCATAATGAGATGAATTAAATGCAACCTAGAGGTGATTGGGGATTCAACATTCAAAGTTCTTACGGTTGGGGTAGATTTGGAATTCATCTCTCTTTTCTCTCTCATTCTTCCTATAAATTGTAAGGAGGGGCTTCTTTCTAAAGGTTAGACATTCTTGTTTTGCCCCTCCCTTTGTGACCCTTCTCTTATTTGATATATGAGTGAATTTGTGGAGTTAAAACCTCCCATTTAAAATTGTAATGCAACTTTTCCTCTTGCATTTTGTAGTGTGTCAGTATCAATCCTTGGAGAAAATAATACATGTCTTGGATGATTATCAACATATATCTTGTTCATTTGCATTCTCCTAATATTTCACCGTGTATGGTTATTTGTGCCGATCTTGCATTACATTTTAATGGTTTGTGTTTATTGGCAAGATAGATGTTTCTTCATTCCTCGGTGCATCACCTTTGTTAGTTTAGGTTTGTTTTTATGCATCTTCTTACCCTTCTCCTTGGAAAGTTAGATTAGGTTTTTGAGTAAACCCTCTACATTTTTATGTGTGCATCACGAATAGAGGAATGGGAACCGGCCTTCATCCGGAGAGAGCTTTCCCATTCACAAGGTCCCACACTTGGGAAAAGCTCCATGTTATGCAATCACACCGAGAGTCTCAACCCATCGAGTTGAGACATTCGTAAGTGCTGCTGTGATTCACCATCAATAGTATGGCCTCCACCCATTTGGTGAAGTAATTTGTTGCTATTAGGACATAGCTATGTCCAAAACTTGATTGGGGATGGAGTGCTCCAATAAAGTCAATTCCCCATTACCTAAATGGTTCATCAATAATGACGGGCCTGAGGGGAAAATTGTCCTTTAAGGATTTTGGTTTGCCAAAAAAGCTCGCATATGCGTAGTTCACATTCGCTACCCAAGTGGTTGTATCCTAAAATAGCGAATTGGAAAGTAGTACCTGGTCTAAATGATCTTATGTGCTATGACGGAAGAGGAGAAATGACCACCACAGCCTGAGTCATGAAAGCTTTCTAGTAATTTTACCTGGCGTGGCTTGTCAACACATCATAGGAAGATGCCATCAATTCCACACTTATACAACCCATCATCTCAAATGACATACCTCGCTGCCCTGAGCTTCACCATCTGCTTATCCTTTGTGGTTAGATGAGCTGAAACTCACCATAAGTGAGAAAGAAAGTGATGTCTGAATACCACTCATCGCCTAGTCAATATTAATATAACCATAGGTAGAGAATCCACTTTCTCCAGTTTACTTTTTCTTCATCAACTCACGAGCGTAAAAGTGCTCCTCAGGTGCTTTTGGGTATTTATTTTCAGCCATAAGCTGACATAGGCCCTTACCTCTTACCAACTTGGTTGGTTTGATGTCTAAATCATACTCTTGGACCTTTGTGATCCAATTCCCTCGTAGGAGCATCCTAAATCATGTTGAGTCGATAGACTTAATCGCCATGTCTTTGAACTCAACACTACTATATGATAATTCAAAATGTAGTCAAAGAAAATTTTGACTCGCTTTTGTATGGCGAAGGCATGCTTTTCTAGCTGAGACATCTTTAGTTCATGAGGTTTGAGAGGAGAGCTCATGAAAGTGATTGGGGATTCAACATCCTCGAGTTCTTCTACATTAAGATAGCTGATACAGTATGTGTAGATGCATAACTGTACATAATGAAATCTTTGGAGAAGTCGGGACATACCAGAATAGGTGCATGAGTGACGGAGGCTTTTATATCATCGAATGATGTCTTTCCTTCTTCACTCCACTAGAATGTTTGTGACCCTTTCATCATATTTGATATATGACGAGTCTTTTTAGCGAATTCGGGAACAAAGCATCTGAGAAAATTCACCTTTCTGAAGAAAGAATGAACACCAGTCTTACTTGTGGGCAAGGTAAGGCTCTGAATATCCCTGACTCTTTCAACATCTATCTTTGTCCCTTCTTTATTGATGACGTGTCCCAGCAATTTTCCTTCGGTGACCCTGAAAACTGACTTCTTCGGGTTTAGAGAAATTCCGTGTTCTCGGCATCTAATCAAGACTTGCTCCAAATGATCACAGTGATCACTTCATTTCTTAGAGAACACGGTTAAGTCATCTAGGTAAACTACGATGACCTTTCCCATCATACCTTTGAACGTGAAGTCCATCACACGTTGAAAGGTGGCACCGAAATCTTTAAACCAAGTTTAAGATCCTCATATTGAGTGGTGAAGGCTATTTTGAATTGTTTTTCAGGTGTGACCTCAATATGATTGTAGCCTGAAAAACCATCAAGAATGGACAACATCTCTCGAATGTAATTTACCTTGCGAAAACTTGATCCATTATGGGCAAAGTGGATAACTATCTTTAAGGACGCATTTAGGTTGTATAAATTTACGATATGCGTATTTCACATGTTCTTCTTTCGCATAGTATTGAATATTAACAACCTGTACTATGATGAATTGGAAAAAGATTCTTGCATTCAAAATTTTTTGAATTTCATCCTGATGGTACCGAGATTTCGGGGTCAGTAGTGCCTTTGCTTTTGACGAAAGGTTTAACATCATCTTTTAGTGGGATGTCATGTTGAATGTCCTTAGGCTTAAATGACTTTAGATCAGCATAAGACCATGCCAATACATCCATATATCTTTTCAGCAATTTGACAAATTTCCACTTTTCCTCGGGTGTACAACACTTCCCGATGTTCACAGATCAAGGATGTTTGCAGGCCCAAATTGATAGATTCTATAGAGAAGAGCCTTTTAAGTTATCCTGTCACCTTTTCTTGACAAAATGGTCATGCTTATCAAATAATCATTCTAGGGAAACTAAACCTTTCAGAATCTTATTTCCCTTGAGCTGACATATGCCTTGACCTTCTACCGATTCATGCGCTTGGCCTGTGAGAGACTCATGACATGTAGAAGTCGATCCATTGAAATGGAGCTCTTTGAAATTTTCAGCTTTCTCTAGAAAAGTGATAAGCTGATTATCATCATTGAATACCTGCCAGTGTTGTGAATTATCTGCACACTTGGGTGGAAAACTACCTCAATGGTATACGTGTCCATCTTTAACCCTGGGTGAGGGAGCATGAGAGAGGCCGAGACGGCCAAAGAATCAGCCATGTCGTTTTGAGCTTGTGGAACTACTTTGATTGAGAAAGCGTCAAACTCCTTGATGTATCTCCCATCATTGCGGCTGCAGTGAGTGTCTCCCTATCGCTTCTTTACTTGGTATACCCCTTTCACTTGATTGACAATTAGCTCAGCATCACCCTGTACTTTCAAATTCTTGATTCCCCTTTCCTTTGCAGCTTGCATGCCAAGTAGCAAAGATTCATACTTGCAAAGTGTTGTTTGTATTGAAAATGTAATTTGAAAGAAAGGGGGAAAATCTCCTCTTCAGGAGATATCAGAACGGCCCTAACACCGCACCCACTTGTTGCACAACTCAAATCAACTCATCCCCTGTCCATATCTTGTTGAGGTCCTCCTCTTGGATGAGAACCTCCATCTTATCAGAGTTAGTGGACAAGAAGTAATTCCCCATCCCTGATGATTTGAAGAGAATCTGGGCCTTGGGGTCATCGGAGTTGGTGACCAGATATTTCTTTTGTGATTTAGGCTCCAATGTCTACATTACTCCTTTGACAGGGATCCTGGCTTTGGACTAGTCCATATGGATTTCTCCACCAACTTCCTTGCAAAAACTCCTCCCTAGTAATATTCTGAAAATAATTTAATATCAGCTACGAGAATAGTCATTTTAACTCTTTTCTCTAGGAATGCTACGAATGTGAACTGCATGCATCCTTGATCTGACCTATTAATGGTACCTACTTGGTTTCCATGGAGTAACACCTGCCGAAAGGTTTAGTGAGTGTGAGGCCCAAAGCATGGGTGACCTTTGCTGGCATGACATTGTCAGATGCTCCAAAATCAATTATGTAGTTGCTTAACTTATGACCATTAATTAGGAGAGATAGGTAGAAAGGTTCAATTTTACCTGATGCGGATGTCGAGGCAATGTTTATGTGGGATGTAGGAGGGTGGAAAGAATTCCCTTTGGAGAAACGAGATGAGAAATGGCAAATTTGACTTTGAATATACTTGGTTAATCTAACAAGTTTCTCGGGGTTAGACTGAAGATACTCACTTTCGACATTTGGATCTTGGTCCTTTTGGCATGATCAACTATATCGAATGCGACCAAGGGTTGTGTTGACGAAGGAATGAGTCCTTCATTTTGCGATGGTAGAGGAGTGGTACTGGTCTTTATGGAAATGGAGGGAGGTTGATTCGGAGGAGAAACAAGAGGAAAATATTTCTTTACAAAAGGCTTGATAGGAGGTTGAGCAGGAAGGGGATTACCTCTTTTAGCGATTGTTGGAGGTGTATTTAATACAACCTTTTCCTTTTGTATTTTAGCAGCAACTTCTGCTTCTTTTCCTTGTGAGTGGGTGAAAATAACATATGACTGTCCACTTGCATACCCTTGGGTACCTTCCTCTTCATCAGATTCCTCATCCTCAAATTCCATATACCCAATTATAGAGTCATCAGTCGGTTCACTGACATCTTGATCATCTTCACCTTGCGACAAAGGTTCTTCATAATTTTGCTCATCTTCTTCGATCTTGACCAAGGCATTAATCGAGGGGCCTCAAGTGCTAACCTTGGAGCAGCAGTAGGAAAATGCAGCCTTTGTGGGGTGTTGTTGGGAGTGAAGTTCCTCCATGGGATATCCCAGTATGGAGTGCTAGACGAAGCTTGAGCTAATTACTTCTTCAATGTGAGCAAGTCATTTTCCATCTTTTGGAATGCTGGATCTGATGAGGTGGCTTGAGAAGGAGTCGAAGCCTTAGATTTAGATGGCTCTTGTTTTAACTCACTAGATATAAGCAGGTTGTCCTCTATCCGAATGGCCACAGCTTGAGTGAGAACCAAGGTGGCGATTTGTTCTTGTAAAAGCAAGAAACTTACTCTTGAACTCATGGCATTCACAAAGAAACACTTTTGATTTTCTGGTGTTGGCAACATGGTAGGTGGCACATGGTTGATTAGCAAATTGAAATGGGTGATAAAATCATGCATGGTTTCATTGGCCTCTTTCTTCAAGTGAGTGATCTTTGACAATAACGCAAATGCGTCTTCTAAAGGCTTATACTTGTCTTCAAATGCAATTCAGTAATGTATCCCAACTAGTGATAGATCCGGCTAGTAAATGCTGGAACCACTCTGATGTAAGCCCTTGCAAGGTCTTGAGAAAGAGACGCATAGATACATATTTGTGAGTCATATCTAGAATACTGCATGACATAATAAATGTAGAAATATGCACATCTCGTGCTTTGATTTCCACTCCCATCAAATTTTGGGAAATTCTTGCAATTTCGTGAGGGAGGGCATGAACTAGATGCGGTAGTGCAAGAGGGCCCATGGCATTTCCCCATGGTACTACCATTTGAAATGTGGGGAAAATAACATGAGTAGGGAGCGTGGTTCCGCTTAGCAAAAGAGCACTACAAATAGATGTCGAAGCACCTTGTGAAACCCGACTCTTTCGTGGAGGCGAGGCACTTCTTGCTGATCGATCCGCCGAACTTAATGACATAAATCATGTTGGTGTGATACTGAAATTGTGCCTTTGAAGTAGATCGAAGATTGGATCAACTTCTCCATGAGCTCTTCTACCGTGAGTAAATTGTTCACCCGCCAGTGTAGCCATTCAGATCTGCAATAATTTAGAGCAGATCTACAACAATCTTTTTGTTTGTACTTGCTGATTTTCTGATTTTTCTGCAAAAATCAGAGCATGTACTTTTTAATATTTAAAATTTATTCTTTTAATAACAACCGATTGTGGTTTTTGACAAAGATTAGCAAGGATAAAAGGTGGGTTATTTAGAAAGCTGATTTTCGATCTTCGAATTGAATTTTGTAAGGTTTTGAAAAATATCAGAAAATGTCAGATTCTCAGATCTACAGAAATATACAAATTTTTGTAAAAACTCAGCGAACTAAAAGCTCCTATCTGGTCCAGATCTATGGATTTTCCTAAGAAAATTTTTAGTTTTGATCACTTCTGCAAAAATTTTAATTTTTAACAAAGGGTTAAAATTTGCAATCTGGTAGTGATTTTCACAATTTTTAAATTATTTCCTTAGTTTGTTCCCCAGTGGAGTCACAAAAATGTTGGTTTGAAAATCTGTCGGATGGGTAGATCATGGGGAAACAGGCCAATAGTGTGCAGGGCATAGCCCCTCTTTGAGACAACAAAGTGAAACTAGTTTATTGCTATTCTACTAGCAGGAACCTGTGCAAGTCTTATAGTATTCTACCTTCAGGGGGTTTGGGATCTCATCCCAGTAGAGGTAGTTCCGAATGATGAATAGAAATGTGAGAGGGGAGGAATGGAGGAAGGATAGATCTGAAGGGAGAAAAGAAATGAATTCCAAGATAGAAAGGTCAGAAGGTTTATGCTTTGGGCTGGTAGTAAATAGAGCCAAACTTACTTGCATAAACAAATAAAGCAATACTGATGAACAAATGACAAAGGCAAGAAAGAATCCAATAGAATAGAAACACAGATCTAACTTAAGAGAGATCTAATGCACATAACACATAAATTTAGCACAAAGTCTCAATGTATGTATTAATATCTTCTTTTGTTACAAGAAAGTACAAAGTCTTTCTCTCCTCACTTCTATTTTTCATAAAAAACTATCCACCTAGAATACAACAAGTATTCCAGTATTTATAGAAGGAGGAGGAGAAAGAAGACAAAAAGAAGCCAACCACTTATTTACAAAATATCTAAAAGTCAAAAGTTGACTTTGGGGAAATTTTAGGATGGAAACATCCCATGGTGCAACATGGATGATGTCATCATGTGTGCCAAAAAGCTTTTAAATATTTTACAAAAACTGGAAATCCATCTCGGAGGAAGCTATTCATCGTCGCTCTCTCGGCTTGAACTTAGCTTCTAGCTAAGGCTTAGGGGAGTCAATATGACATCGCGTGCCCGATACTCTGTAAACTTGCTGGTTATTTTTTGAAGTTGATACTGATCAAGACCTTTGAAATGGTCATGAATTACTTCATAAGTTTCTTTCTCATTTTTAGCTTGTCGGGAAAATTAGCGTACTCTTCGTTTGCATCGATCAAAGAGTCGATAAAGTCACAACAGGCTAAGAGGTTGTTGATGGAATCTCAATCGAAAGTGACCTCTTACACCAGACCTTGAGAGACAATAGCCTTGAAGCATTGGAACATGTCATCTACTTCTCTTAATTCATAGGATGCACTGAGTAGTCTAGGAGACATCTTTGAAACTACTTTCTCCATGTTGTGTAGTGCATCCAAGGCTTCTTCCTTGAATTTGTCGATTCTTTCCAGGATGAATTCCATTTGATCGACCCGGTAATCTAAAGTCAGTGAGAGCTTTATAATGTGCCCACGGGTGATCGATAACACCGACCTTTAACAGTCATCAACTGAATAGTTGACCATTATCTGGAATGTTCCTTGCTGTAACTTAACATTATCCAATTCCTCAAAAGGGAGCTTGCTCATTCGTAGCTCTTTATTTCCTTGAGTTATATCTTAGTGCAGCAACGTGAACCTACCAATTATAACCTAACCATTATGGAGGATCTTCTCAATCTAGGATGACACAGCTTGTACCATGTTCAACAATATTTATGTATTCATCTATTTTCTCTTGGCTGGGAGCTTGAACAGGTTCTAAGTAGTTGTTGAAGGAGCTTTTCCCATTTTCTACAAAGCTTGGAGGAGATGTTTGTTCTGTTCTTTGAGCACGCTCTTCTTCTTTGGAATCTTGTAGCTTCTTGTAAAGGGAATCTACAATCGACAAGGCTTCTCCTTGTAGGATTTTGGATGATGTTCCCATTGTGACTTGAGTCACTATGAAGTCTGTAGGAGACAGATCTTCTTTCTTCTTTATGGGATCTAGATAGGCTATCTCCATGACCCTGTCTCCTGATGCACTTTTTGAGAAGCGAGTTAATGCTTTTTGCTTCTTGGGTCCCTTTGTTAGAATGACAGAGAAGTCCATAGCTACAATGGGGACTTTCCTCTTATGTTGACTTAGGTGGTCAGAGATCCAACCAGGACTTAGGGGATCGGGATCAGAAGAAGAAGAGGAAATGGGGGTGAAAGGAGGAGAAAATGTAGTGGAATTGGGGAAGAAAGTGGAAACAATTGGTGGTGGCATGGATAAAGAGTCTAATGTACTAGTGTTCACAGGGCTTGGAGTCACTACAGGGGAAGAGAAGGACATGGAGATGGAAGGGATCTCATGACAGGATGGAGGAAACACTGGAGGACAGATCTGCAAGAGAGGAGAAGATGGAAGAGGTGGGAGATGGAAGGGAGGAAGATGGAGGAGAAGACACAACCAAAGGAGTGGTTACCTGAGTGACAGGAGGAGGAGGGGGAGTAGAAGAGGGAATGGCAGTCACCTCCACAATTATAGCTATGACAACATCCTGAGTGGATGTGTCCATTGGAACATCTCGCTACTTCTTCTTTCCTAGGGACACTAAGTCCACTATTTGCTCTGAAGCAGAAGGAGGGCTATCAGGAGCTTTCTCTTGTTTGCTTGGCTCTCCAACTTTATCTTTTCCTTTTCCCTTTGGCAAGTGATCTGGCTTTGGAGGCGCACTTCCTAAAGGGGAAGTAGTGAAATCCACTCCGAGGTAGATGAGACCATTTCATTTGCACCAATGCTCGGTGCATTGCAACGTGGGCTAGACCCTTTCTTCTATGGTCTTGGGTGCCTTGGTCCTATCGATACTTACAAATGGCCAATCATCCCCATCCGTGTCAAGGTAAACCTGATCAATTTCCTGGAAATCTTTTGGGATGATGGCAACTCCATAGTGGATGATCTCTGCCAGTGCCAGCCGGGAGTGATCCTTTCGCCTGATTTCAACTTCGTGGTTCATGTCTATCCATATGTCCTCAATCTCTGGGACATGGATGGGATCGATATTTGCCTTGGGGAGGCAACTCTAGCAGTCAAAGGTTGGCCTTGCTGGAAATCATGCTTCAGGTTGAGCAATTCCAACTCTACATACATCTCTCGGGCTTTACTCAATGAGGTGCAAGTGTATCTACCAACTATGAGGGGGAAAGGAGTTCCCCCTTTCTTCCTTTTCATACATTTCTCATGATATGTAATCAGCTGCCTTGACAGCTCCAGAAGGATCAACTTGGGCCCTACATACCTTGGAAGCTTTGTTGGCTCACCCAAGAAGTTGGCAGCTCTGAGATATGTGAAGGTGGGGAATTGTGTAAACAAATCCCCCCACTTCTTCGTTGCAGTGATCATGCTCGTGATGGTCCGACCATGTGTCATGTTTGGCCTCAATAGGCAGATGATGCCGTAGAAGAAGGTGTCATTGATTTTGTTAAACTAGGCAATACTGTTCTCGAGCCTTAGCTTTTGGTAGTATTCATATATCTTGACCTAGAGGCCATACCCCATTTTGAATCAATCCTGGGTATTCTCTCTTTGAGGCAGCGATATATATGACATAGGAGTTCATATAGAACCTCCCAGCTATTACAACCTATTAGAGTTCTTTGCGATATAGTATCACCGATAATCTCTCCCTAGCCGAAATATGCTTAGGCACATTCTTGCTCATGGTATCTAAGTACCTGAGCATCCATTTCTGAAAGTAGTGGGAATCAGGAATCCCGAATACTCTACTAAGGAAAGTGATGGTATCACTTAGCTCCTATGAGAAGTCATTGCGGTGGATGGTCTGCGGCCATCTGCTCACCACCTTTTTGTTCTTTAGGTAAACCTCATTCATCATCTGCATGCACTTGTCCTCATTATCGGTCTAAGTCTTTATGCAGTTTTCCTGGCTTACCACCACATACCACCTATGGTGGGGGATGCCCAACATGATTTCAAAGTGGTGGGCAGTGAGGTTGATGATCACCTTGCCCTCCTTGTCCTCAACACACCTTGTGTCCTTGTTATAAAGATCGAGGCACCAACATGATGAACTCATTATTGATAGCACTTACTGGAAGACCTGCTGCAAAATGTAGCCCATTGCCTACCAGTTTTTCCATCCATGGGCTACTAGTAACTTGTTTGGTTCTGGCCCAGAAATCATCCATATCTATGTGTCCAAGCTTTGAGTCTTTTTAGGTTGTGGAGCCTATTTTTTCATGTGTGAAAGTGTTGAAGACTCCTACACTAAGAGTACTGTACACTTTTCATGTATCCTCGCCGGGGTCGGGGGGGGCCGGGCCGGCCCCGAGTGGGGTCCAGGGCCGCAGCCTTCCGAAAGGGGTTCAAAGGGGTGTAGCCCCGAATAATTTTTTTAGGCGTAAAATTTTTTTGGCCTCGAAAAATGCACCCACATATCGGGAAATGTTCTTTTCTCATATGGGTGAGTTTTTTGACCCATAGGTTTATGGGACGGGTTTTGCCCATGGTTTTGATACCCACGGTTTTGTAAAACTGCTTAAGTAGTTGTCTATTTATATGGTCTTATGCATATGATAGATGTACAAGCAAATGTATTGTAGATGTGTTTTGAATTTGGCTATGAATTCTGTAGAGTTTGTTGAGCATAGCTCCAAACGGATCTGGGTATTGTATTGAGAGAGTGGTGGCTTGTAATAAAATCTAAGCAAGTGATTCTTGGTGGACGTAGCCCAAATTGGGTGAACCACGTTAAATACTATCTCTTTGTGTTGTGTTATTTTATTCTACAATTTTATTTGAGATCTGTAATAATTTTTGCATATTAGTTTCTACTGTTGCGATTTTGTGAGGGATTATTCCGCATATTTTATCTCTTATTTCCTAACAATTGGTATCAGAGCCTGGTTTGGTTTGCTGAAGTGTTGAATCACAGGGAAAGTTTTTAGCTTGAGTGGGAGCTATGGCAGATGAAGGAAGATCTAGGGTTGATAAATTCAATGGGTAGAATTTCAGTCTTTGGAAGATGTAGATGGAAGATTACCTTTATCAAAAGGATCTTTATACTCCATGTCTGAGAAGGTGAACAAACCCTCGAGTATGACAGATGCGGAATGGGATTTGCTGGATAGGAAGGCACTTGGGACAATCCGGCTGTGTCTTGCATCTTCGGTATTATTTAATGTTTCAAAGGAAAAGACTACAAAAGATCTAATGGATGCATTAGGGAAGTTGTATGAAAACCCTCCCGCCTCTAACAAGATATTTTTAATGAAAAAGTTGTTTAATATGAAGATGTCTCGAGAATAGTTCAAGAAAGCATCATTTAAATGATTTCAATACGGTTGTGAATATGTTAGCTTCTTGCTACAATAGAATTTGATGAAGAAGTTAGGGCTTTATTAATTCTCAGTGCTTTTACCCGAGAGTTGGAATAGCTTAGTAATGGTGGTAAGTAACTCGGTTCCTAGCCTGACTCAAAGTCAAGTTTAAGGATGTTGTAGGGGGATTCTAAGCAAGGAAATGCGAAGAAAAGCTCTGGGAATCTTCTACTTTGGGAATGCTTGATGAAAGGGAAACTAGAGGGAGCCGAAAGAATAGAGGAAATTGTGGAAAATCAAAAGATCGAGCAAGGTCAAAATCCAAGAACAAGATTGTATGTTGAATTGTGGAAAGCCTAGGCATGCAAAGAAGGACTATCTGGGAGCTTCGGATAAGAAGAAACAACAGAAGAAAACAAGGAGGCAAATGTGGCATCGTGTAATGTATGCCAGATGCTTTGATTCTTTCTTTGCATAATATTACTAAATCTTGGGTTTTAGATTCAGGGGCTTCTTTTCATGCTACTCCACATAGGCATTATTTTGTTGATTATGTTCAAGGGATTTTGGGCATGTTTTTCTCGGTGATGATGAGCCTCATAAAGATAGTTAGAAAAGGTTCTATTCAGTGTTAAGATGCGTAGAATGGGAATACATGGCTATTGAAGGATGTCGACATGTGCCTACATTAAGGAGAAATTTGATATCGGCAAGGCAATCGGGAAGTGATGGTCAGACCGTGATATTTACAACTAACTCTTGAAGGTTACAAAGGGTGCTCTTGTGGTGGCAAGAGGTAAGAAGGTTGGAACCTTGTATTTAACCACTGATAGTACTAATGATTGTAATCTTGTAGCTTCAAATGCAGATACAACATTATGGCACTATAGGCTCAGTCATATGAGCCATAAGGGCATGGATATCATAAAGAAGAATTTTCCTAGATATACGTAAAACAGTTTTTATATTTATGTGAGAACCGCATATATGGGAAACAAAAGTGAGTAAGGTTTCTCAAGGTTGGACCTACAAAGAAAGAGAGTAAGTTAGAGATGGTACATTCTGATGTGTGGGGGCCGTCTCAGGTATCATCTCTTGGGGGTTCAAGTTATTATGTCACTTTTATTGATGATGTAACAAGGAAAGTTTGGGTTTATTATATTAGAAACAAATCTGATGTATTTGACACTTTTGTTAAATGGAAAGCTTTGGTAGAGAATGAAACAGTCTTAAGCTAAAATGTCTCAGTCGAATAATGGAGGGGAGTATCACAAAGAATGAATTTGATGATTACTGTTCTAAGAATGGAATTTGTAGGCAAAAGATGGTTCCAGAACTCCACAAAGAGAATGGGGTATGAGAAAGGATGAACAAAACAATAATGGAACGTGCTAGAGCATGAGGTTACATGCGCAGACTACCTCTTTCTTTTTGGGTAGAAGCGGTGAGCACAGCTGTGTACTTGATAAACAGAGGACCCTCAAGTGCCTTGGATGGAGGCATACCTGAGGAGGCTTGGTATGGTGAGAAATTTGATTATTCATTTCTTAGAGTCTTTGGATGTCAGGTGTTTGTTCATATAGACAAGGATGATAGGACCAAGCTAGAGGCTAAATTAGAAAATGTACTTTCATTAGTTATGGTGGTGATGACTTTGGATATGAATGTTGGAGTATTAAGGACAATAAAATCATTCGATCTAGGGATGTGGTATTTAATGAGAAAGTCATGTATAAGCAGCAGTTGCAGGAAAATAGGGAAGAATCCAAGAAAGAATATGCAATGGTAGAGGATCTTCTGATGGGAAAGTGACACATGAATCGGGCAGAACCCCTCAACAGAACCCCAAACTCCTATATCGAGGAGGTATTCTAGGGTAAGAAGAGAACCTAAACATTTTCTCCTTCTCTTTATTATTTATTACTCACCGATAGTGGAGAGCCGAGAGCTTTGATGACGCAATGCAGTAGATGCCAGAACAAGTGGGAGCAAGCCATGGATGAGGAGCATCGGCTCTCATGGAGAACCGTATATGGGATTTGGTAAAGCTACCTCAAGGAAAAGATCATTACGTAACAAGTGGGTGTTCAGAGTCAAAGAGGAAGAAGGAGGCAAGAAAAGATACAAGGCCCGGTTGGTGGTCAAGGGGTTTGCACAGAAAAAAGGTATAGATTTTGATGAGATTTTTTCTCCTGTAGTAAAAATGACTTCTATTAGAACTGTTCTAGGAATAGTTGCAATAGAAGACTTGCACTTAGAATAGCTTGATGTAAAGATTGCATTTCTCCATGGTGATTTGGAGGAGGAACTATATATGCAAAGAACTAGAGGGATATGAGGTCAAAGGGAAAGAGGAGATGGTGTGTAAACCAAGAAGAGCTTGATGGCCTCAAACAAGCTCCACGTCAATGGTATAAGAAATTTGATAGCTTCAAGATGGAGCAAGGTTATATCGATGTCATTCGACCATTGTGTATATACAAAGAAATTTGAGGATGGAAGTTATATTATCCTATGTTTGTATGTTGATGACATGTCAGCAGTAAAAACATGTAGGAAATAAAAGTACTCAAGAAGCAGCTAAGTGAATCATTTGCTATGAAGGATTTGGGTGTAGCCAAACAAATCCTTGGTATGAGGATATCTCGGGATAGGAAGGAACGGAAGCTGACTTTATCTCAGAAGAGTACATTAAGAAGGTCTTTGAGAGGTTTAATATGCAGGATGCTAAACCGGTTGGGACTCCTTTGGCAGGCCATTTCAAGTTATCAAAGGAGAAGTGTCCCAAGATAGAGCAGAGAGAAACCAAATGTCTAAGGTACCTTACTCATCGCAGTGGCAGCTTGATGTATGCCATGGTATGCACTAGGCTCCGATATTTCCCATGCAAAGGGGAGCCGTGAGTAGATTTATGAGTGATCCGTAAAGAGCATCGGCAAGCAAAGAAAGTGGATCCTTCGGTATTTGAGAGGGACCATGGGGATAGTTTTGTGCTATAGTGGATCAAACACCACTTTACATGGTTATGTAGATTCAGATATGGTTGGAGATGTAGACAGCAGAGGAGCACGACAAGTTATATTTACACTGTAGGTGGGACAACAAAGAGTCGGATTTCACGACTACGTAAGCCGGTGGCTTTGTCAACCACAGAGGCTGAGTATGTTGCTGCCATAGAGGCAAACAAAGAGATGATTTGGTTACAACAATTTCTTGAGGAGTCAGGGGCATAAGTAGGAGGAATGTAAGCTGCATAGTGATAGTCGATTGCTATACACCTAGCTAAGAACTCGCTTTCCACTCTAGGACAAAGCATATACAAGCTAAGGTACCATTTCATCAGATAGCTTTGAGGAAGAGAAGTTGAAGTTGGAGAAGATTCATACCGGTCGAATCCTATAGACATGATGACCAAGGTGGTCACAAGGGAAAAAATGAAGTTGTGATCAGCTTTGGTTGGTCTTCACGTAAACTAGTGAAGGGTTAAGAAGCTTGCTTAGAGGAAAGCTAGTCTCCAAGTGGGAGATTATTAGGTTGTGGAGCCTATTTTCATGTGTGAAAGTGTTAAATACTGTACACTAAGAGTAATGTACACTTTTCATGTATCCTCACCGGGGTTTGGGGCAGTGGGCCCCGAGTGGGGTCCTGGGGCGTGAGCCCCCCAGCAGAGGGGTTTGGGGCGCCCTTCGCAATAAATTTTTTTAGGCGTAAAATTTTTGGCCTCGAAAAATGCACCCGACATATCGAAACGTGCTTTTCTCATATGGGTAAGTTTTTTGACCCATAGGTTTATGGGATGGGTTTTTCCCATGGTTTTGATACCCATGGTTTTGTAAAACTACTTAAGCAGTTGTCTATTTATATAGTCTTATGCATATGATAGATGTACAAGCAAATGTATTGTAGATGTGTTTTGAATTCGGATGTGAATTCTCAGAGAGTTTGTTGAGCATAGCTCAAAACGGATCCGGTATTGTATTGAGAGAGCGGTGGCTTGTAATAAAATCTAAGCAATTGATTCTTGGTGACGTAGCCCAAATTGGGTGAACCACGTTAAATACTGTCTCTTTGTGTTGTGTTATTTTATTTTGTAATTTTATTTGAGATCTGTAATAATTTCTGCATATTAGTTTCTATTGTTGCGATTTTGTGAGGGATTATTCCGCATATTTTATCTATTATTTCCTAACAAGTCTTTGATGTCGAGATCGCATTCTACAAGTGAGTCGTATCCCGACCCTCTTATGTTTGTATTTCATTTCTTGCTCTATCAACGTAGTTTTACCTTTAGACTTGGTTGGCTTCTTACTCGATGAAGACATAAGTGAACTCAAGGATTGTTGTGGCTCGCAAGAAGAATCGTGAGCTGCCCAACATATGAGAGCCATGTCAACCATCAAGTTATCCATAGTTTAAAGCTTGTAAAATGAAAAATGATCAATTTATAAGCCTTTGGGCGCAAGGCGCAGCTTCACTGCAGGCTGCAGAGGCTTGAATTAGCAAGGCACACTTTTAAGAAGTGTTACATGGGAGAAGGCAACGCCAAAATGGCACAGGGTGCGGATTTTCTTAATGCCGCATGTGTTTAAGGTGCGCCAAGGCACAGATGTGGAAGTTTTTACATGCTCTTTTGGTGTGCCTATGTGCATGTTGGCAGGAGATGTTGCATAGAGGTTAGGCATGCCAAGGGTTTGGCTTACGCGGCGCGGGTTTGGTTTACACAACATATAATGTTGTTGTTACTACATTGGCACCAGCACCTGCACCTTTTGAGAATTTGCTATGTGTGTTTCCACTGCGTGGAAAGGGTTCATGCAACATGGGCTTGAAGATGCGCTATGGTGCGACTATGTTTAGTGTAGTATGAAGAAACAGTGTGCCAAGGAAAACAGGACTTTTGGCCGATTTCAAGGATTTCTTGATTTTTTCTCTTTTGGCTTGGATTTTGATGGCAAGGAGGGAAATCCTAGCAAGGCAGGGAGTAGAGGAAAAAAGGGTTGGAGCTCTTTGTGAGGCGAGCCTTCGCATTCACATATATGGAAGGAGGGTTAAAACAGGTTTGCGCTAGGTTTGGGAATGTGTTATCTTTTTAGATTTAATCCTTTGAACACATAACACCTAATCACCTAACAAAAAACCACAAAAAAATAACAAGGATGGAGAAGCCACTTACTGTGGTATATATAATGACGAAGGACAACAGGGGATCCACAAACACGAAAGGTGACACGCGGGGATGACAGAAAGCTGATAGGTGTAGAGGAAAGAATTTTCTCAATTTTTAATATGTGAAAATTATAGGTTGAGTGCGCCTATATATATAAAAATGTGCATTTATTGTGCCACCAACCACCTTTGGCACGATTGGTGGGATGTTGACATGGAGGAGATCAGTGCCTTGGCATGAGTTTGAAGGTGTTGACACCACTTTTACAGTGCCTAGGCACACTTAAGGAAGTGTCAACATGTTTGGGATGCGCCGAGGTGCACTTTTAGGTGGTGCAACATTTGGAGTGTTGACATCTCAGAGATTGCGCCAAAGGAAAAAGTGGTGCCATTTTCTCAGTGTTGACACAAAAATTTTCTATCCGAGGGAGAAGGGTTTTTCTGCCAAGTTTGGAAACAACTTGACTTTCCAGAAGGGGCTTTGAGGCTGATTTCAGATGTTGTCAAACTTCCCTAGGGGCCGAAACAAAATTTCGGTATGGTTATCTGTAAAATTGCCCTTGTCAATTTTACAGATAACAAATATCAACATTAAAAATATTTCAAATGAAATCAGTTCCATGTACAATCAACATGGAAACCGGAACAAGATTTGAGGTAAATCTTATCATCTTCAATAAAAATTATTTCGTTGTTACGGTGATTTTTTAAATTTAAGACCTATCAATCAATGGATATCATCTGGATCAACACTCGAACCTAAATGTACGACCATCTTCCAAAGGAACAGCTTAAATGACCGTCTTCTATATTAAATGATGAGATAAGGTGGTTAATAATGTCATGATCTATCTTGAACTGGGGCATGGTAACCATCCCTACAAATTCACATGCTTCTACATAATCCTTATATTTTTCATTAATTTGTAAAAAATATAGATGTGTGGGCACATCAAGCTCTTGTATCGAATCTTTCCCTTGGGTAGGACTTGGGGGGTTCACAATGCCCGGGTTAGTTTGATGTTCTATATGATCTTGAACTTGAGAATACATGAATACTTGAGATTGATTCAATACCTAGAGTTTTTTTTTGTGTTTGGATGGTGTGTTGATGTACGGCTCCTCAGTAAAGTAGCTTAGCACTGGAGAATGAAGAAAAATTTATGATCCAAGAAGTGTGAATGTGAAAATGAGGGATAAAGTAGTATTTATAGGGAAAATATTAGGGTTTTTGATTTGTAGACAAATAAAAACGAGCCTTGTTGTCATGTGTCAATAATTCTCATTGATGCACAATAATTCTCGTTGATGTGCGACAATAAGAACTATTGATACATGTCAACAAGACTTGTTTTCTTGTGACAACAAATGTTGTTGACACAAATCAACAATTCTTGTTGTTGCGTGCTAATGAGAATTATTGATGCACAACAACAAGGGTTGTTGATGTGTGTTAACAACCCTTGCTATCATGTAAAAAAAGGCTTGTCAATGTGCGCGTTAGTAACCCTTGTTATTGTCGCGCGATAGAAAAGGGTTGTCATATGTAACGACCACTCAAAAAAAAATTCACATACGCAATAACAAAATAAAATACAGGATAACTTTTTTTTTTGACTTGCTTGACACATAACATGACACAACATGTCATCACCAAGGTTACATCCGACTCTGGGAACCACTTGTTACGAGGATGACCGCAAGGTCAGCACGGAAACGTTCACACCCAAAAGGATAATACACTTTTATTTTTGACAGACAACATAGAAGTCCAACCACATGACACTCTTACAGCTAGGGCAAGCCACAATAAGAAATGATTGAAGGTTATTTATTTTGATAAAACACCCTTTAACTCTTAACTTATGTTTTCAGAGAGATTCAAGATATGATTCGCACAATTCATCTTACCAAACTAGAATTATTTTCTTATGCACTGTAGAGTAGTTCACTTAAAGTCTTCTCATTATGACAATTATTTGTTTTATTTATTTATTTGATAAAGGTGGTAATTTAATTCCACAAGGCCATCTATTCACACTTACGCTACTAAATCTCGTTCATGCCCTTATGACAACATTGGTTCACGTTCAACAAACTTAAGAGAGAATTTCAAGGCACCTTGGAAAAAGTTAAAGGAAGAAGTTCAATTGAGTTCATCCTTGAGACATCGTTAGTTATTACCAAGATTTAATTGGAGCTTGAGGTTTTATCCAGAAATATTAAAGATTTTACTTAGGCTTCATTGAAAGAGCTTTACAAAAGGAACTATTCACTTTCCAAAAAGGCTGAGAGATAAATTTCGTGGTTTCTATATTGTTTCCCCCTACTTATTAAATCTTATTATCTTCTAACAACTATCAATTTATTTCACCTTAGAATCTTTTTACGAATTTCACCATAAAAAGTATAATGTTCGCTAGTGTAGTTAGGGATAACATGCTATATAATTTTACTTAACCAAGGATAGTTTCATCTTTGATCACTTATGGAATTTCTTGTTCTCAAGTAAGTCATCTCTACATTAATTTATTTGAATATAAATTTTCGTTAAACTTCTATAAGGATTAACCAACCCATTTTATTTTACTTATAACACACCATTACAAAGTCTTAGAAAGTTTTAACTCAGCACTTTATTCTCAAGATCAAGGTTTTACAATACTCATGTCAATGTAAAGATTGAATATTACTTCTCACAAGGATAAGTTACCAGTCTAACAACAAAAAGGACAAGACAACTTCATCACGTAGTTTTCCGAACATTCCAAGGCAAGAGATCTTTTAAACTCTTTTGCAAGCAATGTTACAAAATTTACAACACATTGAACTAATGAAACTTTTGCACTCTTTTCTTTAATCTACTCGCATAATCCATCTGCACAAATATTAACTAGAGTCAGTTCGCTAGAACTGAGCATGATAAGATATAGTCCTCACCTAATAATTTATGCCATCTAGCATTTACATAAATGAAAGGTTGCAATAATCCCTATCAAATAATTTCTAACATGTATTCAAATCTTAACTGCACATCTCATGATAATACATTTCATACCCATTATTGTTCACTTCCCTAAAATCAGCTTACATATGAACAAAATTCCAAGTGGCTAGATATACAACCTTAACCTTGCATTTAATCATAATTACATTACAGTAATAATAATAACAATCACTTAATATCTTCAATCTTCTTCTCATATATAAGTATCCAATAATATTATCTTTCCATTAAATAGAAGCACCAACAACATTAAGCTTCTAAAAAAATACAAGTATCGGTCTTATATTACTCATCGATAATACCAAGTATCAAACCTTTATAGATAATCAATGATATGTAAGTATAATTTTGATATTTATCTCGCAATTTTAAGAATATAATTACGTTAACAAAGATTTCACCAATCAGCAAGTTCATATATTATTTAGATATCCTTTTGGTTGCTTATTACCATGTCTTATATATTTCTTTTAGTAAAAGAGTCCAACTCATTGTCATCTTTTGCTAATATGCCAAAGATACATTTGACTAGCTAAGATATGTAAGAGTGGTCCAAGCCACTATAAATACAAGTATCAACATTATCTCAACTCCTAATGAGATGCAAGTATCAATTTTTAGCTAACAAATTAATCATCGTAAATGCCAGAAAATATGCCACTCGTTAACCAAGAATTTAAATAACATATTTATCCTTACAGGTTACCTGATAACATAATATATATCATGTTATATAATTCAACCTCCACTTGCATATCTCAATTTATGGGTATTAATTATTATTCTATATAATGAAGTTAAATAATTTTCAGCCGACTTATATCCTTACTATCATACATGGTATGCACAATCCCATTATGGTAGTTGTCACCTTCCTTTAAGGTGTGTATGAATCCATTTTAGGGTAGTTCCCTTAACTTCATTATTCATCTGTTTACCTGCCAAAAAGTACTTCAACAAGCTTTGAAGTCAAAGTATAGGATAAATTTAAAATTTCCTATTTCAAGCTTTTCCCGAATTCATATGCCTGAGGGCCATCACATGTCAATCAAACTCGATGAATGTACACATTCATGAGAGTTCGGTGTATCCAATATTACTTTAACTGATTTGAAGATCCAAGTAGTGCCTCAAACTTAAGCCATATAATTATCCACACAAGCTAACGTCTTGAGTGCTTACCGTATTTGAAAAGGTCACAAAAACCCCATTAACACATGCTTCATGAGCGTTCTCATCTAAAATAAGCTCATAGTAATAATAATAATAGAGGGCCTGGTGAGAGAGCTACTAGTTTGCTGCCTTACAAAAGATTAGTATGCCAATTTGTATAAACTCTTACATGGCCACACAAATACGAGACTTCCCATACATGTGTTGTAGGTATGGCTTAGAATACCAAGTCGACCCCCAAATGGGTATGTACAAGTTCAACTCCGCTAACCAAGGAACCTCCATGGGAACCCTTGTTTTTGATGACTCGTCATAAAGCAAAAAACTAATGATGCAGCAAACATTGACACGCTGACCCGCACCCTCAATATTTCACTGAGAGCTATACGATTGAATCCCAAACCGTATAAACTTGACTGAATCATCCCAGACCTAACCATACCCAAAAACCATGAGGCAGTATTATTTTATTCTAATTGTATTAAATATTCGAATAAAAATAGGGCCACCAATAGATTAGAAAGCCCAAGCACATATTTAAATACAAAAGTCCGTGATATTCCAACTTGCAGGCACAATAAAATCACCAAAATAAATCTTATAGTTCACTTGCCCAATTTGATTTAGAAGGATATATATATACCATACTCAAGATTACCCAAAAAAGATAATGCACTGTATAAATATATATACACAAAAACAAACAAAACTGCCACAAACAGGGCACACGCATGCCCAACTTCATAAAATAGAAGAAGCAATTTATATTCTAAAAATCATAAAGATTAAACATGAATGAATTATGATAGTTCAAGCAAATATGATTATAAGTCATTCGAAACCCACATAATTCAAACAAAAATTACAGAGATTGATTTACCCAAATGCTAAAGGGGATAAACCATTAAGAGAGAGGGTTAGGCTTATCATGCCTGTTTTAAACTCATTCACCAGTTGTGTGCATCCAGCAAGGACTGCTACAGCCACACGTTCCCCCTCTTATCCTCTGCTTGTTGAGTGCTAAGGCGTCACTCAAGGCTCACCCCTTGAAGGCATGGGTAGGAGAAAAAGAAAAAAAAAATGGTAGGCGGCTGGTAAAATAATTATGAGCAGCATTGTTTGGGCACCCCATGCCAAAACCACAAACTCCAATAGAAAACCCAACAAAAAAGACCTCCCCCTCCAATCCCACGTGGCCAGCAACAAAGCAAGAGTAGGTGAAAGACAAACATGGAAAATTTAATAATAATCCTCTTGGAAGGTAAGCGGCTAGCAAGAAGAAGGAAAGGATTTCTTTTCCCCAAGAAAAACGTGCCAGCAAAAGAATTGCCCATACGCATGGAAGAAGGAGAATAAAGGAAACCACGGTGAAGGATAGGCGGATTCCACCCACTCCCAAACTCCCTCACGCAAAGACAGAAAACATTAATGGCCATTACGGTCTGTAGGTTGGTGGTTGGGTGAATTCACGCTTCCATCAACATGAATTAAAGCCTGCGTGGATGCCTGAAAAGGCTTTATTAATTCAACATAAAATTTTATAATTTATTTACACAAATAAAAATACAATTGATACGGATTCATTTATTAACTATTTTTTTTTCCTTTTTTTTTTTTTTGCTTTAAAACATTCTATCACCAAAACGGGTTTCGAAAGAGAAGTCTCTACAACTAAACAATAATGCCAAAACAAAAGAAATCACTTACCCGAGAGCTCGAGTGCAAGAACGATCATTAATAATAAAGTAAAAATAGTTTGTCAGTAATTACTAACAATATTAATAAAATAAATGACACTAACCCAAATAATCGTCAATCGACAAAATAAATTAAAATGTTATTTTTAATCATTATTTTTATGATTTTTATAAAATAAATAAATAAAATTATTAATCGTATTAACAAGGGCTGATGTACCAGATCGACAATTTTTTTTTAAATTATTATTATTATTATTATTAAAATAACTTACTCCATACAATTTACATAAGCTAAAAAAATATAAGAAATTTTGTATGATTACTATTCAACCTAAGAAGATTAAATCACATACACACGAGCAAGCTAGAGGAAGTAAGAATTAAATTCTCCATTACTCACAACGATTAAAACAACATGCGAACAGGCCTAATCGTCCCAGGGAAGAAGGCAAGGGGTTGTCATTCGAAATCGAACATGGATCAATGACCGTCCATGGCACCATGACGTGGTGAGCCCTTCTTCCGCTGCGGAATGAAGTTCGGCCTAAGGGAGCAACCAAAATGACACAACAACACGACATAGAGATAATTAATGTTAATAACGATTACAAATGACAATGAAATATAATAATAATAATATGAAATAATGGCCAATCGGCACATAACCTAATAATATCATTATTATCATCATTATCTTAATATATAATATATATATAATTACTATTTACATGAATAACGACCAACGATCAAGCTTAATAATGCGACAACAAGGTCCTCCGTTAATTGGTTAAACGTACAGACATTACATGGTCCACACACAGAGGTGTCGATAACGACTTGAGAAAGCAAGAAGGAGAGGGAAGGTGCTAAAACATCACTGAGACATGGTCTAAGACAACGAAATTACACACAACCATTCGACGCTCGTAAAATAGGGTCACCGCAACAAGAATCGGGGTAGTACCAAATGAGGCATCACATTATAAATAAGCCTTGTTGACTGACGCTGATAGTAAGGGGTACTAACATGTTTCAATAAACCTTGTTTTTGTGTGACAACTATGCATAAAAACCTTCTTTTATGCATCCGATTTAATAAAAATTTCTCTGGGCCTCGCTCTCCCTAAAAATGTCAAAGTAAAAATTTCATTCTAAAACCTAGGAAAATTCACCTTTCCAGCGAAAGTGGTTCCAAGTATATTCGTCGGGATTTTCCACCTCCAATTTACTAGAGGCTTCTTAAAATGAACCCCGAGTTGTGTCATATGTGTTAGTGAGTCTACAAGATGGAGAAAATGTTAGTTTACGTAAGGCATGTGTTGAAACAAGTCAATCTAGGCATAGTGCTAGATCTAATACAAGCATGACACGGGGTATGAAACAAAGTAGGAAAAATCAAGTCATTATGAGCATAAGAGGAGCATTTTGACATTTCATAGCAAGTATACAAGGTGATTAAGGTCATGGTTCATGTGTATAGTGTAGACACCCTAAAAATACATACATATTTCTATCCCACTTCTATCTAATTAGAATTAATTAAATTAATTCTATCTCGCCATAATACACCCCTTTGGAATTAATTAAATAAATTCTATCATTGAAATATTCCCCTTTAGTATTAATTAAAATTAATTCCATTACCTAAGCTATATTCCTACCTATTGGAATTAAATAATTTAATTGTAACATGCCTTTTGAATTAATTAAATTAATGCCTACATCCTCCTAGCTAATATAATTAAACATTTATTTATTTAAATGGTTAATTATATCCTCACAATTAATTTAATTTAATTAAACCATTCTCTTGGAATTAATTAAATTAATTACTAACTCCTTTTATCTAATATAATTAAACATTTATTTATTTAAATGGTTAATTATCTCCTCACAATTAAATAATAATTAAATTCAATTATTTAATTCCACCTATTTCACTAACAAACACTTGGACTCCACATCCTCATCCTACTTAGCTACACTTCTAGAATCCTTGAAAGGTGGGGGCCAACCACCTTCCCGAATGCAAATTTTGCATTTAATTCATGTATTACCCTAAATGTCCCTACACTACTACAACTTCCTCTAATGCTATTTTTAGCATGTGCATTCAACCGTATTTAACCAATTTCTAACTGCTTCGCCTTTATAAATTGCAAGCTTGTCTTATCCCAAATCCTCCTAAATTATTTGAAAATAAAATTTGTCAATTTACATTCTAAATCTTTCCAACTACTCTATTTCAGCAGACTGCACCCATATTTGGAGGCTATTTAAGAGCACCCACAAATCAATCACTTGTAAAGGTTATACAACTTCAAAATCTCTCCTATTGAGGTTTGCATTGGAAGGTTACTGGAAAGTTTGCAAGTTTATTATTTTTCTTTCATTCACTGTGATTTTGTTTGCAAATCTATCGTCAAATCAACTAATTTACAATCTAGAAGGAGAAACATTGAAAATCTCCTCTCTAAAACTTATAAAGAGTCTTGGGTATACATCTAGAGATCAATACTTCTTTCCTCGTGCTATTTCATTCACAGGTGAATATGTATCTCAATATATTTCCCACATCGACAATATTCTTCTAACATCATATATGTATTTCGATCTCATAAAAACTTATCTAATCACACATACTTTGACTTGGAACCTGTCCACCCAAGTCTAGTAATTCAGGACCCATCGAATCATTTGATTCACTCCTTTAAATTGGCTCATGTCTCCCCAAGTCTCATATTGCGAGAACTCATCGAATCTACGGATTCACTCCTTTACCTTGGCTCATGTCCATCCAAGTCTCATATTTCAGGACTTATAAAATATTTTGATTCTATCTCTTGACTTGAATTTTGTCCACACAAGTCTCATATTTCGTGATTCTTCATCTTCAATAAACATGGACCTTTTTCTTGATGATTCCATTTTGAATCCTCATCCACTAACATCTAGAAAACTTATAAAGCATAAAAAAAAATCAAACTCGTATTAGAGAACTGTTTACAAATCGAAATGGAAAAGTGTGTACAAATAATGCTAAGCAATCCATCTAATGAAATATATTTTAATCATACCATTATCATATATTCACCTTCTTCATTATTATGACACATGTTAACCTTGTTCCTCTTGGGCATTATGTGTCTCATCTTTGTTATGGTTTTTACCATTTCAGATCTTTTTACCTACAGCTTTATCTTGAAACTTGTTGATGGCAACTCCTCCTTTCAAATAATCTCTCTCTTTAAATGAAATTACTAAACTTATTTACCCGGTCCTTTTTGACCGCCCATCTCAATCTACAGTATTGAAAGCTTGCTTCCTACCCATTGTATGAGGCTAAGACTTGGGGGCATTGTTCTTTCCCAAAAACACACTATCGACATATAAGGTAAATTAAATCAATCCAAAAATACAAAAAAACTATAAAATCATTACACCTTTCATCCTTCGCCTTTGGTGATAAGCCCATACTTCTTACTAGCAATATGAGACTGGGAAAGGAAAAATCCCTTACTTGCCTACATTTTGTCTTCAATGTTGAGCCCTTGCCTTTTACTGATGGCATGGGGCAACATGTAGGGGGTCCTTCATAAAAATAAAAAAATAATTAACTAATAAAGCCTTTATGAAATCTAAATCAAAGTGCTTAATCAAAAACATCCCAAGAAGTAATTTAGTTGCTCATGTTAAAGAGAGACAACAATTCCTTCAACCGTGATCTCACCAATCAGTAGGCCATCAATGGATCTAAGTCAAGTCAAAACCTCTAAAGTGGAATCATCTTGTAATCGATCAGATAATCTTGACTGAGATGAGTTAAATTTTTCTCACATGGATCATTGTTATAACTTGTGTCGTCACATCCTTTCTCTTCACCTTTCATATCACTATTCATCTCATTTTCATGTCCTTCTTGGCTCTCGGTGATGAGCCCTTGCATCTTCCTAGTTGTGTGGAGCCACGAGCAGAGTGAAACAACCTATCATTTTATCATCTCACATTTCTGTCAATGGAATGGAATGCTTTTAATTATTTTCACCTGCTTTCAAGTAGTGTACCTTTTTACCGAGTTGTACAATTACAAAAAAATTCAAAAATGTCTCACAAAACTTCAAAAAAATATAAAATTGTTCAAAAACACAAAAACAATATAAAATTGTCCAAAACTCCAAAAATATTTCAAATTGTCACAATCAAAACATTCGATAATGTTTGACCACTTTTAGTAATCGTATAACACACCAACAATTTTTCCATTTGACAACGCTCCTCATGATCATTCCAGATCATCTTTTGATAATCATCTTTATTTCCCATGGTGTATATCTATGCTTGAGGCAATCATTTACCCTTTCATAATATAACTTTTCTTGGGAACATTTGGATTTTACATTTTAATCCAATACAAATCAAACTTCAATGGGATCCAACAAGAGTATCTTTTGGAGTATCTAAGTATCACTCTACTCTTCATCTCGATCCAATCCTCTCGCGTGCTAAGATATCACTTGGGGGCATTCAAATATGTCTAGTTATTCAATGTGGAACACATTTGAAGTGTCATTAGATGTCATTTTTACATGTTGTGTTGTATCTTGTGCGGTTTGTCAACATTGTGATGATGTTTTTGCTTCTTTCAGTTTATTATTGTTTGTTGTACTTTGTTTTCCTTTACTATAGACCAATTACAGGAAATTTACTTACATCTTAGTTCACATATAACTCTGGTGTTGTTCCTTCCTGTTCATATTGGATTTTTTTCAATGTTTGTTTCTTGCTTGCTTACTTTTCGCTTTCATGTGTTGTTTTTTCTTCCTAGTTTACTTAAGCCATGGAATTGTTTTCCTTTTTTTGTCTTCATGTTTTTTTACATTTTTATTTCAAACTTTTTCAAATATTTTAAAATCCAAAAAAATAAATATTTCAAAATTAAAAATAAAATAAAAAATTATAAAACTTTCAAACAAACATTCACTTATCATAGAAATCCTACAATTGGAAAACCCTTAAAGTGAATCATTCAACATCTCAATACAATCTTGATAAACGTCATACCTTTATCTATTACCCTACTGATTGTTCTGATATTACAACTATCACTTTCTTCCCTTTGCATGATATGCTAACTCTGCTTCAGGAAAGTCACAAAATCATTTTTCCTTTGCATATATAACTTCATCCGGGAAATTTCAACTTTTATCATTTGCACAATGGATCTAACAAGAGTGTTATAAGGAGTTGCTTTAACTCCATTCTTCCATTCTCGATCCTTTTCCCACTTGGGAGCATTTGTATCTACTTAATCATCATTGTGGCACGTATTAGGGGCATAACTGATTGTCTTCTTTTCAAATTTGTGTTGCATTGTTGATGTTTACTTTTTTTGGACCACTTGCAAGTAGTGTGATTACATCTTGGTTCCTTTATAACCCTGATGCCGACACCTACTTTATATATTGGGTTTGTTTTCCTTTTTTATCTTTTCTTTGATGTGTGTGTTTTTTTACACGCATCTAGGTTAACCATCTTGATTCTTTCATAATCATGGTGACAACTCTATTGTGCAATAGCAAAAATAAGGTTTCTCTAAAATTATTCTCCAAATAACGCTCATGCTACGAGCACAATCCTTTCCCATCCTTGTTCTAATCCCTTGTTTTCCTTCCTATCAAGCGGTTTTCCATCGCTTTGCAGTGTCACCCACCCGCTTGAGGGGGAATTCCTCTACCATTCTAATTACCGGTGAATCCTAATGCTTCATTACTCACCGAGGCATCTTAATGCTTCACCACTTCCTACTCATTGGGGCATCCAAATGCTTCATAGATTTCTTCTCACTGATATGCATGTGTCTACTATCTTTAAAGCACTATTACTTTGCAATAACACTTTAAAGAGGGGAAAATGTAGACACCCTAAAAATACATACATATTTCTATCCCACTTCTATCTAATTAGAATTAATTAAATTAATTCTATCTCACCGCAGTACATCCCTTTGGAATTAATTAAATAAATTCGATCATTGAAATATTCCCCTTTAGAATTAATTAAAATTAATTACATTACCTAAGCTATATTCCTACCTATTAGAATTAAATAATTTAATTCTAACATGCCTTTACAATTAATTAAATTAATTCCTACACCCTCTTAGCTAATATAATTAAACATTTATTTATTTAAATGGTTAATTATCTCCTCACAATTAAATTAATTAAATTATACCATTCTCTTGGAATTAATTAAATTAATTCTTAACACCTTCTAGCTAATATAATTAAACATGTATTTATTTAAATGATTAATTATCTCCTCAAAATTAAATAATAATTAAATTCAGCTTATTTAATTCCACCTATTTCAGTCAACAACCACTTGGACTCCACATCCTCATCCTAGTTAACTACACTTCTAGAATCCTAGAAAGGTGGGGGAATTGAATTGCACGTACAACCACCTTTCCGGATGTAGCTTTTGCATTTAATTCATTTATTGCCCCTAAATGCCTTGACACTGCTACAACCTCCTCCAATGCTATTTTTAGCATGTGCATTCAACTGTGTTCAACCAATTTCTAATTGTCTTTGCTTCTATAAATTGCAAGCTTGTCTTATCCCAAATCCTCCTGAATTGTTTGCAAATAAACTCTGTCAATTTACATTCTCAAGCTTTCCAACTACTCTATTTGTAGCAATTGCACTCATCTTTGGAGGCCATTCAAGAGCACCCACAAATCAATCACTTGCAAAGGTTATACAGCTTCAAATCTCTCCTACTAAGGTTTGCATTGGAAGGTTACTGGAAGGTTTGCAAGTTTATTGTTTGTCTTTCATTCACTGTGATTTTTCCTTGCATACATATAGTGCATGTTCAAGGTCCTTAGAAGTAAGTATAAGAAGAAAATGCAAAAAGCATTGGAAAACCAAATAATAGGATGAGATTAGGAGTTAAGCATGCATGAATGATGATCGGAGATATGAAAGAAGTCACTTTATAGGTATGGACCAAGTTTGAGGTAAGGAGGTCAAAAGAAAACCATGCAAATTTGTTTTAGGCTCTACCGAGATCTAGAAACAATCATTCTTAGCTCAAACATAAAATTTGAATGCTCACCCACATGTTTGTACTATGCATGGGGACCTAGGAGTTTTTTTGGATGTTAGGGAATGGAGCTAAGAAGGTTTTTCAAGTGGAATGGGTTAATTTGGTCATCATAATTTTATGAACCATTATTAAGAAGATAAGTAGGTATAAACCCTCCTTAAACCCTAGTCTTATAGTGATGGAGAAAATATGAAAGGCATGGCCATGAAATGACCTCGAAAGTCTAGTATGAAAGTTTAGGATTATAGATGATTCATTATATGTCATTTTTTTTGTGGTGGTATGCTCTAGGTGTGATGGGAAGCCACAACAAAACTACTATTTTATGAATATTTGTAGGTACATGTATGAGTTTCATGGTTCATGAAGTGAAACCAATTGACTCTTCTAGCTTGATACATATGCTAAATGTGCAGAACAAGTTTGGGACTATTTCAGTGTAAGAAATTGACAAAATATTTCTTTCAATTTGACCTACCACTAATGGCCTAAAGAGGAAAAACCAATTATGGAGGTCCAAACAAAGTTTGGTAGAAATACATGGTGCAAGAGTGATATTTGGGCTTGGTTAGCTTGTGGGGTATAGAATGAAGAGTTTTAGGTCTTAGTTTGATTAGATTTGGTGTGCTTTTGCTTAATCCCTAATGGCCTAATAAGCCCCATTAGGCTTGTTAAGAAGGCTTGTGGAACATGTATGCAAGTGAAATATTATTCATGTGACATTACATATGAGTGTTCGAGGAGGCATACCAAGATTCCATTGAAGTTTTCAGATTTATCGTTGTGCTTGGAAGTTTCTATGGAGATGTTAGAGTTTTATTAGCTCAAGACTGGTTCTTGAGACCTAATGGCAGGTTTGAGAAGTTTCAAAGAATGAAGCATTTTGGGGTCTTTTTCCTTGAATTGGAGGTTTCCAAGAGTTGTGTGAGTTGGTTGAGGATGATATATTTCCAGTTATATGACACTTGTTTCATGAATAAGTGTTTTTCTATGAGAACCAACTTTCTTTTGAGGAGTGTAAATTAGGTGCTTTGAGATCTAATTGGTGGAGCTTGTCTCATGGAGTGAGTCATGATGAATATGGATTGATGATGTAGGAGCATAGAGAGGTCATCCAAAAGCTAACCTATATGGCTATGAGGTAAAATTTAATTTTTTAGAGTCATGGGGAAGTGAGTCTAAGTGGTCAAGAGTTTGAAATTTCAAAATTGTGTTTTCCCTCCAAAAATGCAAATTCTAAATTCAAAAATGTAATTGTGAGGTAAGGGTGTTTAAATTGTTTAAAATGGATGGAAGTGAGTCTAGTATTGTTAACAATAAGTCCTATAATGTGTGAGGGAGTCATAAATGTTTTAAAATAATGTAAAAGTCTCTTGATTTGATAGAGCATATGCAGAGTCATCTAAATTTTGTTAGGTATGACAGTAAGCGAGGAGTCATCAAGTAATATGAAAGGTCATAAAATAATTTATGAAGCAAGAAAAGGTTACATGAAATATTGGAGAATTAAAATATAGGAGAGAGATATTGAGTGGTATATCATTCCTCAAGGAAGGAAAATGAGGGGAATACAAGTAAAGGATGTAACCTGTAAATTTTGTAAGCAATTATATAGATTTATATGAGGAACTTTGTTTTCTTTGATGAAACTCATGCCTTGGTTTTGAATGATTTGAATTGTAGTTTGAGTTTTGATATTTTATTTCTTTTTGCACACAAATAATTATTTGAGACTCACTTAGGGAGGTAAATGTAGTTTGAGATGTAAAAACAATTGTGGCTTGCATGTAAAGACAATGACTGTGTATGCAAGTTTTAATGATCTGTTTTGGGACAATCATCATAAATTTTTATTTTCAACTCCAAATGATCTGAAATTTGGATGTAGAAGGATTATTACCTTATGAAAATGGGTTTTAAACCATTTTTATTTATTATTTGTTTAGCAACATTTGTGATGAAAACTTAGGCCGTGACCACTGTTATGAGAGCACAAAATCATGCTCATACTTGGTAAAATGAGAATAAATAACATTATTTGAAGAGATAGGTTCTGAAATTTGGAGAGAATAATAACTATTTTTTTAAAGTGGGGTTTTAAGTATATTTTTATTTTAAAACCTTACAATAATATATGCATGATAGAATGTTGCTGTAGACTAATGGTTCTTGAGAGTATAAAAAGGGTAGTTTGGGTAAAGTTGAGAGAGAGTTGATATTTAGTTCCTTTTGAATCAATTTCAAGGTTAATCTAACATTATTTTAAGTGTGGAATAGGATGCAAGTTAGTGTAATAGGCTTTGGAGGCTAAAAGAGAAACAATTTGCTTGTCTTGGGTGAAGAGTTAGTGAATAAAAGAGAAGAACCAACCAAGAAAGGTAAGTGTAAGAAGAGTTTGCGTGAATGGTGATCTATTTGATGATTTAATTTACATTTTATGAAGGGTATTAGATAGGGTATGGTGTTGAGAAAAATACTAAGTTGAAATAAGTCAAAAATTACATAGTATAGCCATTTTGGGCATTTAAATAAGATCTGAATTTGCAGTGTTGTGAGTAAGGATGTTGATGATTTCTCCTAACTATTTGAATACATGATGAAAAGTAGTTTGATCTACATAATTTTGGTATCAGAGCATGAGGATATTTTTGTGATTTCATATTTTTATTTGAATAATTGTTTTGTGGCTAACAATGTTGTGTGAGTGTGTGTAATGGAAAGTGACATGTGAAAAGTGAGAAGAAGAGAAGTGTGAGAAGTTGAGAAGAGAAAGAAGACACCAAAAGACCTAGTGAGGCCAAGGTAATGTGTAGAGAATAGGAAAGGTAAAAAATACTTGTCAAAAAAGAAAATATGAACCAAGAAGAGGAAATAAGAGAGTTTTGGAAGTTGATTATCCATAAAATAAGACAAGAAGAAAAATAGAGAAAGAAAAGAGATGAAGCCAAGAAGAAAGAAGAACAAAGGAAATAAGAGGAATTGATAGAGAATGAGATGAAAAATTTGAAAATAGATATAGAGAAGCTTGGATAATTTATGAAGCTTGAAATTATTAGAAGTGAGATGAAAGAGAACCATGGACTTTATTTTTTGATGAAGAGGAAAGCTAAATGGCCTATATAGCTATGAGGTCAACTTGAATGTTTTAGAGTCATGGGGAAGTGAGTCTAAGTGGTCAAGAGCTTGAAATTTCAAAATTGTGTTTTCCCTCCAAAATGTAAATTCAAATTTCAAAAATGTAATTATGAAGTGAGGGTATTTAGATGGTTTGAAATGGATGGAAGTGAGTCTAGTCATGTTAAAAAAATAAGTCCTATAATGTTTGAGGGAGTCATAAATGTTTTAAAATAATGTAAAAGTGTCTTAAGTAGATAAAGCTTATGAAGAGTAATTTAAAGTTGGTTAGGCATTAGAGGTAAGTGAGGGGTCATCAAGGAATATGAAAGGTCATAAAATCAGTTATGAAGCAAGAAAAGGTTATATGCAAGGTTGGAGAATTCGAATATAGGAGAGAGAGATTGAGTGAGATATCATTCCTCAAGGAAGGAAGATGAGGGGAAGGCAAGTATAGGATGTAACATGTAAATTTTATAAACATTTATATATATTTATATGAGGAAATTTGTTTTATTTGATGAAAATCATGCCTTGGTTTTGAATGATTTGAATTGTAGTTTGAGTTTTGATATTTTATATATTTGTGCACATGAATAAATTTTTGAGAATCACTCAGGGAGGTAAATGTAGTTTTAGATGTAAAACAAACCGTGGCTTACATGTAAAGACAATGACTATGTATGTAAGTTTTAATGATCTGTTTCGGGAAAATCATCATAAATTTTTATTTTCATCTCCAAATGATATAAAATTTTTACTGTAGAAGGATGATGACCTTGGGAAAATGGATTGTTAAACATGTTTGTATATTATTTGTTTAGAAAAATTTGTGATGAAAAATTAGGTCATACCCTATTATGAAAGCATAAAATCATGCTCAAGCTTAGTAAAATGCGCATAACTGACATTATTTGAAGATATAGGTTCTGAAATTTGGAGGGTAGAATAATTAAAAAAATTAAAATGATTTTTAAAAGTATATTGTAATATGAAAACTGTATAATAAGATATGCATGACATAATGTTGTTGCAGAGACTAATGGTTTTTGAGAGCACAAAAAGTGAAGTTTGGGAAAAGTTGAGAGAGACTTTATGTTTAGTTCCTTTTGAATCAATTTCAAGGTTAATATAACAATATTTATAGTTTGGAATAGTGTTAAAGTAAGTGTAAGAGGTTTGGAGGCTAAAAGATAATTTTTTTATTGTCTTGGGTGAAGAGTTAGTGAAGAAAGGAGAAGAACTAGTCAAAAAGGTAAGTGTAAGAAGAGTTTGCATGAATGGTTATCTATTTGATGATTTAATTTACATTTTATGAAGGGTATTAGACATGGTATGGTGTTGAGAAAACCTAATAAGGTGAAGTAAGTCAAAAACTTCATAGTAGAGCCATTTTGGACATTTAGACAAGATCGTTATTTGTAGAGTGTGAGTAAGGTTGTTGATGATTTCTCCTAACTATTTGAATGCAAGATGAAAAGTAGTTTTCTCTACATAAATGGAGTAGATTTGTTCAAGAATGTAGATGATGTTGAGAGGTTTTTATGACATTTCTTGAGCTGATGGAATCATGATGGTGCTGCCTTATTCCTTGAAATTCAAAATTGTGACCGTTGGAAATGACTAGTGAATTAGGCCTAATTGAAGCATTGTATTGTTTAGGCTTATGCCTACCTAAACGGTCATGTAATATCATTTTATTATATTTTTAATGTGTCCTATTATTTTTTTATGACTTATGTTGTATGTTATAAGGGTCCTTTTCTGACCTACATGGTTTTATGGCATGTGTCATGTATAAAAAAAAAGAAATACACATTTGTGCTAGTTGAGTGGAGGGTGTTGTGAGTGAGCAAGAGGAAAGGTGTGAATAGGAAAAATGGTTCTAGAGAAGAGCAGGGAAGAGCTATGAGAAGATGAGAAGGGATAAAGAAAATAAGCTACAAAGTCACTTGACCTAATCAATATTATTTGGTGCATTCATGAGTGAAGAAGGAGAGAGAGCTGTTTGAGGGAGTTTTGAGTGAAGAGAGCTAAAATATTGATCACAATTAGTTAGTTGAGAAAAAGGACATAAAGTGATCTTCATATACAGGTGGCTAAGTGGGTGTTTGGTCATCTTGGTATTTTTATCCTCCTTGTATAGTGGGTGCTCTATTAATAGGGGTTGGTGCTCTTTGTGGGGTTGGTGCCTCACTAAAGTTGTAGGGGTTGGTTCTCCTTGTGAAGTGGGTGCTTCACTAAAAAAATCCTTTTGTGTTGAGTAATATATGTAAAAGTCTAGTGATTTTTCTTCCCCTTGAGTGTTTCCCACTTTATATCTTATGTTCATGTGTTCTCTCTTGCTTCATGTTCTTGTGGATGGTTGTTTCATGATTAATAAGCTCACATTGGTTAATGAATGTTGAATGGATGCTTTGAATGATGTATGCAAGTTATGATAGCTGAAGTAAAAGTTTTTAAAAGACTAATTCACCCCCTAACATTGTTCTTCCAAAAACTACTCCACAAGCAAAGTTCTAGCTTCAACAATGGTATGTATTCTTTAATGATTGCTTTATCTCCATAAAATGATTCTTTTGAGTGCTTAATACATTACTAAAAATGATAAATCGATTCTCTACATTATCCTCTCAATGTAATTAAATTATAATGTTTATAGTTTTATAGTGATATTATTTATACCCTAATTCAATTATATTATAGAAAGAACAAAATAATATATAGGATGCAAGTGTTCATTACAATAGATTGTTCTAATCTAATTAATACATAATTAATGATGCAAAATCAAAACAACACATTTATACTTAAAACAATGATAAAAGATGAAACAATACCTTAAATACACAAGAGGATATAAAGACTTAGTTATATAGGTCAAGATATAGGAGATTTGGATATGCAAACAAGTAGAAAAGATGGACCAGAAATTGGAAATGCTCTTATTATTAATATCGAGACTAGAAACTAAGATAGTGTAGGACCGTATAACTATTGTATGGTTTTACCTTAGAAACATATGGTCCTGCGTAGATATGTATGGTCTTGAACTTATTGGTGAAATAATTTGTCGCATAGTGTAAATTATTGGTTTTCACCAATGGTCATCGGATAAAACCCTCCTTCGGGGTATGGGGAGGCTCCCATTATTGAATGTAAACCAAATAAAGTTTTTGGGTGGCTGTTAGGCCAGTGATCACACATGAATACTCAACTAAACCTATGCCAAACTACTTGTACAATCTACAAGGAGGAATTTTCTTGGGAGTGAGGTAAAGGGGAGTAGGATAAACATGGGGAGAGGGTTAATGATGTAAGTAGACTTATAAAATTAACATACATTAGCCAAATTAGGTCCAAATTCAAATAGAATAACATAAAAATGTAAAAATTAAAAAGACTATTAAACCAAAGACACAAAGTTCTATAGATCCACTAATCAAGGACACAAAGTTCTGTCTTGGTTGTATAAGATCACAAAGCTTGCAAAGTTGGAGAGTAGATAGGGTAGCTAAACATAGATAAGGAAATAAAGGAAATGAAACTTTTATTGTTTGATGTAATTGTGAAATCAAAAACTTATAATAATCAACAATTGCTAACCTTTCCGAATGGAGAAGTCATTCTAATTTATAGATTTACAATATGAATTTTCATCTTCCCCCACATGAAATTTCACTTTCTTATAACTTGTGACCTTAAATATCCTAAAATTGAGTTAATACATTCAATTTGGGTAAAAATAAAAATATTACTTCATACTCATAGGAGATTTGGATATGCAAACAAGTGGAAAAGATGAATCAAATTGGAAATGTTCTATTATTAATCTAGTAATTGAGATAGTGCAGAACCATAAAACTATTATACAATTTTACCTTGGAACTATATGGTCATGAATAGATATGTATGGTCTTGAATGCATTGGTGAAATAATTTATCGTAGTGCAGATTATTGGTTTTCACCAACAATTATGGGGTTAAGTCCCTCCTTAGGTATGGGGAGGATCCCTTTATTGAATGTAAACTAAGTAAAGTTGTGGGGTGTCCATTAGGCTAGGGATAACACAAGAATGATCTACTAAACATGTGATAAAATATATTTAAATTAAGAATATATGTGAAAAGTCTTTATGTCTTTGGTTTAATAGTCTTGTTAATTCTTTACATTGTTGGAAATTCTAGGAATTGAGAGGGGGTGAATAAGTTCTTATTCAAAATTTGACACGCAATTAAATATACTTAAATTCATTATGATGAAAACACAACATCATTAAAAAGAAATAAAAAGGATAACACACACAAGGAGACAATATTTATTGTGGGAAACCCTTCAAAGGAGAAAAACCCATTGAAACCAAATAACTAGCTTAGAAAGAAATGTCATATAAATGTTACAATGATTTTACTATTGAGAATCCAATCAACTTAGAGCATCAACTACAGTACTTTAGTCAATATTCCACTTGAAATTTATAAATATTTTACTTGAATGGAATCTTCAACTCCCAACTCTTCAATCAAGCTTCTACTCGATCTTCTATAAGCTGCCACTTACAAGGAATCTTCAACTCCTTGTATGTTAAGCATCCACTTAGACTCTACAAAATGATATGATCAATTTCCTTTAGTTGTCTCCCACAAAAAATATGATTACTATATCAGATCTTTCCATTACTATTTTCCTACTTTACTCAACTTGATTCATCTCTTTTGATATCATGGACACATTCACCTTTCTTCTCTCTTACAACATACTTTTTGTTAGAGCATACATATCCTATATGCACTTAATTTCATATATTTTCACACACCTGTAAATTCAGTCCTACTACAACATATTCATTCCCCTTTAACACATTATCAAAAACATTTAGGTGATTCAAATATCTCTCAAATATCTCCCTTCAAAACATCTCTTTTCACATACTTGTTTTGTCTCACAAACAAGTTTTTAACTTTGATTGCACTAGTTGTAATACATGAGCTATTATGCCTTCCACCTTAGTATTCAACCTTTAAAATAAGTTTTTATCTTTAATAAAATACATCATAAAACATTTTCGACTTCAAATTCTAGAAGAATTTTCAATTCCTCTCTCTACAAATCATTAAATGGAAGGGAAATATGACCTCATAAAAACTTTCCTCTTTTAAAGATTGTTTCTATCATAAGGTTAGTTATATGCTCAACCTTTATAGGACTTGTAAATATTAGCCTCATGGATATGATGACCAAAGATGATTTATAAACTAACAGATAATCAATACACATGAAAATATTCTTTGTAGCAACTATAGATCATATTTTTACTTTCCAACAACTCTTTTGTCTTTTCCTCTAATGTATGGGTTTTTTCTTCTAGCTAATAAAATTGATGCCAAGCATGTTATAAATACATGCACATTACAAGGCTTTTCATTTTTCTCTATAACCTCTTCACATCCTTCTTTACTTTCCATTTTCTTACCAAGCCTCTCGTTTGAGCTCCCAAGCAGCTAAAATTATGACCTTCAAAATATAGTCTTCCTTTTGGAATTGAAGGACATACTTTTAGACCAAGTCATACAGTCTAAACAAGTGGGACAAATATAAATATGTCTACTAATTTTTCATGTCCTTGGAATTCAAAAATCAAGGAAAAAGGCTCCATTTCCATTTTTCTTAGCTAAAACTTTACAACCATGGTGGATCAAAAACTAGTCTTTAAAAGTGAGTTGGTTCATTTATATAAATCTCTATTCATAGCTTCTAAATAATTTTATAAAAATATCATATCCCTGTGTAACTTATCATAGCAATTGTAGTCATCAAATCAAGGCATATGGCGATGATATTCGAAAATTATGGGTCTCAGTATTATCTAGTTCTTAAGAAACTAAAAACTAGTTTTAACTTGGATGTTTATTACTTACACAAATTCAATTTCAGGACCCATAAATGCCACAAATACATCAAATTTAACCCCTATTCTATCTCCAAAATATTGTGTGTAGAGGTTGTTAAGGAAAATTCACAAGAGCATCTCAATTTTTCAAGCTTCTTAACTTGACATATGAGACAGCTTTTGGATCACTCAAAATTATGCATGCAAGCACTTCATCAAACCAAAATAAGTACACTCTTAGCTCATATAAAACACCTTCATGCTATTCAAGACAAAAAAGAATCACTTCATTATGCAATTCATCATGTATTCCCTTATACATTTAGGACTGGTTTCCTTTCATAGAATTCTCAAATGGTAAGAGAAAAACACACATGTATCATCTAATTTATACAAATAAATAAGCCAAATGACTTTATAAACATCAAGATAACATCACAAGGTTTTTAGAACACTTCACCTTTCATTATAACTCCATCGTTTGAGCTCTGTATGCTGAAATCTCTACAAAACACTTGCTTTCTTATGGGGCCCACCAAGTGTCATAAGTTCAAACTACCATGAACATGACCTCCAATTATTTATATACACACTCAAATAATTTTCAAGGGAAAAAAATTCCATTTTGAGGCATAACCAAGCACTTTTCTCCATACTACTTTCAACTGGGGTTTAGAAGGGTTTTAGACAAGCGAGAAAAATGGACAAAAATTTATTGTCTTTCATCATTTTGACATATTTTTTTGTAAAATATTTGTCTCTCTATGTTATTAAAAAAATATCTTATGATTTATCTAAAGAATGATTTTCAATTTATATCAAATGCTAAGAAGTCAAGGCACTATTTTGGCATACCTTACTTAGCCCGGTTTCCAAAATGAAATATCTTACACAAAACACATCCTATGGTCAAAACCTTCATGAATACCTCCTACATGATCTCAAATGTATAATTTTTCATAAGTGCACCTACACTGTCTTGATCAATCTCATTTGTGCATGTTAACATGTTTGTCTTAAAGGGAAGTCATACAAAAGACCATTAAAATGCCTCTAAGTGTTGATTTATGACCTTTATTTTCATCTAATGACTCTTGGAAATGTCACTAAAAACTTCTAATTATTGTATTATATATATATATATATATATATATATATATATATATATATATATATATGCTTCATACCATCATTTTAGGTCCCTAAAATAGACCTTAATGAGCTAGTTTACATTGTAACTCATCAAATCAAATATTTTCTTCATCATGTATCCCCTTAAAAATGTCCTATCATGTTTTTTATACCTTTAAAATTCTTTTATACTACCTCATGCATTCACTCCACCTTCCCGTGCCACTTTGCTAACTAGGTCTAGGGATTAGGCTTGCTAAACTGAGCTAGTCTCACCACTTCCACTCATTTGCCTGTGTATCCATCAATTTTAACTTATTTAATTATCACATACTTGATAAAATTGCTATGAAATCATCCAAGCATGATCTCACATCACTATTTAGCCTCTGCTAGTCACCGGATCCTTAAGAAGCCGAGTCTCAACTAAGTGTTCTCAAGACTTGTCTTGTTCGCCTTGTCTACCTCTCTCCAAGATTCCCTTTAACTCTCCCACATCCTAATTTTTCATTAAAGTGTATTTTAAATTAATGAAAACTCACCATATGACAATGTAAACAATCAACATGACTATTAAACCAAAGAAAGAAATATCTATAGAACCACTAATAAAGGACACAAAGTTCCTTATTGGTTATACAATATCACAATACTTACAAAGTTGGAGAGTAGAGAGGGTATATAAGAATAGAAAATTAAATAAACAAGATGTAACTTTTATTGCTTGATGTAGTAATGAAATACAACAAATTACAACAATAAACAATTGCTAACCTTTACAAATGGAGAAGTCATTCCAATTTATATATTTAAAATATGAATTTTCATATTCCTCCTATGTGACCTTTCACTTTCTTATAACTTGTGACCTTCTATATCCTAAACTTGAGTTAATACAACTAGAGGGGGCTTGTAATGAGGTAAATAAGGAAGAACAAGATAAGGCTTGATAACACCTAGTTGAGACTTGGTTTCTTGAGGATACGATGACTAACATAGACTAAGTGGTGATGTGAAATCACAATTTAATGATGTCATAACAAGTTTTTAGGTATGTGATAAGGAAACAAGGTTATAATGATGGATGCACAAGTACATGAGTGGATGGTGAGACTAACTCAATTTAACAGTCTAATCCCTAGGTCTAGTTAGCAAAGTGACTTGGAAAGGTGAAGTGATAGCATGAGGCAGCTAGAAAATCATGGTAAATGAATGAGAAACATTATTGGACATTTCTAAGGGATTACATGGTGAAGAACATGACATATATGAAGATTTATAGTGTAAACTAGCTCAATTATGCATATTTTAAGGACCTAAAATTAGGGTGTGAAGCAAAAATCTATGTCAAGAAAATTAAATCATGGGAAGTGTATAGGGACATTTCAATATTCCTTAGATGAATCTATAGTTCATAAATTAACACTTAGAGGTATATTTAGGGCTATTTGTATGACCTCCCTTCGTAATAAACATGTTTAACATGACCAAATGAGATAGGGTTGGAAGTTATAGGGTGAAATAGGACCAAGAGGCCATTAAATATCATGGAGGAGATAGTCATAAAGGTGTGGACCAAATTTGAGGACCAAAAATGAGTTTTGTGCAAGATATTGAAGTTTTATCAAAATCTGGGCTAAGCAAGGTATGCCAAAATAGTGCCTTGACTTCTTAGCATTTGATCTAAATTGACAATAATTCTTCAGATAAATTATAACAGATTTTTTTGAAGAGCATAGAGATAAACATATTTTACAAAAATTCAAGTAAAAAGGATGAAGGATAAGAAATTTCTATCCATTTTTTTGGCACTATCTAAAACCCTCCTAAACCCTAGTTGGAAGTGGTATGGAGAAAATTGATTGGTTATGCCTCCAAATGTAATTTTTACTATAAAATTATTTTATTGTGTAGAGAACTCATCATAGGTCATTTTCATGGTGGTTTGAGCTTATGAAACATGGTGGACCCCATAAGAAAATAACTATTTTGTAGAAAATTAGTTATATAAGCTTTCATGGTAGAGTTGCAAAGGCTAACATTGATATGGAAACATTTATGGGAAGTGATCTTAGTGTTCATAAAGAAATACAGGTGTATGTAGTGTAAATTTTATAAGAACCTTGTCAAATTTGACTCCCACCATCATGAGCTAAACATGACAAAACTAGTCAAGGAGCTATGTGAAAAGGAATTGCAAACTTGGGTTCTCTTCATATCTTCTTTGTGAAAAGTGATCGATCTTGGATTAGAGGTTATTGTTGAAATTATGATGCAATGGTTTGGCATGAAAGTGATGTTTCATGGGTTTAGTGAAAGGTAAAGTAAGAATGATTTTAGAAGTCTAAAACATAGTTTGAGTGATTTGTAAAAAGCATGCTTGATTAAGTGATTTGTGAAGATGAAAAAGGAATCCTAGGTTGGTGAAGGTGTTGCAGATATCTTAAACATATTTCCTCATGTTTCAGAGGGTTATTGGAAGTTCATGCACCCAGAAAAAGTGTTCATCCTCCCCGACTATAAAATTGACATGGTAAAAATGTGAAAACCCAACAAAGAAACATAAAGAGTTTGATGGCTCCATGATGTAACCTTCATAAAGACAATAAATTGGTAATTTTAAAGGCATATTGAGTCATAAAGCATATCATTTTCAATGGATGACAAGTAATTGAAGGATATGCTATCATCTAACTTTTCAAACTAGTTTTGACATGAAATGGACCTAATAGGTGAAGCATATTCTAATGAAGTTTGAAGAAAAAATGGTGAGGAATAAATGATGAAAATAGGTAATAAAGAATTTTATAAGTCCTTGTAACATATTTACGTGATTTTGACACTTGGTAAAAGGACCATGTGAAGAAAAAGACAAATAATCTTCACTTGAAGCTAGTGAAAGCAATCATAAATGCATGTGTAATCTATGTAAAAAAATTGTTCAAAAATGTCAAAGGTTTAAGAGGAGTTATAAATATGTTGTTTGATCTTCCCATGCACAAGGTTCCTCATAACAAGTCAAAGGAAGTTAGTTTATATAACTAACATAAATGCTAATGACATTAAAACTGAATTAGGTGAATCCTTCTCACTCAATGTGCACGAGTTTTAAAGAAAAATAAGAAGTTGAATGGTTAGGGAGATGAGGAGATATGAGATAACATCATTAAGAAATTATAAATCATTCTATTCTGTTGAAAAATTATCTTTAGGAATGTATGTATTGCAACATGTTCAAAATGGAAAAAAATAAGAGAATGAATGTGATGAAGTGTGAGAGTGATTTCAAAGAGGTGTAGGTACATGAAGGATTTACATGATAATATTATTTTGATGACCATGTTTGCGAATGAGCTTAGTTATATGCAAAATATGATGTAATGTCTTCATGACAAAGCTTTTTGAAACATTATGAACCCATGAGAGTGTGAGTGGTTGAGAGGGTGATTCAAGGAGAGACTCATGCTAATAATGAGTGTGTAAAAGTAGCATTGTATGTCAGATCCTTGTAGTAGATGAATAGGATGAGAAGAGAGAGGAATAAATATGAGAATGAGGGTGAAAATAGAAGAAGAATGAGCTGAAGAAGTGATCACAATTTTTTGTGAGAGACAACATAAAGAAAGTGATCAAATTATTGTCAAGAATTCTAAGTGGATGCTTAGTAGTTAGGGATTTTAAGGTTCCTTGTAATTGGGAAGCTTACGAAGATCAAGTTAAAGCTTGATTAAAGTTTTGGGAGTTTTGGCTTCTAAGATAGTAGAGGCTTGCTAAAGGTCAAGTGACATCTTGACTAAATTTTAGAGTTGATGCTCCAAGTTGAGTGGATTCTCAATAGTGAAATTAATGTAACATTTACTGGACATTTTTTTCCAAACTAGTTCTTTGTTTTCAGTGGGTTTTTCTTCCTTGAAAAGTTTCCCACGTTAAATCCTAAATCTCTGGGTGTGTTATCTTGTTGATTTCTTGTGAATGATTTTTTCATTTCATCATAACAAATTTAAGGAAATTGGATTATAACAAAAATTTAAATAAACACTGATTCACCCCCCCTCTCAGTGCCTAGAATTTACAACAATTGGTATAAGAGCATGTTCCTCTTACAAAAGGTTTAACAACTTAGAGGAGATCCTTGAGGCACAAGCATGGGTAACCTAGCTGAAGTAGTTCTGAAAAGGAAGTATGATATTTCTCGACTCGATTGATGGATTGAAGAAGGAAATAAAGATTATGGAAGCTGATCATGGCCAAGCCCTCAAAGAGATGGAATCTATAGTTGAAAGTGTGGAAAAATCACTAAAGGAAAAATAATATTCTTGCCTTAGACATGAAGAAGAGTTGAGAACCTTGAAAGATGATCTAGAAGAATCCAACAATAGGTTGAGAATGTATGGAAAGATGGAGAAGATTATTGAAGTTCTTGATGAAATTCTAAAGAGTTAAAAATAAGCAAGTGATAAGACATGACTAGGATTCAAAGGAGAACCTATGAAAAAGAGAGAGGATGAAAAGGCTGGTCCAAACATGCAAACAAGCATGAAGATGACCAAGGAGAAAAACAAAAGAAGGCCTAAGTTAGTTAGGAAACCAAATGCATCCAGGTATGAAAGGAATTTTAATGGTTACTATTTTTCTTGTCATAATTTTGGACATAGAGCTAAGGAATGTAGAAATCATGTCATGGATGAACATCCATGGAGAGATTGCAGAGATGAGTACTCGGAAACATAGTTTGTTTCAATTTTCAAGAGAAGGGTCATACTTGCCAAGTATTGTCTCTATGAATCATATAGTCAAAATTAGAGAAATTAAGGTCCTAGAGGAAATAATTATGTTGTGTGTTTCAATTTTCATGGACAAGGAAATTTTACAAAACGTTTTATTAACCTCCAATATATAGTAACAAGCTTGATGAATTTAATAGGTAAGAAAAAGGGCATTCAAGATGAAGGAAAACTCTAAGAATGAGACCAAGTCAACCATGTTTGAAAGAGACACTGGAAATAAGAAAGTGAAGTACATATATAAGGTCAAGGAAGTCAATTCTAGAGTTGAGGAAGCAAAGAATAACAAGAAAATAACATGGGCAGATGATGAAGAGACAAAGCAATCCATGACTATCATAGGAGAAGCAAGTTCAAGAAAATCATCAAAAGGTAATGAAATCTAAGAAGAAATCTTACCCCTAGCTATGATAGAACAAATACATGAGATGCATCATGTATGCTTGTTAGACATCCAATTAGAAGAAGAATATATAGGATATGATGTTATCACACCTAGAAGTGCATCCAAGAAGATTGACAAGATCTCAAGGGCAAGAAGAGAAAATATTGAGTCATCACATTTCTTTGATGACTATATACTATTATAAGATGAATCAACATGCATGGTGTGCCTTCTCTAGGATTACGAAGGCATGTGTCACTTGAAGAAAGATGTAGACACGAAATCATTAACTTTGGGTATCTATCTAGTCCTGATCACATATTACTATTCATATGATTCCTAAGTAAGAAAAGTACTAATCAACCCATGTTTCTGGACATCTTTACTTGCTTTTTGATTCTATTATTGATCTTACACTCTTTCTAGCCCAGTCTATATTTTCATACTTTGGCATTTCTCATCCTGGACACCACTTCCTAGACAAGATGCCAACACAAGGCACCCCCATCCCCTCTAGGAACCCCTGAGCTCTTTGTACTTTGTTCACATCTTTTGGGTCATTTCTAGACATTTGGGCATCTTATATCTTTGGTGTTTTGCCTTTTTAGGGTTAGTTACAAATTTTAAGAAAGGGTATCATATAAATATAAAGTTATGTGATCATAATAAAGGACAAAACACTAAACATTATCTATCACCACCTAAGGTTGTATCTAAAGGAATTATCAAGAGCATTCAAGCACCCATCAAGAATCTACACACAAGGGAAAGGGAATAATTATTTTACATTCACTTCATAGCAGGGATAATTTTAGTGGCGAATATTCGTAATATGGTGAATATTCCATTTTTAAAAAAATTGAAAAGGTGAATTTTCTAGCGCATGGGTCAGTGACTTGTTCACCTAAAAATTACAATTTAATTTTTTTAGGGGTCGACTTCACCTACCCTTGAAACTATCCCCTATATAATCCTAGATTATTCGCTAGGTAGAACACTACTAGCTCACTCATACCACCTGGGGCATATGTATTATCAAGTATAGTAAATGTGCGACAAGAGGGTGGAGGCTACAGATGCATGACAAGAGGGCGAAGGCTGCAAATGCACAATAGAGAGTTTGTTGACGTGTGATAGGGAGAGTTTGTTGATGCGCGATAGGAGTGTGGAGGAAGTAGATGCGTGACAGAGAGTTTGTTGATGCGCGACACAAAGATTTTGTTGTCACGCAACCAGAGGGTGAAGGATGCGAGATGGACGATAAAATATTTGCTTTGTCGCATGTCAACAAGGTTGTTGACGCAAGTCAGCAAGGTTCATTGATGTGTGACAACAACCTTGTTGACGCCAAGCAACACCAAGATTATGTTGTCACGTGACCAAAGGGTGGAGGTTGCAGATACGATAGAAGATTTGTTGTCATGCATCAATAAGGTTGTTGTCAAGCGTTAACAAACCTCACTAACACACGTCAATAACCTTATTGGCGCATGACATCAAATATCCTGTCATGTGCCTCGCAACCTTCTGTCACACCACTTAAAAATTAGGAAAATTTTTTCTGTTGGACCCCCAAAAAATTCACCTTCCCATGAAACTGGTTCCGAGGATATTCGCTAGGTATTTTCCACCTCGATTTCCAAGAGGTCTCTTAAAATGATCCCCGATTCATAGGAGGGGAATTTCATTCTTTCATGCACATATCTACTTACATTGCTTACATCTAGCTACGTTTTTGCTACCAAGTGCAACACACACAAGAGCCACCTAGGGCATAATCGCTTCACATGCACTCATATAACTACATTGGGTCTGAAATGTAGTGCAACACTCAGTCATAAGATCACTTGTTTGACAGATGAGGACACTCTAAACGCTCATTTGCATTACTTTATTTTGGTATTTTGTGTTTTTGAGGGTATTGAAGGTTATTTTTTTATTACAGGTTACCAATGACATCCAAGGACTTGGTGCAACATACTAATGATAAGAGGTGAAGAAAGGAGAACATATTGTGACCCAAAAACTAGTTTTTGAGGTCCCGAGCATTCACAGGGAACCCAAAACATGTCTATAGTGTCCATCACCCTCCATAGATGCCCTAGTCTAGCCTATTCCAACATCTCTACATTTCTCTGAGGCTCGGTGTGATAGTTTTACCTCTTTGTTCATTAGTTCATCACTTCGGCATATCTAATATTAATTATGAAACAACTAAGTCTTTCTCCCTTCTCATTTGCACTTAGGGTTTTAATTTTAATTTTTTTGATTGGGTCTATTCTACACTTCATTGCTTATTCATTTACTGCTACATTACATTAGATTTAGGCATCTATAAATTCTACATTTTCTTAATAATTTGTTGAGCCTGATGTTCCAAACCCTTCCTTTTGAGTATGGTTTCACCTTATCACATCATGAATCAATCCTTCTTTTTATCCAACTAAGGTCTTAGGCATGGTTACTACTACAACTGATTTTATGAAAATTTGTACTCAAAATCCTCCTCACTTTATTATGCCTATGTTTGATCCTACTATCAACATAGTAACTAGTCACCACACTCATCCTCCAAAAACTCTACCCAATTTTATTCCACCACCTATTACTTCTATGACTCCTCTCGATACCTCTAAGGGCCATGATATCATTGAAAAACTTAAGAATACACTAGAAAAAATATCTCTCTATTAATTATTATGCAATTCACCTAAATATTGTCATATATTAGAGGTAGCCCTTCAATTTATTCACATTGAGAGTGATAATTCAATGGTAGCATTCACATACCTCATTCGGTCTCTGTTATCAGCTAATTTTGAATTGGAAAAATTATTAAAAGTTTCATTTTTTAAAAAAATTGAATCATATTTCATCTGTCAAGATTTTCCTCATTTTGTCCATCTTGACATCCTGAGAAAATCCCTTTTTCATTTTGTCCCATTCCGATGAACAATTCATTTTTATGCTCAGTTCAAGTTCAGGATTAATTAATTAATATTTTAATTAATTTCCTCCTATTTTCCAAAAACAAATGAATTAATTAATATTTAAAAAAGGGGAAAAGCTTCTTGGATTTTGTCGTGAATGCCAAATTGGCTCTCCGCTTCCTTTTTCTCCCTTTTTTGGCAAAGCTTTCATTTTCCCCACTTGTGGGAAATTCCCTTGTTATTTTCCAACACAACTAGATATCATATGGAAAAATATCTCCCATTTTCCCATGTGGAGAAATGGAGGGGAATTTCTATCCCACTTTTCCATTGTCATGGGAAAATGGTTAAATTCTTCCCCTATTCCCCTGGCAATTAATGCCCACTACCCGAAGAAATTGGAGATTGGTTATTAACGAGAAGAAGGAAGAAGCGGTTACAAATCAAGAAAGCTTCTGGGATATTCATAACCTCTCTCTCTGAACTCTACAACAAAATATTTTAAGCTACATAAGCTCTATGCTATTGAAGAAATACCTCATCCTCCATTAAAGCACTTTGCTCATGAAACTTTCATCTGCAACTATGTGCAAGATGAAATGTTGATAGGGAAGAAGATTTGAAGATTTTTATTTCCAACTCTCTATTATTTCCCTGTGAAGAAAAATTTTTCAAGAAGAAATTTTCCAATATTCTAAATTTTTACTTTTCAAGAAAGGAAAAGCCCTCATCCATCATATAGGTAGGAGGGGCCACATACTAGTTATTTGCATTGATCACGCATTGGCCACCCAGAGGATAAAATACATAACATTGGCCATGGAGGTAAAATAAACAAGCTTGAGATTATTTCCATCATGCAAGTTAAGGGGAAACACAATTTTCCATGCCAAAGAAAATGAAGAAGAAGGAAATGTAGCCAAAGACATGACACATATGAGAGAAGGAAGCCAAAGGCCATGTAGATCTATGATTATTAGCCAAACATAGATATCAACACAACCACACAGGGATTCAAAATAAAGGCCACACAAAACACAAAGAAAGGCTAGGAAAGCCGGAGGAAGAAAAAGCATGCATAGGTAGTCAAAACAACCATAAAGGACAAGAAACATAGCCCACACAAAGCCACATAAGTCAAGGATATCCATCACGTAGTTGTCTACATGATTTCCTTGAGAATGCTAACATCAAACAACAAATCAACACAAGATTTTTGGGATGAATAACCCTCAGGTGGACCAAGATGGTCAACAAAAATTGGCTAGTGACCAAGAGGACTCGTGTTGACTAGTTTCCCAAGGAATTTTACTGCATTGAATTTGTGGAGGAAATCGTGATATGATCACTCTTCTGAGCCAAGTCTTTGGTCTCCCCTCTGCTAAGATTTTTCACCCATGGATGTATCAGTTCATCTGTATCATCCTTGCAAAGAGATAATTTTTAGATTGGGCCACCATCATTAGTGACACTCTTCACAAGCATTTGATTGAGGTGAAGATGACTGGGCATTTCTACATAGCATTGTACCTAACCTATGTGGTGTCCAGAAGGAAACTATTTTTGGGGTTAGAAACAAAAGGCATCATGGGTCCTTCAAATAATGTTTTCTATTATTATCTATAATTGAGTTTTAAGAATAGATCTCATCGCTTTAGGAGAGTTAATGACGATTTCAGCTTCCACATGATCAGAACACTCAATATGAATCTAGAAGAAATATTCTTTAAGGATGCCATGGTGGTAATTTATTAGTTAGGAATATGGTTCATTCAGTTCTCATCCTTTTCTTAAATCCATGTTAGTGGATTTGTATGCACTCCATGGAAGCTTCCTAAGCATGTTAGTGATAAGTGGGTGTTAATGGAGCTTGTACATCAACTTTTACAAGTTCAATGTCTTCTTAGTGACAAACACCATTCAGGTATCCACTTCCCAATCCAAATTGGATAATACCAATGCCCGAATCTCTTCAGTACAAAAATCATGGAGAAGGAGTTTGATCTCATTACCATACATCCATTTGTGAAGAGATCCCAATTTTACATCAATGGATTCATGCAAAAGGCTCTCAGAGTGAAGTACCAACACCATCCCACCATGGAAGACTTTTGGTCTTCCTGCTCAGATGAACACGAAGTAAGAAGGTGAGAATTCTCCCACCCGAACCTTGCTCAAATCAAGGCCTTCCGCATCAGAGATCCTCTAGATTCATTAGTAGATGATGGTGACAATTTGATTGATCCCTCATATGATGTTGTTTCCTTCACTCCATTTCCTTGAGTTGATTGGACCAAGAGAGATGAATTCTCTCTTGATGGAAAGAATCATCCATTCTAGAAAGGAGCATAGCCTGGTATGAACAAGAACTTATAAAGTTACCATCCATCCAAGTTCATACCCTAGGACCACGAAATTTCCAACATGAGGAGGTCTCCAGTTGAATAAAACCTCTTCTCAGTTAACCTCTGTGCCATTAACCCATACACATCAAGTAAGGAGAGAATGGTTTCCCAAATCCACTTCTCTAAAGAAGATGTCATGAGGAGAAACATCCAAGGGTCCTGGCCCTATTGAAGGAAGAGAACGTGTCTCGAGGTTTTCCACTTCGAGTAGAGACTCATCTACTCATGTTACTGATAGTTCAAGGAATCTCATCATAAACACTACTTAGTCATGTCATGCACAAGAGTCTACTCAAGTGCAAGTGGTCCAAATATCAAACACTCCTAAACCCCTAGTTCACGAAGAGGTTTCTCAAGGTTTCCTTGAGGTTCAGGAGGTCGATGTCAAAGTTATTTCCCCAAGGATTGAAGTTGTGGAAAGAACTCTTGTAGAATCCAATGATGTCAAGAACGATGTGAATGTTGCTTCAGACTCTAGGCTTCTATATACATAATTGGTCAAGGTGATTAACAAAAAGGATCCGTGGCCTAAAAGGGGACACTAGGGTATTATTGATAATCTAAGTAGGAGGACTAAAATGTTGTGGTAAATAGACTAAGAACAATATGAAATAAATGCAAGTAAATTATTCTAAGTGAAATGAAACCCTAATATGCAAGAGAAAGGAAATAAATGGCTTAACTAGTTATAAGTAGTTGTCATAGGTTATCACGATCCGGAAATAAAATCGGGAAGTGTAGAAGAATACTCAGGGACTATGCAAAGGAAAAATATGTAAGGTATGAAATGACTGGGGGTGCATGGGAGTGTATTGGGGTGCCACTGGAGTGCACTTTGGTCTATAATTTAGGCACTTTGATAACCTGTAATTGCTTAAAACATGAATCGATATGGTCATAAGGTGTCTTTGAGTGCTTCCTCTCTGTTGTGCTAGATCTACCGAGATGAGATGGAAAATGACCTACAATGTAAAAGGAAGTATCAAACCCTAGAAAAATAAAAGATGCAAATGAATGGGTTGGACTGACCTCAACCGCCAAACTAGTGGTCTTATCACTGAGCGTTGCACTACATTTCAAACCTAGATGTAGTTATGGTGTGTGTGTGCATGTCGTGCCTTATGTGCTCTCGTGCCGACACACTTTATGAAGTAGTGAGAAATAATAACTATAGAAAATGTAAATATCATGCGTGCATGGAATAGAATAGAATCCCTCCCCTTATGTAGTGTGTGTAATATAGATCTCCTAGCCTTGATGCATGACACTATGTGGATGCAAGTGATACAATGGATGCAAATCTAGATGGAGTGATAGTAGTATGTGATGTTATGACCTTAGACCCTTATTATGGTCTTATAACTTTATATTTATAGGGCTCTCAAGCTTAATTTCGTAATTAATCCCGATAAGGCCTACTGGGGAAAAGATATAGACCAAAAATGGCTAGAAAGGCCCCAAAAAGAAGTGGGAAAGGATGTGTATAGACCGGGTGCCCAAAGTGGGACCAGGACATCCCACGGTGCCCTAGTATAGGCCGAGGCACCCTGATTTTGGGCTAGAATGATGGGGTAATTGCGAAATGGGAAGATAAGTACAATAAAATATGTGAGAATGATGACATAAAATATAACGTAAAGATGGAAAAAAGGTGGAATTAATTAGTACTTTATCCACTTGAGAACCTTCTAATTAAACAAGTTGTAAGAACATTCAACGTAACAAACCAATGTATAGAATTGAATTTTATCGTTAAGAACAAATAATCACACACATGGTTTAATAGATGACAAAAGCACATGGGTGCATGCAAGTAGATCTGAGTGTGTTTGGACAAAGGTGCACAAAGGTGTCTAGAGGAGCACATATCCAATAGTAATTTGATGAATTCCTTCGTCCCATACACAAGATTGATTTGTGATCCCAAATTTCAACACAACAGACTCAAAGAAGATGTCAAAATCTTGTATGCAATAGTCCAAAACAATGCAATGTGGATGTTAAATTTATCGCCCCACCATTTTGTAGGAAAATGAGGGATATTGAAACATTCCTTGACAAATTTGATCTTTCTATATCACTATATTGACAAATAAGATTTTCTTCAATACAATTCCATTTTCGGGGTGAGGAAAAGTATGATAGCCCCTCACAAAACTATTATGCATTCCTCATGGAAAGGATATGGCGCCACTTTGATAACAAATCTATAATTTGGTTAGAGTATATACAAAAACATATTCAAATCAACATAGAGAAAGAAAAAAGAAAATAATAATAATAATATATTTAGGATTAATTAAGAGAACAATACCGATGCTATTATTTAACCATAATAATAGGAAAGCAACTTCCTATAAAATAGGAAGTGATACAAAAAAACTTGTTAAAGGTTTTATGCGTGAAACAAAAATCTATGAATAATATATTTTTAAAATAACATATCATAACAATATAAGAGTAATAATTACCCTTGTAATTATTAATTACAAATAGATATGAGAGCACTAATTTCCTAACAAAGCACCCATATAATCAAGTAATGCATTATTAGTAGTAAAATTATCAAGGTTATCCCAAAAAATAGATGCATCATTACTAATGAGTTTCGGATGTAACAAGGGAAGTGACATAACATGACAAGTGGTATAAGTATCCAAAGGGTGTGTAGAAGGAGGTTAATACCCTAGCCTAAACCTGTGTGTCCATACATGAAGGTCCCAAAGATATGCGATTTATGCTCTTGTTGATCAGAGAAGCCAAAATGACGGAAATATTCATACCCTAACCCGTATCTAGATAATTTTTACTAATATAAGAGGGAGCAAGTAGGTCGTGGTATGTTCAATAGTATTACAATATTCAAAAGGGGAAGGATCATCGACACATCATAAGCAATGCCCTAATAACAAAATTTAAGTCGTGCATGTAGTGTAAAAGGGATTGTGTGCATAACATAGATCCAAGGTCTCCCAAGGATAATATTAAAGTTAAGGTCATTTAGCATGACATGAAACATGATATTAATTATACATGGGCTGATATTGACTGGTAAATGAATAGTGCCTAAGACATGCTTGGGGATATTGTCAAAACCACTAATAGAGATAGAGGAATTCACAAGAAATGCTTCCATCACTCCTAAGGTGTCAAATAAAAGTGATGTAACAAATGTTAATGCAAAATCCACTATTGACTAAGGCACATTTGATGCATACTTTGTTATACAAACTTGGATATACAAGGCGGGGTCATGTCTTAAAAATTCTAGTGATTATAGATCATCGATTGTGAAAGTGATTTGATCCTCATTAAGGGATAGAGTGGAAGTGAACTTATGATATACATAGTCAGGTGATGTATGGGGAGGAATGTAATGGGTAGCCAAGTACTTCTTAAGGTTATTGAGGCAATCTAGATGATTTTGTAGATAAGTGTGAATAGATATGTTCATGATGAAGCGATTCTTAGGTAACTAAAAATCTAAAAGAATAAGAAATAATTGAATAAAGGATTCACCGAAGTAAAGATGTAGGGATAAAGAAGAAAAGAACTGGTAAGAGATATATTCATGATGGAAAAATATAGATTGAAACCCTAGAAGGTACCATGAGGAAGGGTCGATTCACCAAAATGATTAACTAAAATTAGACTAACTATGTAGTGCTAAGGTAGTTAATCTAAGCTATGAATAGTTGTACTAAAGTAAGTAAATGTAGTAAAGAAATATTTTAATGATATAAGAAAATATATAAAATGAAATGCTAAACCCTAATGTGTAAGAGGGAAGAGGAAAGATTGAAATTGTAGAAGAGGGATGAAAGCCTCACAATTTTATTAATATTCAATCAAATCAATTACGAAGGAATGAATGGTATATTTATAGATATTACACATTCATGTATAAACAAATATGGGTGTTGCATGTGTGTAACCAAAAACCATGTATGAAATAATGTAGAGAAATAAATTGTTATAACTATACAACAATAAAATCATACAAGAATAAAATGGTTATTAAAACATAACCATATAACAATAAATCCAAACAACCTATTTACCTAAGTAACAATGCATAGTTACAAGGTAAACTATTTTTACACTAACATTCCCCCCCTTAATTTTGAATTATCTCAAGAGACGAGGAGAGGAACTCTCTGAAAAACTCAAACTTGTCATGTGGAAGTGAATTTATGAAGATATCTCGCTTGTTGTTCATCTATTGGGAAAAACTGAATTTATATGTTGTGTTTCAAGACACGCTGTGTATGAAATGAACTTGTGCTTCGATCTGCTTTGTTCTCTTGTGAAATACTAGATTGTGAACAAGTTTGAGAACACTTTCATTGTCAAAATACAAGGTGGTCAGTTTTTCCTATGGTATTCCAAGTACTTCTAAGTATGTGGCGTAGCCATATCACTTTGCAGACAACTTCACTTACAACACAATATTCAAACTTCAGTAGAAGAGTGAGAAACAAAGTGTCATTTCTTGCTTCCCATGATATCTGTTTGGATCCCAAAAAGAATAAAAATCTGAAGTATATTTCTTGTCATCAATGTTTCCCGCATGATCTATTTCTCGAATATCCAATCAAGAAGAAGTTTTGTTCTTCTTGTACTCTAGACCAAGATCTACTCTTCTCTTAAGATATCTCAAGATCTACCTTGCTGCCTTCCAATGATAAAATCTTTGTTCTGCGATGAACCTAGATAGATATCTCACTGCAAAGATGATATCTAGTCTAATGTAGGTCAGGTAAATGAGACTCATAATCAATAGCCAATAGAGAGTTGCATTTACCATAAGAGATGGATCTGAACAAGATAACTACAGTCTCATCTCCATAGGTGTAACAATAGGTATGTAATACATCATCCTAAATTTCTTGAGTATTGTCTTGGTATAATTCAAATGAGAAACAGAGATGTGATTCTCTTTCTATCATACTTCCAATCCAATACACTAGTATATCATCCCAAGATATTTCTTTATTGCATCAATCATCTTCACTAAACTTACAATGATGACTAGATAGTCAACAGAGACAATAACAATCAAAATTTCCCCCTTCCTTTTGAGGTAGAGATTGGGATCATATGGATTTCTGACAAATCCATGTTGTACGATATGCTCATCAATTTTGATGTACTAAGCCCGGGGTACTGTTTAAGGCCATACAGATATTTTCCCTGAGTCTACATACCTTTGTTTCTTCACTAGGTATAACATATCCCTCAAGTTGAGTCATGTATACTTCTTCATGTAGATCTCCATTCAGAAAGGAACTTTTCACATCCATTTGATGGAATTTCCAACCAAACTATGCAACTAGAGAAAAGATCATCCTGATCGTTTTGATCTTAGCTGTGGGAGAAAATGTCTCCTCATAGTCAATGCATTATTTTTGTGCATACCCCTTTGCTACCAATCTTGTTTTTTACTTGTCTATGGTCCCATCTGATTTGTACTTTGTTTTAAAAATCCATTTGCAACTAATGGGTTTCTTTCGTGGTGGAATATTGACAAGTTGTAAAATGTTGTTTTTCATTACTGACTTATACTCAGTATCTATGTCATCTTTCCAAACTTTCGAATGTAGGGATTCTTGGGTTGTAGACAGATCACCATATTCAATAACTCTACTCATCAAAGCAAAGTTTACTTCTTCTCGTGCTTTACTGTGAGTCCATGGTCTAGTGGTGGATGTATCCAATGGAGCATCCAATTTTACATCTCGTATCATATTAGTATATCACTTGGGCATATGTTGTTCTTCTCCCGTGGGTCATGGTTCTATCTGATCATAACCATCTTCCTCATCATTACTGTCATCATCTGTGGGAACATCAACTTCTATTTTTACAACAGGTGGAAAATCTATATCAGGTGAGTCTGGAGGAGGAGTCTCTTGCTTCCATCTTCTTAAAGAACTCAACATCTCTACTTTTGGTGTATAATTTCTTGGTATTTGGATCCATAAATCTTTACCCAATAGTATCTTCACCGTAGCTAATGAAAATGAGCTTTTGTGACTTAATATCTAACTTATTTCTATTTTTCTTGGGTATGTGCATGCTGCTAGCTTTTCACCCGAACACTATGAGGTGTGTAATAAATGGATTCCTTTCTTACCATGATTCATATGGTGTTACTCCATCAAGAGAAAATATGGGAACTCTGTTCAACAAATAAACTATCGTCTTTATTGCTTCTTCCTAAAATGTCCTCATCAATCCAAAATCATCGATCATACAACACACTATTTCCATGATAGTACGATTTCTTCTCTCATCAACTCATGTGTGTGTGTGGGGAGGAGGAATTTATCTATAAATCACGTGAGCTTGAAGGTAGGATTTGAAATCATTACTGGTGAATTACCCTCCTTAATATGAGTGGAGAGTTCTGATGTGACAACCAACTCGTTCTCTAGAGCCACTTTGAACTATTTGAAGGTCTCAAAAGCTTCACTTTTCTTACGAAGACAATATATCCACATTTTTCTCGAATAATCATCAACATAAAGCATGAAGTATTGAAATCTAGAATGACTTAGTTGCATCACACCATAAAGATCAACATGAACCAGATCAAGCTTACCATGAGCTCGATAATTACTCTTTTGGAATGAAGCTCTGTGTTGTTTTCTGCTAGGCAGTGAGGACACTTATCTGTATCCTTTTGGAGAGATGGAAATCCTTTTACCATATTATACCAAAGGTGAAGTGTTTCGAGATACTTAAAACTGATGTGACCAAGTCTCTGATGCCACAACTATGCGGAGGTAGAATTATTAGCCACAAGTGCTTGATCATCTCTGTGGAAAAAATCAAGCTGGAACATACATCCCACATTAGAGGCTTTTGCAACAATTTTTGAGCCTCGTGATTTGTCTCAAATTAAACACATTTTCTTGCTGGAATGAGTATCAAAGTCAATATTTAGATTGTGATCTAGAAGTTGACTAACTGATAGTAGATTTTTGTTAACCCAGGGACATATAATACATATGATAGTCTATAATTACATGAACCAAGAGGTAGAGAAATGTTCCCAATCCCCTGTACTATGTATGAAGAATCATCACCTAACGAAACATGATTTTTCAAAGGTGTGTCCCTCATTGTGGTAAACCAGTCTCTGTGGTCGGTCATGTGTTGAGTGGCTCCTAAATCAACATACTAGACATCAATAGATGATGTGAAAGGTTCACTTTATTGAGCAATGTACAAGAAGTATTCATTATCCAAATGTTCTTCTTACTCAACTATATTTCCTTACTAATGGGGTTTTCTTCACCAGTTCCCCTTCTTCGACCTTTATTGTAGTTTTAATGTCCCTTATGAGATTGTTGATTTTGAGGTCTAGAATGACTTGATGAACCTTTCTTATAGGTATTGAACCAACAATATTTTATATCATGTCCTCTTTTGCAGATAGGACATTTATTCTTATTCTTATTCTGTTTGTCCCCATGTTGATGTTGTGTTTGGGACTTTTGAGAGGAATGCAACTTGAATTTTCCTTTTCCTTACCATTTCTGATGAGAAGAAAGTGCCTGATCCTTTTTTTCATCTTTGTTTTACATTACTTCCTCTTATTGAATTAGATTCAATAGCATGTCAAAACTAATTGTCTGATTTGACAAGTTGAGTGTTTTCACAAAAATGCAGTATGAAGGAGGGAGTGCTCTCAGAACAATGGGAACGAGAGCTATATCAGTGACCTCCTCTCACAAGGATAGAGGTAAAGCCCTCAATTCTACAAATATTTTCAAAAAAGATTCAATTTTCTCATTTTGTTTGAATTTTAAGGTGTGTAAATCGACTTTCCAAATTTATAATTGTATTCTTGATCTTGGCCTTGTATACTGTTCTCAATTTATCCCACAATTCTTTGGCTATTTGGCATCTTAAATGTGAGGTTACACATTGTCGGACACTACAAATAAGATAATCATCTTGGCCTTCTGATTGGATCTATCAAACTATCACTATTGGGTTGTATCGGTTGCTAATATGGTTACATAAAAATCCACAACATTCCAAATCTCTTCAAACTCAAGCTATGTTTTGGTCTTTGTCTTCCATGTAACATAGTTATCTCCTCTTAGAAGTTGAGAATCTAGAAGAAAGAACTTGGGGGCATTGGTGCCCATTTTATAGAATCAACTGAAAAAGGGTAATGATCTTATCACTCCAAGTATATGGTATCCCAATCTATAAACTGTCAATCTGATATACCAAACCTTTCTATATACACACTCTTCCGATATACCCATTGGGTACGTGGAAGAAGCTTGACCTTTGATATACTAGACAATATGTGAAAGAGGTGTTAATGTATGAAATAATTTGATACGTGCTACCAAGACAATAATGAAAAGGGTCACTATGATTATTGACACCGACTTAAAGAAATATCCTCAGACGCATGCATAACTTTGCTATATACTCGGATAATTTCAGTGTCTAGATTTATGTCATAAAATCATTCACGAGATGAATGATATGACTCAAAGTGTGTGCAATGTGTCCTTATTACTCCTCACGATTTAAAGGGTCGATGCCCGAGACGATGTTGTTGTAGCTATATTAGGTGTTCAGGTGCAAGTAGTAGTAGTGGTGAATTTACCCGTAAGCGCTTCCCAATGGAACCGTATACACTGAACGTTGTGAAAGAGATTTAAAGATCTCGTGAGCGTTACAAAACCAAAATTTATATTATTTTTTATTACAAATATCCACCATTATTTTTAGTAGTTACAAAATTTGTGGTTGAATATGGTAACCTACAAATTAGTAAAATACATTGAAATATGCAATTACATCCAAAATGCTAAAATTTTTGAATAGTAGGGAAAAAAATAGTTTTTTGAGACCTTGGCGGACTTCGGAGTTAAATACGACTCTCTATGTGAAAAAATGCAAAAATAGCTCAAAATTTGGAGTTTTTAAGTACCCCCTTTGGAAAATGTTTCTCAGAATGAAAAAATAATCTAGGTGGGAGAAAAAAATTGCCCTTAAATTAGGGTTTTCTCCTCTATTTTTAGGTGGGGTTTAGGTCCACTAAGCAATTTAATAGAGCTTTCTGCCTCTATGTTTGTGAAGGCACTAGATTCAAAACTAGATTCAATGTTTAAAAATACAAAGTGTTTTATGGGGTCGACCCCAACACCTAACCTCCCCAAAGCCTTTGCATTATCCAACACGACACTTGCTGCACTTAGACCATGAATTAAAGAAAATTATATTTAAATATAAAAGACAACGAATAACCTTTTAAAGTCAACTATCTTGCCTTGTTGGAGGTCATGTGGGAGTCTACATGGGGAGGTGAATTAGGGTTCCACTTACACAAAAAATGGATATGAGCTCTTCTATTGCCTTCATGCCACTTTATAACATTCCTTTGCCAAATTTTTGATTTTATTTTTTTGTTATCACCGTTTTTGTTGATAATTTTGTATGCTGCATATTTTCTTAATTTTTCCATAGGTTTTAGTAGAAGGATTTAATGTATGGTGCTAGACTCGGTGAGGAGGTGTTTATCTTGGTCATTAAAATGTTTCATGATTTGCATCGGTCGACTCAACCAATGCAAACAAGTTGGCTCAATCGTTGTTCAATAAACGACTCGACCTTTTGAAAAAAAAAAAAATTAAACTGGCCATGGTGTATAACCCGAACTGGTTTGGAGGAGAACTTGTCCACTCAAAGAAACTTTGTGATTGACTCGGTGGTGAGGTTCCCGACTCACCACCAAGTAATATAACTCGGTCCAATTGGGGATCAACATGACCCACCAAATCTCGAATAATGAGGGTGTATAGTTTGGTCGATTGGATGTGGGCTTGGTTGCTAAATACAAGAAAGGAGCTCGGTAAGGTAGAATGCACAACCCGGTCAAGAGGGTTTGTGGAGTCCCAATACAAGGATCCACCCATTCACAATACTTCACCGCAACTCACCCAAGGAAGATACAACTCAACCGGAAGCTCTATGGAGAGCTCAGTGGTGGGGGGCTACCAACTCTACCTATGATACTCAAACCTCCAAAATTTTACAGGTTGATATTTTAGTAGAGACCAAATAAACCTCTAATTTTAGTGGTAAAAACCCTAATGGAAGAAAAAGAATATATATTTTTAAATTTTGAATTTGATTTCTATAAACCAAAAATGGCTCCAGAAGCAAATTTTCCTAGTGTAGGGAGCACCAAGGCAAAAACCAAATTTCTTTTATTTTACCTAGATAATCACAAGAGGTTGTGGGGATGCAGGGACGTTCTGGGAAGTTGTTGGAGGCAAAACTTTGGCTCCCGGAATTTAAATTTCTTCTCCAAGACACTTCTACCTTTTGCAACCTCTCTCCAACCTAACCAGGAGCTTTAACTGCTTCCAGTATCAAATGAAATTGTAGAAGAGGGATGAAATCCTCACAATTTTATTAATATTAAATCAAATCAATCACAGAAGGTATGACTACAATATTTATAGATATTGCACAATCATGTACAAAAAAATATGAGTGTTACATAGTAGTACAACAAGAAACCACATATGAAATAATGCAGTAAATAAATTGTTATAACTATACAACAATAAACTCATATGAGAATAAAATGGTTATTAAAACATAACCATATAACAATAAATTTAAACAACCTATTTACCTAAGTAACAATGCATAATTACAAAGTAAACTACTTTTACCCTAACAAGAACTCGATTGATAACATATGCTGGTTAGACGGTGTCACAGTGATAAACATAAAATTAGAAAGTAGGAATGACTATGATACAATCTGATCCTGCAAAGGATAGATCCGGGGTGATGTAGCTAGACTAGAGCACCTAGGAGAGGATTGGGAGCCCACGGGTGCTCTGGTAAGAAAAAAAAAGTTCCCTAGTATAGGAAATAGGTCTAAAAATGGTCTTCACAGTCTAAGAGATGATTGTTATCCTTCGCTACTTATCACATTAATTTCTCTATATTGTGCCAAATGCTCCAAATATTCTAAGAGGAAGAATAACCTGCAAAAAACCCAAAAGGAAGTATCAAAACCCTAAAAAAAGAAAGATGCAAATTCTTGGGTTGAACTAACCTAAATTGCCACAATTGTGGGCTTACTAAATGATAACTACACTACATTTCAGACCCAAATGTAGTTTTGGTGAGAGTGTGTATATTGTGCCCTAGGTGAGATTTTGGTGTGACGAAAAATTCTACATGGTATCGAGCTAGGCGCTTAAACGTGCCCGACACGGAGTAGTATTGGGATGGGTGACCTCCTGGGAAGGCCGGATTTTGTTTCCTCCTAATGTTGTTGGATGTAATTTGGTGAATACATAGTGGGCCCAAGGATCACGTGGTTGAATCTTGATCCATCATGTAGGGGTGTGGTGGCGTAGCAGTTAGTTAACACGATGAGATCCCTCTCCACCACCAATTCGAGCTTTTCGTGCGACAACAAATTGTAACATGGGTCCACCATGTATTCACCAAATTAGGTCCAACAAAATTAGGAGGAAATGACATCGGGACTTCTTGGAGGTCACCCATCCCAAGATTACTTTAGGTTGGGTGCGCTTAATCGCTACAAGCTTTGATACCATGTACGATGAAGATGTAAGTGAAATTTCCTATTGCTTTTTGCATGCCTAAAAACTAAAGAAGAACCAAGATAAAAAAAAATATAGCCAAGTGGAATGCTGTCATCAATAGAACTTTCCCAATCTAAATCAGTATACCCAACCAATTGAGGAAACACCTTTCATACATGATCTTCCACCCACTAGGCATCATCACATACATTCTATAGGTTCTAGACTTTTGTGTCAGATAGTTTCTGAGGATCCACAGTCTTTTTCAAAGGCTCATGGGATACAAGAGTGGGATGATGTGATGACAAATGTGTATTCTTCGTTGATGATGAATGATACTTGGGATTTGGTCTCTCTTCCTAAAGGAAGAAATATGGTTAGGTGTAAGTGGGTATACCGAACTAAATACGCAGATTGATGGGTCCGTTGACAAGTATAAGGCCCATCTTGTTGCAAAGGGTTTTTCACAAGTTAAAGGTATTGATTACTCTAAGACTTTTGCACCTGTTGCCAAGATGGATTTTTACTCCTTGTACTTGCTATTGTTGCATCAAAGGGGTGGCCCATATACCAGATGGATGTGAAAAGTGCCTTTTTACATGGAGATTTACAAGAGGAAATATACATGGAGCAACCAGATGGATTTGTTTTGGATTCTTCTCTTATTTTTAGGATCCGAAGGTCTCTCTACAGTCTCAAATAAGGCCCTCGGGCTTGGTATGAGAAGATTGATTCTTTTCTTCTATCTACTAGTTTTGTTCATTGCCACTCTGATCATACAATGTATCTCTAGCATGTTGGTGAGGATATTGTGATCCTTATCTTGTATGTTGATTTATTACTTACTGGAAATTCTTCTTCACACATTCAAAATTTTCGAGGGCTCTTTCTACACAGTTTGACATGACAATCTTGGGTTATTACATTATTTCCTTGGTTTGTAGATTTCTCAGATAGATTCAGGGATTGATTTGAGTCAACAAAAGTATACCCATGATCTTGTTCAGCGCTTTGATATGGGTGATTGCAAGCTAAGTCCATCTCCTTTTCAGCCTGGGGTTACTCTTACTTCCACATGTACCACTCCAATTTGTGATCCCACTTTGTGTAGGTAGTTGGTTGGAAGTCTCATGTACTTGACCCATAATCACCCTGATATTTCATTTGTAGTAGGGCTTGTATCTCGGTTTGCAAATTCTCCTCATAATATTCAATGACAGGCTACTAAAAGGATTTTGCACTATTTGTAGGGCACTTCCCACTTTGGCCTATAGTACACTAGGGGTTCTACTCAATTGATTGGGTATACAAATTCATATTGGGCGAGTTCCATTGATGATACACGTTCCACTTCCGGCTATCTTTTTGTCTTGGTTCTTCTCTAGTTACTTGGGTGTGTAAAAAGATATAGGCTATTGCACCTTCATATTCATCGTACATAGTATCCGAGCTAGGTAATTTAGCGCACTGACCTAGAGTAGTATTGGGATGGGTGACCTCCCGAGAAGTCCTGTGTCATTTCCTCCTAATGTTATTGGACCTAATTTGGTGAATACATGGTGGGCCCAGGGCTCATGTGGTTGCATCTGGCTCCATCATGTGGGGGTGTGTTGGCGTAGCAACTAGTTAACATGATGAGATCCCTCTCCACCACCAGTTTGAGCTTTTGGTGTGACGAAAAATCGTAACATGGTATTAGAGCCAGGTAGTTAAGCGTGCCTCGACTGGAGTAGTACTAGGATGGGTGACCTCCTAGGAAGTCTCGATGTCATTGCCTCCTAATATTGTTGGACCTAATTTGGTGAATACATGGTGGGCCTAGGGCTCACGTGGTTGCATCTGGCTCCATTATGTGGGGGTGTGTTGGCGTAGCAACTAGTTAACATGATGAGATCCCTCTCTACCACTAGTTCAAGCTTTTGGTGTGACAACAAATAGTAACAGTGAGTTCTCTTGTGCTAGTTGTACTTTATGAAATAACGATCAATAGCTAAATGTAGAAAATATAATATAATGTGTGCATGGAATAGAATAGAACCCTCCCCTATGAAGTGTGATGCAAATGTCCTAGCTTGTGCCTTGATGATGGAGCTATATGGATGCCAACGTAATAGATGAATGCAACTCTAGATGAAGTGATAGTAGTAAATGATGCTAGATCCTCACTATGGTCTCATAACTTTATATTTATAGGGTTCTCTTGCTCTAATTTCATAATTAACCCCGAAAATGCCGACCACAAGAAAGATAAAGATAAAAATCACTAGAAGAGGCCCAAAAAGTGGTAGGAAATTTCTAGAAGAATTAGGGCACACCCGGTGGGACCAGGGGCATACATGACCACCCTAATACTAAATCTAGGTGTCCCAATCGAGGATAAAATAACACATGATGTCATAAAATGGCTAGTCATAGGGATGCAATAGGTCACAAATTACGAAATAAAATAAACAACATGGACAAAAGGACAGGGGTTAATTAGTGCTTTCTTCACTCAAGAACCTCCTAAATAATAGTATGAGACCATGATAAATAAATGTCTAAAGTGCATGATTTTGTGACTACACCTATGGTGAGGTAATTCTTTCCAAAGGAATTCATTAATGCACGTTTACAATTTTGGTCCAACAAAGCCCATTTCATCTATTAAAATGTGGTTGATGCTTTTAAAAATTTCTTGGAAAGATGTAAGGTGCTTTACCTCGAGTGGTTTCATATGTTTTATGGGTATTTGCAAAGAAGCATGCATAGTGGAAGCATTTATATTGAAATTTGTAATCCTAGTTGGTGCCAACAATAATAAGATTAATGATTCGGTAGTTGAAGAAGAGTTTAGTGCCATTTTAACCTTATTGATGAGAAATGACTTTCTCATGCCTACGGTGCCTTGAATGATCATTTTTAATGAGGGAAGGTGAGAATTGATATTATAGTGTTGAACTATAATTCCATAAGCTATGTGTTTTTCTATAGAGAAAGTATTTATTATAATTGGTGCACTTATAGCAAATGGATTGATGTGGTGGTTTACATAGTTGAAGTGTATAAAGGAGTATGTTGTTTCTTGTAATGAAAGAGGCCCATTTGTGATATTTGAAGGGTGGTTAATGTCAATGTCATGATATCCAAACATATCCATGTTCATTATTTCAATGCATCCTTTGGGGCGAATCCGAGGTAAAACCGAACTCATTTTTTCAACTTAATCTTGGCCATGATAGTCATCTTCTGAAAAATCCTCGCACTAGACCCTTCGAGTCTAGTGGTGCTCTTTCAACATGACATGGGAAATATTTTTCATTTTTAATCTACTAATTAGAAATAATCTCTAACCTACCTAGACCAATCTCAGAAATAATATTTCAAAGTGGTTTGTATAGGAGGAGGAATCGGTGAAGCAAAACAATTCGAGTCTCAAGGTGACATGTTAAAAAATAGGGGATGACTCAAACTATTTTTGTTATCTCCCATTCTTTCCATTTTTGGAAAGAGTTATCATAAGACCAACCTTTAGCATCTTCAATAAATCACAAGTCTTCAAGATGAGGGGGAAACCAATATATGCATAAATAAAAGCGAGAAGAACTTTGGGCCGCTAAAAGCCTTACAAGAGCCAACGTAGAATTTTTATTCCTACATTCAACGAGATAAAATAAAGGTTGCAAAAAAGTGGAAGATTTTACAACATGTGGCATGTTTCTTGGGCACTAATATCACGTTTGGAAACACTTTCCATGAGGACCTTCTAGTACACTATTCTGACAGGGTATGCTAAGTTAGAGATTTCAGAAATTATAGAAAGAAGTTGTTGATATGTCTCAAAGTGATGCTCAAATTTAGAGGAATATTTTGCAATATATTTTAAAATTACATGTCTTGATAAAACATGTTGGTAATCAACATTTTCACATTTTATGGAAAGAAAAAATGTGTCTAGACACTCGTACACTTTAAGCATTTGTTCAACCAGGGTATTAGAGGAAATGAGTGAGGGACACACAAATACCAACAAACAAATAGATAAAATTAAAGGGGGTAAATGGGCTGCTATGATCTCATACCCCAAGTGAAATATCCCTTACATTAGAACAAACTAAGGTTCACAAAGCCTTAGGTTGAAAAAGAGGAAGGAACCCTATGGAAGTATTGGAACTATGGGGGTAATGATAAAGAAAGTATGAAAATATTATACTAGCCTAAGGAAAACATATAACATGAAATATAGAACTGAAATTAAATACGCTAACCTAACATGTCCATAAAATACTAAGATAATATAAAACATGTATTTAATGTAGGAACTAATCTATAAAAATTACAAAGTGAGTTAGAGCACTTACCTATTGGGGACGGTCACCGATGCATCCATCTCTCATAGGATCATACACTAAGGGAGAACAAATTTCAGGTAGATAAGGGGAAAGAATCTAGTCCTATCTTACTATAGTTTACCCAAAAGTGCAAGTAAATCAAAATCAAGCCGTAATAAACTCTCAGACAAGAGTCAAGATGCAAGAAATCTATATGTTGAGTGAACAAATGCAAGTTGACGCAAGAGAGAAAAGATAATTACGAGTTCCTTAAGGAAATTATGTGATTTCCTAATGTGTAAATGAGATTTGAGGTATTTATACCGACGTCATCACTTGTAACATCTTTAACATGACTATTACTATGATGACTTCCACTCTTGACATTGCAAATGTTAACAAGTGATTTGTCTTAGGAAGGGGTACTATTAGGATTTTTTGAAATCATGTTTGCAAAGGATCATTTTGGTTGTGAATTGTGCTTGCTTGAAAATAAGGCCATTCATCTCTCTGTACAGCTTAAATTCACTTTTAAGAAGGTGATGAACTTGTATTGTGTATACATAATTTATTTTGTGTAAACAAAAAAACCTTGGATTCATTGATCCAAGGTATGCCTCAATTCTTCTTACCTGCTTACCTTGTTGTCTTGACATTCGGAAATGGAAGGTGAGCTTGACTGTGACTTGTTTTGTTTACAATGGTGAAGAATTCTTCTTAGGGATCCTTGATTGGCATCAAGCTTAAGGGTGATAGGCCTGGGCCTTCTTGTTAATTGTTTAAACATTGTATAGCGTATAGGAATCGTAGACCTAATAGTAAATTACTAAGGTGGATACCCTAACCTAAGTTGTAATGTTCTATACTAAGTTTGGATTATAACCTAAGGTAAATTAAGACCTACCTAGGAACTAAGGTTGATTTCTAACCTAATAAAAATCTAACCTAAACTATTGCTAACCTAAGGAGGTACCTATGGACTACTTGGAAAATGGTAAGGTCGGTGGCATCGGTTTTCAAGGCATTAATGGGAATTGATTTTGGTTTTTAATGACTTTGGACTACCAATTTTGGTGGAGGCATTGGGAGTTAGGGGATGCCTAGTTGGCATCACCACTAAATGGAAATTGCATGCAAAATTTGAATTAAAGTTTAGCCAAACTTGGATGGTGGTGGCATGGAGAAATGGGAGGGAACTAGTGGTCCTTCACATTTATTGATCTCGTTTTTGGTGAAGAAACTGCCTAGGAAATATGCATGGTGGATTTTGGAAAGGTTTTTTGATCTTTAGTTCATTTCAATTTTTTCTCTGCATGGGGTTTCGGTTCTTTGAACCAACAATTCTATTTTTGATTTATCTAGTATTCTTGGCATTCTTGAACTATTTTTGGACTTTGTGGAAGTATAAGAAGAAGTGGAAAGATTGGAATGGTTGACGTTGCTTGGAAAAGAAGAGACTGTTGAGGCTTGGGAAATCATCTACAAATTGAGAAGAAGCTCTATCAGGCATGATAGGCTCTACCCATTAAGTTGTTCTGATTTTTCCTAAATGTCTTCATTAAAAGAACTCCGCTTGGGGAAACAAATGAGTTTTTATGTGTTGTTTGATCTTTCTTTTGAAACTTATTTTTCCTTTGTATTTCATCTGTATGGATTCACTGATATGGTAGAAATATGTTTTGGGTTTGTTCCTTTGTTGGAAAAAAATAATGAATCATGCTTAATCCTTTGTTTGGACTTGAGATGTTGTTGAATCTTGAGAAATCCTATTGGACTATACTGAAACTGGTTAGTATGATTCACTGCTATGCTAGAAATATGTTTTGGGTTTTGTTTCTTTGTTGGAAAAGGAAGGAAACATGTTTAACTTTGTTGAGCTTGAGATCATGTTGAATATTTGGTACATCTATTGAACTGTGCTAAAGCTGATAGTAACTTGTCTGATAATGGGTTGAATGAATCTCCTTGAATGCAATCTATCTATTTAGCATGGTTGATAGTTAATCTTGCTTGCATGATTTGTTGAATGATTTATTGAATTTGATTACGTATTTTCTGGTATAAGGAAAAAGAAAGGTCAAGGTTTATTTTCTTGGATCGACTTGCCTTGTATGACTGGTTCTTTTTATTTAAATTAGAAGAACAGTTATTTCAGTAGGAACTCGTGGTAATTACGGTTGAACTTTAGAGTAACTTGACTCTGTCTAAATGAATGAACACTTGGAGGAAATAGACTATAATGATTTTTGGTGTATTACTTCTTTTGAGCTCGACTTTGAGCACCAGACTTGGGGTCGTGTTGCTATTTCATTGTTTTCTCCTTGTGGTTGAATCTAGGTTGGGTTTGTTCTTCCTAATCCAGTAGTTTGTTCCATTGATTCTTATGATGTATGTGGTTCTAAGTTGGCTTGAATGAAATATTTGACTATTAAGTCTTGCTCTCGCCTCCTCGTTTCACCATCAATGGATGGGTAAGCTTTGTGTGTTGTCTCTTTGAAAAGTATATCATGGCCGAAAAGAGGTAATTTACTTAGACGTCGCTCTGTCTCTTCTTTGTTTGGGAAACTAGAGTAACTTCTAGAACTGATGCTATTAATGTTTGGAAAGAATATAATGTTCAGTTGTTGGTTTTGTTTTTTCTTCGAATATTATTAATTGCAAGATTATGAAAAACCGTTTCTAGTTGTAGCTTTTGTGCTACAGTTACTGTTATCATTTGTAAGTTGGGAAAACATCATTTTCAGTTTATAACTTTCATGTTATAGTTGTTATTATTGATTGTAATATCAAGTTGCTCTTTGGGATTCAATGGTTGTTAGGAGTTAATTTTTGTTCTTGGTCTTGAGCAATTAAATTTGTGTGGGTTCTTTTTAGCTTTAAGCAAGAGTAGTTTTGTTATAAGAATGGAAAGTGAAACCGTATCCTTACCTTTATTTGATATTGTTACCTCTTACTCCTTTGAGATGTAAAATATGGGTAAACTTACCCTTGGCTATTCTTCCCATTCTCTTTTGTATCTGTTAGGAAATGGTTACCGATGTTGGAGGGTTAAGGTAATTATAAAACCATTTTCCCTTGGGTTCTGAGAAGAAGATGTATGTTGTTCTTTTCTCTTTGTTATTGGGATAGCTATCTAACCCGAGTCTAACCAAACTCTGCTGGGAATTAGAATAAAGACCGGACTTATCTTTATTACATTCTTGCATGGATTTATAGTGTATAATCTACTTCTCTCTTTACGTTCATTTCTCACATGTATCACTTCGTGGAGGGAGCTGACCTATTCGGGTTGTAGTATGTTGAAGGATTGCAGGGTCGTTAGTTGATTGATAAATCCCTTCTTTCTTCTTCTTGACAGTTACAGTGGTAATAAGGTAATTGTTGTAATGTATGAACAATTCTATGTGCATGTTAATTTAAATTCATCCTTTGTCAAACCTGTTGATGTTGATCCTAAAACTTAGGCTAGAGTTTGACTCTAAACTTGGATATAGTTTCTTAAATAAGAAACTCTTACTTTAAGGTGTTGTTGATTCATCCTTAATTTTATCATAAAGTTTAATTGAGCTTGGAATTTAATATTTTAGGATGAAGTAAGTTAATGTTGAGTTATATGAATTATTGTTCCATCTAAAGTAGTCCTATTCCTATGAGATATCAAAGTTAGTATCTTCTTAGGTTAGATGGAATTAATTTCAAAGTAAATCATAAATATCTGAAAATGAAAGAAGATTGTGATTTTGGTGAAATATTATTTATCTGAAATAATGATTTAAATCTTCTATGAAATGATTAGTTGGAAGTTGAAACTGATTATATATTAGCCTTTTCTTAATTAGAGTACGATTATGACTTTGTTTCTCCCTCTTATGACTGTTATTTATTTATGATGTGCCTTTTTGTAATGCTTTAACTGTTTCATAAAAGTAGAGTTCTTTTTATGAAACAATTAGTTAAAAGCACATCATTTTAATGCTTAGTGCTTATCATGCTTAGTTCACTGAATTGACCCGTGCTAGCAATTTTTGCAAATGGACTTTGTAAGTGGTAAAAGGGAGACAAGATCTTTTATGATGTTACTTTTGTTTACCAAAAGACTGGATATTTTATGAGGAAATATGATTCATTATTAAAATGTATTGTGGAAAGGAAAGTTGTAATTTTAATAGAGCTTATTGTTGTTGTTTGACACTAAAGATGACTAGAGTATTTGTACTTGCAATGTATGAATTCCTCCTTGATAAATGGAAAAGTTTGTGGGTTTATTTGTACTTGATGTGTCATATTTTTGCATATTCTATGAATAGTAGTGATAAGCTTATCTCTGTTCTTATATATATATATATGAAATGAACCCTTTCGGGTTGAATTAAAATGAACTAGGTGGTAAGGGTACTAGATATACTACCCCTTTTATTTAATGCAACTTATCAAGTTGGCATTCATGGTTGATCATTTAATTAAATCACTATGGTTTATTAAAATGATGTTAATGGATAAACAAATCCATTATGATTACTTGTATAATGTTAAGGGGTTATAAATGGACCCTAAATTATTAATAAGAAAAAGGAAGACAACTATTCCGTAATGATAATCAGTTTGTTTTAGAATCCTTTGGAATTAAACCTAATGTCATCTTGGAAAGAGGAAGATGTACTTCCTCTTGATTAATTCCTTAATCTGAATAAAACAAATGAAAGGAATATATAAATATATAATAGTAGACTTCATTTCAATGAAGTCTATTATAAAAGAATCTGATTTAGAACTTAAACAAGATAAAAGTTAAATAAGTGAACCACATTGTTAGTATGTTGATTCTGTTTGTAAAACTGAATCTTAAATTAGGAAGTTAATAAAAGAAAATCAAATCTTTGATGTATCTACATAGCAATTACAATTCATTTATTGCTTGCAACCTTAATGGTTAATGAAACTAGGGATTCAACATGGTTGCTGTAATTAGACTTTAATTAAGGAAAATAATTAAGTAATTAACTTCTTTCTTGGGTATGTACATCCAGATGGGATGACTCTGTCGGATGTTGGCACATGCCAACTGCAGCACCGTACCTCCATGAAGACTTGGGTCTTCATGAGGATACTATGTTGTAGTTGACATGTTGCAACACCCTTCAGAGTTGAATCATCTAGATCTACATAAACTTGGACTTGATCTTAGTTATACCCTAGGTTAGGTTAGAAGTATGATCTAGTGTCGGGGAAAATCATGATGAATTAGGATAACTAGACACACGCAATCAACTTAGGTCGATTGAGTATGTCTATGTACCCTTAGTCACCATGAGTAGCCTTCTACACTAGACTATGTTGCTAACCTTGGTTAGGGTTAAACCTTGAACAAGTGGACTGATAGGAGTTAGTGAAGACCATTCTAGATAATAGATGAAGTGGGGTGAAGGACGTATTTTGTTTGATGAGTATGCTGTCTAGGAATATTAACATGAACAATATGTTGAAAATATTTTGCCAAAGTATCACAAGATGTTGGTTGCATTGTCCTATGTCACCTAGTTTTAAGAAGCGAGATTTCAGATGAATATTGGTAATATTTATTCAGATAGGCCTCTTAAACATAATGCTTAACACCTTGAAAATGGTATGATAACCGAGTATACCTAGTATATAATTCAATGAGTTAACATGAGAGATCAGTATTTCACCAAGTAATGAAATGAAAGATCGGTGTTTCACCGAGTCACTATAGCTGCATATGGTTATCTGTTACGAGATTGATTAGCATGGAATGTGTGTGTTATAAATTATGATTATTTAGAATGATAACATTATTTTAAAAAAATTCCCTTGTTTCTGAAGTCATAAAATGGGAATGTTACATCACCTGTGGGTGAAGGCATTGACAAGGAACTTAAAATTACACTCGATGCAATCACCCGTGGGAGATGACATCAGCAAGGGAATAAAAAGCAAAGGGGAATGTGTAAGGAGAAATTAGAAGAAAGGAAAATTAAAAATGAAAGAAATGGGGTCATGGTTTAGAAATATGTCATAATAATGAGGAGAAAAACAAGAAGATAAGAGGAAAAATAATAGGAATATGAGAAAAATAAATACATAAATGGGATTGAAATTTGGTCTCTCTCTCTCTCTCTCTATGTATGATCCCTAACCTAATGGTTATGTGAATAACCATACCCCTATCCTGGAACAAGCCCCTTAAGGAACCCATTCCAGAGATAGATGCATCAATGACCTCTAACCTGAAAAGAGAATTGTTAGTAACATGTATGAAAATAGAAAGTGTAAAAATTAGGTATATACATATGCCTTAGATGTTGATTACCATATGTCACAATAGATTAAAATTGGGTAGTCAATGAGAAGAATGATATATAACACCTGGAATTGAAAGTGCATGTTGAACTAAATAAAGGACCATCTAAAATGAAATATAACCACCAATGTGTACCTGATAGTGTCAGTCATCCTGTTACGTATAGGAACAATCCATAATGCTAGAACCCTAGAGAAGAAAAAATGAAAAGAAACACTAGAGGAACATCAATAGAATAATACATAAATCACCTAGCTAAGGGCCCCATGGGATGGATGCTAAGAATTTAAAATTTGGAGATGAGTGTTGAAAAGTGTGATTTTTGGCCAAAAGGTGGAATAGGGCGTGTAATATGTCAAAAGAAGATAAGAAGATCACGATCCCAACCTAAATGATGATGATTTTTATTAAATTAAGAACTAAAATGACAAAATTTGAAATATTGAGGACCATCACGGCGGGGATATTTTTAGTGGCAAATATTCCATTTTTGGAAAATTTGAAAAGGTGATTTTTTTAGAGTAGGTCAGTGTATTGTTCACCTAAAATTTCCAGTATAATTTTTTTAGGGGTCGGCTTCACCTACCAGTTGAAAACTACTCCTATATAAACCTAGGTAATTCACCTAGTAGTATACTAGTAACTTACTAAGGTACCATCCGAATTACTTGTAAATTACAAGCAGAAAAAGTGTGGATTAGAGTCTCAGACTGGTTGTTGTAGACTTGCAATAGGAAAGTGTCATTGACACGTGAGAAGGAAGATTTTCATTTCTAGATGAGTGAAAATATAGTGTTCTGATGCATGATAAGAGAAGGTGTTGACGCGTGACTAGAGGGTTGTTGATGTGTAACCAGAGGGTTGTTGATGTGCAACTAGAGGGTTGTTGATGGGTGACTAGAGGGTTGTTGATGCACCCACAGAGGGTTGTTGATGCACGACCAGAGGGTTGTTGATGTGTGACCAGAGGGTTATTGACACACGCCCACTAGAGGGTCATTGACATGCGACTGCAGGGTTGTTGATGTGTGACCAAAGAGTTGTTGACATGTGGCCAGAGGGTTGTTGATGCGTGACCATAGGGTTATTGACGCACGACCACTAGAGGGTTGTTGACACGTGACCAAGGGGTTGCAGATGGTTGAAAAAATGAAGCATTTTTTTGGTGTTAGAAACAATAAGGCTTGTTGTCATGTGACAATAAACCTTGTTGTCACCCAACACCAAAAAAATGTTGAGTTCTCCCCTTAAGAAAATGACAGGAAAAAATTTGAATCTAAAATCCTAGAAAATTTTCCTTTTGACGAAAGTGGTTTGAGGTATATTCGCTGAGGATTTTCCACCTCTAATTTACTAGAATCTTCTTAAAGCTAACCCTACATCGTGGAGAAATTATGGAGTTTATACAGATTTTGAGGTTATTTAATTATTACCATTTCTAGAATTAAGAGAGATGAGCTTTGGAATTCCAAATTTGGAAATTATTGAGGCAAGATGGCACGAGTACAAGGAGGAGGATGAGATTGACAAGGAGGAACACACAAATCGGTACTTGTCCATGTGTAATTTGATGCATTTAATTTTACTAGGCAAATTATTAGCAATTTTAAATTTTAGGAAATGCAAAGGCGACATGGAACCATTTTTAGTAAAACTTATGTCATTAGGAAGAGTTAGACCAAATGTAAGTGGGTTTGGAAGGTATTTTATTTTAGTTTGTCATTTGGTATATTTTTAATTTTTAATTTTTAAAATTCTGGTCATGTAGACTTAGAAACCATTGTCTCCCCACGAAATAGCGGGGCGATGGTGTCATGATACTACAAAAGATTTTTATAGGGGCTGATGGCATATGCCAAAGGTTTGATAGCATAGGAAGATTTATGAAGTATGTAGATTATTATGATTTTAAAATTTAAATTTATTTTTGATTAATCTAATGCCGAATTTTTGTTGATTTGTGATTACAGGAGGATCAAAGGATCCACCTATGGAGAGTGGTGGATATAACATGGCTTAATGACACAATTGTTGGGTTGGTAGATGTAAAGAAAATATAGTTACACGATGGGGATTTGGGGGCATCATGTAGATTCCCAAGATACCATTGAGTCCATATTTACTACTTATGTTTTTGACAGATGAGAGCCTAGGGCCAACACCTTTCAAAGTGGTGTGCAGGGTAGAACAATAGAGATGAACATGACACTCCAGATGTACACGGATATTGGGTTTTCTCGATAGAAGTATCTCATATATATTGTGATCTTACCATGGATCTAGCAAGGAGGATATCCTTTGATGTATGGGAGACATGAATCTAGTAATATAATGAGGGGATGCTTAGTGTTAAGCATAGTGCGATACATACTACACATATTCCAACCATCCGGAAAATAGTGATGGCCATTACCGTGGCATGCATATTGTGTCATAAGGTAGATGGGATGATTCCATTATTTTTGGTGGTTGTATGTAGATATGTGATAGAGAAAGATGTGTTATTTACCTGGGGACCACTATATGAATACAACTAGTGCACGATCTATATAGCATCCGATGGAGGGCACAAAGGATGATAGGTCCCATGATATTATTGACATCTTGGATATATGAGAGGTTTACCATGTATAGGACCACAAGGATGCCCCTAGTCATAAGAACAGATGCCCCGAGAGTACTCCAATGGGAACATGGGAAAATAGTGAGAGAACCTCCATCTTATCGACCACTATGACATGTAAGCCTATATAAGGTTATATGGTATCCCTACATAGGGAATGTGGATCAATGGCCTAATTAGCCATAGGTAGAGGATTTAGAGGTAGCTAAAGAGGTGACATTACATTATTTGGATTAGGTAGAGGTCCATTTGATAGAAAGGGTGCCCAGACATTTTGGAAGGTCCGAGCGTACAATGACACCACCACTACTAGCCTATAGATAGTGACATGTGAGAGAGGTTGTGAGGGTAGTGGTTAGAGTACCAAGTTGTAGCCATGAAGAGTATGTAATACAGGAAGATAGGAACAAAGGCGAGAGATGGAGAGGTGGGGAAGCTCAAGAACCGAGAAGAGATCATTTCAAGTAGATATTTAACATGAGGGATTTGATTGAGGAACCACCGGCCTAGACCCATTAGTGGGCAATATAGGCACAACGGGTCTTAGTACTAAAGATGAAAGACATCCGAGATCCATGGCTAAGAGAGTACAAGATACATTGACTAAGAGGTGGTAACCTGATGTCATTGGGTATATATATTTCCATGCATCTACAAGATAGGCCCAAGATTGGTCATAAGGGAGATACGATTTTAGTTCCTAGATATAAATGGGCACAATATGTTAGATGAAGGTATATGAGATCTAATGAGGTAGAAGCGTATTTGGTATCCACGAAGATGGTGAGATGATCATTGAGCATGTCGAGAAGCCAAATAAGAAGGAGATGGTCATATTTTAGAATGTATATATGATTATATTTGATGACGGGATTGATATTTATTGGAAAATGTTGGGTTTTTTAGATCGACAATAAAGGAGTGGAATTAATTGATAGAGAGTACACACCATGAGATCTTGAGCCTAGTAATAAATTTTCATATTACCTTCATCATGGTGGACCCATACCACCATCAATTAGCAATTCATTGGGATCATTGAGGCTAATCGAGAGAGGATTCCAAAACATTGTGGAGATTCAAAGATGTGTAGGATGTAACAAACATATAAAGCATATATACGATGTTGTAGAGCTTATTGCAGAACATGGTGCCTTTGTCCAGATCAAGTTACACACCTATCGATTCTAGGAGCGATGCGAGAGAGGATTACGAGGCTAGATTCGTAGATGGTGAGAGCATAGGGAGAGGCCTTCAGAGCCCGATCTAGAGTGGAGTATTTAGCTCACACAACCCAAACATCTAGTGCAACACCTTCGACACAAAGCATCCAGAGACCACCCCAAGGGGGTGATGATGCTTGAGCCACCTAGATAGTGATGATGTATCATGATGGATTTTTATGTATTTTTTCGATGTATAAAAACTGATTCGATACACACACTTATATATATTATGATGGTGGTGAAATCAATGAATGATAGATTAATTATTGCTTTCTTGTCTTTCTCATGCATGTATGTGGTAATATTGATGGTACTTAGTAAAAAAATAATGGTGATTAGGTAAGAAATCTAGTAGTATTAGAGAGATGAATAGAAGAAAGGTCTAAGACCCAAGCAAGGATGCATAAGACCATGGAAATCCACTTAAGGAAATACCAAGTGAATTAAACCTAAAAGAGGTAGAATTAAGACTGCGACATTCCAACGATGGGAGATATCAAGGAAAAGGAGATTGATGATAAACCCAAGAAGGACAAAGAGCCCAAGAAAGGGTAATATTTGCGTAGACATGAAAAACCCAAGGGGGTGAGAGCCTAAGTAGAGGAAAGATCCTCGGATGAATAAATAATTGAGGTAGTTTTAAGGGATATACTTAACCATGAGGGGTGAATGATTGTAGAGTATCAATGATTATGTCATTTACTTGGTTAAATATATGATTTTACGCATGAGTCATGGCATCCTCAATAGCATGTTGGGTAATGGCTATCTAGATATGAAATTAAAATCATGTGGTAAATAGGGTATCATAAATTTGATCCTCCAATTGAGCATGGATGCCACACTAAATATTTTCAAGAGTGGGATGAGGCACGGGGTGAGGTGGAGGCCTAAATGTAGGTTATGGTCCGGATGGTCTTGGTGAAGGTGGACGGATGTGAGAGGAGTCACTTCTATGCTTTCTTCCTCATGTAGAGGACCCGGGAACTAGGTCCATATCATACATAACCTAATAGTCTGCACTAATATGCAAGTAATAACCATGATGTGAGCAATATAATGGATTCGAGGACAAAGGCCATGTAGCCTTTTGGTGTTGATCTTTCCTAACCTCAGCTTCAAACATTTTCATATGCTTTCTATAAGATCTATAGTCATACACATCATGCCCCGAGCCTCATACCATGTGTAATATGACTGTCCCCTAGAAGGTAGAGGAACCATAATGGAAACGGGTATGTAAGGATGTAGATGAGCGATATGGGTTGGTATGGATGATATCAACACATTTAGTGCTTCATCATCCATAAGGTCATCAACTTCATAGTCGAAACTAGATATATGTTCCCCTTTCATTAGAGGAGGTATGTCATGTGATCTAGTAGTATCATGAGAAGAGGATGAGATCGGAAAAGATTCCTAAGGCTTAGGATCTAGCTTGCTAGGAGTTGAGAATTTACACGTCCCCTCTTGTTGGATAGTATCATAATTCTAAGGATTCAGGTCACCTTGTATTTTATATATTTCCCCTTGGTGTGAAACTTAACACATTGGTATGCTAAAGAGGAAAACACACACATGCGGTGAGTCCAAGGTTGACCAAAGAGAATGTTGTAAGATAAAGGAAAGTTGAATACCATGACCTTCACACACATTTTCATAGGAGGGATAGTGATATGTGACCAAATAAAACCCATGGGAAAAGTTTTTGATGATCATATCTTTGAAAAGTAGTACGCGTGGTTATGAGATTATCTATTGAATATCCTAAGGCTTTAAAGAATTATAACGAAACCACATAAGTACTAGAACCATCATCGATGAGAACACACTTGATTGTGTTTTGACAAATTTTCACATGGATAAAGAGTGGAGGATCATTCTCTTACATATTTTTTTTTTTAATCATGACTGCTACGAGAAAATAGATGCAAGTGTGGAAATCGGTGGCCTAATCCATACAAATGGAGAGTTCCTTGCAGTGACGCGAGATAATTTCTTTTAAACCATGTAATGCAAGAGACTTCCCAAAGTAAGAGGGAAAGTTATATTAATGTCAAATAACTCAGTCATGAGATGCTCATGATTATGAGGTGACGTGTGCATGCAATCTAGAAAGAGAATTGGACCAATAATATGATAGAGTGCCTCTAAAGGATCCTACTCATCATGACTATATCTTGAGCAATAGGATAAGATTGTTTGGCATCCCGAAACATGATCGAAGGAGGATTGATTAGAAATACCTCATAAATGGTTTTTTGTTTATGATTGACACCATCAAATCAACCGAAGGCATATGTGGTTGCAAAAATAGTTTCAAATGCCTTCATCCCTGCATAAACTTTGTTATAGGGGCTAATAACATATGTAGAAGGTGAAGTTTTAGATTTAGGAATATGATTCTCGAACACATAGGGGTAAATTACTCTATGAATCTTATGCTACACTAATGGAGGGTATTCAGGCTCTACATATGTGATCACATGCCTCAACTCATTCATAGCCACTATGTTCTTAGGGGGATATTTAAGGTCAACCATGTTTGTTATGGCACTTTCTCTGGATTCTTATAAGATTCTCCTAAACTATGATTTAGCATAAGGTCAAAGTAAAAGTTAAGCTCTTCATTAGCTTGATTAATGACATTATGATGATCATTTTTCTTTGAGCATCATGAACCTTGACGGAGTTTAGTCAATCACTTTCTAGAGATATCCTCATAGTAAAATTGAGGGCCTAAAAATAAAGTGATAGTATTCATGTGAAGGGAACGACAATTCTCATGAGAATGGACTTAATTGGCATGCTACCAATATAATTTGTTTTCATCATGCCATTGTGGAATAGGTCAAGAAGGATCAAAGATCTTACAAACTGGTTTAGGCATATGATTTCTCAACTCATCCTTAGTTAGTGGCTGATAATTGGTAGGTTGGATCTTATTGTTATTATTTTTTTAGTCAATAGAAAAGGAATTTATATTTGTACAATCCATAATAGGAAGGGTATTTGAGACATCGTCATCTGTTTAGCATTCTTATTCTTTATTTTTTTGTAAGATTTGTATCTATTTAGTTGTTTTGTTTCTAGGAGAAGCCTTCTCAAACTACCTCAAGAGACAATCTTTCCTTTTTTCTTGTTCAAAAGCCTCATCCAATGAGGTAGAAGAAAAGTACTTACCTTGACTGAAGTTGAGGTTCTAAGGCTCAAAGAAAGATTTGGAAAAGGCTATCTTTTAACATATTGTGTTCTACCTTAGTAGATAATGTTTTCCAACACTTGATAAATATTTGAGTTGATTCAATTTCATGTTTTTTTATTGATGTTGTCCATTGCGTGTTTGGAGAGTTCTAAGAGGTCCCGTATATGGTCTAGTGAGTTGAGTCACAACATGAGTCCTCCCAACCTGGTTGGGGTGTTTCATGTGGTCAAACATGGTTGGTATGATGTTTCATGGGTGTTTATGGGTCTCAGATGAGGTCAACATGGTCATTTCATGGTGGAATTAGATCATTCCAGGATTATTTATAGCCTTGGTGCATGAAGAATGAGATGGAAGTGTGATATTTAAACCCAATCAGTCATGATGGATCATGGTAGAATCATGGTGGTAGTTTACTTGAGGTGTATAGTGATTTTTAGGTCGGTATTAAGATTTTTGGAGGTATTTCGGGGTCCTTAGGAAGAAAACATGTGAGAAACATGTAGTTTGGCATACATATTTTGCTATGGTTGGAGATTTTAATAACTATTTGGATCATATGGTATGTAAAGTTATATGATGTTTTCATAATGCTTCATGACACGTTTTAGGAAGTTCTTATAACATCCTCATTTTAAGACTTCAATAACATGTGAATTTTTTTAAACATAATGTTCACTGTTCTAAATTCACATAATTTAGAACAAACATTCCTTTTAATCCATCACATAATAGTAAACCATATGTAGCTGTAATGACTTAGTATAAAACCGATCTCTCATTTCATGACTCGGTGTTAAAATGATCTCTCATGTTTCATTATATCAATGTGTATACTAAGTATACTTGTGGTTCCCTTATTCCATTAAGGGTCAATCAAGTGTTAATGCCTAAAGATCCTATTTGAGTATCTATTATGATACTCATTTAATATCACACATCTTTAGTCTAGGTGAAACAAGAAAATGCAACCAACAGCTTTGCAATACTTTGGCCAAAGTTTTAAGACATGTATACCATGCTTTTATTCCTAGACAACATACTCGTCAAAAGGAACATGTCTTTCAATCAATTATATCCATATTTTTTTATATACTAAGTAGAGCTAGCATGCATAGACTAGTGTTGATAGTCTACTTATGAAGACTAAGGGAAATCAAACACATCCAAATCGACTTACATCTCTTCGGATCCACTTCATTACCCATAGTCATCATAAGATGACATCAAAACTAGGCCATACTGCTATCACTAATTAGTGTATAACAGAGACTTAGATCTAAATTTTATGATCACAACTCTTAATGGAGCTAGGTGGATAGTCGCACCATAGTGGTTTCCCCACATTATCCAATTAATGACTCACATCACTAAATTGGGTACTGTGTAGCAACAACTATGCTTTGCGGCGACCCATCGAATTTCCCTGCTAAGTGAAACATCATATCTTAATAAGTTAATTAATCCCTTTAATTATCAGCTTGTTAATCCACCCTTTAATATTCCAATTGTTAGGTGTTGTGCCTAAGGATTATCTAGGATTGAAAACAATTATTCCTTTATGTAAGGATCATAACATTTTATTTACTTAAGTGTAGGTATTGCAGATATAAGTATGCATTATGCTTGATCATTTAAGCGTAATTTGTTTTTCCTTAATTCAATTAAGTTTCATTCTCCTAATTTAATTGTATTAAATATAGGACAACATTGAGACCTTAACATTTTTATTCAACCTTAGAAGGAATATACCAATTATACATAGCTAATATGTTTAGGTGTGTTTCATACATTTATAAGTAATATAACCTATCAAATGTATTCAACACATCCTTCACAAGCATACACCTTTATATCACTTAATGGTATAGTTACAAGTATTCCCTTGTTCCTAACTTTAGTATGATCACCATTTATCAAACTATATTAAGTAATTAAACAATAAGTGTATATTTTAGAATCAGTACATATAGACCATGCCAATCATATAAGTACATTTCAACACATTCAAGTTGATGGAATTAATCTCACATACACATACTTATTATAGTATATTTCATATTCCATTCAAACTAACAGAATTTATCTAACAGTCCTACACTTATCACATTACCCAAGTTACTTAGATATCTGATCATATTTCACTTATTTCATAAGGGAAGGCATTCAAAAATCTTATAGTACTTCACTATATCTTACTTATGCTTAGTATAGTAGTATTATAAATACAATCTACTTCACATTTATAATGGAATCACAACTAATTTCAAACACTTTACATTCAGTCCATTCCCTTTAAACAATATGAATCAAGTAAACCATCTTTAATTCAACCATAATTTAAGTATCAACATACATGTTTGTATTATTGAGATCAAAATCATTCAAGAAATTATAATAAATTGGGCCATAGGACTTTCAAGTTTCCAATTCAAAAGCACTTCAAGAAATTTATAAAATAATCATTTAACCAAATCAGCTAACTTCAATCAATAGAATAAGTGCAACTTTTTATATGTCTTCCTTATTTCATCTTTCATGAAGTCCATCTACAAGATTGTTAGCTTGTGTTAGTTCATATGAACTGAGCATGATAGGTATTAAATCTTCAGAACAATATGCTCTAACTTAATAATTTCATGAAAGGAAAACTGATTTTAAATGAAATTATCCTAAGGTTCAAAATAAAATACATAACTTCTTTGATCATGCCACAAGAACATCATAAATGAAATCATTTAAGGAAAACAAGTTATCATAGGTAGTTCATTCAAGTAATACCAATAAAGGAATATTTTAAGAAACAAAAGGGTAACTAAAACAAATGTAATTGATCACAATCAATCTTATAATATAAGTACAAGAATAATAGGATTATAGTCATTTAAGCCCATACTTATATGACTATAATTTTATATCTTGTTTAATAAATTTTAAATAACTTAGCTTAGTCAAACAATTTGTTATACTTCATCAATACTTATTACAACCGATATGAATTAGGTAATTGTAGATGATAATGTTCAATACACCCAACAATATCATTTGCAAGAGTAAACCTATTAATATTGGTAAATATTTACTTAGCTCAACTATAAAGCCATTGTTAAATTGGTATAGAAATCAATATAAGTGACTAAGCAATTATACAACAGCACACCCAAAGTGGATCAACCAAAATTTAAACAATTCAACCACTATTACACTTAGACAAGTCTACTTGTAAATGCATAAAGACTACCCACTCATTGAAAAGAATAAAACCTGGAATAATTAATACTAATCAATCAACAATCAGATTTCAAACTCTATACAAACTTCAACTAGTTTATAATAAATAACAAGTACTAATGGATATTTTTTTAAGTCGGTGGTCCTTCAAAAATGAAACAACATTCACAGGACTTAGAATAATATTCTTCCCATCTAGATGTATGAATTCAAACTATTTTGATCTTATTTATTATATATAAATATACCCTGAAATCATTAATGTAACAACAATTTCGATCCTTACAGAATCAATACAACTTAAGGGTTTAAGGGAAGATGATAACAAACTTCCATTCTTGAGTGATCTTAACACTCATTATAAGTTAATGATACTAAAATTTATTTACAATATCCTACCTTAGTTTATTGGTTGAAGAAGGTTTAACCACATAGTATATAACCACTAAACCCATTTCCACTATGGAGTGAAAAGAATAAAGGATGCGACAAACTTTAACACTCAAGTGTCTTCGAAACCAAATATATCCAGCGAGTCATTGACCTATGGCTCCATTAAAGAGTTACAAAGGATTTCATACATGGGGGAAAAAGTGAAAAGACTTCATAAAAAAAACTCATACAGTTCTAAATCCTCAAACGGATGCATGTTATTACCCAGTTAACAAACCTAGTTTGAATTCAAAGGCATCAATCAAAGGAATAAAAAACTTGATACCCAGTAAGGTTATAAAATCAATATTTGAGTCCCATTTTTGATATAAGCCAAACCATAAATATATAGTCGATAATAGACAAATTGACAAACCTTTACAAGGTTAAATGACCAAAAGAAAAACACTAGCACCCATTAATATAACAGGATAGTATGGCAAAAAAACATAACTAGAATCAAATTGATTTGTGTTTCCTTAAACACCTATTCCTAGTCATAGAACAGTCCATGAAACCCATCATTAATCCTTAGGAAGATGGGTATTCTAAAATATAAAATACAATGTTTCAAAACAACACAAACACCTAGTTTCTATAACAAATACAATTTCAAACACAACCCAAAGTATCTACACTTCACAATATTATTTTGCAGATAATAATATATTAACCCAAAATACAAATAACCAAAATACAACCACATTCATAAGAAATAAAACATAATACAACCAGATAATCAAATAATGGTGCAAATACACAAAACCCAAAACCAGAGAACATGATTTCACTTCAAGAGCAGAGTTATTTTCATGAAGCCATTAAATAGAGAAAATTATTTCAAGGAGTTAGAGCCTATCATGCCTAGTAGAGCTCCTACAAAATCCATTTCCAAGCTTCCCAAATCTTTTTCAAAACTTCCATGAAGGATTCCATAGAGATTTCGAAATGAATTCCATAGAAAACCCATTCTTCTCCTTCTCTTCATTTTAATAGCCAATGCAATAAATTTTTTCCACTAATTCCTCCATGTAATTGAGAGATCATAAATCATCTAAAAACAAACTAATAGTTTGAAAACCAAAATGTCTACATGCAAAGCCCGAGTGCTTGAAAAATCAAATGCACAATGAAAACTAACCTCTATTCATTTTCCCAAAACCATCATGGTATTTCCAAGGTGGTTTTGTTATTTCCAAGATAATTACTATCATGGTAGAACTAATTACTCCCAACCATCCCGCCACCTCTCCATTCGATATTTTAAAATTAGTAATCAACTAATATTTCAACTTTCCACCACTAAACTTTTAGCAATCCAATTTATCATGCATGACCAAGTATGACTTGTTCCTGCCAAAGGTGGTAGTGAGTCTCAATTAGAGTTCATTTAATTTGCCAAGTACCAATATGGTTTAGCACTAATCTTCATAACCATGCACTTACCCTTCACCACAATTCTAACCACAGTTAGGTCTGTAGGTTAGGTCCTAGGATTATAACATAGGATCCTTAGATAGGTTTATCTTTTGATCAATATACATGCCTAAACCTTATCTTAGGTTGGTATTAATTAATCCAAATAACATAGCATTATATAGGTCATTAAGACTCTAGATATCCCTTAGTATAGGTTAGCTTAGGATTTCAACAAATAAAATGAATATAGTCATTACTTTAATCATAAACACATTCAATTAAGTAGAAATATTCTTTAAAATTATAAGGTGATCATAAACAACTTAGGTTATTTTATAATAAACCATATCGGCATATAGTTCCAATCCTTGAAATCATTAAGAAGTCAATTAGACTTACAAGTTACAATCATTTTAACATACCGATCAAGGAGAATGTCTTGGATCACTGCAATTGATCCAAAGTATTATCCTTCATCCAATATCAATATACTATTATCAGGAACAAAAATTAAATAAAAACTTAAATAAATTACAAGGTTAACCTATTGTTAAACTTTTCCAAGTATTTGATTTCACTTTTATCAAGCTGAAATCACTAAGTTTATTTCAAAAACTAGTTAAGTAAGTACTTCATGATCAATCAACATAAGTACAAAACTTCCATAAGAATGATTAACAATCAGATCTCATAAGCACTTGATATCATTCTAGCAAACATGATTTAACTAGTTCAAAAGAGCACAACTCAGAACAAATCACATGTCAACATTTGCTAACTTCATACAAAGAAGAAAGTACATATATCAACACAACAGAGGCATTACATACCTCCCCTTTAAAAGCATCATTTTCCCAATGATTAACTTAGTCCAAAAAATTGTAAGAACATAGGTAATAGTATTTCTTTTAACCGTAAGATTCTCAAACTGTAATAGAATTTTTTAGAAATTTAAGTTTTTAGAGGTTCATTACAACATCATATTGGTTGTACCAACACTTAATAAAAGTGTTTTGTTCAAAAATAGCAAAAATCAGAGATATTTTTAAATCAATTATCCTAATTATCACATAAAATTGAAATATTTCTGTTAAAAACAGATGTGGAAAAAAGTTTTCATGTCCTCAAGATTCTCCTAGGTTGCACTTTCTTCACTAAACTGGTCCCACTAGACCTTGCATTGACTTATTTCATAGTTACACAAGTGTAACTTGTGAGTTTCTAACACCCTTATGGGTTTAACCATGATTACCCCTGGGTATTGGACTTGCAAAGAATTCTAATTTAATACATGTGACAAATCTGAAACATATTTCTTAAGAAAGGAAATATGAAAAATATCATGCATCCATGCCAATATGGGAGGCAATGCTATATTATAGGAAATAGGATTGATCACTTCCACAATTTTGAAAGGTACCACAAATTGAGGTGATAAATTGGCTGATTTGCCAAAAGTAATTGAACTCTTTTTAGGCTTGACTCTTAAAAAGACTTTTTCACCAAGTTCAAATTTTCTATCAACCCTTTTCAGTCTGCATAGCTTTTTTACCTATCAACAACTTTCTTTAATCACTCATAGATTAATTTTACTTTTTGTTCCATTTCAGGTCTAATTACCTCTCTATCTTTAATGTTATCCCAACTAACAGGGTTTTGCACTTTTTTCCATACAATGCTTCAAAAGGTGCCATTTTTAGAGAGGAATGATACATGTTATTGTATGCAAATTCAACCAAAGGAAGGTATTCTTCCCATTTGTACTGCTGGTCCATACAGTACATCCTAAGCATGTCTTCCATTACCTAATTAACTCTTTCAGTTTTCCCATCCATTTCTGGATGGTATGTGGAACTAAAGTTTAGTTTCGTTCCTAAGGTTGCATTTAGAGTTTTCCAAAATGTGAAGTCATTCTTGGGTCTCTATCAGATATAATTAACTTAGGTACACCATGCAATCTGAAAATTTCATGAACAAATATTTTTGCAAGAACAAGTGAATCATCCTTTAGATTACTAACAATGAAATGAGCTACTTTTGTTAATTTTTCAACCACAACCAAAATAACATCATGTTTATTTTTAGACATAGGAAAACCTTTAACAAAATACATACTTATTAACTACCATTTATACTGCCATGGATACTTGTGTGAATACAATAAACTAGTTTGGGTACATATCTTCACCTTAACAAGATGACATTGTAAGCAATGTGAAACAAAATCAATTATATCTTTCTTCATCCATTTCTAAAAAAATTGTTGTTTTACATCAACAAGCATTTTTTTCACCCAGGATGTCCTAAGTAAGGTGCATTATGAAATTCAGTCATCACTTTCCTCCTTAACTCATTTTCTACGGGTACATACACCCGATTTTCATGCCTTAGGATTGCTTCACCATCAATTCAAAATCCTTTGTATCTTACATCATTAGAATATGCACGAAGTGTTGTTTTTACTTACTAATAATACGGATCAATTAACATTGCTTTCTTTACCTCATATTTGAACTGAGTTCTCAAGGTTACAAGTGTTGAAATATGTTTCCTATGACTTAGCGCATCTGCCACTTTGTTCTCTTTACCTTTAATGTAACTAATATCAAAATCCTATTGAGATAAAAAGATCTAACCATCTTCACTACCTTGCATTATGATTAGGCTAAGTGAATATTTATTTCAGCCCAAGGTGGTATGTTTTTAATTCAACGAGCTTCCCTAAGAGATAATGTCTCTCAAATTATAGTGCATGTACTATGAAAGTAAGCTCTAGGTCATGGGGAGCATAGTTCGCTCGTGTAACTTGAGATTTCTACTTTCATATGCTATAACATGATCATTTTGCAGTAATATACCCCATAATCCTTCTTTGGAAGCATATGTGACAACTATAAAGCTTCCGTTAGGATCCAGAACAGTCAAAATAGGTGTTGTAGTTAGCTTTTATTTTAATGTTTTAAATGTTGCCTCACATTTATCATTCCAAATAAATTTTTTATCTTTCTTTTATAATGAAGTAATTGGGGTAGAAACCTTTGAAAAGTCCTTTACAAATTTTCTATAGTATCCGACAAGCCCCATGAAGCTTCTAACTTCATGAACATTCTTAGGTGTTGGCCAATCAATTATGGCTGTAATATTTGATGGATCAACAAATATTCCATCCTTTCTTATCACGTGTCCTAAGTAATGTACTTCTATTTCATAAAAAGAACATTTTGACAACTTTCTCGCACGCTTTCTCTTCCTTAATATTTCAAGTACAATCCTTAAATGTTCATTGTGCTCCTCCACACTTTTAGAATAGATAAGAATATCATCCAAGAATACAAGTACAAACTTGTCCAAGTATTCTTGAAAAATATTATTCATCAAATTCATGAAAGCTGCAAGTGCATTTGTTAATCCGAAAGGTAAAACAATGAATTCATAGTGCCCATACCTTATTCTAAAGGTTTTTTTGTGTATTTCTTCATCTTTGATTCTCAACTGATGGTACCTAGATCACAGATCTATTTTAGAATAAAATGATGCACCACACATCTGATTAAATAGATCATCAATCCTAGGAAGAGGATATCTATTTTTGATTGTTTCTTTGTTTAACATTCTGTAATCAATACAAAGTCTAAGTGTTCCATATTTCTTTTTAACAAATATCACCAGTGCTCCCTAAGGTGAGACACTCGGTCTTATTAACCCCTTAGACAAAATTTCATGCAACTATGCCTTTAGTTCAACTAATGCATTGTAGTCATGTGGTATGGTGCTTTGGAAATAGGTTCAGTTCTAGGTTTGATTTCAATTGTGAAGTCAAACTCTCTTTTTCAAAGGAAGACTAGGTAATTATTACAAAACACATCATTGTACTCTCATAACAACAGATATTTTCCCATAAAACCATTACCTTACTCTACTGATTTCGATATTTTTACTACATATAACATGCAACCTTTGTTTTTGGCCTTTTTAAGCTGCATGGATGATAATTTTCTAACTAAAATGTCTCTTTTTACACCTTGTATGTCTGTTATTTTCTGTAGATCATCAAGACATTTTATGTGTTTTTGTAGAAATATACTTTTGCCTTATGATCAAAAAACCAATTCACACCATGTATGATTTCATAAGACCCTAAAGGTGTAGCATAAAGGTATACTTTTGTAGTAAAGCTTGGTAATTCTAAGGCTACGCCAAAAAGACATTTATAAACTGTGTGGACAACATTGTTCCCATAATGGAAAGTCCATGATTTTTCCGTAATTCCATTATTTAAAGGAGTTAGAGCCTATCACGTTTGGTAGAGCTCATGTAAACCCTTTCTAAGCTTCCCAAGTCTTTTTCAAAGCTTCCATGAAGGATTTAACAGAGATTTTGAAATGGATTCCACAGAAAACCCATTCTTCTCCTTCTCTTCACTTTAATAGCCAATGCATTAAATTTTTCTCTAGTAATTACTCCATGCAATTGAGAGATCATAACTCATACAAAAATTAACTAATAATTTGAAAACCAAAGGTCTAAATGTAGATACCAAGTGCTCGAAAAGCCAAATGAACAAAGAAAACTAACCCCTATTATTTTTCCCAAAACCATTGTGTTCTTTCCAAGATCATCAATTCCATGGGAGAACCTGTTAGTTCTTGAAGAATGCACAAGTTTGCACAGCAGAAACACCAAATATATTATTCACATCATATATTACATTCAGATACATTTACATATATATAGGAAATAGACTTCCTAAATAATAGGAAATAGACTTCCTAAATAATAGGAAGTAGCTATAACAACTCTCCAACCAATCTACGTGAGTTGTCCAAACTCACACACTCATATTTGTTATAAGTTGTTTTATTTAACAACTATATAACAAATTACTAACATATTTACTAACATAAAATAACATTATAATTACTTCACGTAATTATAATTTACTAATGGAGCACTAACAATATAATTTCCTAACATTCCCCCCCTTAGTGCGAACATGGGGAAAACCTGCCTTATACTTGCACCTGCTCATGATCTGGTGATTTTCACAGGATGATCACAAACCTCAGGGATGGTTTTGCAAACGGTTGACCACAAACCGAGAATGGTGGTTTTGCAATTGGTTTACCACAAACCACAAAGTGATGGTTTTGCGAATGGATTACCAACAACCAAGAATGGTGGTTTTTTATTGGTTTACCACAAACCACAAATGAAGGTTTTCAAGTGGTTTACCTACAACCACATCATGATATGCAAAGTACTATTCTCAGCCCTCGTCACATCTCACTGCAGGGAATAACATAGGAAATTATGCTGACATCTGTTGCTGACATAATGGAAATGGAACATTGGATCATGTTCCCCCCCTCAATGTGAAATTTCCACTTATTGAAATCAGGAACACTGCAAACTGAAGCAAACACACAACTGAAAAAAATGCCACCAAATCATCTGTGCGGCCCCGTCGTTGGCGACTGACGAGAGGTCGCTGAATGACCTCCAACCTCCGTTTGCCTCCATCCTCCGATTTCATGCTGCTAGCTCAGCTGGATTTGATCATGGAGCTCAAATGCATATCAGAGGACGTCGGATTCCACCGATAGTGCGTCCAGTTGAAATGCAGGGAATTTTTTTATTTTGACAATTTTCCTAATAATCACCTAAATGACGATAACAAAATGACACAAATATATTTTTGACACAACTTTTGACGAGACTCTAGATGTCAATTTTAACACAAATACTTTTCTTTTGACAACAACAATGATATAAAAAAATGACTCATTTGACCTAGACAATAATATTTGTCACTAATATATTGACAATTACAAACATTGACTTAAACAAATATACGATTATGAATGTGATACATAATGACTCTAATAATACAATTTGACAAACTATAACAATACTTACCAAGAGGTAAACAAAACATTTAAAAAGCAATCAATTTATTACTTTTCAAATAACACTACTTTAAATCTAAACCGACCACACATTATTAAACGAACAATCAAATTCAAAGACTATCTAAAATAAGACTGCCGTAATGACTTACTATTGATTGATAATAACTAAAAAAAGATGTCATTTAATGGACAATCCTTAAATCACGAACCATGCAAGACGCTTCCACCTCCTGCTCTTCCTCCATTTCAGACGGGCTCGCACCGGTTTTTCCCTCTTTGAAGATTCTCTCTCTGGACTTAGCAAGAAGCGAAAGTATGAAACAACAGATCGATCATGGCTATTTTTGCATGTCAATTTGTATTCCCAAATGGAGGAGATTCCAACCTCAAATCTCCCCAGCACCAAACGTGGAGCAGAGACTGAAATGAAAACACTGGTAGATGTCACCTGGATCGATGGTATTTTGAGCTGTGGGCTTTGGTTTTGAGCGGTTCAGCAAAACTGAGACAAAAATGATCATCTATTGACAGCTGTTGGGAGTGCAGTTTTAGAGGTGCTCCACGAAATCCGTGTACAGGAGAGAATTTGGAACAGAAACCGTCAGGATGAATGCACCGTGGGAGTTGACTGATTAACTTGGAAAGTGGTCGAACCATACAGGATGTCTGATACTGCATGCCGCGTTTTAACTTTTTGTTGAACCAAGTCTATTCATCAACATTTGATGCTGCATTTAGAGGTCGATCCATTGAAACTGATCTAAGAAATATACATTCCTAATGATCTCTTGTTTCAGATCACAAATGCATTGAAGGAGTGAGTGATCTATGAAAGAAAATAGTCAGACGACAATAATGACGTGGACATTAGAAAACATTCCATGGAATCATTCATGGATGCTCAAACTTCAAACCACGGTTGATAGTCTAGAAAAATCCTCCTAGATTTGACAGGCCTGAGAGATCTATGTCGATGCCATCAGGAGTGCATTTCATAGAGGTATTCCCACAGATCCATGCTACAAAGAAACTGCTGCGTATAAAAATATCCTACAATCTATAATAGTTTGCTTCTAGAAAACTAATCTACATGAATTTTTCACTTAATTCTCTCATTACCGGGACAAAGCAAAATACCACTGCCCCCTTTGCAATCGTTACTCCATTAACATACTGGATCAGATCGCTCTGATACCAAATCTTGAAGAATGCACAAGTTTGCACAGTAGAAACACCAAATATATTATTCACATCATATATTACATTCAGATACATTTACATATATATAGGAAATAGACTTCCTAAATAATAGGAAGTAGCTATAACAACTCTCCAACCAATCTACGTGAGTTGTCCAAACTCACACACTCATATTTGTTATAAGTTGTTTTATTTAACAACTATATAACAAATTACTAACATATTTACTAACATAAAATAACATTATAATTACTTCACGTAATTATAATTTACTAATGGAGCACTAACAATATAATTTCCTAACATTAGTTACTCCCAATAATCCCACCAACTTCCATTTTGATATTTTAAAATTAGTAATCAACTAATAGTTCAACTTTCCACCACTAAAATTTTAGCAATCCATTTTAGCGTGCATGACCAAGTATGACTTGGTCCCTACCAAAGGTGGTGGTGAGTATCAATTAAATTTCATTTAATTCTCCAAGTACCAGTATGGGTTGGTGCCAATCTTTGTAACCATGCACTAACCCTTACCACAATGCAAATAATAGTTAATTCTTTAGGTTAGGTCATAGGATTAGAACATAGGATCCTTAGATATGTTTAGATTCTGATAAATATCCATGCCTTAATCTTAGCTTAGGTTGGTATTAATTAATCCAAAGAACATAACATTAGATAGGTAATTAGGAATGTAGATATCCCTTAGTATAGGTTAGCTTAGGATTTCAAAAATAAAATGAATATAGTCATTACTTTAATCGTAAACACATCTAATTAAGCATAATTATGCCTTCAAATTATAAGATGATCATAAACAACTTAGGTTAGTTTATAATTAACCATATCGACATATAGTTGCAATCCCTCAAATCATTAAGAAGTCAATTAAACTTACCAGTTATATTCATTTAAACATATCGATTAGGGAGAATGCCTTGGATCACTGCAATTGATCCAAGGTATTATCCTTCATCCAATATTGATATACTAGTCAGAATAGAAATTAAATAGCTTACTAGGTTACTGATTGTTTAACTATCCCAAGGATCTAATTTCACTTTTCTTAAATTAAAATCACTAAGTTTATTTTAGAAAACTAGTTAAGTAAGTGCTTCAAGATCAATCGACATGAGTACAAAACTACCATAAGAATGATTAATCATCGGATCTCATAAGCACTTGATATCATTCCAAAGAAACATGATTTAAAATAGCGGTTCAAAAGAGCACACCAACTCAACATAAATCACATATCAACATTTTCCAACTTCATATAAAGAAAAAATTACAAATAACAATACAACATAGGAATTACAATTATGACATGTAAATTGCAAGTTATGCATGTTTTGGCAAAATTAGGTAAGTTACGGTGTGTATTCAAAGAAAAAGTGGACCTTTTGTTGCTCGTTGTGAATTTTATGCATTTAATGGTGACATGATCTATTTGGCATAACTTATTAGGTTAGTTATTAAGGTTTCACAATAATAATGAGATGGTTTGATCCTTAGGTTTTTATGAAGGATCGTTAACAAGGTAAAGTGGTTTGAAACCCTAGTTAAACCTAGATAAACCCTAGCTAGGAGCAGCTTGGAGGAAGTTGAGTATACCAGCCTAGTTTTGATTGGTTTTTCAAATTTTATGATTTAATGTTGTATAGGACTCTTCCAGCTTTCCATAAAGGTTAATTAGTGCTTGTGACTATATGTGGGCCCCACCTAAAAATGTTTGTTTATGAAGAAGTCAAATATGAGGTAAAGTTATCCAAATAAGCTGATGAATAAATTGACATTGTTTATAGCCCTTATTTTTTCTATATGTCCATAATAGTTTCATGTCATGGTTGAGGTGAAAAATGGAAAAGTATTCCCTATTTATGAAGACTGGTTTTTATAGCGATTGAGCAACCTTCGAAAAAGTGAAATTACATGAGCTACAACAGGAGTAAGGAATCCGTTCAAGTTTTTTTATGAATATAGTTTATATATATTTCCATTTTTATATCAAACTTTATGATTTTATAAGGTATGAAAAAGTTATGAGTTATTCTTTTAGGGTCAAGTTTGAAGGATGTTTGTTCTAGCAAGGTGTCAAGTGACTTGATGAGGTAAAGTGGTGATTTTGAGTTATTCATGATTGGTGAATACTTTTGAGTGCTTAGGAATCATGTCTTAGGTTTTCCATGATTTCCTTGAGTGTGGAAGTATGTTTTGGTGTGATGGAGTATGTTGAGCTCTTGTCTTGCTCTTGAGACCTATAAGGCATAATGAGCATCTTACGGATATTGGATTGGTCGAGGGCTTTCCATTTGGTGTTGTAAGGAGTTATAATATTTTCTTGAAAGATAATTCATATATATTTACAATGGTGTAAGGTTTTTCTCATGATTATTATATTTTATGAATCATCAAGGTCAGTTTGTGGATGTGAATGTTTCTTGTTTCGAGGACAAGACTATTTTTCCGAAAGAATGAAGTGATTGAAGCATGAAATAATTTATTTATTCTTGATACCACCTAAAAGTTAATAGGTATGATTTTTTTCCTATTAACTTAATTTTTAGGTCTTGAAAGTGATAACAAAGGTGTAAACTAGATGAGTTTGTAAAACTGGTTTTTGGGCAACTTGATTTGGTGAAGATGAAAGTTTTGTTGGTTTGATCATGTGGATGTTTCATGATGTCTAACATACATGAATTTTATGTACAGGTCCTTAGGATTCTTTAGGGTGGTCACACTCCATATTTTAGTTGATCTTGGGTGGTGTTGAGGCCCACATGTGAAATCATGTTGTTGGAAGCATCTATTTTATGAAAGATATGATCCATTAGGCCCATTTAATGATTTATTTGATTGATTACAATAAATGTGCAACCACGTATAGTTTTTATATGTTATATTTCTCATTTATGGTGATTTTGGGAGCTTTAATAATCATGGTTTTTGTATGAGTATACTTTTATCATTCCAGGTGATAGGGTTTTGAGGCGTTTTGGTCCAACTTAGATGATTTTGAGCATGGATGGCCTATATGGGTCATATGTGACTATTGTAATGAGTTTATTTTAATTTTATGAAGTTTTATTGGTTTTCCAAAAATTTTAAGACTAGCCTCTCTTGATTTTTAAGGGATATAAACATATACAAGTGAAGTTTGAACTCGTTTTGAGAGCTAGTATTGAATGAGTGAAAAGTGCAACCCATAGGTGAGTGTGTAATAGGTATGGATGCATGATTTGAACACTAAAATAGTGTTATTTAATTTTATAAATTTTTATAGAATATATTTAATTTTTATATCCAAGACAAGGTGTGAAAGACCTAGACGTAACAAGTTGAAGGAGGTGTGTTTGAAGGAGGGATTGAAGGAACTTGGAGCTGAATTTTGGGATCACTATCGGATATGGTATCAAAATATTTTTTTGTGGTAATTCTTCATAAAAATATATTATTATGATTCATATTCATAGGAGTATCTTATTGTGAGTAATATCAAAAAGGTTTTATGGGTTGGTGTATCTTGTATTGTGGTGTTCTCTCTCTTGTTCATGGTTACTGTATGTATGTTGTATGGTGATTTACACACATTAATAAATGGATGAATGGTTTATGGTTTATTAAGAAAATATGAAATTGTTTAAAGATTTGAAATGATTGATTTATTCCCCTTCTCATTCCTTTGTTCTTCTAATAATTGGTATCGAGAGAAATATCTTGAGAAGAAAGTCTAACATCTTGAAGGAGATCCTAGAAGCACAAAAAATTGGTAACTATTCAAATTCTGAGGCTATATTAAGTAAGAGGTATTAAGTAGCTAAATCATTGATTTATTTCTTACAAGATCAGATCAAGGATATGGAGAAATATTATTATCAAGCCATCAATGGTTTGAAATATCAAGTGGAGAGTATGTATGAAGCCCTAAAGGAGAAAGAAGACAATTTTTCTAGGTGTGAGGAAAAATTGAAAGACCTAGAAGAAGATTTGGAGAGTGCATCTAATAGGTTGAGGATGTATAAGATTCTTGAGAAGAGATCTGAAGCTCTTGATGGGATTTTAGAAATTCAAAGAGCTATAAATGACAATATTGGCCTAGGGTTCAAGGAAATAAAAGGAAAGTGATGGTGAAGATATTAAAATCTCAAAATAAGATGAAAGTGTGACTAAGAAGAGTGATTTGAGTATGAATAACTTAGTTAGACAACATATTGCTATGAGGTATGGTACTTCCTTCAATGGATATTACTTTTTAGGTAACCATTTTGGTCATAAAGATAGAGATTAAAAATCAGATCTCTAAGGGATGATTTAGGTCTCTTAAAAGGTGAGTGTTTTTTATGTTGTGAATATTTTCATATGGCCAAGGATTTTGGATGGAATCTTAGTGTTTCTGAACCATAAAGAAAGCGGAGTGTTGTTTGTTTCAATTTTCAAATATAAAGTCACATAGAAATCCTATTTCCAAGAAATAGGAGGTTCATTCAAAGGTATGATTCTAAAGGAGAAATAAAAAGACCTAATCATGGAGGTGAAATTAAGAAGGATGCTAACAAATTAGAGTCTTTTCCGTAAAAAAAAGGATGCTAATGGTCATATGGAAGTTGTCAAGGATATTTCTAGTGTCATCATGATGAAAGAAAAGTTTCTCAAGCCCAAATTAGGTCAAGGAAGTATGTTTGCATTGGTTAGAGAAGATCATATGTGTATTAATGCTTCATTTCATGAGAAGTTAAAGGAGCTAGGTGTTTGGAATGCTTTAAGTGTTATAAGGTATGCAAAGTGATCTCATCCTTCTTGTTCTTGTATTCTTGTCCTTAGTAGGTTTCTGTGTTGTGATAATATGTATATCCAAGGTCTATGGTCATGTAGTGTATCAATGTGTGTCATTTCACCATAAGTTTGTATTTGGTGAGGTCTGAGTTTAAGGTCATGAATTTGCATAATATATAAAGTTTGTGGGCTCTATCAAGAGTAGTTTTTACATATTAGCTTTTGTGTGTGGTTTTGTAGCTTCTTTTCAAATTTTAAGTATTCATCAAGAAAAGGGTTGGTTTGTCAAAAGGTTCAAATATCTCAAGATTCAAAGTATTTAGAGTTTTGCTAAGAAATCTTAGTCCAAGTTATTATAGGAGATGAAGTACTCTTTACTGTAATGAATATGCTAATATACTATTATGAAGTTCCATTAATAAGGAGTGTGTTTGTGCAAAGAGATTCATGTCATGAGTCCAAGTCTGCTTTGAGTTAGTGTTTTTGAGGTCATTTTGTTGATGTAAAGTGTCATTATTACTTTTTGAAGCTCTGTTATGGGTATGTTGTCATAAAAGGTTTGGAAGTGTATTACATTTGTCAAGTCCATATTCATACATCACAAATATGTGAGTTACTTGGTTGTGTACATGCATAATTGTTATGGCCTTTATTAACATGTCTTTGAAGTCCAAATATGTGTTGGTCAGTACTCAAGATTGGTGTTCATGTAACAAGTTGTTTCAAGACATTAAAAAATTATTTTGAGTAATCTCATAGTTTGCATTTTATACTCAAAACATAAGTTTCCTCCAAAATAAAGTCAAGAATAGTATATTTAGTCCGTGAAAGCATATATCTGAGGGGGCTTATGATTGGTCTTAGTTTGTAGAGGTTTAACAAGAGATCTAGTGTTCTATGCATGAGGATATGGGTAGCTATAAGTGTGTTGGTCTCTTAAAGCAATAGGATGCCTTTTCTCATCAAGAAAGATATGTTCTCACTGAAATGAGATTGAATATTTTAGAGATAGCTATGAAACAACATCTCGTGATGAAGATCAAATGTTTTATGTATCTTGAAATGTGTGCATGAACCATCCATTGAGTTTCATCAATGGTCTTGTAAGTAAGGTGTTGTAAAAGTTAAGTTCTCATGTAATATGGTCCAAGGGAAGTTGAGAAATTTATAGCTCTAGGTGTATGACAATATCCTTGAGAAAAAAAAAAATCATTTAGGTCCTTATAAATATTTGAGAGTCTGTGTTATAGATATATTTTTCTTCTCAAGAGGTTATAAATCAGTGTAAGGTCATTGGGGGTCAAAGTTTCTATAAGGTATGATATGTTTCTATCATGGAAAGGGTTTGTGTGTTGCCATCATGAATTTTTGTAAAGGTTACATGATTGAAAACATTTGAATATTCTCAAAACAAATCCCAATTTGATGGTTGAAGAAACAAATATGCAATGCTACAATCATAATGAAGGTCAAATTGCTCAAGTAATAGAGATTAGGTTAAAGTTTTGCATCAAATGTGATGTTATAGGTGTGTGCAAGACATATCAAGTTACATAGAAGGATCATGAGGTCTATAAAGATGAAAATAGTGTCTAGACAAAGGTGGATATTTGTCTTAAGATTTATAAGTGCCTAAAATAGAGTGTCAAAGCCTTAAAGTATGGATAGAATTTCCTTTCAAGCCTCATAAAGAGTTTCAAGGTGAGTCAGTTTGTTTCAAGGATGTGTAGATCATGGTATGGCAAGGGTATGATGGGTATCAAAAGCTAAAATTCAAATAAATCATTCCATGGAGTCTTTGTAGGTACTTCAAGTTAAAATTATGACCGTATGTCTCATCAAGGCTATTAGAAGAGTTATTAAAGGTTACATATGTCATCAAGTAGTTTCAAGGTTTGTTAGAACATCAAGGACTATGTTGTTGCTCCAAGATCCCAAGAAGTGTTTTCTAATCTGTCTAGTAACCTACTAAGAAGTCTATACACCTTAAAATATTGTGAGTACATATTGAGCCACCGTTTGATAATCTTTGTGCCAAGTCTTCTAAGTTTTCATGTGCTTCATAATGATGAGCTATGTGTGTGACTGATGTTTAGATGTTTTTGTAATACTTATTAGAGATGAGGTTAATGTTTCAAATATCATCAGGACCTAATCACTCAAATAAATATCTATTGTGTCAAGGAAAATATGAATCACTAGTTGTACTATTATTCTAGACCTAAGAAGTAAGTTGAAAGAGTTATAAAACATGATGTGTCTTGAAGAGTTCTCTATTTTGTAAGTATTCTCAAGTAATTCATGATTATTCATAAACCCTTGAAACAAGGTTAAGTTAAGTGTCAAGCATACTTTTTCATCAAAATGTCTACATGAAGGTTATAACTATGACGAGTTGGAAAGGTTATGACAAGTAAGGACACCATTTTCATCTCTATGACTATTGATAAAGGGAACATAGGTATGGTATGTGTTGTCTATTTTTCACCCTTTTAAAATCTAATAACTCGTATGGCCACAGAGCGATTTGGGTATGCCACAAGTGAGGATGAAAAGTTGTGGCCAAAGGAGAGAAGTAAATGAAGTATGAATCATACCACAAAAGGATAGAACATTGTTGCCAATGTTTTAGCAAGCTGCGATACACAAACATTAAAGCCATAAATAAAACAAAAATATGAGGAAAACCACGAAATGAAAGAAAATGGTCACGGATTCTGATTCGAAGACACACCACATTGGATAAACCACGGGCCAAGAAGAGAAGATAGTAGAGCCGCAGAATGATTAAAACAAATCCATGGAGGTCAAAACCATATGTAACTAAAACATAAAGCCGCATATCAAATAAAAATGGATATAACTTCTCAATCAAAGATCTGATTATTGTAAATCTAAAATCATTGAAGAGATCTTAATGTCCTCTACACACTAGAAATTAGATTTCCTAAATCAAAATGGTAGTAGGTGGGCGAAGCGAAGGAAGGTGTCTCCAACACACAAAATTATAATTCTAGGAGGCATAACCACCAAAATTTAATGTAGTATGGGCATCACGAGTCTTTCGGAGGTGCTTAGATATTTTTAGATAATTTAATAAAGGTGGTTGGTTGATGGAAGGAGGAATGTGAATTTCCTATCTTTTCTTCTTCTTTCTTCTTCTTCATTTTTCTATATATTGGAAAATGATGCTCATTTGAAATGTTGGATGCTTTGGGAATGTAAGGGAATCATTTTTAGTTGCACAATTATTGTAATAGTTGCATGCCTTGGATCATGAATCTATGAATGTTTTACATATTTCTCTTACTTGTGTAATTATTTGTGCATATGTTTAAGAAATTAAATTTCAGGTTTTATGGCTTAGTTACTGCCTTATTTTTATTTTATTGTGTTTCATTTCCTTTTATTCACTTGTATATTTTTTGTATTTGTTGTTTCATAATCTGTCTAATGTGCATCGTGAAAGTGGAATTTTTGAAGTGGTTTTAAACTATGGATTTTGTTTCCTCCATCTTCATCATCGTTTTCTTTTGTTTTCTCTCTTGATAAAGTATTCATCCCCTTATTTTGGTGTTATCACCTTCTCTATTTTAGGTTTTTTTCTATGGATCTCCTTCTCACCCTGGTCTATTGGAAATTTAGAGTAGAGTTAGATAGTTGCATTTCAATTCCTAGGAGTAGTTTAACATTAGGGTAAGTAGAGGAAGATGGGCTTCTCTAAACGTCTGTCTTAGTTCATGTCCCATGACTTGGAGAAAGTCCCATGTTTCCTTAAATCAATAGAAACTTGTGAATTAGGAGAGGTGTGATTTTGAGCTCCGCATTTTGGCATGCTCGATGGGAATTTTAAATTAACATTTCAAGATTTATCAAGTTTAGGTGTGTATCTTGATAAATTTCTAGCCATTGGAGGACCTACAGCAACAAATGTGGGAATCCATTCAAAAAATTGATTGGTTTTTGTAGTCCAAAGTGTCCCTGATTCATGAGAAGGATATAAACATAGTATAATGCAAGAAAATAAGGCTTATTTGAAAACTTTCAGCTATCTCTAGGAAGACAAAGTAGAGCAAGATAGATTCAGAGATCTCCATCTCCACTAAATAGAATTCTTTCCACACCTCCTCTCGGTAAATATTTCTTGCAATCCAATATATTTCTTAGACAAATCATAATGGTTGCACCAAAACCCAATCCATTTGTTAATTTTACTAGTAGTAGTCCACTGGCCCTCAATGCACAAAATCCTATCCCAGTGGTAGCTTTGAAAATTATCCCATATTTCACTGGAGAGAATCATATGACCCCAGTTGATCAAATCTAATACATTGAATATTTTTTTCCATCCATGAAATTATTGATATAGACGTGGCAGTAAAACTTCTAGCTTCATCATTCAAAGGCAAAAACCTTATAGTGGTTCAAAAGTTTGACAATAGGATCAACTCGAATTTGAATGAGTTGTGTACATATTTGTGTAATAAATTTGGAGAAAGATCATACAATTTATCTCTTTTGGAATATTTGAATAAAATCAAGAGAGTGCCGAATAAAACAATGGTAGATTTCAACTCCATATTCCGTAGAGAACCTAGGACAAAATTCCAGTTCTTATGAGACCTACAACAGAATGTGCTTTTCTTTACTTCTTAAAATATCTTAATTCTGATATATCTTTCATGATACAATCCATGAGAGGGATAACTTTACCGAGAAGCCTATGCAACTTCACTTAGAGCCAAAAATAGTTTAATACAAGAAGGGATATTATCCCTTAGGACTCCCATGCCCTTGTATCCTGAATTGCCTCTAGCCACTCAACCCTGTATTGCTCCTATCCCTGAAAAAAATTCACAACCTGTTGTTATCCAAAATTCACCCCCCAGGGTAAATTTTGATAACATGCATTAAATTCTCAAGTCCCAGGCAAATAGATTGAGTCAGGGCAAAAAGTCATGTTTCTAGGGTCCCCTCGATTTTTCTAACTCCCCGTCCCAAGAAGAAGAGAGAAGTTAGAGAAAGGTGAAAAAATTACAGAAAACAAGCTCGGGCCAGAAAAAATCACGAAAAATGGCTAAGTCCTAGTCCAGGTGGTCCTTGGGACAGTTGGGACGTCAGAGTGCGAACCGGCCGAAAGGCCGCCAAAGCGGCTCTGCTTGCAGCCCGGTTGGGCGCTCGGGGCGCGGGACGCGAAATCCAAAGCGGCCGAAAAAGTGGAAAAAATTGACTAACTGTTGAAACAGTGATCTGGAACATCTGGGTAGTTAGTACACAAAGTACGCAAACCGGCCGGATCGGCCGAAATGAGAACTTTCGTCTTTGAGACAATTGGGACAAAAGTACGCGAACCAAATTGAACCAAGGCGAATCGGAAGAATTTGTCCCAAGCGATTCGGGACAAGTGGGACAAGAGTACGTGGTGGACATGAACCAACCAATTCGGCTGAAAAAGAGGACTTTCGTATTGGGACATCCGGGCCAAAGGGACGCGGAAAGCCGAAGCGGCCGGCAAAGCGAAGGAAGAAAAGTCAACGTTTGGTCCAGAAACTTCAAACAGCCATAACTTTTGACTCCGAGCTCGATTTTCACAAAATTGGACTTTCGGAACGAAACACGACATCCTCTATGCCAAAAAATCCATTTTTATGAGGGTAGATATATTTAAATAAGAGAAATATATTCAGCTCCAGTCAGTTAATGCTCATTCCCTTCAAATGACAGAAAACGCCTGCCAGACCCAAAATAGCTGCCCGCACTCAGAAGGCCATAACTTTTGCATTTCTCAACGAAATCACACAAAATTTATACTGTTGGAATTTTGGCTCAGGCCCAATGCACAACAATCAAGAAATTCTAGATTTTATGAGAAATTGATTGAGATTTTTAGAAAACATGGCCGGGTTCATAATAGTGTTTTATTTGGTAGTTGAGAGTGCAATTAAGAGGCATGGTCATCATTCTTTCTCTGCTGCAGCACATGGGATGGTATGGGGAGCCTTTTTCAAGTAATGTACAATTAGTTCACTCCATTTAATACCTCTTACAAGTGGTTGAAGGACAGATTTTGGGATTTCCATTTGCCCTTCTCTTTTCCTTCTCATTTTTCTATAAATTGGAGTGTTGGGCTCATTGTAAAGGAGAGAGTTTTTGGGTAGCAAAGCTCTGCCAAAATTACTTTGTGAAGCCAGTGTGTTGTAGGCCCTTGTAGTGAACTCCTTGCATGGTGATCCAGGCCCTTATCTTGTAATAGATGAGCTATCAAAATCATGAAGCAATAAAATATCGGTTTGTGGATGTATCTTCCCCTGCTTTGTGTTTTCTTGCATTTTCTTTGCCTCTTTAATCTTTCTACAAGAATATTGTGTCTATTATTATGTTCTTTCAGGGGATCCATTATCATTGTGTATGCTTGGAATATTGTTGTGAATGCATTTTTCTAGATTATGGAGAAGCTGTCATCACCTCTTCTAGTGTGTATTTTACTACATATTTCACACATTTGGAGACTACTCTCACACCCTCCTTTTCGGTGTATCACGGCTTTAGTGTAGGCTTTCATTTTATGCATTCTCTCTCCTGGTCCCTTGGAAATTTAGATTAGAATAGTTAGCTTATCCTGGATTAGAGTAGATTGTGGCAGGTAGTTTAGGAGCAAGAACCAGCTTTCTCTGGAGGTCTATCTCAAGTAGCAAGTCCCACAACTTGGAGATAGTACCCATGTTATCCAATCACACCGTGAGTTCAAGTATATGCACTTGTATAAACACAAGGGTGCTGTGATTCGGTGATAACACCTGTTTCTTCCACATCCCATAAATCTACATAGTAAAAGGAGGATGAAGAAATGAAAGCTCTGATTAGAAATTTAACAAACAAAGTTATATCCCTAGAGAAATAACAAGCCCGGTCCTATAAAAACTATCAAAATCAGGGTAGTCTTCAAGTCAATGATATCAACCATTTATAAATCATCAATCTAATCAAATATATACAAAAAATTAGTAAAATAATAGATGACAAGGTCAAAGTTCTCCTCTTCCATTAGAAACAATTCTTCCTCTATAAGAAATTCTTGTTTCTAGCTCAAGTCAAGAATTCATTTCAGTACAAAACAATATAACACAAGAAATAGAGTCATGTTTTCCATGCAATCTACCGCATAATGAGCTTGGTTTTGAAAGGGCAATGCACCTTCAATCATAAATGGTTCAATTTTCTTCCAATTATAAAGAACCACTTCTAGAGGCACTGAGTTCAAATTCAAAATCAATTCAAGAAGGAAATATTGATGTCAATCTCATGTTCTTTGGAGTTGAGGACCTTTGTGTAGTCAATTAAGTGGTGGGTAGCTCTAACAGATCTCAAATCAGCATTGTTGATAATATGTGGTATAATAAAAGGATGCTAGAATTACATCCTTCATCTTTTGCTAGTCAAAGCAATGTTGCAGCTAAAGAGAAAGAAGCCACATTGGACGAGAACAAGTTTTCTGAGGCACTTGATAAATTCATGTTGGAAAATGAGGTTTCTTCTCAATCAAAGACACCTGTTCAAACACCACAACAGTAAAAAAAACCACAACATGTCGTAGATGTAGAAATATGTGGGTATTCCATTTAACATTACTAAGAATATGAAGAAAACTAATTTTAATGTCATAATGTGGGATGTTTTGGCTATTCCATCATAGCTTTGATATTTTATGTGAATCCCTTAAGCAATTACCTCAGCGGATTCATTGGTGCATGATGTTTTGGCTATTATATCATGTTGCGGTCAATGTTTGTAAAGAAACAAAGGACCAAATAAGTAAAATTTTCAAAACTCCACCCTTCTACATGTCATTAATTGTGGAAAAACACTTAGTTCATTACTATATGATTTATTCATGGTCTAGTACTTCTCTAATGCTTAAGAAAATTGTTGATATTATGGGTCTCAAATACGAGTCTTGTGTCTAAGGGAGTCTCGTAACTTAATGAGTTAGGCATGTGGGGTATTGGGAATAAAAAATATATTGAGGTAACCCTTCATGCCTACCCAAACCTCACCATAACTTATGATATTTTAGTAATCTAATTTCCTCCCATGTTTTCCATTTGTTTTTCTAGAGATTTCACTGCTAAGGTAGGTGGCTATTTGTCTTCAGATTGGACTCACATGATTTTGAGAACTAGATATGGTACAAGATTTACAATACAAGATAATCCCATCTTTTCCTACCATATTGAGTCATATGATCCCACTCCCATCTAATCAAATTTCCTAATACAAGAAGAACATGAAAAAGAATCATTTTTAGATGAGAAAATTATCCCTCTTTCCATGCCTGATTTATTTCTAGATGAATGGGCTAAGAGAGACCACAAGTTTGATCCTTATGATGAAGAGATCAAAACATTTGAGACTAGTCTTGACACTTATTGTATTGTCTAAGAGGAATCTATCATACCTATTTCATTGAAGAAAGAAGAGAAAATGCTTCGGACTATGGTAGATGTTATTTGATGGTTCTAGAAGTAGAAACAGAGTTAGGATGGGTGTTGTGCTCATTTCTCCAATGAATGAGAAGTTCTTATTTTCTCACAAATTGTAATTCACATGTTCTAACAATGTGGCAGAGTATGAAGCATTGGTACATGGTCTTATAATTCCTAAGAAGAGGAAAACAAAATAATTGTAGGTCTTTAGAGATACTTGAATTATCCATTCACCAAGTCTACGGAAAGTGTTCCACAAATAACAAGATGTTAAAGGATTACAAACACAAAGTTTGGGATCTGCTAGAAGGCTTTGATGCCATTAACCTACAAGTTGTGCCTAGGAAGTTGAACAAGGATGTTGATCAAATGACGACTTTGGGTTCTCAATTTTCATTGTGCGGAAGATCTTGTCAAGGGCAATGTGCAACATATCAAAATGGTGGTCAAGCCATCTATTCCAAATAATCAGACCAGCTAGAAAGTTTTTGACAATGATGAATTTTTTTCCAATTCATACAAAATGAAGCTGAATTTTGAGAAAAATGCAATCTAATTTGTAGGAAAACTATGGTGATCACATAATTCAACTGAAAAACAAAAAAATTCCAAAGGGACTAGTCACTATGGAGTAGATATTTACTCTAGATGATGAGTTTAAAGGTGTAGAAAAGAGCATGGTGGAAAAACAAGAAGACTGTCAACCAATTAGAATTGCCCTAGATAAAGAGCTTCTCCTTGGGAAGGTATATGGTGAGGATGAAACACACGTTTTTGTCTCCCTATGCAAAAAATTCAGTGATGTGTTTTCCTAGGACTATGAAGATTTAAAAGAATTTAATCCAGATGTAGTTCAACATTCTACTAATCTTAATCCCAATGTCAAGCCATTTAGGTTGAAGAAGATGTCGGTTAACCCCAAAATTGAGCCCCTCATAAGAAAAGAACTTTCTAAGCTCATTGAGGCCAAGATAATTTTTCCTATTAAGTACTCTACTTGGGTGGAAAATATGGTTCTAGTAAGAAGAAAAATAAATAAATTAGGCTTTGTGTCAATTTCAAAGACTTGAATAAAGAATCTATAAATGATCGTTATCCTTAAAATTCCACGGAGCAGATCCTTAAAAGAACTAAGAGGTTTTCCATGCTTGATGGCTACTCAGGATTCAATCAAATCAAAGTGAAAGAAGAATATCAATACAAAAATATGTTCACCACCAAATAGGGAACGTATGCATACCAAAAATTCCTTTTGGCCTATCAAATGTAGGTGCCACATTCCAAAGAGAGATGGATATTTATTTCAAGGGGTATATCAATGAATTCATCTTGGTTTACCTAGATGACATTACTATCTTCTCCAAGCATAATGTGGATCATATGAAGCACTTGGAGAAATTATTTGAAAGATGCAAGGAATTTGAAATTTCCCTTAATCCCAAGAAATGTCACTTTGGAGTTCCCAAGGGTAAGATTTTGGGACAAATTATTTCAAAGGAAGGTATTTTCATTGATCTAGAAATAATTTCAGCCATCATGGCTCTTTCCTTACCAGCTCACAAGAAGGCCTTATAGTAATTCCTTGGGAAAATCAACTTTGTTAGGCATTTCATTCCTAACTTCATGGGTTTGGTAAGACCTATTACTCTCATGCTCAAGAAGGATTCATCTTTCAAATGGACCGCAGAGGGAAGGGACGATATTAATAAGATAAAATAAGATATTTCTCAAGCTCCTACATTGATCGACCTTGAATATACTAAGGACTTCATTTTATATGCTTACGGGATGGAATCCACTATTTCCACAGATTTTGTCTCAACAAAATGATCAAGGGATGGAGTAGCTAGTAGCCTTCTTCATCAAACATTGAAGGATTATGATCTCAATTATATCCATATTGAAAATAGGTGTTTGCTATCATGAGAGGTTTGAAGAAATTCAAAACTATGATTGATGCTTGGGGTACAACGGTAGGATCTCCTTGCAAGTGTGGCGAGTTGATTATGTAACAAGAATCTAAGTGGGTGCTTGCAAGGAGATTATATTAATTTTATAACTTGATCATTTAGCTTCTTGTTACATAATCAACTGATCATGATCACCTTGCTAGCACACTTCATTCATTTGTTCACAATTCCTCTTTTTCTCGAATTTGATATTATCTCTCAGTCAACACTATCCAAGTGCTCTCATAGCTATGTACTAAAACTTGTCATTATCTTTATTATTGAATTTGACTCTATGATTTGTATTTCTATCCTTTCTCTTCACTATTATATGATAAAAATACAATTGGTAAGATTTCATGTCTATGACCTTATTACATGTCTTTCATTTGTTGTGCATGGGCTTAGTCCTCTATTCTATCCATTTATATTTTCATTATTTTAGGTTACATCTCTGTCATTTTTCAACACAATATATTTTTGTTTCCCTACCTCTACATGTGACTTTTATTCTTCTTTATATTTTCATTTGTCCACACATCTCGGATGAGTTCATGCTCATAACATGGATGTCTATTTGCAATTAATATCTCATCCTCAATAAATCATTCATCTTCTCCTGTAATTTTCTATCTATTTTTCACACCTAGTATCTCTGCCCTCTTACCATCATCTTCAATAGTACCAATATGCACTCTCTCTCTCTCTATATATATATATTTTACATATTATTCTCAACATTAACTCTACACTCTTCCAAACTACAAGAATTCAAACTATAAAATCCTCACTCAACTGTTCAACATCCTTTTGGTTTTTTCTATTCCTCAAATCTTTTCAAGTGCCAAACCACTAGAAAAAAATGACATTTGGACTTCAACCTATATCTTAACCAAAGGAAATATTTTCATCTTCTAGCATTCGAGTTTGAAATTTTCTTTTCAATTTTGTTATTTCTTGTTTGACATAAGTAAGGAATTGTAAATGGAAATAACCTCTTTGGCTTCTTCAAGTATTTTAAGCATACTAATTTTCTCCTTAACTTCTCATGAAGGTCAATTCACCACTGCAAACTCTCAAACCTTCATTGCAACATTCTCCATTTGATGTTTGATGTTAAAAACAATTCTTTCAAGATTTTGAAGAGGAAACTTGTCATTTGCAACTAATTGAGACTAAAATTAGAAAGACCAAGTTTTTTCTTAACATTTTCACAAGCTTTACACTCAAGATAAAATCAAACGTCTATTTTAAGACTTCTAACATGATTCCTAAACCCTTTGTGTGAGGATTTACAAAGAGATAACCCAATTCAAACCGAAAAATCGGGGACATTGAGCATATTTCTTCATTTCTGTTACAAGTTTGAGAATTTAAGGTGATATGCACGTTTATCTAGACTTAAATACTCATGTATGTTTCTTTTGGAATAGTTGCATATAGATTTTGAGATTGTTGGGCATCATAATTTTGGCTAAGTATAAGAAGGCGTGTGGGAACACAGGACCTATATGAAGAAGGGCACACGGGGTGAAGGCGCATAGAAAAATGGTTTCAAGAGGGTTTAGTAAAACCCATGACACACATACTAGGTACACCAAAGGGTTCGTGACTTAACCATATTTGGAATTCCTAGTAACACATGAGAACAATGTGATCCGAATGAGCATGCAGAGTGGATAAGGTGCCAACCTGAAAACTCGATGGTCAAGGAAGGAATATTCCATGTGATGGAAGGATCCAAAAAGACATCATTACAGAAAGTGGAGATCTCGGATGGGAAGAATCATGCTCCATTGAAGGACCACATGGACACTTGACAACTAATCTATTACTTCAGGAAGGCATGGTGGTGGATGCTAAATCTATATATAGAGATGCTCGGGTAGAAGGAAGGGACAACTAATTTTGGAGAAAAGTGTGTGGTCACTGGAATCACATAGTGATTGAAGAGGTAAAGCTCTGTAGAAATAGTAATGGGTTCTATGGACTCTCATTAGGAGGGTTATAGGAGAGATGACATATCTAGAGGGATGGGTCTATGATCATTTTTGTAATATGGGAAGCATGGTTAAGATTTTTGATGCATGAGTCTTATCTACATTGATACATTGGTCTATTATGGCCTTAAGGAATGTAATGTGGTTACTAAACTAAGATCAATGAGGAATATATGGTTCCGTTATATATATATATATATATATATATATATATATATATATATATATATATATAGTTCATGGTGTAAACTCTAATGCATCTTCTTTATATTATGAATCAAATATGTTATTTATTTGATATTTCTCTTGTTGTCTAAATGGATGCATTAATATAATGCCTCATCTTAATTTCTTGGAATGAATGCATGTTTCTTTACCCTTTTTCTAAGTTTCTGTCATTAATCAATGTATTCTCACAAGACTCACATAAAAGAGGGCTCGGAGCAGCACTTGCCTTGGGTGAGTTCCCAGCACCTCTTGGGTGATAGGACAACGTGCATGGGATTATAATTTTGTTTTAAGAGAATATAAATTACTACGGAGATGTTTTATCTACAAATTTTGCATTAAAATATTCAAGATTCACCCCACATACAAATCACACAAAATTTTCATTCTCGATCGTTAAAATATTCCTTATTCTATCATGGAGCCATTTGAAGCCTTTTGCAATGTGATAATGACTCAAGATAAAAACTACACAAATTTTTAGGAATTATCTATGGATTAAGCATGAGATTTGACTAGTTTTCCCTCGAAACCATAAAATCGGGGTTTCTAATATTGTAAACACCCGAGACCAAAAAAATCTTGATTTCTTTCTCAAATTTAGATGAAATATAAAAATTCAAGTTGTTGGAATATTATGAGAGTGTCCCACATTTTTATAATCAATTATTTAATGTGAAAATTCTTCAATTTCTCTTAGTACCCGGATAGGACAATGCATATTGATATGTAATAGGACTTTACTATACACATTAAGCATTTGGAGAAAATTAGGTATGTTGGTTTATGTTGTAGGGTCATAGAGGCATGCTCAGCTTGCTTTAAGCATTACACACACTTTGCATCAAGGGCCACTATTCTTACTTTTATGTGAATATTTGACCATGAGGATACTAGCACATACACATATACACAGTCTCGATCTATCTTAGCCTTCACTTTTAATGCACCTTTAAATTGCCACCTAGACTTCAAAAATAACTTAATAACCTTGTTCAAAGGCTTGAGTGAAATATTTCAAGAAGAGACTATTCAAGATTATCCTAGGGTATAGTTTTCCTTTTTCTGACAGAACATCCCGAGACAATGTGAAGATAGAAAATTGTACTTTGAGACCTTTAGTTCGCATAAATAAGCGAGGCTTCCTTGCATTATTGAGATGGATATGATAGAGGAACTACGCATTGAAATCATGCTTGAAAATGCTATGCCATAGAGAATAATTAAATTAAAGTAGAGAGGTTTCACCACTTCAAAAATTTGTTGCACGATCGAGATAGAATCATTTCAACTCAACCACTTCAAGAAGGAGTCCTGAAGAGAGATAGAACCTTCTAGTAAAATGCTCATATCTTCCTTGATACTTAACCATTTTCCTTGAAATTTTTGTAATAACTCAATATTAGAATAATATATTAAAAATACTTCTATGATTTATATAAATAAGTATCTATAATTTTTCATGAGACATAATAATCCATGCATCTCAAAATGCACTTTTCAATAAGGTTGTCTTAGAAAAACTTGAATAACTGAAAATCCCCATTACAAAATCTAATGAAATTTGACATGGATCATTTCAAGACATCCCTAAAAATATTCCATGTGTTGGTTATCCATAGATTTTATTTTGGATCTCTAACCAATCTCATTTCCATGCAATACCATTGCTTTAGTTCTCAAAGCCACTTTCTGTGCATTCTTGAATTTTGACTCCAGGAGCTAAACATAGCCTTGTTTTAGCTCACACATGCTATAGTTAGTATCTCTAAGCTTATCTTATGTTTTCATGACCAGGATCTGACCTGTACTCAACCTATCATAACTCATTAGGCACCTAAAAATACCAATCAACCCTATTTTCCATCAACACCACTTGACATCAATGACAACAACACTGAAAATGAATAGGGTCCAACAAAATCCCCCTTTTAATTGATGGAAAAACCTTAGAAACCTATAAAATTTGATGGAAAAATAATTTTTATACCCGGTTTCTGATTGTAAACTCTATATCTCTACCCCTTTGACATCATTGACAAAGGGATGCACAATCAACACAATGAGAAACATGCAATCAAGAACTGACCTTTAATAGCTCCCACTTGGATGATGCATGATATACTTCACACTATTTGTCTTGATATGAAAACTAGCTTGTCTTTTTTATGCAAGAAATTTTGATCAACCACCTATACCATTCTTCATATGTCTTGAGAACATAATTTTAATCATCTATAGATCAAATCACTAGCTCCCCTATCACTTAGAGATCAATCAAATGTTTAGAAACAACTTCATTTCATTGACATTTTTTTAACATACTTTAGGATATTCAACAACATGTCAAAAAAATCATTTAGAGAGAAATAGAGATTTGTGGTTTCAAAACACTTACACCATGTAGCTTTAATAACACCATTTAAAGAGAAATAAAGAGATTTGCGGCTTTAATAACACTTTGTTAAGTTCTCATTCCACCTTCATAATGACTCAAACACCTATAGAAAATTGTAAATAGCATGGGAACACCATTTCTCTCCTTTCTATTAGTCTCAATCATCACATTCATTCATGGTCCTCCGAGAACACATACATGGACTTGAGAGATACTAAACCTGTCATAGTACCAACTCTTAAACAAAGAAGAGTCATTCACTAATGAGAAACATCATGATAACTTTCATCCCTGAGAAGACCATGATGTACTCTACCAATGAATCCCTTCATTTAGACCTATCACAAATTTGTCTCATTGTGAACACACTTCAAATAGTTTGTCTAAACTTCAAGAACCCTCACATGCCCGGAAGTTTCATTTTATGATATGTAGGTCAGCATTTGTGACATTTTCCTTCTCAAGGTACTTGTAGCCCACATTAGACTTCCTTTTACCTCTTGAAATGACTAGATGTCAAAATGTCTTGGAAAGCCGAGTTATGTAATGTACAAAATTATAGAAGACACTGTAGGTAACCTTGTTGCAAATAGGGCTCTATCGGTCTTAACGTTTCCTTAGTATTATTTATTTTAATTAGATTAGAAGCATGATTTATTTCTTAGTCACAGGTCTTTATAAAACTATAGGTGCACACCTTGAATGAATTTTTACCTCTGTCTTCTTTATGAATGCTCAAACCTTTTCTTAAACCTTAAAAGCTGTAGATTTGTATACTTTGCTAACATCTTCATGCATGTCCTTTTCTAGGCATTGATGGTATCATAGATGGATATAATTTCTTATACACCTTGTATAAAATCATTTAAAGTATATGATTTCTACCTTATTTTGAATGTATGTACATAATGCAACACTCGATCTTGTTTGAATTTTAGGATTCTAATAAATACGAATTTAATCAACTTACATATTATATAATGTTACAATAAATATTTAAATAAACATTACATCATAACATAAGTAAATAAAGAAATACTTACAGGAAATAAATAACACAGGTGACATATTATTTATAGTGGAAAACCCCAATAGGGTAAAAACCACTTTGAAAATAACCTTTTACTTCGTAAAATTTTCATTTAGTAAGATCACCTCCTCCTTTAAAACCATATTTACCAAATGTAAAACCAAATCACTTGATTTGCACACCTTTGATATATTTTCCGAATATATCAAATGAGGACCTAAAGTCCTTTTTATATAAGGTGATCAGGTATGTCTCCTAACCCACCTTTTCAACCTAAACAGTTGACACATACACCTAGGTTTATAATATTTAATATTAGAAATATAATCATTTCATGATATTAAATATTTAACCTAAAGTATATACCTAGGTTAGCATATTTAATAATAGAAATATAAATATTTCATATTATTAAATATTAACCTATATAATAGTGATGGAACCATATACATTAAGATTTTTCCGGACCACTTAATCATTATGTTCCAACGTCCCCCTTAATGTTAAGTGGGATAACATAACATATGCCAATAGATTACCTTCTGTGGTACACTACGGATTTACAATCCTTAAACCATAAAAGTATTACGGTAGCATATTGTTTGAAGGAACTATAACACCTTCATCATACTCAATTTACCTCTTGGTACAAAAGGATTTGAAATCCCAAAGATCATCCCATGATCATTGGCTAAGTATGATTTGTGATTTTTACATGTTCTCACAAGTTCTCATAAAGGTTATAATACCCAAGCATATATGAGCCTTTTACAACCAAGGACCTCCTTAACAATATGCTTATCTTTGGATGTTTACCACTAAACTCAATAGCACTCAAGAGTTTATTGAAGACCTTTAAGATCTTTCTACACTTCTTTATAAAAAAGAAGTCGAGGAGGTATACATGCCCGAAGGTCTTTTTACACTTTCCCGAAGGTCTTTTTACACTTTCCTAAAGGTATTTTACAAATGCCCAAAGGTATTTTTATAAAAACCAAGTTCCATTAGGAGGTGACATTGTCATGCACACTCCCCCTCAATGGAAACTCTAACAATCCAAGATTTTCATGAAAGTGACAAAACTTTGCAGCACTCAGGGACTTTGTGAAGATGTCAACAACTTTGCTCTTTAGTCAACATGAACTTGAGATTTATCTCATCACTTTGCACCTTCTCATGGGTGAAGCGTATATGTATCTCAATGTTCTTCATCCTCTAATGTTAAACTGGATTCTTAATCAAGATTAATATAACTCTGACCACCACATAGAAGAGAAATACTTCCTTTAGCTTCCATGTGTATCTCTACCAACAATCGTTGCAACCACATGGCTTCTTTACTTCTTCCATTGTACTTCTCTACCTCAGTAGAAGAAATGGATATTGTTGATTGTATTTGTTGTTCCAAGTAATGGTTCCTACACCAAAAAAATTGAACACATATCCAATATATTTTATAACACAACATCAATATGGTTAGAATCAAAAAATCCATATAAGATAGCATTTTCATTCTTAGTATAATGCAACCCATAATTGATTGTTCCTTTCAAATATCTAAAAATTCTTTTTGCAAGATTCCAATGATCTCTAAAAAGGTTCTTGCATAAACCTTAAAGTAATTCCTACTATATAGGAAATATTTGATCTAGTTATAGTTAGATAAATCAAACTATCAACTAACAATGTATATAAAATATGATCAACATTTTTCATATGCAGATTTAGGATCAATATTTATTCCAACTTCCATTGAAGTAGAAAATGGTTTACAATCAATCATAAGAAAAAATTTCAATACAATGGCTACATATTATGTTTTGAAAAATAACAATAGAATGAAATACAATCATACAAATAACATGATGTGAGAGACCTAACTCATTCATTTTAAAGTACTGCTTCAATTTCTCTTTAATCCCATGAATTAAATCAAATTGTCACCAGGACATAAGTAAATCATCATCATATATACATATAATGATAATATGCGAGCCTTGTTACTTAATGAATATATCATTGTTAGAAGAAAATTAACAAAACCTAACAGTTTAAATAAGGAAACAATTTTCGTATACCAAGTTCTAAGAACTTGTTTTAAACCATACAAGGATTTCTCAACTTACAAACATAGTTTTCTTTACCAGTTTCTTCAAATCCTTTAGGTTGAAACATGTAAAGTTCTTCTTTTAAATCACAATTCAAAAAATCATTTTTCTTATCTATTTGGTGGATTTCCCACCCAAATTGAGTGAAAATTGCAAATAAGTCCCTAACGGTACTCATTCTAGCTAGAGAAAATGTATTAACATAATCAATACCAGGTTTCGAGTGAAACCTCTAGCACCAATTCTAGCTTTATGTTTGTTAATACTACCATCATCATTATATTTTACTTTTTATATCCACCTAGAATACTTTACGTCTTAGCTTCATACAAGATAATTAATGCATGGTACATATGATGGCTTCTAGTCATTTTCCTAAGGTTAATAGGATTTGAACTTTCTAACATAGATTGAGCCCAATTTAATTTCTTATCTAGGAAGATAAGAGTTTCAGAAACATCTATAGCATCAAAACATCATCATGACCATTTACTAAATCAAAATCAAAACCATCATTTAGAAGCATTTAATGAAGTAACTTCAAGAGAAGAAGACAACACATGTAAACCTTTCACTAGATTATATCTAGACATTTCATATAAGCTTCGATAATTAACATGTCCTAACCTTTCATGCCATAGTTTTGAATTATTCAAACTTTGAGATATAAAACAAGATGTAGAAGAGAAATCATCAAAAATATACAGAACATTTCTTTGAATTCCTTCAACTATTGTACTCTTATTACTATCCTTGATATACCAAGTATCCTTCATGCATGGATTCTAGTTGTGTCCATACCTCTTTTGGATGTTTGATATTACCAATGTGTAGAAGGTACTTATCATTCACATTGCGTAGAATCATAGAAAGAACCTCCGAATTCGTTGCAAGAATGTATTCATGTTATCTACAGTTGTTTGATGACCGGTGGGAGCGACCTCAGATCCATAAATAATTGTTGAGAGTTTCCTCACCATAACGTTTTTTGACCCAAATGTTGTAGTTGGTTTCATTTAGGATCTAAGTTATTTCAAGATAGAAATAGCTGGACGCCACTATTTTCCTAAACTTGTAAAACACACCCCATTATAATATACAATGTACCACAGAGTTAGATATATATTTATCGATAATAAAAACAACATTTTTAATAGAATTAGATCTAAATTTTATAGATCTAAAGAAACTATTTGATCATAACTAATTCTGTCATTACAACGCATACTAATTAACCTCTTATTATCAAAATAATAACCCATAATATAAAGGGCTCTGCATTATACCCTAGATTTATATAAAAAATATTTCTGACCATATAGAAGTGAAGAAGAGATCCCTAAGAATGCATAACAACTTTAAATTTCAAAAAAACAAAATAATGTAGACAAAAATTTGGCGAGCTTAATTTTGATGTTTAAATGACTATCATATTGTCTTATGTTTGGTCTACCGTGACGGTCATTTGACCGTCAAATTTAATGAATCCAAAACTTGCTGTGTATTTTCAGAATATGAAACTCCAGAATTTCTTCTTTTGTATAATATTAGGAGGCTATATTTTAACACATTATAATTTATAATGTAAAAATGTATACACTTTTTAAAAAAATAGGTATATACTATATAGAATGTATATAAAAAATAACATATAATTCATAAAAATTATAAACTATAGTATTTTTTTATAAAAAACACATAACCTTTATTAAAGGGGTTTAAAGGACATAGATCGAGTTAAAATAATTTTACCAAATGCAAGTAGATTCATGAGAGTATAGATTAACCTACATATTTTACGGAGGGGACAAGTAATTTCACCCCTATTTTCATGAACCTTGTCTCCTCCCTTCATTTAGTCTTAATTTTACCACCGCACACATTTAAAACTATGCAAAGATTGCAAAATATTTGATCTTAATTTATTTAATTTACCTCGCTCTGTTACCATGTTAGAATTTGAGGATTTTAATAAATATGGATTTAATCAACTTACATATTATATAATGTTATAATAAATATTTAAATAAAGAAATACTTACAGAAATAAATAAGACAAATGACACATTATTTATAGTGGAAAACCCCAATAGGGTAAAAAATAATTTGAAAATAATCTTTTACTTGAGAGAACTTAATTTACATCTAGTAAGATCACCTCCTTTAAAACCCTATTTAATAAGGGTAAAAAAATCACTTGATTTACACACCTTTGATATATTTCTTGAATATATCAAATGAGGACCTAAAGTCCTTTTTTATATAAGGTGATCGGGTATGTCTCCTAACCCACCTTTTCAACCTAAACGGTTGACACATACACCTAGGTTTATAATATTTAATATTAAAAATATAATCATTTCATGATATTAAATATTTAATCTAAAGTATATACCTAAGTTAGTATATTTAATAATAGAAATAGAAATATTTCATATTATTAAATATTAACCTATATATTAGTGATGGACCCATATACATTAAGAGTTGGCCAGACCACTTAATCATTATGTTCCAATAGATACAATAAAAAAATAGTTGATCAACACATATAACAAGTTCATGACATTTCATTGAGCTTCATATACATTCAAGTACCAACACAAACCCTTTTTTAGTCATTTGAGAATTCTTGAAAGCTCTTACATCCTTGTGTATTATAAGAGAGTAATGCTTTAGAGGTTTTCATACTCAAACCCTTGACCTTGAAACCTTTAGTCATCTATGAAAAGAATTCATGAGTCATTGTACCATGTTTTGAGCACCTCAGACCTTGATAGACAACATTTTCTTGACTATTTTCACAAAAATTGATTCTACAAACATCCATATATAAAGAATCTCTTAGAAGCTCAAAATACAATTTTATAAGTACAAAATAGATAATAATTTGTTTTACTACTATAGCTTATCAATCATAGAGAAATAAAACTCATATGGTGCACTAATAATTTGACATGTCCATACTATTAGACTATTCATGATTTCAATCATTTAGATCATGACCATGCTTTACATAGCATATTACTAAGCTTTGTGACCAAGACTTAAGCTCTAACATCCTTTATTTCATGAAAATTCTCCTATAACTTCCATGATGCATGAATTTTCATACTTACCTTATATATATTTCATACCTCCTTTATCCCTAATTACTCCTGTAGCTTTTGATTTAGACCTCAATATCTATAGATTACATTTTCAAGTATTGTTATCCAAAATGTGCCCCCTGCTCATTTTGTGGCTAACTCCCTTTCATCTTTCCTTCTCTTGTGCGTCAGACATAATATTTTGCTTTTTAGGCACTCAAAACCTTTTGGAAATGGCACCATTGGATAGATCTCTTTCTCAGCTTTCCAGAAAGGTAAATTTTTCCTCCTAACTCCATGTACTTTTCAAGTTATGGCTCGGCGGAGTTTTTGTGGGAAATTTTCCCCTGAAAGGCCCGCAGCCAATGAGAACGCGCCACGTGTCCAAGAAAGTGGCGGGGGTCGAGGAGAACTTGGTTTTTTACCAAGTGTTTTGGTGAAGGTTTCAAAAGGAAATATTTTTCCCCGCAGGCCCGCCGACAAATCAGGGGCTACCACGTGTCCAGGGGAAGATTTTGAAAATTTGGCTAAGTGTTGGTGCATAGAAATTTTGGAGGAGTGGCCCTCGGCCAATAAAAACATGACACGTGTCCTAAGGAACCGGAGGGTTGGAGGGCGGAGGAAAAGTTGAAATTTTGGCTAAGTGCTTTGCCAAAATTCAAAGAAGGAAATTTTTGCCCATTTTCCCACCACCTAATCACATTGCGCCACGTGTCATGGGAACTTGGACCGTGGAGCGCGGGTGGAAATTGGGAATTTTTCCCAAGGCATTGGCGCAAAAGTTAAAATGCTTGCAAAGGTCCCGCGATCAATCATGTCACGCCACATGTACTAGGGAGGGTGGAGCATGGGGAGGATTTGGGAAATTTTCCCAAGGAAAAAATGTAGGAGATTTCAAAGAGAAAAACCCGCCCCCTTATTGCGAGCCAATAGAATCTCGCCACGTGTCCAGGTGGGGCAAAAAAATTCAGAGCAAGCCCGCGAGGAAATTTAGGAGGGTCAAACCCGCATCCAATGGGGTTTTGACATGTGTCCAGGCCAAAAATATCAAAGCGACCCACATGAAAATTTGAAAGAATGGGCCCGCTCCCAATCAGAGCGTGACACGTGTCCCAGCTCGTCGGCACGGTGGGGAAATTTTGGAAAATCTTCCAAAGGCTAAAACAAAGAAAAATGGAGTGGGAAGGGGCCCGTGCCCAATAAAATTTTGCCACGTGGCACCTAGACTGGTAGGGCACGGGGAAATTTTGAAATTTTTTCCAAATGACCAAAAAGGTAAAAATTTAAAAAAATCCCACCGACCCGATTTGGCCCTGTTTTGCCCTAAAACTTCAAATCGCCATATCTTTCGATCCAGAGCTCAGTTTTTCACGTTCTTTATATCAATGGAAAGCTGGTAAAATTATCTACAAGATTCTAGGGTCATTTTTGCATTTTGGTGGAGTTTGGAGAGAGAAAATCAAGAAACACCTCTGGCACATGGTCATGGATAGAAATGACGTTTCAACCACCGTTTTTAATGAAGAATGGCTCGCATTCTCTCCCAGCATGGTTAAAAATGTCAGGGAATGGGTCTGTCAGGGTGCCCATGTTGTTTTGATGGCATTTTGGTCAATGGTTGAACCCCTTGCATGTTTTCCCACATTTCTCTCTCCTGGGGTCGTGGTTTGCACTGTAAAAGCCAGAATGAGTTCATTTTGCAAGGAGGAGACACTTTTTCAGCTCTGCAACTTCCTTTTTCTTCCTCCTTGGCAGAATTTGTGAAGAAATTTTACCTTTCCATGTAATGCAGCACCTTTTCTTGCCTCTGGATCACTGTAATGTACTGTATTGGATCTGAGATGTTGATATATGTTCTGTGATTAAAATCCCTCAATCCTTTCATATATCTATCATTGCTTTCTTGATCTTTCATTACATTTTGAGAATTTGTGCATGTTTTGTGTTGTGTTTCCTTGTGGATTGTGTATTTCATGTAGCATCAGGTGTCTACAACTCCTTTGGTGCATCACCTATTAGCATTAGTTCTTTCTTTTTTGCATTCTCTATCTCTGTCTCCTTGGAATTTAGAGTAGATTTAGGAGTTTAAACCTCTACAATTATACAAGTGAATTAGCTGATCAGAGGAGTTGAGGAACCAACCTCTAATATGGAGATTCCTCTTCCATTTTACAAGTCCCACACTTGGGAAGAGGATTCAATGTTGTGCAATCACACTAGATGCATAGGGTGATCAAACTAGAAATCTGATCAACATCGAGGGCTGTCTGCTTTGCAACAACGGTAGTTTTGGCATGCCCGGTGGGACCTTAGAGGTCTTCCACTTTATCTTTGATAGGTTGGTGTGTTCCTGTTAAAGATTCAGCCTTTTGGAGGCACTTTCAAAAGCACATCTGGCGACTCCATCTGGTAAACAACTCATTCTCTAAGTTGCAGACCTGTTTTCCATTCATTTCCATCCATTCTTCTTTCCATCATTTTCATTCTTTTCCATTCCATGAAGTTGTGCAATCATGAATTCATTTCCATCATGGAATTCACATTTACAACAGCAATATATCACACCTCCAACATGTTTTACAAATCCTCCAAATCAACATTTTGATCAAATTCAAAATCAGCATGTCTACCCATATGAGCAGCAGTGCCAAAGTCAATTTGGATATGAAGCATGTCAAGCACAAGGGTATGCTGGTTGTGAGGGCAGTCAAGAAGAAAATGCAGATCTGCTGGAACAAATCTAAAAGATGGAGGTAAACATGGTGCAATCTAGGGCTCAAGCACAAATGAAAGCATTTAGAATTAGTTGTAGAGCACCTTGTCCATGGGTGGGACCTTTTCCAAGGCATTACAGCCCTCAAGAGAATCTATACTTCATGATTACAACACTACCATTGCTTGCAAAGTGGACTGAAGGAATAAAGGTGTATGAGAGGAGTATTCAACAACCTTGTCAATAGGTAAGCACACCATCTCATGCCTTTTCTCTCCCTCTTTCCCAATATGTTTTATCTCAGCAGTGTCAAGTTTTAAACTCTCCATCTGCTGTCCCAAGTGTTGAATCCATTTCTCCATTCCCTAGTCTTCCACCCCATCTCAATTCTTCTGTCCTTTTCCCTTCTAAACAGCCATTCCCTCCAAAGAAACAAGAGTTCCTACCTCCTCCACCACCACAAAAAATTGCAAAATCAATTGAGTTACAATCCACTTCTCCTCTTGCATTCCCAAATCCATGTTGGGAGGATAAAAATCAGAATGCCAATCAAGGAAAACAGCAGCGAAAGAAAGAGCCAAACAAGGATGAAGAAATTCAAAGTCTGAAGAGTTGGGCTCTTAAATTCGGGATTACAAAAATCCCCTTGATGGTGAAACCAATAGAGGATGTTGAAGTTGGAGAACAAGTGGAAAACAAGGGTGATTTTATAACAGCAGTGAAGTGAGAAAAACAGCAGTTTGTTGGTGATGAGTTGGGTGTCCATGTTGGCACTTTGGCCAAAGAAAATTCTGATCCAGTTTGCACTGAAAAATCAGCCATCGAGAAGGAAGGAAAACCATCTCAAAACTCCATCTTTGAGGAGAAAATGGATGAGGTCAAGTTAGTTTTTACAATAGTAGAAGAAGGAAGCATTATTGATACATTTTTTCTTTCATTTGAAGGGGCTGATTTGATTGATGAAGCCGTTATGGAGGTGAACAAAACAGGTCCAAATTGTGAGCAAAAGGCACAAGAAATTTCATGCTTCTCTCCCACTTCATCTCTCCAACAATATGATTTTTGGGATGAGTTTGGATTGACAAGTTTCATGTTTGAAAATGAAGTTATACAGGGTGAAGAAAATGTAGATTTGGAGGCCACCATACAAGAGGGAGAGACTTTGCTGCAGCAAGACATTCAAGAGTTTGATTTGCCATCAGACTTAGAAGAATGTTTAGATGAAGAGCTAGCTGAAATTACCATGTTTCCTTCTTCACCATTCGTTCTCCAACAGCAAGAACTTGTTGCCATGGTCAAAAGAGTTCGACAACAACCTCTGAGTTTGCAACATGCCTCTTGAATCAAAGATGGAAGAATTTGATCTTCCAAAAGCTATAATGGAGGAGCTCCAAAGCCAACAATGTATTGCAGCAGGTAACAACAATGCAAAAGCAACTTCATTGGATGTTGCAATCAATAACGAGGAGTTACACACTATAGAAGAGTTCCATGTTGCCATGAAGGAAGAGAAAGGGAAGAAAAGTCCTACCATTGCTTCCACATCACCCACCCAAGAAGGTCTACAAGAAGACTCCATTTTTGGAGTTGAAAATCAGAGCTATGGGCATATCAAATGGATCATACCTTTCCCAATAAGGTATTTGACTTCATTGGAGTCAAAGGAGAAGTCACAACTAGTCATGCTTGCTTCTAAGCATGAGGGTGAGCTACAAAGTACCAAGGATCAGCTGTCATACCTCTTCAATCCAAATGCAAAGCAACTAAAAGAGGTATTGGATTTTTTTTTAGTTGACACCTTGATGATTTGGGTAGAATACCAGCTTCTTGTTGATTTTCCACTCATCCAATCAGCCATGTTCAGTGCCAAATCAGTTGCATGGTTGCAACTTTTGAGAAAGGGAAGCTATTTCTCCCAACCAGTTGCAGGGTTTGTTTAGCCCACTTTTGCTTCTAGTTAGAGTAGGATAGGTAGTTTTGCTTTCAGTAAAAGAAGTGCTTGTGCACACTCTGCATGTTCCATTTTGGAGCATGTATGACCTTTAGTTCGTACATATAGTTTTTGTGGTGCTGGTTTTGCTCTTGCACAGTCCATTTCAGTGGGTTTCCAAGTGGCTCAGAGAGGAGGTTTTCAAAGTTTAGATCAGTTTGCAGGCTACAACTCATGACTCCATGCCCAATGGATGCTTCAGGCAACTGGTAACTTCATCCAGCAGGCAGATGACCCCTCTGAGTCACCAAAATTGTTATCCAAAATGTGCCCCCTGCTCATTTTGTGGCTAACTCCCTTTCATCTTTCCTTCTCTTGTGCCTCAGACATAATATTTTTCTTTTTAGGCACTCAAAACCTTCTAGAAATGGCACCATTGGATAGAGATCTTTCTCAGCTTTCCAGAAAGGTAAAGTTTTCCTCCTAACTCCATGTATTTTTCAAGTTATGGCTCGGTGGAGTTTTTGTGGGAAATTTTCCCCTGAAAGGCCCACAGCCAATGAGAATGTGCCACGTGTCCAAGAAAGTGGCGGGGTCGGAGGAGAACTTGGTTTTTTACCAAGTGTTTTGGTAAAGGTTTCAAAAGGAAATATTTTTCCCCACATGCCCACCGACAAATCAGGGGCTGCCACGTGTCCAGGGGGAAGATTTTGAAAATTTGGCTAAGTGTTGGCGCATAGAAATTTTGGAGGAGTGGCCCCGGCCAATAAAAACATGACACGTGTCCTAAGGAACCGGAGGGTTGGAGGGCGGAGGAAAATTTGAAATTTTGGCTAAGTGCTTCGCCAAAATTCAAAGAAGGAAATTTTTGCCCATTTTCCCGCCGCCTAATCACATTGTGCCACGTGTCATGGGAACTCGGACCATGGAGCGTGGGTGGAAATTGGGAATTTTTCCCAAGGCATTGGCGCAAAAGTTAAAATGCTTACGGAGGTCCCGCGATCAATCATGTCACACCACGTGTACCGGGAGGGTGGAGCATGGGGAGGATTTGGGAAATTTTCCCAAGGAAAAACGTAGGAGATTTCAAAGAGAAAACCCGCCCCCTTATTGCGAGCCAATAGAATCTCGCCACGTGTCCAGGTGGGGCAAAAATTTAGAGCAAGCCCACGAGGAAATTTAGGAGGGTCAAACCCACATCCAATGGGGTTTTGACATGTGTCCAGGCCAAAAATATCAAAGTGACCCACATGAAAATTTGAAAGAATGGGCCCGCTCCCAATCAGAGCGTGACACGTGTCCCAGCTCGTCGGCACGGCGGGAAATTTTGGAAAATCTTCCAAAGGCTAAAACAAAGAAAAATGGAGCGGGAAGGGGCCCGCGCCCAATAAAATTTTTCCACGTGGCACCTGGACTGGCGGGGCATGGGGAAATTTTGAAAAATTTTCCAAATGACCAAAAAGGTAAAAATTCAAAAAATTTCCCACCGACCCGATTTGGCCCTATTTTTCCCTAAAACTTCAAATCACCATATCTTTCGATCCAGAGCTCGGTTTTTCACGTTATTTATATCAATGGAAAGATGGTAAAATTCTCTACAATATTCTGGGGTCATTTTTGCATTTTGGTGGATTTTGGAGAGAGAAAATCAAGAAACACCTCTGGCATGTGGTCTTGGACAGAAATGACGTTTCAACCACCGTTTTTAATGAAGAATGGCTCGCATTCTCTCCCAGCATGGTTAAAAATGTCGGGAATGGGTGCCCATGTTGTTTTGATGGAATTTTGGTCGAGTGGTTGAACCCCTTACACATTTTCCCACGTTTCTCTCTCCTGGGTCGTGTTTTGCCTGTAAAAGCCAGAATGAGTTCATTTTGCAAGGAGGAGACACTTTTTTAGCTCTGCAACTTCCTTTTTCTTCCTCCTTGGTAGAATTTGTGAAGAAATTTTACCTTTCCATGTAATGCAGCACCTTTTCTTGCCTTTGCCTGATCACTTGTAATGTATCTTGTATTAGATCTAAGATGTTGATATATGTTTTGTGATTAAAATCCCTCAATCCTTTCATATATCTATCATTTCTTTCTTGATCTTTCATTACATTTTGAGAATTTGTGCATGTTTTGTGCTGTGTTTCCTTATGGATTGTGTATTTCATGTAGCATCAGGTGTCTACAACTCCTTTGGTGCATCACCTATTAGCATTAGTTCTTTCTTTTTTGCATTCTCTATCTCTGTCTCCTTGGAATTTAGAGTAGATTTAGGAGTTTAAACCTTTGTAATTATACAAGTGAATTAGCTGATCAGAGGAGTTGAGGAACTAGCCTCTAATCTAGAGATTCCTCTTCCATTTTGCAAGTCCCACACTTGGGAAGAGGATTCAATGTTGTGCAATCACACTGGATGCATAGGGTGATCAAACTAGAAATTTGATCAACATCCAGGGGGATCTTTGCTTGATTTGGAACAACAATTACCTTCTAACATTTAGCACTCTTGGATATACATTCTTCTTATCAACTTGGATAGGAATTTATAATCCATGATACTTGCTTGAATAGTATAGTTAGAGATCTCATGTGTCTTGACAATGAGCCTTCATTACTCAAGATGTCTTAATCGGGAGCATGTACCTTGACTATCACGGTATGTCAACAAATTTCTTTGTAGAAATGAATTCATGCTTTAAGTAATTACATATCAAAGTCAACCTTGGCACCATTGAAGAGGAACACACCTCTCTACATTGACCTTCACAAGATGTTAGCATCAACCTCCTTAATTAAGCTTGATCATTTAGAATAAAATCTCATCATGAATCCCTTAACAAGCCTTGAAAGATCCAATTGGTAGGGCTTTACTATCCAAAATATCCTCTTTGTACAACAAGAAAAAATATCTTATACTATCATAGATAATTGAAATATTGTGCATACCTAGAGCTCCAAAAGTGTACATCCTCTAGCCCCATACATCGTGATGGAGAGTACAAATTTTCAGACCAAAACTCCATTATTAGCACCTTGAAACATAATAATCCATGAAAACTACTCTTAGGAATTTGTGTAAATCAGTCAAGAATACCAAAGTATCGATTTTCTTGGATTTGTCTCATTTCATCCTCATACAACATAAACACGTTGCAACAACATCTTCATAAATCAAGAACACCTCTCGTAATGGATAGATATCATGAAAAACCATTCCTCATAGCTGCAACATTCCAATTTTCTTGAATAATCCCGACCTTGAGCACTTTAGATCATAGAGAACCATTCTTTCATAAGCACTGATCAAGTTGACACTTGATCATCTTCATAAAATTCCTAAGGGTATTCTAGCCTATTGTAGATGCTTGAAAACATCCTTTATAGAGACAAAAGATACTTTCATAGCCATAGACTCAAGAACAAACCCACAAGGACTGAAAATACTCTTGAATTGAATGCAAGACACCCACTTTTCAATACAATGACAAGACTTGTGACTTTACACACATGAATGACATTATGAAACATCTGTCATGACCATTTGTACTTCATGACTATTCCACATAAAAATATCATGACTCGAGACAAGAATATGGAGACCATTATGGACCCAAAGTGATGCATAGAGACATGTCAAGAGATGACAAAAGATCATACAAGAAACACCACAAAAGAACCATACAACTTGAGACCTTATACTCGGACCATGAAAGTTTCTCAACATGTGAAACACAAGGGTGAAAGACCAATTAACAATACATTCACATGGTGACTAAAAACAATTTTTATCTGTAGCTACTCAAAAATAAGGGATTAAGCTGAGTCAAACTAGATCGAAAGGTACCTTTGAATTCGATGTATTTGCAAAAAGTCTCTTACTCCAACCTCATTACTGCTTCCTCCAAAAGAGTATGTATTCTAGAAACATAGAGAATCCACTCTTTTCTTGATGGGATTTTCATGACAGTAAGAAGTGATCAAACCTATATGATGACTCCATCTTCCCTTTTCTTATCTTCACAATCTTGTTGACCTTCTTAGTTACATCTCTAGGAGTGATAACCTCATTACCTGAGCTCTCATCCTCTATCTGGTTTCTTGATAAACATACATGGTGCACTTCATACACCTACTCTATCACTTTGCTTGAGGAATAAATTCCTCATCCTTGGCACTAGATTTGTTTTCCTATTTCTTGCCTTTGTCATCCTTTGTTGATACAATATTAGCTTGTTGTGACTCTTTCATATCTACCCATGTCACCTTCTTTTCAATCTTTTCTTTCTCAACTTTTGACTTTGCTTCCTTGATTTTGTATACCCATTTCATTTCCTTCTTTTCAGGTGCTTGAGGCTTAGGTTGTCTATAGTTATAGCAATTCTTTGAGAAATGCCCAACTTCATGACATGTATAACATATGACCTAATTTATCCTTTTTCCTGAGTAATGATTGTCATTGCTAACTTGGCTTAGAGGTTATTCTAAGAAATGCTTGGCTATATGACCTTTATTTCTACAATTGAAACACATTATGTTCCTTTCATATTCAGTAGCACAAGATCTCCATGGGTGCTCTTTGTCATAGTTTTTCATGCACTCTCTAGCTCTATGTCCAAATTTAGAACATGAGAAACAATAACCATTAAATTTCCTCTCATACCTAGATGCATTTGGTTGTCTAATTGACTTGGATCTTCTTGTCTTTGTCTCCTTTGTCTACTTCTTATTTGTTTGCTTGTTGGGATCAACCTTTAAATCTCTTTTCCTTTCTTTCTCCAATTCCTCTCTTAGCATTATCAATTTTGCATTTAGCTCACCACATTCTTCATCCTTATCTTTGATGGCTGCTTGACATGACTCATGACTAGGTTCATGCTCCATTTCACATTGGGTTGCTTCATTTTTATAGTCTAGACCTGATCTGTCATTAGGGTGTCTTTGATGTGTCATCAATTTAACTTTAACTTGTTCCAGCTCATCCTTTGAAGTATTTAATTCTTCCTCAAGTTTAATACAAGACTTTTCTTTGACACTTAGATCTTTTGATAACTTATCAATAGTTGTTACCACTTCTTGGAGTCCTTCAAGATAATTTGCATCTTTGAGCTTGATTTCAGATTTTAACTCTTTAATCAGGGCTTGAGCAATCTCATAATTATTCTTCAACACAAAATCTACTGATGTACACATGTTTATGACTTCAAGATCACCTCCAAGCTATTAGGATTAAATACGGAGGACCATTATCTGATAATAATATTTGGATACCACAAGCAATGAAAGGGGGAGTGAATTAGTGCTGATCAAATCAGCAACAATTAAAGTTTTGAAAATAACTAGCAATCAAACCATGAACACAAATTAAGGTGCATGCAAGAACATAAGTATACATGACACCAAATTTATAGTGGGAAACCCTTAGAGGAGAAAACCCACTTGAAATCAAAGCATTTTATTAAGAACACCCATTCTTAACATACAATGATTTCCAATTTTATTGAGCACCCACTTGGATGATTGCCAAGAACCCACTTAGCTGATTTAGCAAGCTACCACTTGCAAGGATCTCCTACCCTTGTACCCCAAGCACCCACTTAGGAAAATTACAATAACAATTTTACAAATATATCACTTAGCTTCTTGTTACTTACTCAAGGGATCATGATCACCTTACTAGCACACTTCATTCATTTTTTCACAATTTCCCTATTTCAAATTTGATATTGTCTCTCAATCAACCGACAATTCAAGTGCTCTCATAGTTGTCTACTAACACTCATCATAATCTTTATTATTGAATCTAACTCTATGATCTGTCTTTCTATCCTTTCTCTTCACTTTGTTATATGATAAACATATACCTGGTAATTTTTCATGTCTATGACCTTGTGCATGGGCTTATAGTCCTCTACTCTATTAACTTATATTTGCATTATTTCAGTTACATTTCTATCATTTTTCAACACAATATAATTTTGTTTCCCTTCCTCTACATGTGGTTATTATTCTTCTTTATATTTGTGATTCACTTGTAGTCTCTTTTTACCTCTTACTTCTCTTGGACCCAAAGAGTTTTGACACATCATTCGGAATGGTGCTGACGCTCACCCAAGGCGTGTGCGGGCACATTGATCCTCTTTTATGTGAGCTTTATGAGAATGTTATCCATTAACAAAAATATGGTTGGAAAAATAGAAATTAGTCATTCTTACAACCCAGATCAAGAACTAGATATAGGTCTAGACATACCACATATGGAAGTAAACATGATCACATTGCAGTAATATCATTAATAAACCCTAAATAATATCAAGAAAACAAGGGTATGAATTCATAGAAACTAAAGAGAACACATAGATAAAGATCCATAACACATGTGTTGAGAACCATTCCATTGTATTCATTCATCACATTATAGTAGCCAAGAATACATTAAAAGATTCCATAGATGGAGATAATACAGCAACAAAGCCTCAACATGCTCTCTATCATGGCTTCATTACAGAGCTTACAATCACATATTACCCTCTCTATCCATTCTCTACACACACATAATTTTACTATTGATCTATGTCTCTCCCTATATCGAATGTAATGCAAATGATACATAAGAAGGAACTGGAAGGAATCTCTTCTAACCACTCATCATTACAAGAAAAGGCCTGAAGGAATCTTCCATGATCACCCAACCACTACCCAAAAACATGAAAAAATTTCATCATGTGTTTCCCTAATCAAGTATCCTTAGCATGCAAGTGCCACCTAATCCATAACAAACTCGGATCCTTATCCCTTCATGATAACCGTAATGATGCCTTGGAATATTCATTTCTTGAGTTGTAAGTCTCTATAGCTTATCCATAACTATATCTAGTCACTTTTACATTCATTCCCTTAATGCATCTTTACTAATTTTCCAAAATCGAATAAGTCCCAAATCCATCCTTCTTTGGCACACGAGCCCTTGTGTATCCCCAAGAGCTACTTCCATGGGTACCTTCGAGTACTTGGTAAATTTAGGGATCCAACATCACCCCACACTAATTTGATTGTTTCCCCAGGTAGTCCTTCATGTTTCCCAAAAAAATCTTAACGTCCAAAAATTTGCTAAGGAAAAATGCTACGTGGTTCAACCACTAAAGCGACCAATTGAAGGAGATCGGGGAACTCCACATCTATTTCATCCTTAAACTTCTTCCATGCTTTCAAATATGCTAAATCTTTCCCTGGTGCTTCTTTAAAAACAATGGGTACTTGGTTTGGGTTTACTTCCTCCGCCTTCCCCTTAAGCAAATTTATAGGTACAAACATCCCCACACAAATACCTTTGAACTCCTCCATCCACTAAATGATGGAATTAGAGCTTAGTAATCCTGAAATCCATATTCTCATGCTTTTTTTTTAATATTATCTTATTGAGCTATGGTATTAACAATCAAGTGCATGTGCTCAATGTTTTTAGTGGGGATATTCTCCTAAAAAACATTGAGGGTGGCCTCCTCATCTGTCACCTATGCATCAATGATGGGATCACACTTCCTGTAACTGTTGAAGCCCTTATCTACCAATATGTTTACTTCCTTGAGTTGAGTAAGTAAATTCTCCAACTCAGTGATCTAGGATTCAAAGGTGATTTTGTTCTCTTCTCTCTCCTTGGTGAACTCTAAAGCTATAGGCCCCACGCCATCCTTGATGTTTGCAAGTAACATCTCTACAAAGTCTTTGAGATACTCCATCTCGTCCCCATAATCTATCCCGCTTGGATCACTAATGCCGACATTGTCCCAAAATGCTTTTGACAAGGGAACCATCTTAGTCATAGGCCTCCTTGGTTCACGCCTATTTTCCCTTTAGTCCTTGGTAAAATATTTCTATCTCCTTTTCCTTTCCCTTATTTTCCATGACTAGGGTTTGACAAGGCCCCTACATCCAAACTACACCGAATCACCTCTAAGGACATCTTTTACATCACATTTCATACCTTCTCATCTGTGTGCTAGTTAGGATCCACCACTTTGTACATCTCTACTTCCTTATTCTTCATATGAGCGATCTTGATCACTTGATCGTTGACTTCAAATTTAGGATATTCGAGTAGCAATGCAAGTTTTAGCTTAACATTTTTAGTCCTAGGCATGCCCCTTCTTTATCCATAAGATGCCAACCTTGTATTTTCTCTAGTGGAAGGGTGTCCTAAAACCTTACACACAATAACTTCATGGGGTCATAAACTAAGTCCATATGAGGGGACACATGTATCCACTTCTTCCTTTTTCCTTGTGCTTTGACCATTACTTCTTGATCCCGGGGTGAATCCTTTATCCTCCTTTATAGTAAAGGAGCATCTCTTATCTTTTTTTTTGGGCTGGTGGTCTATGTAAGGGAGGCCTCACATGTTGGAATCTTCTCTGGTCCTTCTGCTGAATACTCTTTTCTTTATCATGTGCCTCACACATAGCTTTGACTTCAATTTCAGCTCTACTTCTAAATCCTCCCTAAAGGTAGTGTGGTCCTCCTCCTTTCCTTCCTCTCGAGCCTATCTCGAGCTCGGTCCATCATGTGTCTTCTTCTTCTCTTATGGCTCTTCCTCCTACTTCTTATATCCCTCACTCTCTAGTAGTGAAGCCTCAAAGCCACCTTTTTTTATGTGCTCGCACCTTGTTACCATTGCGGTGCATATAATACTTCATCTCTCGGGAGGTTTCCAACTTCCCTTCACTTTTTTCTTCTTCTTCTTCCTCTCCCTCAACCTAAACTACTTTTATTGGTGGGATTAATGCCTCTCAATTATTTAAAAGGGGATTCTATAATCTCCACCTCAATCCTCCCTTGTGTTTTGGGGCGTAGCTATATAAATACCTTATGAATGTAACCCTTGATGGTGACATTGACTTGTGGGTGTAAGTCCAGGAAAATATGTTTCTAGAACCTCAACATAGGTGGGTCGGTGCCATATTTTTATGTCACATATAGGGTATGGACATCAACGACCACATTACTTTCATCAAAACCATCTTTTGCACATATTTTAATTGGTTAATGGAGCACTTCAGATATTTAGTAGTAAATGTGAATGGGATCTTGCACCACATCCCCATCTCTCCCTTAGCCATCATAAAATTCTCCAAGTAAAAGTGTTATGTAATCGAGAATTTGACCTGATCCAAAAAAACTTGTATAAATTCATGGGGGATATGCCACTCATTCTAAAAGGCCTCATGAACTGTTCATACCATATGGTCATTCATGCCTTGTAGGCACTCAAGATGGTCCCATCACAAGTGAATGTCACAAACCCATGTACTAAAAGAGACAAGTGTGGCAGTGGGTAAACCCATATGTTCATGTCTAGTCCATATGGGACACCAATTTCCCAAAATATGATCAACACAAGTATAGAGCCCCATCTAATTTTTTCTCCTGCCTCGTTCTACACTCATACTTTCTCAATAATGTTATTTACAATAAATTGTGCAAAATTGTAATGTTCCCATTTGGACACTCTGTAGGCCACGTACAAGAACCTCATGTTGATGTCTATCCACCTCTTTGATGCACCTAACTTGTAACTAATGTGTCATGAGGTGAATCTCAATGCTAGGTTTGGAAGATCAGCAATCACCTGAGCCCTTCCCCTTTCTCATAGTTCATTTTTTTCACTAACTCCTCAATTTTCATAGTGGCACATAAGTCAAGTGCCATGTCTTCACCGACCAAAGTTACACAAGCTGTAACTATCCTAATTAAGTGGCATGTAATCCTCATCCTCTTCACACAATGTATAGGAATTCCTCATGTACCTAGGAAATCAACCACCCGAACAATGAAGTGGATTCCGTAAAGAATGGTAGTTCTCATATCTACAAAAATCCAATTTTCTATAACTTTTGTTGTACCTACCTAGTCATCAACCTTAGCGTTTACAGAGTCTTACTACTATTGGAATGTTTAAAACCAAATCAGCCCACATCACTTCTCATTGTCACTTGTTCTATGGTTACATTTACTGATTTTACACATGTACAACTTCAAACTCCACTTCTCTACCTTTATAACCCCTGGGGGATACTGTATTTCCAAATAGATCTCCATGGTTTCTTCCTTTTCCACCATCGGTATCTTTATACGAGCTTTCTTGGGTGTCATCTCCTTTCTTTTTTGTTCTTCCTTGCCCTTGGGTGCTTTCAAATTCTCCTTCATCTTCCTGAACTTGGTGAATTCCATGCTTGTATCTCACACAACCCCTTCTTTCTCTATCATCTTCTTTCCCTCTTGTTATGCCACAAGATCATGCCATATCTCACACAATTTTACTAGTTTGTGAGAAGTACCTCACTCTTCTTCGTAAAACCCTCATCATACTTCAAGTTGGGAGTAAAAAAATTCATAAAAGGAAAAGTAGTGGAAATCACTACCCTTACCCTTCTATTTATACTTTTTCAATGCCTTAAATTTCCTTTGATCACGTGTATTACCGTCTTTTTTTAATAAATCACTTTATTTCAATTAAATCAACTTTTGTGACTTCTCTTTGCGCATTGTATTTATAAAATTCTGATTCTCCAACACTACTTCACTGCCACAAACCTCCTTCGTGCACATCACCGTGCCAAGTACATAATCTTTGTGTTGTCCACTAAGTAGTTCCTTACGGTGTTGCCTACCTTATGCTATACTATGTGATCATTCCCTTCTTCACGATCTTTTAACGTTTCTCAACATACCTTCATAACCGCAAAAATTCAAACACCTTAACAATCATACCACTTGTTCTTCTACCTTTTCACTAATCATTCCCAACAATCCATTGTCAAAGGAATTTTTCATTCGTATCCAACGTATCTATAACTTCACCCCACAAAAAAATGTATGTGTGGTCCTCTACATATAAAATCACTTATAATGTAATTAGATCCTAGCGCACCAACATGCAACACAACCGAAAAATGATGACAAAGGAAATAACCAAAAGGGAAAAGCATTAAAGGAAACCTAATATAATTGGAAATATTGCCTTATTTTTAAACACACAAAATCCTTATTTATAGTAGGGCTTTAGCCTACTCCCATTGAAATAACCTGACAACCTTGTCCCATCTAATGATTATATCTCGCACACGCTTAAAACAAGGATGTAAGATATAATATACAACCTAACTAATGGAATTTGAGTTTCCCAGGATGGCATAGAAACTTAGAATCATAAAGTAAAACCATCTACCTAACCTCAAATTTTTTATTTTTAATGTGACGATCGTGCCATGCTTTTTGTCTCACCTTCTCAGTCTTCTGAATCCACCTAGAAAGTGATCACCTTTTGTCCAAATGAATTAACTTATCCATGTGCTCTTGTAATGCTTTCTCGTCAGCCAATCCTCCTACACACACATATGTAGAGAGGGTAGCATAAACTCTATTGGTAAAACAACTTCTGTTCCAAACACCAATTGAAATGGTGTGGCCTTCTTCAATATCTTGTAGGTTGTTCTATACACCCATAGTACGACTAATACTTTTTCATTCCAATCTTGTCTCCCAACATAAAAAAATATTGGTCAACATGTGACTTAGCATCCTTTTAAATTCCTCGGCAGTCCCATTAGTCCGAGGGTTATAAGGGTAGTATTGTGATGATCCACCATAAACTCTACCAACAAAATCCTCACTATCTTATTCAAAAAATGTGTAACCCTATCACTAGTTAAGCTCAAAGGATACCCATACCCGTTGATTATATTTTCCCACAAGAATCGCTACTTTGGTTATTGTGTAATCCCTCGTAGGTGTTGCCTCCACCTACCTTATTGAGTAATCAATACATGTAATGATATAACATGAGCTAGTCCTGCGTGCAATAGGTGAAATAGGTCTTACAAAATCAACCGCCCACTTCTCAAATGGTTCAACGCTAGCTATCGGCCTCAAGGGAATTTCATCTCTTCTTCCTGGCTTGCCAAGGTGCTGGAAATGATCATAAGCCTTGAAAAACTTGATACAATCCTAGTAAATGCTTTCCCACTAAATACTTGTTAGTAAAATCTTCTGCGTGGTGGCATTTCCTACATAGTGTCCTCTTGCAATTCCACCATGTGCTTCCTCCATGATCGCAGTGTGCTCATACTCTAACATACACTGGCATAAGATCTTAGCACGACCTAACTTATATAAGTCTCCACAAATTAACATGTAGGGTGCAACATGTATAGCTAATTGTTTTCTTTCCAAATTCTTCATTCCCTTTAGCACCACACCCATTTTGAGAAACACGAAATATCCTCTATGTCGAGGGCACACACCAAAATATAAATATTTTTCATCCGGCATTGTATCCGCATGTGATCTCGTGCATCCTCCCCTATGTCAATCCTTGATAAATGGTCAAGTCCCAAGTTACTCTTACCCGAGTTTTCAACAACCATAAATTAAAACTCTTGAAACATTAAGACCCACATGCATATGTGCCCTTGTAAAATGGGCTTATTTACTTAAGTGCTTTAATGCCATGTGGTCCATGTAGAATATAAAGGGTGTTACCAACATATACTACCTAAATTTGTACAATGCATAGATCATTCAAAATTGCTCGCACTCGAAAGTAGTATAGTTCTTCTCTATTAGTATCAACTTCCTACTTGCAAAAGAATAGGGTGATCAATGGTCTCCTCACCGAGCCATGCCAACACTACTCTAATTTTCATCCCCGAGGCATCAACATGTACATGGTATGTCTTATCTTAAGAAGGAAATCATAATATCAACACAAAGGTGATAAGCTTGTATTTCAATGTATCAAACGGCATTTGATGCGCCTCTCCCCAATGAAATGTACTTATGTGCTTCAGAAATCCCTCTAATGGCATGACAATCTTCATATCACTTAATATGTTTTCAGCGATTACCCGTATGCCCATGGAATCCTTACACCGTGCTCTCAAGCTAGTAGGTTCCCCTAAATCTTAAAATAACGACAACTTAGGAAGGATCCACCAACAAGCCTTCCTTACATGAAATATGCCCCAACATGGTTCTAAACGGAATAGTGAAAACACATTTCTTAATGTTAAGAGATATGTTTAATTTCCGACATCTCTCAAACATCAACCGTAGATTTTCACAATGGTCTTTTACTAGTCCATACACTGTCCAATCATCAAGGTAGACTTGAAGAAACTTATGGATGAAGTTTTGAAACACCTAAACCATAATGCGCGAAAACATAGTAGGTGCGTTCTTCAATCCAAAAGGCATGACTGTGTAGGCAAACTTCCCCATTGAGTGGTGAAAGTTGTCTTTTCTTGGTCCTCCTTCATAATTCTAACTTGATGATACCTTGAGAATCCATCTTTGAAAGAATAGATCTCATGCCCAGCTACTCTCGGGATATCCTAAATGAAGGGGGTTAGAAAGGGTCAATGACACATACCACATTCAAATCCCTGTAATCAATGCAAATCCTTATCCTCCCATCCTTATTAATGTTAATGACCATTAGACTTATCCATTTTGATTCCTCAATAGCTTCAATGATGCTGTTGTGATCATCTTGTCAATCTCCTCCATGACCCCGACACACGATTCATATTCATTTGATAAGGTATCCTCCAAAATGGATGCATACCCTCCTTCATTTGATTCACATCTCCCCTAAAGAGTGGTGAAATCCCTTAAGCTCATAGTACTCATGTGGAAACAAATCCTAAAATTTTCACAACAAATTGATGATCTTTAAAACCTCCCTTTCTGACCAGTAATCCCCAATAGTATCCTCCTTAGATTCCACATCCGATCCAATGTTAACCTTCTTAGTTTTTGAGGATTCATGGTAGTGTGGGCTTTCTCATCAGCACTATCCATCACCTCACGCATACCCATAGTAAGGTTAACATCCAAGTTCTCCACTTCTTCACCATCTATCAAATAGACTAAATTTCCTTTCTCTTTCTCCTTGCAAGCGCGCTGAAGCTATACTTCCTCTGGCTCTTCCTCATCAAAGAATGATTCCAAGTTAGGCTCTCCCAACAATTCCATAATTCTATCTTTCATCATGAAACTATCCCCATAGTTAGGTGATTCATAACATACAATGATTCATTCACCAATGGCTTAGTACTTCCATACTCATATGTCCGGATCAAGTCATTTGTCAACTCCCGCCAGCTTCTATCTAACGGCATAGTTCCAAATGAATATACCATGCATGTGCGTAACCCCCGTAATTTGTAATACAAATTATGTACCCATAGGGAAGGGGGTAAATCTTCCATGCCTCCCATCCACATCTTTTCACATTTTTAAACATGTTGTAAGGTGGATCCCCTTCCATCATAGCCAAAAATTTTAGTAGGCACATTTCTCTAGAGGAATCTAACAAAGAGCACAATCCTCACCTCACGCCACTCTAGAAGATTGTCCTAATGCACCACTTACTAACATGTTGCGGTTCCACATAAAGTGTAGATAAGCATACTTCTCCTTTCGATCTTACGTCCCCATTGGATCTCCATTTCCTTCCCCAGTGTAACTTGGCAACTACTTTCCTCCCGGTGCCTAAGTTGTTGCACCTTTCTTACTCTTGTAATATAGCCTCTTAATTGACTTCGATTAACTTATATGTCCCATGTGCCTAATTTTCACATGCCATACTAGTGGTATCACTTATAAATTGAGCATCTTCCTAATAAATCACTCCTTCTATTGGATGTAAAACCTTAGGGTCTCGATAGTGCACACATAGATTTTGTCTTGGTCTTCTTCTCCCAAAGGCTCAGTATAGGGTGTTGAATTTCCATTTGTCACATCGATGATAAAGAGTTCCTCCTTATTCTCAAAAATTATATATCCCTTATTGAAATGTAATTCAACATTGTTCTTATAGCACCAGGGGTGCCCAAGTAACACTAGAAATTTTTCCACCTTAGCAAGCACCAATACTTTGAAGACTCAGGTGAATTTTTTTCCTTGGATAGTGATAGCAACATCCTTTAAAACACCAATAGGAATTGCCTCCATCTTGATAGCCATATACAACACAAAAAAAGATGTCTCTGTAATAGGGGCTTTCCCATTTGATTCCATGCATTTGAGGTGAGAACATTAACCTCTGTTCCTATGTTGATTATAATATTGATCGGGAGCCATCCATCAACCACGAAATTCAATGTAATCTCCTTATCATAGTTAATGTTATGAGGAGGGGGTTAACATGCAATACCTATCACTCAGGATCTCCTCTAGTTTGTGGTAATTTCTCTTGTAGCCATTATCCTAGTAGAGGGATGATATTATCTTTCCTCAGCATCTTTCATACCTCCTTGACTCTATCCAGATCCTTCTGTAGAGCCTCAACACTCTTCTTTTTCTCTAACTATTGTGATTTCTCCTTTAGGCACTGGATCTCTCCTTGTAGGCTTTGAATCACATCCATGGTATCCTGATAAAATTATTTCTAATGAACAGGGTCTAGATACTTCCCATGCACCAACTCTTCTCTTATAACCAGTGGTCTCTACTTTTGTATCTCTTTGGCATGCATAACCTCAACTCGCATTATCACTAGTACAGTTCTAACTCTAACTCATGTGCCACCCTTTTTAGCCATTGTTAGACAAATTTCTTCACACATACTATCCCGAAGTGCCTTTATCCTTCATTTGTTGCTATCTCACATGTTCAAACAATTCTGGGAGCTCCTCATACTTTTGCTTCTTCCCACACCAAGATCATTATAACAAATTAGGACATTCAAGCTTGTAACATCCACTTTTTATGAATTAGAAATAATGGATTTTTTTTACATAATGTTCTCTGCTCTAAATTCATTCAATTCATAACACACATTCCATTTCCAATCCATCTCATAACAGAAAACCATATGCAATCTGTAATGACTCGGTGAAATACCGATCACTCATTTCATGACTTGGTATTAAACCGATCTTTCATGTTTATCTTGTTCAAGTGTATACTATGTATAATTTGGTTCATATGAATATCAGTAATAGATATTTAGATAGGATTCTTAGACAGAACACTTGAGTGACATAGACTAGGTGACATAAGAAAAAACAACCAATAGTTTGCGATACTTTGGTTAAAGTTTTAAACATGTTTACCATGTTTACATTCCAAGATGGCATACTCATTGAAAGGAATATGTATTTCACCACACTCATACTATTATCTATATTGGTCTTCCTTGAATATTGTCAACCAAACCCGAGTCAAAGTTTCATACTAAATAGGGGTATCTCACATACACTAGTGTGGAAGATTACTCATGGTGACTAAGGATAAATAAACATACTCAATTGAATTACATTGATATGGTGTGTTTAGTTACCCTAAGTCAACATGAGTTGACCACTACACTATTCCATGTGTTTATCTTTGTTTAGAGTAGAACTATGAACTGAATTTCCACTTATGTCAATCGAGTTAATTGAACTAAGTGGGGTGTTGAAGCATAGCTAGAAAAATGACAGTATCCTCGTAATGACTCCCATCATTATGAGGGTACTCGATGCATCTCTTGTATTACAACAACCTACTAAGTTCCTTCAACTAAACTAACATACTTAATAAAATTAGATTATTAACCCATCAAGTTATTATCTTGTTTAATTTATCATTAAACAATGCACCTAAGGGTTCACTAAGTACGATTGATCCAAAGAAGGATTTGAAATGTACTTTTACACCAATTGAAGGTATGCAAATAAAATCTGCATTCATTCAAATGAACAATTTAATCTTAATCCCTTATTTCCATTAATCGATAAATCTGAATTCAATATTAAGTAAGATCATTAAGTTTTCTTACTACAGTTTATCATTGTAAACAATCTTGATTGAAATCTTATACATTAGACTTAGTGATATCATAATGTCTAAATCTTCCTATTAATTCTTTTAAGCTTTCCCATTTCCATTTATTGTTTACATATAAGAGCATACAACCAATCATCCTTTCTGATTTAAAATTATCATCTAACAAGATGACATACATATTATGTTTTAATCATAAAACGAAGTATCCTTTTATTCATAATTAAGGACTATTGTCCTATTTAAGAAATTAGAAAACATAAGGTTTAGTTTCATAAAATAATACCACATTCATCTATATAAAACTATCCTTATTCCCTTTTTCAAGTATGGATCTATCAATCATAGTCATCATAGTTATACCATTTCCCAAATGAAATGAATCGGAAGTATATAGATATATATACAGTTCCTTATACAAGCATTATTCTATACCTTAGAATCCATTAAATTATGAATGTCAATATTTAAGTATATCCATAAAGTCCCATCATGCATGTTAATATTTAGGAATATTAATCAAATATAAGTCATATAATACCTTAGAATAAACCATACATCAACAACCTTTCACAACAATTCATTTATCAAAAGAGAGGGATCACTTTACTCCCAACTTAATTAATATTCCATAAGTTTATAAGAAACATATTTCATCATTACAAAAAAATTAATACATCTTCATAGTTTTTCCAACAAGTTCATTTCGAGATAATTTCAATACATAAAGCATCTGAATGAAGAAAATGATTTCATCAATAAAACAAATGCAACTTTTTATAAGTCTTTCTCCTTTCACTTTTCACGAAGTCCATCTACAAAATTGTTAGCATGAGTCAGTTCACAAGAACTGAGCATGATAAGAGCTATAATGTTAAAACAATATGCTTTTATCTAACTATTTCATAAAAGGAACCTTGCTATTTATGAAAAGGTTCCAAGTACATAAAAGAATATCAATCAAGTAAATTATGCAAAATGTGACAACGTCGAGAATAGACAAGAAGTCAATAAGTCAATTTAAGTATCATTACCCATAGAAGAAGTTAAATAATCCATCATAAATTAATTCTATCTAAATCACAATAATGATAATCATTTCAACATGATAACATTCCAAAATGCAACCAATTTAGAAAATAATTAACTAAATTCATAATCTATTCACATTGGTTTCAATTTAGTTCACCAAGCAAAGTGCCACTAAACACGACAATTCTCAATCCAACAATCAAAAATGAATTGATCTAAAAACAAAATGATTTGATAAGAACATAATGTTGTTCCTATAAAAATCAATTTCATATCAAAAACTAAAAGGTTTGATATAAACATGAATGATCCAACGATGGATGGAAACTATCCGAACAACCCTGCTATCAAAATTCCTACCTCTATCCAAGAGGATACCTTATCAAATAATGAACTCAACAAAATGAAATATAAAGACCATATATTCTACAAGAGAATTTCTCAAGCCTTCACAAGTAAAAACAAACACATGATACAAAGTTCCTGAAGGATCTGCCATTACATAAGCTAAGCTCCAAAGCCTATTTGATCCCAAACATACCATTCAACCTATACAAAAAAGAGAAGGTTGTTACACAATTATGTATCACATCAACATTCAATACCTAAATGCTCAATATCTCCCACATACAAGCTAAAGGAGAATGAAATCCAAATTGATCAAGAAACAAAAACCATAGAGTACAACCTTCATTTACACATGAAATGAATTCACAAAAAGATAAATGTTCTTCATCCAAAGGTTCAAGAAAAACTCAAATATTCTAGTACAATCTCGAGAGATGTCTCTAAAGAAAATGCACATATAACCTAACTTTATATAGTTCAAAGAATGCATCCTTTGAGAGAATCGATGGTCCTAACCAAAAACATTCATCAAGGTAGGTCATATCCATAAGATATAACTCACAATGCATGCAACTCATAGAGATAAAAGGTAAAAGAAGCCTTGAACAATAATAGAAGGCCTGGGATGAACAACATCCAAAAGATATCATAAAACAGACCAACTTGTAATGGGTGCAAAGTTATACAAAACAAAATGAACAAGAAGGAATGAAACTTACCTAGTTTCTCCTCTCCTCTCCATACAGCCGATCGAGATGGGTATATATATGCAACAAAATTATCCACCCATGAAAGCGAGAGACAAGAGATTACCAGTCCCTATTTATTTTTCAAACACATCCTCCCGAGAAGTGTATTAAAACAATGAACCAAAACTTAAGAAAAAAAAAATAGAAAGCTCCAATGTTTACCTAACAACATGCACTTACAGTGCTAAAAACCACCTTCGAGAATACCCGGTCTATGTTGAGAAAGATATTAAAAAAATGAAAATATTAAAAGATCTCGTATCAATCTTAAGAAAAATGAAGGTAAATAAACTGAAACATGAATCCCAAAATAGACCTTCAAGAAACAAGTCGACCCATCATACTTTCTAATACAACCAAATGAATAACCATCAAATGAAACAAAATTTCCATTATATGAATTGTTTTATTCTACGAACAAAGTCGACCCAAATAACATTAATCAAAACCTAGTTTCACAACAAGATGGGAGTTCCAAATTTCAATAACTTCAAACCGAATCCCTACAAAATATTTAAACATTACAAGAATACAAAACGAGGAGAGATATGTATAACAAAATAAATAATCTCCATGAAAGTTCATACCTAGTTTTCTAATAAAGCAACACATTCATTTAGCATGTTTATTTGAAACCTACATTCAGTAAAACACTATCATTCCACTGAAATATTCATATCTAAAGAAACTCACTGAATAAAAAGAAAGAAACAATCATACTAGAAAAATTCTCGAGACGTTTTCATGAAGAGCAACGTTCTTTTAATGAAAACATTGAAATAAAAGCAAGATATTTTAAAGAGATATGTCCTATCATTCCTAGTAGTGCTCTTTCCTTCTCTTCCTTGCTTAAATCCTTAAAAAAATCTTCCACAGAAACATTTCCGACAAAAATGCCAAAAACATCCATTGAATCTTTTCCCTCTTTCTTTTTATAGCTTCCATGATCAAATTTTTCCATAATTTCCGCCATGCAAGGGTGAAATCATACATGTAACCCGCTTCCTTATTCACACCCAACTTATGAAAGAAAATCAACACATGACCTTATTTGCACCCGAATTCCTGAGGTCGTGCTGACATAGCCAATGTAGAATATAAATAGATGTGTGTGTGTGGTGGTGATGGCTAATCTAATGAGCTAGTCTTATATCTTTGACACAAAATAATGAGATTTACGAATCTAAGGAAAAGAATACTCTCCTAACCTGAAGTTGTGTGATTCATTGATCTAATATGATAGCTTCTTAGAGACTTCAATCAATATCGAGCTTTTCCATGATTCTATTCATTGGTTGTTGAACATGCGAAATTGACTGTGGGTGCCTCGTATAAATTTCAAGAAAAGTTCATAGAAGTAAGAATGAGAGGCGTAGTGAAGCTATAGGGGACTATGGATGATTCTTAGCTTAGGCCCGTGGAGGTCTTAGCCTGATCGATGCTATGTTCAATAATGAAAGTTATGCAATGATATTGGGTGGAAGTGGTGAGGATCTAAATACTAATGCATGAAAATCAGTTTCAATTTCTAATTGGTTAGTAGGACCATTGGGTTACGGGTCCCGAGGATCATGACTAAAAACTCTTGGAGTTTGTGATCCTATTATGGTCATGCACATAATCAAAACCTATTTCTAGGAGCAGTCCAATAATCCTAGGCTTGATTAGTATCAATGTTTAGCATATTGAGTTGTTTTATTTTCTTAGAGAATGTAGCAAGTGTGCATAATACTACCAAACGTAAACTTGTATCAACATCTCATTATCAACTTTGGCCTATTGGGTTGTGGGACCAAAGGATCAAAATTGTACATATTTTATTTTTGTGGGCATTAATGGTCATACAAAATGAAATTGAAATGATCCCGATAAAAAAACTAACTATAAAAGGAAATCCAATCTATGTTTTTGGCATATTCACAATATATCGAGCATAATGATGAAAGCAAATTAATCTAATAAAAGTAATTTTTTTAATCTTTTCTATTTTTTAAGCAATGCATTCTAATCTAATAAACAAAATAAAGACAAGTAATCAACCGGATGTAGTTGGTTACTTGTGTGAATATGTGAATCTAAATCTAAAACAAATAACCTAATCTAATCAAAACCCTTCAAACCCTACCTCAAAGGTGAAGAACAAATCATGACCCTGAAAGAGCTATTGTTCCCCACAACTTCCCTAGTAATGTCAAAGAGAAAAATTTCTAATGATTTGATCTACTTGTAATTGCCTAATCAATTGAAATGAACAATTTTACTATTCTATTTGATATGTAATTAAAACTAATGATTTAAAATTGACAATTTGGAAAATGAAGCAAACAAACAAGTAATTCCAACCTGGATAAACAAGATTTTTGAAAATCCAATTGTATCTATGTCTCTCCCCTCAGTTTGATCTTTTCTTTATTTTTGTGTTAATATGAGTCCAAGGAATTGGGAATGCAAGAACAACAACAAAATAAAATGATTGAGCAATGAAAGCTTGAAGGCATTCTGTTGTAATGCGAGTAGAAGAGAGATAACACAAGATATATGAGCCTTATTATGCAATTCCTAGCAAGATTTTGGAATTGATACTATACAAGATACACAAAAATTCTCAGTCCTTTTTCTTGAACACAAGCATGGAATATATAAGAATTGGGGCTGATGTGCCTTCATGCACAAGGCAAGAAGAGGTAGTTCTAACTAACTAAATCACATGCAAAAATAGAAGAGGGAAGGAGAACCAAGCAATCAAAACTATTTTTAGATAAATCGGTTCACAAACGCATCCTAAAAGTGAAGTTAAGTGAATCGTCACATGTTAAAAACACACATGACAAAATCTAGAAAAATTACTCAGATCGCACCCCACCTGCACAGGTGGTAGTCGTAGAGACTTCCCCACCTGCCTGGCAAAGGTGGTTTCGTAACCGCCACCCAAGCAAGGTAGCATCCTAGCAATAAATGCTAAAACATGCACATAATGAAGTAGGAAGCTGGAAAAAGCATGGAAAATCTATGTAAGGATGTCTAGGAAACAAATATACTTACTGAGATGGGTTTTGAGCTCAAACATCTCTGAAAAGAACGTGAATCATCATTGGGGACTTTTGTAACCATTTTCTCGATAAGGTAGCACATGCCATTTTGGGTGTGCACATATTTCCCCTCGAGAATCATCTTAGCCATAAAAAGGTGTAAAACGTAGAGTCCGAGTATGGTGTTCCCGAAATGGGGAGTTAGAAGCAATACCTGACATGCTCATGTGTCAAAACGTCACCATCTAAGCTCCTGATACTTGTAAGAGGGAAAGAATACTAAAGTGTAGATAGAAAAAATGTTGAAAAATAAACACTAAATCAAAATGCAAGAGGAATTACCATTTGTGTGGGGATATAGAGATATACCTACGCCAATGCTCCAAATCCCCTGAAAACATACACTCAAAACGATGTCAAAACAACATTTATATATCGAAAAACTCATTTGGTAATTCATTAATGTGCATATTATATTCAGTGATTTTGGAGCTCTAGACCCACGATGACCATTTTCGATGAGAATATAGCTGAAATGACCATTACAAGATCGTGATCATGCCTCCACGAGTGGGAGATCGACCAACGCGTTCTAAGGTTGGTTTTTTTCACTTTTACGTTTTCAAACCTAAAATGTAAAAATGTCAAAAATTTACCTAGGGGGGATTATTTTCAAAATTTATTGTCTTAAATGCATCTCTAGGGGGCCCATGGGGTAGTCTTTTATTTCATCCAAAATGGTCTCTTTTTGTGTTTTTGATATTTTTTACAATTAAAGACATTTTCGAAAAATTGGTCAGGACTACCGCCTAAAAGTAAGGAGGTGGTCATCGACCACTGCCCTACACTAGGCGTAAGTTCTAGATAGAATGACCAAAATGTGTGTTAACTTGATTTTTTTGTATTTTTGATGTTTTTTCATGTTTTTGGTGAGCTTATCTTTTGATATATGTTACTAACTTGCTCTTTTTCTATGTTTTGGTGAATGTAGAAGGAGTACATCCGTTGGAGCCATGAGTAGGAGTGTGATTGGATCTCGAGGATTTTGGATTAGTTGACCTAGGCTGAGAGGGAAACTCTCCAGAGGGTAGGGATTTGGAGGATTGCATAGGTGCCTAGGTCACTCCTTCTAGTCGCATATTGTGTGACTTGTTTTCTTATCTGGATGCAGACTGAAACACTTTCCGGCAAGCAGTGCGAGGGGTGAGTGACCATTACCCCGAGTACGTATACCACATTTTCGGGATCTCGATACTTGGGAGGAGATTGACCTTGGAGACAACAAGATCCAGAGCCATGATGACTCTATGGGCTACTTATATGGGGGATGTCACGGTCTCTTTTGGTTTGAAGAAGGGGGTCAAGGTTTGATCCATTCCTACTTGCTCCCATCCCCACTATCCGCAAGGCCATCATGGTATCTTGGCCTCACAGTTAATCGGGGACAAGGGAGGTGACACACTACTGTATTGCTGGGCTCCCATTATTACTTAGATTGAGGCACATGGCCGTATTTATGCCCTCGGGTGCACATATTTGGGACCACATATCATGACCTATAGAGGTCATCAGGGCTAGTCATTGAGCCACCCTACCTTAGTCATGAGTTGGGTGTATGAGTGCATTGCCCCTTATGGAAGGGAATATCAGTGTTGGATCTAGGGGTTGTTTAGGAAGTGAGGTGGATAGGGATGTCAGTATTTTAGACACCACACTATCCAATGGATTCTTTGACCATAGAAGACATGGTTGCCACACCCTACCAGGACATGACATGAATGTGGAGGAAAGAGATGACCACGGTGGTGGCTTTCTCTACCAAAGGGAAGTTAAATGATAAGGCAGGGAGAGTTGATATCCATCCATTTTACCGAGACTCTCAATAGTTTAGCCTCCCCTATGTAGTTATGCTTCCTCCAGTGGCACCGGTATATAGGACTATTCAAGAGGCCCAGAAAGGCCCTAGAGGGGACCCTGGTTAGAATGTGGTTACTCCCAATGTTCCCATCGCAGTGAGGCATGTTGTTCATACTTCATGAGTAGCTAGTGCTCCTAGAGCACCTTTACTTTAGATTACAGCTTGCTCTTGCTCACAATGGAGAGGAGGATGAGCCTATAGACATAGACTCCGATTTAAAGGAGTACATAGGAGATGAGACCGAGGAGGAGTCGGATGGAGAGGAGATGAGGGATGAAGGGTCAAGGAGTGAGGCTGGCAAGGCATCCCACATGGAGGATGAGGAGAGTGATCCCAAGTGGCATGACACTTAGGATATTCTGAGAGTGGCACATGAGGAGGCGAGTGCGGAGAGAGAGAGACCTTGGTCTCGGAGACATCACTTCCTTGAGATGGAGAGGGAGATGACGAGTCTGTGATAGATAGAACAACATCTTGCCTCTTTCTTTGGGGAGGCACCGTAGCCACCACCACCGAAAAATGCCAGCCACCAATCCCACTTGATTCCTAGAGATCCGAGTACATTAACACTCTTCTCTCAACTTTGTTAGTTGGTACTTCTTTTTGCCTTGTTCTTTTTTTTGGAATTTTCTAACTCATCATTTCTTCTTCTTTTCTTGCTTGAGTGACTACACAGGAGTGGCGAGAGATTATTATATGGGTGTGTATGAAAAAACTGTTGATCCCCTCAAGAAAGACCTAAGATGAGCTGATTGAGGATTGAGGCCAGCCGCTAGTAGTCGGAAGACATACTAATGTGTTTGCACATGTTTGGAGAGTAGTGGAGGTGATGACCTCCCTTCGTACTCAGTGGCTAGGTATGAGGCAGCTAAATGATTGATGAGGTGGAGCCACTATCGTAGTGAGACCACTACAAAGGGCTATCACCACGAGCACTCACACAAATCAATTCATTCCTGTCATCGTCATAGCCACAACAGGAGTCCTAGATGCGGCCATGCACCATCTAAGGGATCTTAGAGGGATTGACAGTTGCTTGGCCTTTTATTTCTTTGTTGTAATTTTTCCAACCGTTATAATTTTTTTTTGTATATTTTGGGCTCATTGAGAGCGTTTTGACCACGCCTAGTGCATGATGGCATTATATACAAACTTGACTCACCATGATATATATAGACTCTTCTTTTTGGTTTGGTAATCCATTGTATCTGAGTTGACTTCCTTTTGGATTATCTCACTTGTGTACTCTAGATGTTTAGAATTTCCACTTTTCTATACTTTTCAAAATGTATGTAGTGGATGTGAATGATAACAAAATGATTTCTTTTATTTTTTTATAATGCTGATATATGATAATGCGAACACATTGTGATGCTGAAATTTAGTTTCCTTAAACAACTTTTTTTTACTTCGTATTGTTTTGGCAAAATGTGGTGATACAATGATATGATAAGCAAATGAAATTTCCCCACTCCTAACCCCACACAACCAAGAAATGTGAGGACTCAACACCAAGAGCTAGAAAGGGCATAATTTATGAAATTTGTCGAATGGTAATGATGAGAGAAAGATAAGTTTTGAAAAAACCAAATAGGGACACTACAACCTCGCTCTACTCAAGTTTTCTTCATAGTTTAGAATGTGAATTGCTTTCTACTTTATCTAGAATTAGATCCACGATGGCCACATGGTTGACAAAATCTAGTATTGAGGTTTTAAGCTCTTTTGGAATTATGGACATCTAACTCACTTTGTTTTGATTTATGACTTCACAATACTTGAATGAACTATTTCTAACTTTTAAGTTTTTCAAAGAGAGCCCTACACCTTGCCCCATCATACCATTAGGAAGTATGGGCTTATCACCATGGATAAGAAACAGGAAAGTAAGGGCATTTCTCTCCTTTCCCAACCCTACATCACCAATGAGAGACACGCGCTCAACACCGAAGGTCGGTAGGGAAAAGAAATGTGTAAAATTCAATTTTTTGTGGATTTTCATTTGACTTATTTATCTAGAAAATGTCTAGAATGTTATTATTTCCAAAGAGAGGTGTTTATGGGATAAATACAACACCATGAAGCTTTTAGAAAATACTATAGGAACACCTAATCTAGAAAGAGACTATAAGTAGAACCAAGTATGTAGGCCTTGATATGGTTACTATCAAAATTTTGTCTTATCTCATTTGAATTGATTAAATGATTCGAGAACAATTGATGAAACTGTGGAGATGTGTAGAGGTATGATTTGAATATTTTTCCAATGTTTAAATTTTTTTTGGAATTGCTATAAGAATAAGTCCCTTGATCATAAATTTTGAAAAATGAACTAGCAAATGAAAATGCAATGCAGATGCATTAATGTACATATGAAAATTCTAATGGATAATGCATAATACCTCTTCAGGTGAAGAGAGTTCACATATTCATTAAAATTCTCACCCTTTAATATACATAGGAAAAATGCCCCATTTTTGTAGTCTTCTATTACTTGACATGGACCCAACCACTTGGGTATGAATTTCCTTCCTTCACCATTATTTTAGTCTATTCGGTTGTCAAGTCTTAGAATAAAATATCCCTCATATATTTCACGCTCATAGACTTTCTTATTGTATTTTTGAGAAATCCGGTCATCGTAAACGTTATGCCATTGTTCATTGTTGAGTCTAGCCTCATCAATAATTTATAGCTAAGAGAGTCACAATTCTCATAGCCTTCTTCTCCCAGAATTCCTTGTAATGATATACGGAGACTAGGTATCTCAACTTCAAGTGGTAAAACCACTTCTACACCAAATACCAAAGAAAAGGGGTTTCCCTGTCGGCATTCTTACCCATGTCTGATAGGCCCACAAGGCCGAAAAAGCTTTAAATGCCAATTTCATTTTTTTCCTTGATGGTATTAAGGAGAATGGACTTTAATTTCTTGTTCGTAGCCTCAATCTATCCATTTACCTGAGGATAATAAAGAGAGGTCATGTGGTGACTTATTTTGAATTTCTCACATAGCTCATGTACCTCATAATTTTTAAAGGATGTGCCATTATCTGAGATAATGACTTGCGAAACCCCATACCTACAAATAATTTGGTTCAAAATGAACTTTGCGATTACTTGATCCAAGCACGGTGGTAAGAGGCATGGCTTCTACCCACTTGGTAAAGTATTATGTGGCCATGATTATGAAGTTATGACCATCTATTGATGAGGGAGAGAATTTCCCTATCAAATCTAGTCCCCATGTGGAAAAGGGCCATGGTGTTGCAATTGGTTGTAGAGCTTATGCCGGTATGTGGATATCATGGGAGAAATATTGACATTTATGACATTTACGCACAAACTCTACCACGTCATGCTCTAACGTGGGCCAAAATAGCCCATCTGATGTATTTTCCAAGCAAAGTAGTGGCATGGCCAAAGTGACCTCCACATACTCCATTATGTGATTCATAAAGATTTTTTTCAGATTCTTCCTCATCAACACATCTTAGCAACATTCCATCAAAGGCTCTATGATAGATCACTTGATCCAAGATGACATACCTAATGGTTATTATATGCAACTATCTTCTTTGCTGTGATGTTGCCCCTTATAGATATGTATGGTCCACTATGAAATTAATGATATCAGTGTATCATGGATAGAAAAAAATGGGTGGCTTAGTTTCAACGAAATACACACACTCATCGAGAAAGTCTAAATTTACTAGATCACCTCCATCTAATGGGTTATCGACCAACCAGTCCAAATGATTTTTCCTTTGACAGATTTTGGATTACAAATGTTAACTCAAACTTTCCCATCAAAGTTATGAAGTGTCCATCCTTCTTAGATAAGGATCCTTGTGTGAGAAACATCCACAGTGATTTGATTTAACAATAACCCTTATTTCTTGGTTTAGCATGTAATGTCTTAAGCATTTTGTCACAAAGAATATAACAATGCATTCATTCTCTACTTGTGTATAATGTGTCTCATAATCAAGCAGTTCTCGACTAATGAAATAGATTGCACACTCTCTTTTATCATCATCTTCTTGAGCCAACATGTAGGCTAATGAGACATCTGTAGCTCGTGAATACAAGATCAAAGGGTGATTTGACCTAGGCGGTATGAGTGGGGGAGACATCAAGAACCGTTTAATTGACTCAAATGCCTCATTACATTCTTCTACCAAATCAATGGTAAAATCTTTTTCAACAAATTGTTGATTGGGAACAACAAAGGTCAAATCAGGGATAAACCTTTAGATTACACCGAGTTTTTCCAAGAAAGATCTGATGCCAGACTCATCTGATGGTGGAGTCATTTCCAGTACATCTCATATTCTAGCTATGTCTATATCAATCCCTCATGAATATATGATGTATCCCAAAACTTTTCTCCCATTACACCGAACATGCATTTTTCTATATTCAATATGAATTCATATTCGATTAAGCAAGAAAGGATGATACGAAGAACCTCTGGGTGATCACAACGTTTTATGGCCTTAGCCGAAGGTCATCCACGTAGGATTCCACAATCTTGTGTATAATATCATGAAATAAATAAGTCATTGCCCATTAGTACGTGGCACTAACATTCTTAAGTCCGAATGACATAAAAAAATAATAGTAAGTTCCCCAAAGAGTTATGATTGTATTTTTGGCCTTATCTTCCTTAGAGATCTTGATTTGATTGTACCTAAAAACTAATCCATGAGAGACAACAAATAAAAATATATTTTTCATCCATAATAACATCGATGGATGGTAACAATAAATCATCCTTCGAAATATCCTTGTTGATATCCTGAAAGTTTATACAAATACAGATATTTCCATTATTTTTGAGGATGAGGACTATATTAGACACCCATTGTGATTAGTCAAATGGCTTGATGAACCCTACCTAGAGGAGTTTCATCACTTCTTCCTTCATCATGAGGGCCACCTTTGGCTTCATTGGCCTTGAATTTTTCTTAGTTGGCTTAGCATCTGGCTTGGTGATAAGATTGTGTACTGCATGCAATGTGTGATGTAATTCCCATCATTTCTTTGTAGCTAAACACGAAATCTCTTTGATGCTCTTTGAGGATACGGGTATGTATTTCAACTTCCTTAGGAGTTAAAGAGGATCCTAGTTTCAAGATTTTGGTTCTTCCTTAGTCCCGATGTTTATATCAATCGTTCCCTCGATTAAGGAGGAATTTCCTTCCTCAAACTCAAGTGGGTTCGAAGGCAACTCTAAATCCCCCTCTTCTCCTACCTCATAAATTTCAAGTTCCTTCCCAAGGGAAGATTCTATCATGGGATTTCCAAAATAGGAAGAAGAGTGTGGAATTAGGGAAAGATCAACCTCGTGATGAGTAAGATGTAATTCTGCAAGAGCATTTAGATATCCTAGAGTTGCTTTGTCAATGTCAATGTGATTTGCAAATGACAGACTCGCTCTCAGTTTCTATGTATGTCAACATTGGAGTTATCGGTGTCTTAAAACTAAAGGCTCAACACAAACCGAGACCGTGAAGTTTGTATCTTCCAACTCACTTCTTGGAGTAAAGCGAGAAGTAGAAGTTGTTATTGAGTCTGTGAGGAGGTTCTACTCTCGTTGAATTTCTTCAATCGATATGAAGTCAAACCTTTTGTTAGATTTAACATTTTTGTTTTGTAGAGTTGTAAATGCTTAGCTCTAGTCTCATATACCTTAGATATCTGATTTGCAACAAGTTGTGAATCACCCAACACCCTAATATTAAGAGCACCCATTCTTTTGGATACAATGAGACCAAGTAGAAGGGCTTCGTATTCAACCCCATTATTCATACATTAAAAGTTTAACTTGAAGGAAAAATGAAAAATCCTTCCCTCAGGAGAGGTAACAATCACACCTTCCCCGATATAGAAATGACATTTGGCTCCATCAAAATGGAGAGTCCAACAGTGGCTTGGAAAAATGGACGTTGGATCATCCTTTGCATCTTCTTCTTTTACTTCAGTTACTTCAACCATACAAACTTCATCTCTGCTGGAAGAGAATCTGAGTCCTAAGGTATGTCCCATACCCATAAAATCAAAAGGAAGGAGGATAGGTAAATCCTTCTCCAATGGCTTGAAAATATTCATTGTGGTTCCTAATAAAACTGTCTCTACGATGACTGTTTTGTATTTGACTGGTGGAATTCCTTCGATCAAGCCCATGACATCCAATTCCATTTTAGGAACCAAATTTTCCTCTAGTATTGGGCTTGTAGGTTTATTTAACTAATTTGTAGGAATCTCAAACTTAGAGTGGATCCTTGGCCTCTTTTTCAAGTTAGCTAGGTGTATGTCGAAGGGTTTTAGATCACCCTACACCACAAAGACCTTCCCTAGATGTAGGAACCTGACTTCCTGAAACAAAGTGGAGGGAATCACCTTCATGCGATGAATCCAAGGATGGCCAAGGATCATATTATAGTTGGTTTCTGATATATAATATAAAATTCAATTAAAACCATCTTAGGCTCGAGGGTGACTGAAAACACTATAGTTCGATGGATGTTTATTTGATGTTATCATATCCTCTCAATATGTTTCACGTTGAAGAGAAATTGGTCTCTCCATAACCTAGATTTTGAAGGAAAGATAAGGGGACTATGTTAACTACTACCCCATCATCAATCATTGCATGCTTTACATAGTTATTGTAAATCTAGACTTGTAAAAACAATGTTGGATCACCTCTATGATCTCTTTCAGCGTCTGTGGGCATCTTACTTGATGTCAAATATGAATCCAACATCTCTTTTAGGTTTCCGTGGAGGATAGACATCAAATTCCACATGGTTTATCTGCACCTCTAGAGGAGGGGTGACGTTAATCAAATTCCCAACACCTAACGCTTCTAATAGAGTGGCTCTGTGAGTAGGGGAATTCTTCAACAGATCCAAGAAAGAAATATTAGACAAGGTCTTGGTTGGATCACTAATCAAGTCATAAGCTCATCTTGGCTTGCCTAACGTATTATGTCTAACTCCACCAACCCCATAATTTTTATTTTTGCGACGACCATCCGAGGAGGAGCCACTTGTGGGTTTGACGAAGTTGAGGCTTCGCGATCATAGGTCCCTATTATAATACCTTTGTTCAAACTGTTGAGATCTATTCTACCATCATTTAGATGCATGGGGAGAGGATTGTTAAAGATTCTCGAGTGGTTTAATGCAGGAGACATTGGTCCTATGTAGTTGTTCTTAGTTGGTGTTGTTGGTTTTACAAAAACATGTCAACAAATAACTATCTTTGATCCTCTAGAAAATGTTATAGAAACTTGTTACAATCATAGAATGTTCTTGCATCATTCCCGTGAACCCTATGGAAACCACAATATAAATCAAGATCATAATCTTGAGGCCTTTGGTTTGCGCCTTGTTGTGGTTTGAAATTATGGTTATTGTTTAGCTATTGATTTTTATAGTTAAAATTTGGGAACCCTTTCCCTTGGTTTTGGAATTGGTTCGAGATACCCACCTAGGTATTGGTTAGGGCCTTGGGTATGTATTTGTCTTGATTGCTGAGGTTGTTGTTGTTGTTGATGGTTAAAATCTGCAAACGATGACTCGAGGTGAGAAGTTATTGTTTCTCTGATTGTTGCCATTATTGTTATTATTGGTAGTATTCATATTGGGAGGGCTAATAACATTAGGCTTCTTGGGTTGGTTAGTGACACCATCCGTCATGACCCCACGGTTCTTATTAAGGACCTTCGGCCCTTGATTATTATTTTAACTATTGGAGTAACCGGGGTTATTTTGGTTAGGGGTGACTAACCTTCCATTTTATCCATAAGTAATATGACCACTTGTCAATGGTTGTTTGGTCAATTCGAAGAGCACCCTCTAAAGCACCTCTTCGTAGCTCCTTAATGCGGAAATTTTGAACTTCTTATTTTTTCTCCCTATTGAGGGAGTGAAGGAACAAAACAAAAGCTCTGTCTCGATCCATATTTGGAGTGTTTGTAGAGGAATATAGAACCTATCGCCACCTTTGAATGAAGTGGGCTGCGGACTCATTGTGTTCTTTCTTGATATGAAGGAATTCCCTGATTCCTGTTCTCAAAAGTTTGTTCATATCAAAAGCCTTAATAAATTCTGATACAAGTTGCTTGAAGGAGTGTATTGAAGCCTTCGGTATCCTATAGTACCAATCAAGAGCAATACCTTCTAGTGTCTTAGGGAAAATCTTTGCAACAACTGCATCCCATGGGAGAAGCTCTTGAATGGCCATTGTGTAAGCTTTGATGTGGGCGTTAGGATCACCCTCCCCTTTGAATTTTGGAAGATCAAGAAAGGGTCTTGGGAGCATGATTGTTCGGATGGAAAATTCTAGAGGCTCCTTAAGATATTCATAATAGGTCCCCATTGCGTACGTTTCCACCATTGAAGATCCTTGTTAGGGAGGTGGAGGTTGCATCAGTTGCTGAAATGGGACAACATAAACATTTTTGGGGCATATGGCATCCCCTGCGGCTGTCCATATGGACTTGGGTAAGTGTACATATCCCCTTATAGAGATTTAGAATACATGTGTACGTAGGGGGTTGATTACTTTGATATGGAATCGAAGGCACAAAGCCAGGGAACATTACATTTCCATCTAGTATGGTGTTTGAGAACGCACTTCTGACTGGTGCTTGTTGTAGATATCCATATGTGGTGTGAGGGGGCATACCCAAGGTGCCCATCCCAGTCAGCAAATCTCCAGGGTTTGGAGTACCCATATAAATTAGAGGATTCTCACAGTAGGTATTTGTTTGTAATTTTGCGAGATAGGGAGAATTTCTTGCTTGCCTTGCATATGAACTTTGAGCATTTTGGGAAAGCTCTAGCTCCTTGAATTTTTCTACCAATGCCAAGATGATGTCACCCATTGATGGGGCGGTGATTTTCTTAGGTTCTTGTTGTTGAACTCTTAGAGGTTGTTGAGGAGTGTGGTATCCTGCTATGAATTGTTCACTATGTTGTCACCCCTCGTTAGCAATATTTTTAGTTGGTGGAGGGTAGTGTTATTGTTCGAGCGAACATCACCTTGTCCTTGCAACCTATCAAAATCTCAGTTCATATTCTAGAAGCATTGTTCACTCCTAGCATATTGTGCTAAGTATTCCTCATCTAGATGTAGGAGTTGGTCTGATTACATGCTAATGGGTTGTTGAAACAATACCCGAGGAGATGAAATTGCTTCCCTAGTGAAATTTATGTTGTTTGAACTTGATTATTCATGAGGATATGTCCGCATGATCTAGTCAAGTTCCTTATTAAGTACATAGGGACCAACATTGGTTCCCTAAAGAAGAGGGTTTTGAGTAGTTGAGTGATAGTTTTCCCATGTTGAGATTCAAGGTGATTGTTGTGGTATACCTATTTGGTAGTTGTACATGTCAAAAATTGGAATGGGTCGACTGTACTTGTCGTATCCTGACATATTCGGGGGGTATAAGAATACCCATAGAATAAAGGATGGATAAAGAACTGTAAAATTTTAGGTACTAGATCTTCACATCAGGTTCACCAATTTATACGAAAAAAATCATCATGTGCCATTCGGACACGACTTCCTATGGTCATGATGATATAACCAAGATGTAGAATAGAAATAGATGTGTGTGTTGTGGTGATGGATAATCTAATGAGGAACTCATATATCTTTAACACAAAATAACGGGATTTACGAATCTAAGGCAAAGACTACTCTCCTAACCTAAAGTGGTGTGATTTATTGATCCAATATGATAGTTACTCGTAGACTCTAGTAAAAATCGAGCTTTGTGAATATTCTATTCACTAGTTGTTGAACATGTAAAAATTGACTTGTGGGAACCTCCTATAGATTTCCGTAAAAGGTAATGGAAGTAAGCATGAGAGGTATAGTGAATCCATAGGGACTATGGATGATTCTCTGTCAGTTCGAAGGTCTTAGCCTAATCACCGTATTATGGTCAATAATGAAAGTTGTGTATTGATATCGGTGGAAGTGGTGATGATCTAAATATGGATGCATGAAAACCAGGTGTCAATATCTAATTGTTTAGCATGCCCATTTGGTTGCGATACCTTAGGATCACAACCAAAACTCATGGAGGTTGTAGTCTGTAATGGTCATGCACGTGGAGGTTATGGTCCTATTTGATTTTTTACCCATGGTTCTATTAAATCGCAACTAACGACGAATGGTATTCCGACATCACTTTCTTTCTCACCTATGGAGAGTGCCCAACTCATCTAACCACAAAGGAGAAGTGGACGGTGAAGCTCAGGGTGGCAAGGTATGTCATTTGGGATGACAGGTTGTACAAGCGTGGAATTGATGGCATCTTCCTATGATGTGTTGACAAGCCGCAGTAGGTAAAATTACTAGAAAGCTTTCATGACTCAACCTGCGGTGGTCATTTCTCCTCTTCCATCATAGCACATAAGATCATTTGGGCTAGGTACTACTGGCCAATGCTATTTCAGGATGCAGCCACCTGGGTAGTGAAATGTGAACTCTGCCAATAGTTTGTTGGCAAACCAAAATTGGTTGCTTTTCCCCTCAGGCCCGTCATTATTGACGAACCATTCATGTAATGGGGAATTGAATTTATTGGAGCACTCCATCCCCAATTTAATGCTAGACATAGTTATGTCTTGAAAACAATAGATTACTTCACCAAATGGGTGGAGGCTATACCTATCAAGAATGCTACTTCTGAAGTTGTTTGCAACTTCATCAAGGAAAATATTATCGTAAGATTTGGCATTCCACACAAAATCATTGCTTGACATGCTTCCAACTTCTCTTCATGAGAAGTTATTGGTTTTTTCTATGGATACGAATAACTTTGGCTCATGCCTCTGATTACTATCCTCAGGGAAATGGTCAAGCAGAATCTAGCAACAAGAACCTAGTAACCATCATACGGAAGCTAGTTGATGAAAACCAACGGTCCTGACACAAGTCATTATATGATGCTTTGTGGGCAGATCGTATCACTCCAAAGAGGTCTCTCGATATGTCACCTTTTCAAGTATTATATGGGATTGATGCTGAGATCCCTATCTCGATGGAACTTCCCGATCTGGGCTTGGCACGAGCAATCGAAGATGAAACTTTTCAAAATTCTCTTGAAAAGAGAATTATGTACCTAACAGAACTTGAAGAAAAGTGAGTGAAGGTGGTCGACAAGATCACCGAGCATCAAAATCAAGTTAAGAGGTTGTTCGACAAGAAAGCCAAGCAGAGAGATTTCCAGGTAGGAGATTTTGTCCTTCTATGGGATAAACGAAGAGAACCAAAAGGCATGCACGGGAAATTTGACTCTCTTTGGAGAGGGCCATTTCAGATCAAACAGCTCAATGGGGAGAATAGTTTCTATCTCTTGTATCTGGATGGCAGCTCCCGCTTCCCTATAGCGGGAAGCACCTAAAGATCTTCACGAAGTAGAGCTTGCTCTCTTCTTTATACAAATTACTTTTGTCGTGTGTTTTCTTTCTGTTTGTTGTGTGTTTCCTTTCTTTCCTTTTGGTCGCCCTTGTTTTTGACTCTTTGTAACCCAATGGATAGGCACATGAAGACTGGGATTCTCTACCCTTAAGTTTCACTTAAAGATAGTCCCAGACAAAGCCGCTCTTATCCTATAAAATTGACAAGGAAATTTTACTGATAACTGCACAAAAATTTTGTTCTAGTCCCCGAAAAGGTCTACTAACATTCATGTTATCCAAAATGAGCCCCTTGCTCATTTTGGGCTAACTCCCTTCATTTCATTCCTCCCTTGTGCCTCAGTAAATTTTTTTACTTTTTAGGTACTCAAAATGTTCTAGAAATGGCACCATTGGATAGAGATTTTTCTCAGCTTTCCAGAAAGGTAAATTTTTCTTCCTAACTCCATGTATTTTTGAAGTTATGGCTCGGTGGAGTTTTTGTGGGAAATTTTCCCTAGAAAATCCCGAGCCAATAAGATGAGGCCACGTGTCCTCGGAAGGGTAGAGGTGGAGGTAAACTTGAAATTTTTACCAAGTGTTTGGCAAGGTTTTAGAAGGAATTTTTTGGCCCGATGGCCCGCCAGCGAATAGGATCGTGCCACGTGTCCAGGGGAAAAGTTGGGAAAATTTCCCAAGGGTTGGTGCAAGTAAAATATTCTCGGCCTAAGGCCCGCATCCAATAGCATGCCACCGTGTGTCACCAGGGCAGCGCAGGGTCGGAGGTGTGAAAGGATTTTTCCTTTTCACCCAAGTGAGGAAAATATTGAAAATAAAGTCCATCCCCCAAAATCGTGAACCAATTGAATCATACCACGTGCCCCGGTGGGCATCGAGTTGCGAAGAAAAGTGGGAAAATTTCCCAAAGGTTGGCGTAAAAGAATTTTGGCCCCAAGGCTCGCCAACCAATCAAAGGAAGCCACGTGGCACCAAACCAGCGGAAGAAGGGGAAAAATTGGAAAATTCTCCCAAAGGAAAATAAAAGGAAAATTTTAAAGGGAAGTCCCGCCTCCCAAGGCCTGAGCCAATAGGATCGTGCCACGTGTCCATGTGGAGGCAAGAAACATAAGGCGGGCTGTAGTAAAAATTGAAAGGAAAAGCCCACGCCTAATAGTATCACGCCACGTGTCCAGTTTAGGGAGGTGATCAAAAGCGACGGAAATATTGAGAGGAAGGGCCCTCGATGAATCACAGCATGCCACATGTCCTCGGGTCATTTGGCCGACGGAGAATTTTTGGAAAATTTTCCAAAGGCCGAAAAGGTGGAAAATGAAGCAGGAAAAGCCTGTAACTAGTCAGAATGTGCCACGTGGCACTAAACCGGTGGGGCACAAGGATTTTTGGCAAAATTTTCCCAAATGCAAAAAGTGGGAAAATTTCAAATTTTTGGCCCGCCAACCCATTTTGGCCCTGTTTTGCCCTAAATTTTCAAATGGGCATAACTTTCGATCCAGAGCTCGGTTTTGGGTGTTCTTTATATCAATGGAAAGATGGTGAAATTATCTACATGATTCCGAGGTCAATTTTGTGTTTTTGTGGAGTTTGGAGAGAAAATTGGAAAAAACCTCTGGCACGTGGAAATCAACAGAAATGAAATTTCAACCACCATTTTTAATGAAGAATGGCTCGCATTCTCTCCCAGCATGGTTAAAAATGTTAGGGAATGGACTTTTGAGGGTGCCCATGCTGTTTTAATACCATTTGGTTAGTGGTTGAAGCTTATCTCATGTTTTCCCGTGTTTCTCTCTCCTGAGCTCATTTTTGCATTATAAAAGATAGAATGGGCTCATTTTTTAAAAATTTGGACATTCTTTTGGCTCTGCAACTTCCCTCTTCTTCCAAATTAGGTAGATTTGTGGAATTTTTACCTTTTCATGCAAATACATCATCTCTTTTTTCCTCTTGGTCATTGTAATGCACTGTATTGGACCTGGAATGATAATGTATGCTCTGTGATTAAAATTTCCTCAATCCTTTCATATATTTATCATTGTTTCTGATCTTTCATTACATTTTGGCAATTTGTGCATGTTTTGTGCTATATTTTCTTGTGGATTGTGTATGTTTTGTAGTAGCAGTGTCTACTACTCCTTTGGTGCATCACCTTATGTAGACTAGGTTTATTTTTGCATTTTCTCAATCTTGTCTCCTTGGAAAAGTTTGATTAAGTTGTAGGTAAACCTATTGGTGCAAATCAGCAGCACCCCTGGATGTTGATCAGACCTCTAGTTTGACATCTTGGACATCCAGTGTGATTGCACAACATTGAATCCTTTCCCCAAGTTTGGGACTTGTAAAATGGGAAAGGAATCTCCAAATTAGAGGCTAGTTCCTCAACTCCTCTGATCAGATATGTCACTTGCAAGTTATACAGAGGTTTCAAACTCAAAATCCTACTCTAGATTCCAAAGTGGGTAGAGATGGAGAATGTAAAAAATTGAAACTAGTGCTAATAAGGTGATATACCAAAGGAGTGGTGGACATTTTTTACTTCTACAAATTGACACAGTTCATAAAAATGCAACAAAACTTCATGCACAAACTGATAACTGTAATGGAAGGTTAGAAATGAATCAAACAACACAGACAAAGGATTAAAATTCACTCACAGAGCTCAGTATTGTAATTTTACATCAAAAACACTTGCATCACAAAACTTGAGAGGTAAAATAGGTTACAATCTTGGAAAAGGTCTGAGTTTTCCACAAAATCACTTTTAAGTGACAAAGGGAGCTTGCAATACATGGAAAAAATGTTCAACCTTTTGAAAATGAGCCAAATCTGGCTTTTACAGTGCAAGCCACAACCCCAGGAGAGAGAAACGTGGGAAAATGTGGGAAGATTCAACCATTGACCAAAATGCAATCAAAACAACATGGGCATCCTTACAGGCCCATCCCCTGACATTTTTAGCCATGCTGGGAGAGAATGCGAGCCATTCTTCATTAAAAACGGTGGTTGAAACGTCATTTCTATCCATGACCACGTGCCAGAGGAATTTTTCAATTTTCTCTCTCCAAACTCCATCAAAATACAAAATTGACCCCAAAATCTTGTAGATAATTTCACCAGCTTTCCATTGATATAAATAATGTGAAAAACCAAGCTCGGATCTAGATCGAAAGATATGGCCGTTTTAAGTTTTAGGGAAAAACAGGGCCAAATCGGATTGGCGGGCGAAAATTTGAATTTTTTCACCTTTTTTGCATTTGGGAAAATTTCCCAAAAAAATCCCCATGCTCTACCTTTATGAGACACGTGGCCTAATTTGATTAGCGGCAGGCCCTCTGCAAATGCTTTTACTTTCTTCACAATCTTTTGGGAAAAATCCCAATTTCTCTCCCACGCTCCGCCTTTTCGGGCTCGGTGACACGTGGCCTTCACTGATTGGTCGATGGGGCAGCAGGTCAAAATTTTCTCTTTGAAATTTAGTGAAATACTTCACCAAAATTCTAACTTCTCCTCCACCCTCCAAAAGTCCCATGCCATAGGACACGTGGCGCAATATGATTGCACGCAGGCCTTCCTTCCAAAATTTTCCATGTGCCAACACTTAGTCAAATTTTGCAAATTCCTCCCCTGGACACGTGGCATCACCTGATTCGCGGGCCTGTGGGGAAAATATTCCCTTTTTGAAATTTTTCCAAACACTTGGTAAAAACCAAGTTTTCCTCTGACCCCCACCACTTCCTTGGACACGTGGCGGCATCTCATTGGCTGCAAGCCTTTCAAGGGAAATTTTACCACAAAAACTCCACCGAGCCATAACTTCAAAAATACATGGAGTTAGGAGGAAAACTTTACCTTTCTGAAAAGTTGAGAAAGATCTCTATCTAATGGTGCCATTTCCAGAAAGTTTTGAGTGCTTGAAAAGAAAAAATTATTATGACTAAGGCACAAGAGAGGGAAGAATAGAAGGGGTTAGCCACAAAATGTGCAAGATGACATTTTGGATAACAATTTTGGTGACTCAAAGGGGTCATCTTCCTGCTGGATGAAGTTACCAGTTGCCTAAAGCAATCCATTAGGCATGGAGTCATTAAATTCTTTGTTTGGTACCCCAACTGACTAGAACACTGCAAGGAGGAAGATGGAATATCATTTGATGGAGCAAGTCCTGCAAACACAATCCCAGGAACAACAAGCTTGTGCCAAAGCACTTAGGGAAGATAAAACTAACCTACAACAAAACAATGTGCACAAGCACTTGGAGGAATGAAAACCTAAGCTAATATGTACAAGGTGGAGAGTTCCTTTCAATAGCAATGCTTTAGATGGATTCCATTGACTGGAATCTGCAGTTCTTCACCATCCAATGAAGACAATTGGAAAGCATTGTTGTCCTTACACCTTGTGACCATGTATGGGCCACTCCAAATGGCATCAAATTTTGAATGCCTTCTCGGTTTTTCTCTATCTGCATCCCACTTTAACACTAGATCTCCAACTTGGAAGGATCTATCCTTGGCCTTCTATCAAAGGTCTTCTTTATCAAATCTTGATCCTTCTCCATTGCTTGGGATGTTTGATTTTTGATTTCTTGGAGCTCCATCAACTCTGCATATCTAACCTCCATGGGTTCAAACTCCAACAACTCTAACTGTTTCATGAGTTCCAATGTTAACAACTCAAGTGACATGGGAAAAATTGCTTCTCTTCCATAAACAAGCTTAAATGGAGAGTTACCTGTAGACCTTTTAAGAGTTATCCTATGAGCCCATAAGGCTGATTTCAACTTAGTATGCCAAGACCTCTAATTTTCATCAAGAGTCCTTTGAATGATCCTCAACAAGTTCTTGTTTGTAGACTCAGCCTGGCCATTACCCTGAGGGTAATAGTTTGATGAAGTGCTTAGGTAGATCCCATTCTTGATAGCCCATTCAGTCACCTTGGTCCCAATGAATGCCAATGCATTATCTGATATTATTGTAGTAGGTATGCCAAATCTGGTTGCTATTCCCTCATAGAAGACTAGGATGCTAGATTAATTTTCTTCCTTGAGTGCTACTTTGCTTGATCCATTTGGTGAAATAATCATGGCTATTAAAATCCATTTGTGCCCTTGGCTTAAATTGGGATTAATGACTCCAATGAAGTCTAAACCCCATTGCATGAATGGTTGGCCAACTAAAATTGGATGCAATGGAAGGGCAGCTAGCCTCTCTTTACCTATGAAAAATGCACAATTCTTGCACCTCTTGATCCATGCATAACAATCACTAAAAATATTGGGCCAATAATAGCCAGCCCTCATGATCTTTAGAGTTGTCACTCTTGGTGCAAAATGACCACCAGCTGGTCCACCATGGAACTCTTCCAACACCCTATGAATCTGATTTGTACCAATGCATCTCAGCAGTACTCCATTCACATCCCTTTTGAACAAAACACCATCAACAAGGGCATATGGGATAGCCTGCAATCTGAAGTGTCTTCTTTTGGTCTTGTTCATCTCTAGAGGGCATAGACCTGTGCTTAGGAAGTGCATTATGTCTTGGGTCCAGCAAGGAATGGGAACACCATTATTTTCCTCTTGAGTGCTTCCTTGCTCATGGCTGTCTTGCAATGCCAAAACAACCTCCTTCTCATTGCATGCTTCCTTTTGTTTTCTCAAAATCAGCTGCTCACACAATCCTTTTCCTCTGACCAACTTGGTGACTTTGATCTCTATGTCATACTCCATGACACGAGTAATCCAACCTGCCCTTTTTTCATTCAAGTCTTTGTTGAGGAGGAAGTCCTTAACTCCCACATGAGAAACCAACAATTGAACCTTGTTGTTTGAGACTAAATGCTTGAATTTATTCAAGCTTCTGATTACTGCAAGAACATGCTTCTCAATGAAGGAATATCTCACCTCATAGTCCTCCAGGATTTGGCTGAAGAAAGAAATTGGCTGCTCATCATTGTCTTTGTTCTGCTGTACCAAAATTGCAGAAATAGTATCATCACCCCCAAATGCATAGAGGATGAAATCCTTGGAGAAATCTGGGTTGATGAGAGTTGGGGCTTGAGAGATGGCTTCTTTGATTGCTTCAAAACTTTCCTTGCCTTTTGTTGTCCATTTGAAAGCCATGCTTTTCTTTAACATCTTGGTGATAGGCTTGACAAGGGCTGCAAAATTTGGGACAAATCTCCGAAAAAAATTTATTCTCCCCAAGAAACTTTGAAGGGCCTTCTTGTGGCTTGGAAATGGTAGTGCTCTTATGGCTTCAACTCTTTCTGGATCAATTACTAATCCTTCTTTGGAGACAATGTGGCCAAGGAGCTTTCCTTCATGGGCTAGAAAAATACACTTTTTAGGATTCAAGGATACTCCAAATCTTTTGCACCTTTGGAACACTTGTCTCAAATGGAAGAGGTGGTCTACTGCATTTTTTGAAAAAATAGTGATATCATCAAGATATATCAGCACAATGTTGTTAATCAAACCCTTGAATGCCATGTCCATTGCTCTTTGGAAAGTAGCTCCAGCGTTGGACAGCCCAAATGGCATTTTCCTATATGCATAAGTTCCCCATTTGGTTGTAAAGGCTGTCTTGAACTGATCTTCTTCTTTTACCATAATCTAATTGTACCCCGAATAGCCATCAAGTAATGAAAACCTCTCAGAGCCAGCAACAACTTGCAAAATCTGCTCCATGGAAGGAAGTGGGTAATGATCCTTGAGAGATGCTCTATTCAAATCTCTGAAGTCAACACACAATCTGATTTCCCCACTCTTCTTTCTAACTGGAACCAAGTTGGCCACCCAACTAGAATGCTTGATAGGGAATATGATTCTTGATTCTATCAACTTATTCAATTCCTTTCTCATGAGAGGCTCCATGTGGGGATTGACTGGCCTTTGTTTTTTTTGATGGGTTTAGTACTTGGATCCAATTCAATGGTGTGTTGAGCTAACTCGGGATTGAAACCTTTCAAATCTTCATAGCTCCAAGAAACACATCAGGGAATTCTTGACAAAGTTGTATGAACTCATACCTTTCTTGCTCAGTTGTCATCTTACCAATTTGGAGTGATTTTCCTTCTTCCACCGAGATGGACACTGAATCTTCTCCCTTGACTTGGATGTTTGCTTTCTCCTTCCTAAACTGATCATTAGGATTGAAAATGGAATCCAAAGTAATAAGTCCCTTGGATAGTTTGTTGGTTCTCAGCTGTACCACTTGGTCACCATATTGTTGCTCCAACTTTTCCTGATTTTTAGCTGAGAACTCAGCCTCTTCTTGCAAGAAATGGATGATTTTTTGATCATTTTCAAACACTTGCCAACTTACATTGTTGTCTCTGCACCTTGAATGCCTCACAATCACATGGATGTTTGGCTGTAGCTTATCCTTTTGAATGCTTTCAACAACATCAAAGGCTGCCCCTCTTTTTGCTGCAAGCCTCGCTCAAGAGTTGGTTCTCTTTTCTAGGAATGGATTTTATGCCAAAACCCTCAAAATATTCAATGAGGTCCCACACCCTATTTTTGTAGCACTTGAGTAAATCATTTTTGACAAAGATGCTGCCCCTTAACTTGGTTGACAATCAACTCACTATCACCAAAGACTTGCAAGTTCTTTATCCCTCTTTGATTGACCAATGCAATCCTTGTATCAAGGCTTCATATTCAGCAGTGTTATTAGAGCATGCAAACTGAAATCTAAAAGCTGAATAATACTTAACTCCTTGTGGTGAAACAAGCATAGCTCCCCTCCCGCACCTTTTTTACTCCTTGATCCATCAAAAACAACTACCATACCTCATTGTCATCCTTGTGGTCTGGCTTGGTGATGCTAGGAATAGGCTGATTTTCTTCATGCATGCAATAGACTCCTAACTCAGATTCTTCTATTTCTTGATAAGGATCAAAAGCATGTACCTTGTTTGCCCATTCATCAAGAGTTAGATCTGGGATACTTCCAACCTTGGTGTCAGCTTCATCAGTGCTTGGATAATCCTCTTGATCAAACGCTGAACAATTGGTATTGATTTGGCTTGGAGTGTAAGGCTCAATGTGAAAGTTTGCAATAGGTTCAGATCTGATTGTGGCCTTGGTTCCATATCTCGTTTTGAACAACATGTGTGACCAATCAGCAGATAAGTAACCTCCAATCTTGGCTGTGAAATCCCTTGATAGACATAGGGAAAAGAGTGGTGGAAGGTCTATTACCGAGACATCTTGTAAAACAACAACGTTGGGGCATGCATGCAAGGTAAGACTCAAGTTTTTTATCACTCCAACTATTGTTACTGCTGTCCCATCCAATTGCACTACCCCTTTGGATATGACTTCATACTTGAATTCCCAACTGATCAGCTATTTGCTTGGGCATTACTGAACTACTTGCCCCGAATCAATCATGCAATTGTGTACTAATTGATTTCCAATGATCAATGAAACATAGAATGGAGGGGGCTTCAACACTTTACCTTGTTGTCCTCCATGATTCCCCTCAGGTTGGGCAGCATTTGTGAGCACTTTCTCTTACATTTGGACTTGCTGATTTGAAGTTGACCAGTCCTTCATGGCAGCTTGTAGCAAATCTCTTTGGCCTAGGATAGATAGTGATTCCCACATTGATATGTTTACATTTGTCTTCTTCATCTGGTCAATGATACTGAATGGAGATGAAGCATCTCTTTGCTGTCCCTTGGCCTACACATTCATTCCTTGCACATGGGCAGCAACAACTAGCATTTGAGTTGGCCTAGGAGCTGTCTTAGGCAGTCCTTGCATGTTTGGGACTGCACTTTGTTTGCCAACAATTTTTGGAGTGATAGAAGATTGTGGATTGCTTGGGGCTAATGGCTGTTCTTCACCCAAATTTCTCCTTTTTGACCTTGTGTTGGCTGCAACACTTTGGGGAATTGTTTGATTCATGCCACAAAAATATTCTTCCTACCGCCAGTTTACAAATGTGGCATCATTTGGAGCTGATTGCTTTGCTGGAATGTTTCTTGTTGTTGGTTACTTCCTTGGTTACCTTCACCTTCCACACCAGTAGTTGTCACCATTAATGCTTGATTCAAGGCACCGTTGAAGCACATGGACTGGTTATGAGGTTCATTGCATGGGAAACACCAATCATACTCTTGAGCTATATTGTTTTGTACTGGCACTAATGCTTTAGAGGCAGATGTAGCATTGGGATTATAGGGCTGAAATGGTCTGTTGGCAGGAGGCCTTGCTTGATTTAGATTTGTAGCTGGATTGGGTGGTCTTTGAGGTTGGTATGGCTGCCTGTTAGGTTGAGCTTGAGGCTGGAAGGGAGGTCTAAAACCTTGGGCTTGCTGCCTCTTGAGTGTAACCAGCTCATTGCCTAGATTTTGCAATTGCTTCATGACTTCTTGAAGCTCATTTGAGGTACTAGAAGATGAAGTAGAAGCTTCACTTGAATTCTGATTTCTAGGAGTGGGAATAGGAGCTAAATTAGGTGTTTGATTAGTGTTTGGGCTCTCTAAACTTGGAAATAGTGGCATTGGAGGCCTAGGAGCTAGCTTTCCAGCTTGAATCAAACAATTTTCAGCTCTAATAGCAATGCTATAAGCAACGGGGATAGTTGTGCCTCCCATGGATTGAATTAACATAGAAATATCAAAATTTAAAGCTTTAAGGTAATAAAGGAAAGCACCTTCTGTTGTTGGCCTGACTGCCACTAGAATTCTCTCCCAAGTCCTTTGAAATATGAAATTAAAATTAGTCAGCTGCTCATTGGGAGCTCTCTTGATGGTTGTCAACTGCTCCAAAAGGGACAAGTTATCTCCCTTTTCTCCAAACTTCTCATGGAGGGCTATACATAACTGGTTCCAATTTTGAATAGAACTTGAGGCAAGACTCCTGAACCATTGCAAAGCTTTCCTTTTGAATGAAGATGCCAAAGCAGTTTGACAACAACTTGCATCTCATTGATCTCATGGATTGCACAAATGTTAGCAATATCCTTAACATGATCACCAGGAGTAGTCTGATTCTCTCCAGTAAAGTATGGAATGTTCTTCAATGCTACAACTAGGATTGGATTTTGTGCATTGAGAGCAAGTGGGCTGCTGCCAGTGAAATTGACATAGGGGTTGTTTTGTGCCATTCTGATTGGCCTTAGAACCCTTGTTGATTGAATGAAAGGCCTACCAGGTGGAGGAGTTGAGAGAGTTTTGTTTGGTGGAGATGGAGACCTTTGAATCCTCCTCCCTCTTTGCCTTCTTCTTGGAGATAACTACAGATACTCAAACAAATCTTCTTCTTCTCCAACTCTTGACCTTGTGGTGATTCTTCTCATTTTTTTAGGTCTGCACTACTAAAACCAGCTGATTCTTCTTCCTTAGAGTCGCCAGATGTGCAATTTAGGGCTCTTTTAAGCAAGAAACTTACAACAAATGCACATCAATTTTGTTGAAATGAAGATGAAGACCTATTAGGTCCCACCGGGCATGCCAAAATTGTTGGTGCAAATCAGCAACACCCCTGGATGTTGATCAGACTTCTAGTTTGACATCTTGGACATCCAGTGTGATTGCACAACATTGAATCCTTTCCCCAAGTGTGGGACTTGTAAAATGGGAAAGGAATCTCTAGATTAGAGGCTGGTTCCTCAACTACTCTGATCAGATATGTCACTTGCAAGTTATACAGAGGTTTTAAACTAAAAATCCTACTCTAGATTCCTAAGTGGGCAGAGATGGAGAATGCAAAAAACTGAAACTAGTGCTAATAAGGTGATACACCAAAGGAGTGGTGGACATTTTTTACTTCTGCAAATTGACACAGTTCATAAAAATGCAACAAAACTTCATGCACAAACTGATAATTATAATGGAAGGTTAGAAATGAATCAAACAACACAGACAAAGGATTAAAACTCATTCACAGAGCCTGTATTGTCATTTTACATCAAAAAACACTTGCATTACAACACCTGAGAGGCAAAATAGGTTGCAGTCTTGGAAGAGGTCTAGTTTTCCACAAAATCACTTTTAAGTGACAAAGGGAGCTTGCAATACATGGAAAAAATGTTCAACCTTTAGAAAATGAGCCAAATCTGCTTTTACAAAGGCAAACCACGACCCCAGAGAGAGAAACACGGTTAAACGTGGGGAAGATTCAACCATTGACCAAAAACAATCAAAACAACATGGGCATCCTTACAGGCCCATCCCATGACATTTTTAGCCATGCTGGGAGAGAATGTGAGCCATTCTTCATTAAAAATGGTGGTTGAAACATCATTTCTATCCACGACCACGTGCCAGAGGTGTTTTTCAATTTTCTCTCTCCAAAATCCATCAAAATACAAAATTGACCCCAGAATCTTGTAGAGAATTTCACCAGATTTTTGTTGATATAAAGAACATGAAAGCTCGAGCTTTGGATCGAAAGATATAGCCGTCTGAAGTTTTAGGGAAAAACAGGGCCAAATAGGATTGGCGGGCAAAAATTTGAATTTTTTCACCTTTTTTGCATTTGGGAAAATTTCCTAAAAAATCCCCGTGCTCTGCCTTTCCACGATACGTGGCCTGATTTGATTAGATGCGGGACCTCTGCAAATTTTTTTACTTTGTTCGCAATCTTTTTGGGAACTAGTGACACGTGGCCTTCGCTTGATTGGTCGATGAGGCGGTGGGTCAAAACTTTCTCTTTGAAATTTGGTGAAATACTCCACCAAAATTCTAACTTCTCCTCCGCCCTCCAAAACTCCCACACCATAGGACATGTGGCGCAATATGATTACGTGCGGGCCTTCCTTCCAAAATTTTCCATGCACCAACACTTAGTCAAATTTTGCAAATTCCTCCCCTGGACATGTGGCATCACCCGATTCGCGACCGTAGGGCCTATGGGGAAAATATTCCCTTTTGAAATTTTGCCAAACATTTGGTAAAAAACCAAGTTTTCCTTCGACCCCCGCGACTTCCTTGGACATGTGGTGGCATCTCATTGGCTGCGGGCCTTTCGGGGAAAATTTCCCACAAAAACTCCGCCGAGCCATAACTTCAAAAATACATGGAGTTAGGAGGAAAACTTTACCTTTCTGGAAAGCTGAGAAAGAGCTTTATCCAATGGTTCCTTTCCAGAAAGTTTTGAGTGCCTGAAAAGTGAAAATTATTATGACTGAGGCACAAGAGAGGGAAGAACAGAAGGGGTTAGCCACAAAATGTGCAAGGTGAACATTTTGGATAACAAAACCCTCTACAAAATGTTATGTGCAATTGAACAGAGGATTTGAGGAACCAACCTCTAATCTAGAGATTCTTTTCCCACTTTTACAAGTCCCACACTTGGGGAAAAGATTCAATGTTGTGCAATCACACTGGATGCTAAAATGTCAAACTAGAAATCTGATAGAACATCCAGAGGGTGTTGCTGATTTGCACTAATAGTTTTGGCATGCCCGGTGGGACCTATGAGGTCTTCATCTCCATTGCAACAAAATTGATGTGCATTTGTTGCAAGTTTTTGCTTAAAAGAGCCCTGAATTACACATCTGGCGACTCCAAGGAAGAAGAATCAGCTTGTTTTTGCAATCTAGACTTGAAGACTCATGAGAAGAATCACCACAAGGTCAAGAGTTGGAGAGGAAGAAGTATTGTTTGAGTATCTGCAATTATCTCCAAGAAGAAGACAAAGAGGGAGGAGAATTCAAAGGTCTCCATCTCCACCAAACAAAACTCTATCAACTCCTCCACCTGGTAGACCTTTCATCCAATCAACAAGGGTTCTAAGGCCAATCAAAATGGCACAACACAACCCCTATGTCAATTTCACTAAGTGCAGATCCACTTTCTCTCAATGCACAAAATCCAATCCTAGTTGCAGCATTGAAGAACATTCCATACTTTATTGGAGAGAATCAGACCACTCCTGGTGATCATGTCAAGGACATTGCTAATATTTTTGCAATTCATGAGATTGATGAGATGCAAGTTGCTTTCAAACTACTGGCATCTTCATTCAAAGGGAAATATTTGCAATGGTTCAGAGCCTTGCTTAAGGCTCTATCCAAAATTATAACCAGTTATGTATAGCCCTCCATGAGCAGTTCGGAGAAAAGGGAGATAACTTGTCCCTTTTGGAACAATTGACAACTATCAAGAGAACTCCCAATGAGCAGCTAACTAACTTCAACTTCATATTTTAAAGGACTTGGGAGAGAATTTCAATGACATTAAGGCCAACAGTAGAAGGTGTTTTTCTATATTACCTTAAAGCTTTAAATTTTGATATTTCTATGTTAATTCAATCCATGGGAGGCACAACTATTCTGCTACTTATAACATTGCCATTAGAGCTAAAAATTGTCTCGATTCAAGTGGTAAGCTAGCTCCTGAGGCCTCCAATGCCATTGTATCAAAATTTAGAGAGTCCAAGCACTAGTAAAGAACCTATTTTAGCTCCTATTCTCACTCCTAGAAATCAGAATTCAAGTGAAGCTTCTACTTCATATTCTAGTGCCTCAAATGAACTTCAAGAATTCATGAAGCAATTGCAAATTTAAGGTAATGAGCTGGTTACAATCAAGAGGCAGCAAGCCCAAGGTTTTAGGCCTTCATATCAGCCTCAAGCTCAGCCTAATAGGTAGCCATATCAGCCTCAAAGACCACCCAATCCATCTACAAATCAAAACCAAGCAAGGCCTCCTGCCAACAGACCATTCCAGCCCTATAATCCCAATGTTGCATCTGCCTCTAAAGCACTAGTGCCAATACAAAACAACATAGCTCAAGAGTATGATTGGTGTTTCCCATGTAATGAACCTCACAACCAGTCTATGTGCTTCAATGGTGCCCTAAATCAAGCATTAATGGTAACAACAATTGGTGTGGAGGGTGAAGGGAGTCAAGGAAATAACCAACAACAAGAAACATCCCAGCAATAATCAGCTCCAAATGATACCACACTTGTAAACTGGTAAGTAGAAGACTTTTGTGGCATGAATCAACCAATCTCTCAAAGTGTTGCAGCCAACACAAGGTCAAAGAGAAGAAATTTAGGTGAAGGACAGCCATTGGCTCCAAGTAATCCACAACCTTCTGCCACTCCATAGACTATTGGTAGACAAAATATAGCTCCAAACATGCAAGGACTACCTAAGCCATCTCCTAGACCAACTCGGATGCCGATTCTTCTACTACCCATGTGTAAGGAATGAATGTGCGAGGCTAGAGGATAGCAGAGGATGCTTCATCCCCATTCAACATCATTTATGAGATGAAGAAGACAAATGTAAACATATCAATGTGGGAATCACTATCCATCACAGGCCAAAGAGATTTGCTACAAGCTACCATGAAGGACTGGTCAACTTCAAATCAATAGGCCCAAATGCAAGAGAAAGTATTCACCAATGCTACCCGGCAAGGGAATCATGTAGGACAACAAGGTAAAATGTTGAAGCCCCCTCCATTCTATGTTTCATTGATCATTGAAACCACCATTAGCACACAAAACTGCATGATTGATTCCAGCAAGTAGTTTAGTAATGCCCAAGAAAATAGCTGATCAGTTGGGGCTTCAATATGAAGTCATATCCAAAGGGGTAGTGCAATTGGATGGGACAGTAGTAACAATAGTAGGAGTGATTAAAAACTTGAGTCTCACTTTGCATGCATGCCCCAACGTTGTTGTTTTGCAAGATGTCTTGGTGATAGATCTTCCACCACTCTTTGCCCTATGTTTGTCAAGGGATTTCATAGCTAAGATTGGAGGTTACTTATCTGCTGATTGGTCACACATGTTGTTCAGAACAAGATATGGAACTAAAGCCACAATCAGATCTGAGCCTATTGTAAATTTTCACATTGAGCCTCACACTCCAAGCCAAATCAATACCAATTGTTCAGCGTTTGATCAAGAGGATTATCCAAGCACTGATGAAGCTAACACCAAGGTTGGAAGCATCCCGGATCTAAATCTTGATGAATGGGCAAGAAAGGTGCATGCTTTTGATCCTTATCAAGAAATAGAAGAATCCCTCGAGCTAGGAGTCTATTGCATACACAAAGGAAATCAGCCTATTCCTAGCATCACCAAGCCAAACCACAAGGATGACAATGAGGTATGGAAGTTGTTCTTTTATGGATCAAGAAGTAGACGAGGAGCGGGAGGGGGATCCATGCTTGTTTCACCTCAAGGAGTTAAGTACTATTCAGCTTTTAGATTTCAGTTTGCATGTTCTAATAACACTGCTGAATATGAAGCTTTGATACAAGGATTACATTGGTCAATCAAGAGAGGAATAAAGAACTTGCAAGTTTTTGGTGACAATGAGCTAATTTTCAACCAAGTTAAGGGGTAGCATGCTGCCAAGAATGATTTGCTCAAGTGCTACAAAAACAGGGTGTGGGACCTCATTGAAGATTTTGAGGGCTTTAGCATCAATTCCATCCCTAGGAAAGAGAACCAAGCTACTAATAGGGTTGCAGCAGTTGGAGCAGCCTTTGATGTGGTTGGAAGCATCAAGAAAGACAAAGTACAACCAAGCATTCATGTGATTGTAAGGCCTTCAAAGGCTGCAAAACAATGTAAGTTGAAAAGTGTTTGAAAATGATCAACAAATCATCCATTTCTTGAAGAAGAGGCCGAGGCTGAGTGCTCACTAAAAAAATCGGGAAACGTTGGAGCAATAGTATGGTGACAAAGTTGTACAACCGAGAACTAACAAACTATTCAAGGGACTTATTACTTTGGAGTCCATTTTCAATCCTAATGATCAGTTTAGGAAGGAGAAAGCAAACATCCAAGTCAAGGGAGAAGATTCAGTGTCCATCTCGGTGGAAGAAGGAAAATCACTCCAAATTGGTAAGATGACAACTAAGCAAGAAAGGTATGAGTTCATATAGCTTTGTCAAGAATTCCCTGATGTGTTTTCTTAGAGCTATGAAGATTTGAAAGGTTTCAATCCCAAGTTAGCTCAACACACTATTGAATTAGACCCAAGTGCTAAACCCATCAGGAAAAAACAAAGGCCATTCAATCCACACATGGAGCCTCTCATGAGAAAAGAATTGAATAAGTTGATAGAGTCAAGTATCATATTCCCTATCAAACATTCTAGTTGGGTAGCCAACTTGGTTCCAGTTACAAAGAAGAGTGGAGAAATAAGCTTGTGTGTGGACTTTAGAGATTTGAACAGAGCATCTCTCAAGGATCATTACCCACTTCCTTCTATGGAGCAGATTTTACAAGTTGTTGCTGGCTCTTAAAGGTTTTCATTGCTTGATGGTTATTTAGGGTACAATCAGATTATGGTGAAAGAAGAGGATCAGTTCAAGAAAACCTTCACAACCAAATGGGGGACTTATGCATATAGAAAAATTTCATTTGGGTTGTCCAACACTTTGGGCTACATTCCAAAGGGAAATGGACATGGTGTTCAAGGATTTGATTAACAACATCGTGCTAATATATCTTGATGATATCTCTATTTTTTCAAAAAATGCAGCATACCATCTCTTTCATTTAAGACAAGTATTCCAAAGGTGCAAAAGATTTGGGGCATCCTTGAATCCCAAAAAGTGTATTTTTCTAGCTCATGAAGGAAAGCTCTTGGCCACATTGTATCTAAAGAAGGATTACCAATTGATGTGGAAAGAGTTGAAGCCATAAGATCACTGCCATTTCCAAGTCATAAGAAGGACCTTCAAAGTTTCTTGGGAAGGATAAATTTTGTTTAGAGGTTTGTCCCAAATTTTGCAGCCCTAGTCAAGCCTATCACCAAATTGTTAAAGAAAATCATAGCTTTCAAATGGACAGAAAAAGGCAAGGCAAGTTTTGAAGCAATCAAAGAGGCCATCTCATAAGCCCCAACTCTCATTAACCTGATTTCTCTAAGGATTTCGTCCTCTATGCATTTGGAGGTGATGATACTATTTCTACAATTTTGGTACAACAGAACAAAGATAATGATGAGCAGCCAATTACTTTCTTCACCAAAGCCTAGAGGACTATGAGGTGAGGTATTATTTCATTGAGAGGCATGTTCTTGTAGTAATTAGGAGCTTGAAGAAATTTAAGCATCTAGTTTCAAACAAAAAGGTTCAACCGTTTTTTTCTCATGTGGGAGTTAAAGACTTCCTCCTCAATAAAGACCTAAATGAAAAGAGAAGGGTGGATTAATCATGTCATGGAGTATGACATTGAGATCAAAGCCACCAAGCTAGTCGAGAGGAAAAGGATTGTGTGAGAAGTTGGTCCCGAGCAAGCAAACAGGAAGCATACAATGAGAAAGAGGTTGTTTTGGTGTTGCAAGACAGCCATGAGCAAGGAAGCACTCAAGAAGAAAATGATGGTGTCCTCACTCCTTGCTAGACCCAAGACATAATGCACTTCCTACACATAGGCCTATGCCCTCTAGAGATAAACAAAACCAAAATACGACACTTCAGATTGTAGGCTGCCCCATATGCCCTTGTTGATGGTGTTTTATTCAAAAGGGATGTGAATGCAGTGCTGCTTGTGATGCATTAGTACAAATTAGATTCACGAGTGTTGGAAGAGTTCCGTAGTGGATCAGGTTGGTGGTCATTTTGCACCAAGAGTGACAGCTCTCAAGATCATGAGGGCTATCTATTATTGGCCCAAAATTTTCAGTGATTGTTACGCATGGATCAAGAGGTGCAAGAATTGTGCATTCTTCACAGGTAAGGAGAGACTAGCTGCCCTTCCATTGCATCCAATTTCATTGACCAGACATTCATGCAATGGGGTTTGGACTTCATTGGAGTCATTAATCCAAATTCAAGCCAAGGACACAAGTGGATTCTAATAGCAACAGATTATTTCACCAAGTGGACTGAAGCAGTAGCACTCAAGGAAGTAAATTAATCTAGCATCCTGGACTTCTATGAAGGAATAACAACCAGATTTGGCATACCTGCTACAATAATATCAGATAATGCATTGCCATTCATTGGGTCCAAGGTAACTGAATGGGCTGTCAAGAATGGGATCTACTTAAGCACTTCATCAAATTATTATCCTCAGGGTAATAGCCAAGCTGAATCTACAAACAAGAACTTGTTAAGGATCATTAAGAGGACTCTTGATGAAAATCAGAGGTCTTGGCATACTAAATTGAAATCATCCTTGTGGGCTGATAGGATAACCCCCAAGAGATCTACAGGTAATTCTCCATTCAATCTTGTTTATGGAAGAGAGGTAATTTTGCCCATGTCACTTGAGTTGCCAACATTGGAACTCATGAAGCAGTTGAAGTTGTTGGATTTTGGACCCATGGAGGTTAGGTATGTATAATTGATGGAGCTCCAAGAAATCAGAAATCAGGCATCCCAAGTAATGGAGAAAGATCAAGCCTTGATCAAGAAGACCTTTGATAGAAAGGCCAAGGATAGATCTTTCCAAGTTGGAGATCTAGTGTTAAAATGGGATGCAGACAAAGAAAAACTAGGGAGGCATTCAAAATTTGATGCCATTTGGAGTGGCCCCTACATGGTCACAAAGTGTAAGGACAACAATGCCTTCCAATTGTCCACATTGGATGGTGAAGAATTGTAGATTCCAGTCAATGGAATCCATCTAAAGCATTGTTACTGAAGGAAATTCTCCACCTTGTACATATTAGCTTAGGTTTTCATTCCTCCAAGTGCTTATGCACATTATTTTGTTATAGATTAGCTTTTCTTTCCCTAAGTGCTTTGGCACAAGCTTGCTGTTCCAGGAAATGTGTTTTGCAGGCCTTGCCCAATCTAATGGTGTTCTATCCTCCCCCTTCCTCCTTGCATTACTCTAATCAGTTGGGGTACCAAGCAGAGAATTTGATGACTTCATGCCCAATGGATCACTTCAGGCAACGATAACTTCATCCATCGGGTAGATGACCCCTTTGATTCACCAAAATTGTTATCTAAAATGAGCCCCTTGCTCATTTTGGGCTAACTCCCTTCATTTCATTCCTCCCTTGTGCCTCAGTCAGAATTTTTACTTTTCAGGTACTCAAAATGTTCTAGAAATGACACCATTTGGTAGAGATTTTTCTCAAATTTCTGGAAAGGTAAAGTTTTCTTCCTAACTCCATGTATTTTTGAAGTTATGGCTCAGAGTTTTTGTGGGAAATTTTCCCTAGAAAAGCCTGAGCCAATAAGATGAGGCCACGTGTCCTCGAGTGGCGGAGGCGGAAGTAAACTTGAAATTTTTACCAAGTGATTGGCAAGGTTTCAGAAGGAATTTTTCGGCCCAATGGCCCACCAGTGAATAGGATCGTGCCATGTGTCTAAGGGGAAGAAGTTGGGAAAATTTCCGAAGGGTTGGCACAAGTAAAATATTCCGGCCTAAGGCCCACATCCAATAAAGATGCTGCCACGTGTCACCGGGGTAGCGGGGTTGAAGGTGCGAAAGGATTTTTTCCTTTTCACCAAAGTGAGGAAAATATTGAAAAGAAAGTCTGCCCCAAAACCCCGAACCAATCAAATCATGCCACGTGTCCCAGCGGGCATTAGAGCGGCGGAGAAAAGTGGGAAAATTTCCCAAAGGTTGGCACAAAAGAATTTTGGCCCTAAGTCCCACGAACCAATCGAAGGAAGCCACATGGCACCGAGCCAACGGAAGTGGGGAAAAAATTGGGAAATTCTCCCAAAGCAAAATCAAAGGAAATTTTAAAAGGGAAGTCCCGCCTCCCAAGGCCCGAGCCAATAGGATCATGCCACGTGTCCATGTGGAGGCAAGAAACATAAGGCGGGCCCACAGTAAAAAATGAAAGGAAAATCCCATGTCCAATAGCATCACACCACGTGTCTAGTTTAGGGAGGTGATCAAAAGAGATAGAAATATTGAGAGGAAGGGCTGCGACGAATCACAACATGCCACGTGTCCTCGGGTCATTTGGCCGATGGAGAATTTTGGAAAATTTTCCAAAGGCCGAAATGGTGGAAAATGAAGCAGAAAAGCCCGGAACCAGTTAGAACATGCCACGTGGCACTAAACCTGGGGCATGGGGATTTTTGGGAAAATTTTCCCAAATGGAAAAAAGTGGGAAAATTTCAAATTTTCGAACTTGCCAACCCATTTTGGCCCTATTTTGCCCTAAATTTTCAAATGGGCATAACTTTCGATCTAGAGCTTCATTTTGGGCGTTCTTCATATCAATAGAAATCTAGTGAAATTATCTACATGATTCAGGGGGTCAATTTTGTGATTTGGGTGAGTTTGGAGAGAGAAAATTGGAAAACACCTCTCACGTGGAAATCAAATGAAATGACATTTCAACCACCACTTTTAATGAAGAATGGCTCGCATTCTCTCCCAGCATGGTTAAAAATGTCACGGAATAGACTTTTGAGGGTGCCCATGCTATTTTAATACCATTTGGTTGGTGGTTGAAGCTCCTCTCACATTTTCCCACATTTCTCTCCTAAGCTTGTTTTTGCATTGTGAAAGCCAAAATGGGCTCATTTTTAAAAATTTCAACATTCTTTTAGCTCTGCAACTTCCCTTTTCTTCCTAATTAGGTAGATTTGTGGAATTTTTACCTTTTCATGCAAATACAACACCCCTCTTTGCCTCTTGGTCATTGTAATGCACTGTATTGGACCTGGAATGATAATGTATGCTCTGTGATTAAAATTTTCTCAATCCTTTCATATATTTATCATTGTTTCCTGATCTTTCATTACATTTTGGAAATTTTTGCATGCTTTGTGCTATATTTTCTTATGGATTGTGTATGTTTTGTAGTAGCAGGTGTCTACTACTCCTTTGGTGCATCACCTTATTTAGACTAGGTTTATTTTTACATTTTCTCAACCCTGTCTCCCTGGAAAAGTTTGATTAAGTTGTAGGTAAACCCTCTGTAGAATGTTATGCACACTTGAACAGAGGAGTTGAGGAACCAACCTCTAATCTGGAGATTCTTTTCCCACTTTTACAAGTCCCACACTTGGGGAAAAGATTCAATGTTGTGCAATCACACTGGATGCTAAAATGTCAAACTAGAAATCTGATAGAACATCCAAAGGGTGTTGCTGATTTGCACTAACAGCTTCAAAATGGCTTAAAATTCCCCTTCCAAAAATCAAGTTTTAAGAACTTAGCCATTTTTCAGCCTTTTGAGCTGGGCACAAAACTTGTTGTGTCAACATCAAGAAAAGTACGCCCCTTTGAAGATCCTTTGGCACCCTAAAAGGCATATCAACATGACAAAAGTTGCACCCCTAAGGCGCTAAGATTGACATGTCAACATCCTCAAGCCTGCACCAAAGAAACGCACCTTTGGCACAAAAATTGATGTGTCGACACATAAAAATGTGTGCCCCTTTTCCCCTTGGCACTGAGAAAGTTATGTCAACATTAAATAACATGTGCTAAAGGCGCATTTATAATCATGTTAACATCCTAAAAGTGTGCCATAAAGCGCTGGAAATGTGGTGTCAACACCCTCCTATTCACGCCAAGGGGCGATGTATCCCATGTCGACACTTCACCAACCATGCCAAAGGTGGTTGGTGGCACAATAAATGTGGTATTTTCCTATATATGCAGTTCACACTTGTCATTTTCATGACTTAAAAATTGTGAAAAGTTATGCCTCTGTGATTGTCAACCTTTCCCGTCAGCCTCACATGTTGTTTCTCATGCTTGTGGATCCCACATCATTCCTTCATCATTATTTATCCCCGATAAGTGGCTTTTATCCCTCACTATTATTTGTGGTTTTGTTTCTTGGTTGTCGGTGGTTTTAGGTTTGTTATAAAAAAGGTTAAATCTAAAAATCTAAATGAAAAAACTTAAACTATCTCGAAACACCATTATCCCTCCTTCCAGATCTACAAATATGGGAAGGCTCTGCCTCCGAATAAACCATCCTTTGTATCTGAGAAGGCTCTGTCTTGCTGCAAATCCCAAAACCCTATCTTTGACACTTTACAAAAATTAAAAAGGGAGATAAAAGGGTCATGTAAAGGGAAAAGAGATCAGACAATGCAAAAAGTAGTCTTTTTCCTTTGGTGCACTATCCTTTCATGTTGCAAACCCCACAGTCGTGCCAAGGCGCACTATCCTTGTATGTGACATATTCTTAACCTTGTGCTGGTATAAGCACCCATAAAATCTCCTTAAGGCGTAGGCACATCCCAACCAACATCAACATTTGATGTTGTGTTCCCCAAATCTGTGCCCTTTATAAAACCCTTTGGCACATTAAGCTTCTATGCAACACATTCTCGAAACTGCGCCTTGGGCGCACTATAAAACCATGCAACATCATCTTTAGCAATGCCCAGTTAGTAGTTTTCCTAAGGTGTTGGCACATGAACCTTAACACCAACACTGCATGTTGTGTGTTACAAACCCGTGCCCCATACCTTTCTCATTGGCGCTAAGATATTTTGTGCAAAACTCCTAAAAAGTTCACCCATCTATAATCCTTTGGCGTGGATTTCTCCCTTTCAACACAGGCATATATTTTTACATGTTGACATCCTCAAAAGTGCCCCTGCACTGTTTAAGCCCCTACAAAGATGCTATAAACTTGCACCTTGCACCTTAAGGCTTATAATAGCTCATTTTTCATGCTATAAGCTGTTATTATGGATAGCATGATGGCTAACATGGCTCTTCTATGTTGGGCCTCTTTGATTCTCCATGCAGAACAACATCATCCATCCTAGAGCTCACACATTTCTTTGTCGAGAAAGAAGCCAACTAAGTCTAAAGGAAAAGCTAAGTGGATAAAGAAAGAAATGAAATACAAATATCAAAGAGTCAAGATGCCTGACTTACTTGCAGAGTGCAGTCTCGACATTAGAGACTCTGAGTTGGGACACATAGATATGGATGACTTCGGGAGAACCACAAAGGTTACCAGTGGCCCATGGATGGACAAACCCAGTAAGAGGGGACTACACTTTGCATCAGGACTCCCAGTAAGTGCAATAAATAATGAGTTCATCATGTTGGTGGCCCGTTGTTACAATAAAGACACAAGATGTGTTGAAGATAAGGAGGGCAAGGTGATTATCAACCTAGCCACTCGCCACTTTGAAATCATGTTAGGTATTCCTCACCATAGCTACTATGTAGCAGTAAGCATTGAAGAATGCTTAAAGACATGGACCGATAATGAAGACAAATGTATGCAGATGATGAACGAGGTTTACCTGAAGAATAAAAAGGTGGTGAGTAGATGGCCACAAACCATCCACCATAATTATTTTTCAGAGGAGCTAAGTGATACCATCACTTTCCTCAATAGAGCATTCAGGCTTCCTGATGCCCACTACTTTCACAAATGGATGCTCAGGTACTTAGAGACCATGAGCAAGAATGTTCCTGAGCAACATTTCAGGCTGGGGAGAGATTATCAGTGATACTATCTTGCAGCAACTCCAACATGTTTTAATGACTGGGAGGTTCTATATGAACTCCTATGTCGTATATGCCACTTCCTTAGAGAGAGATTACCCAGATTGATTCAAAATGGGGTATGGCCTTAGGTCAAGATATATGAATACTACCTAGAGCTAAGGCTTGAGAACAATATCACCTAGTTTAACAAAATCAATGACACCTTCTTCTACGGCATCATCTACCTATTGAGGCCAAACATGACACATGGTCGGACCAGCACGAGTGTGATCACTGTAAAAAGAAGTGGGGGCTTTGTTTACACAATTCCCCACCTTCACATATCTCGAGTTGCCAACTTCTTGGGTGAGGCAACAAAGCTTCCAAGGTACCAAGCTAATCCTTCTGGAGCTGTCAAGGCAGCTAATTACATATCATGAGAAATGTATGAAAAGGAAGAAAGGGGGAACTCCTTTCCCCCTCATAGTTGGTAGATACACTTGTACCTCACTGAGTAAAGCCCGGGAGATGTATGTGGAGCTGGAATTTCTCAACCTAAAGCATGATTTCTGGCAAGGCCAACCTTCGACTACCGAGTTGCCTCCCCAAGGCAAAGATCAATCCCATCCATGTCCTAGAGATCGAGGACATATGGATAGATGTGAATCACAAAGTTGAAATCAGGTGAAAGGATCACTCCCGGATGGCACTGGTAGAGATCGTCCACTATGGAGTTGCCATCATCCCAAAAGATTTCCAAGAAACTGATCAGAAATTGATCAGGTTTACCTTGACACAGATGGGGATGATTGGCCATTTGCAAGCATCGATAGGACCAAGGTGCCCAAGACCATAGAAGAAAGGGTCTAACCCACACTGCAACACACCGAGCATTGGTGCAAATGAAATGGTCTCATCTACCTTGGAGTGGATTTCACTACTTCCCCTTGGGAAGAGTACCTCCCAGGCTAGATCACTTGCCAAAGGGAAAAGGAAAGGATGAAGTTAAAGATTCAAGCAAGCGGAGAAAGCTCCCGATAGCCCTCTTTACGCCTCAAAGCAAATAGTTGACTTAGTGTCCCCAGGAAAAGAAGAAGCAACATATATTCCAATGGACACATCCACTCGGGATGTTGTCACACACGCTACAACTATGGAGGTGACTACCTTTCCTCTTCTACTCCCCCCTCCTCCTTCTATCACTCAAACAACTGCTCCTTTGGTTATGTCTTATCCTATTTCTTCCTCCCTTCCATCTCCCTCCTCTTCAATCTTCTCGCTCTCTCACGGATCTATCTTGCAGCATTTCCTCCATCCTGTCGTAGATCCCTTACATTTCCATGTCCTTCTCTTCCCCCTGTAGTGACTCCGAACCCCGTGAGCACTAGTGCATTAAACTCTTTATCCATGCCACCACCAAGTTTTTCCACTTTCTTCCATGAGTCCTCTACAGATTGCTTCCACTTTCATCCCGTTTCCTCTTTTTCTTCCGATCCCTGGTCCCCTAAGTCCTAGTTGGATCTTTGATCACCTGAGTGAACACAAAAGGAAAGTCCCCATTGCAGCTATGGACTTCTCCGTCATTCTGACAAAGGGACCCAAGAAGCAAAAAGCAATAACTCACTTCTCAAAAAGTGCCTCAGGAGAAAGGGTCATGGAGATAGCCTATCTGGATCCCATAAAGAAGAAAGAAGATCTGTCTCCTACAGACTTCACAGTGACTCAAGTCACAATGGGAACATCATCCAAAAGCCTGCAAGGAGAAGCCTTGTTAGCTGTAGATGCCCTCTGCAAGAAGCTACAAGAGGCTAAAGAGGAGAAGAGAGTGCTCAAAGAACAGAACAAACATATACTCCAAGCTTTGCAGAAAATGGGCAAAGCTCCTTCAATAACTACTGCAGAACCTATTCAAGCTCCCAGCCAAGAGAAAATAGATGAATACATAAAGATTGTTGAACAGGGTACAACTGTGTCATCCTGGATTGAGAAGATCCTCCAGGATGGTCAGGTGATAATTGGTAGGTTCACGTTGCTACACCAAGATATAACTTGAGGAAATAAAGAGCTACAAGCAGTAGCAGCTCCTTTCTAAGGAATTGGATAACACTAAGTTGCAGCAAGGAACATTCCAGATAATGGTCAACTGTTTGGCTGATGACCTATTAAAGGTCGACATTATCGATCACCCACGGGCACATTATAAAGCTCTCACTTTAGATTACCGGTCAATCAAATGGAATTCATCCTAGAAAGAATTGACAAATTCAAGGAAGAAGCCTTGGATGCACTACACAACATGGAGAAAGTAGTTTCGAAGATGTCTCCTAGACTACTCAGTGCATCCTATGAATTAAGAGAAGCAGATGATACATTTCAACACTTCAAGGCTATTGTCTCTCAAGGTCTGGTGCAAGAGGTCACTTTTGATCGAGAGTCCATCAACAACCTCTTGGCTTGTCATGACTTTATCGGCTCTTTGATCGATGCAAACAAAGAGTATGTTGATTTGCCTAATAAGATAAAAAGTGAGAAAGAAACTTACGAAGTAATTCACAACCATTTCAAAGGTCCTGATCAGTATCAACTTCAAAAAATAACCAACAAGTTTGTAGAATATCGGGCATAGTGTCATATCGACTCCCGAGCCTCAGCCAGAAGCTAAGTTTGACTGAGAGATGACGATGAATAGCTTCCTTCGGGATGGATTTTCCATTTTTGTAAAATATTTAAAAGAATGTCAACACACGTGATGACATCATCCATGTTGCACAATGGGATGTTGCTTATTCTAAAAATTGCCCCAAATTTAACATTTGAATTTTAGATATTTTGTAGATATTTTGTAAATAAGTGGTTGGCTTCTTTTTGTCTTCTTTCTCCTCCTCCTATAAATACTAGAATACTTTTTGTATTCTAGGTGGATAGTTTTGTATGAAAAATAGAAGTGAGGAGAGAAAGACTTTGTATTTTCTTATAATAGAAGAAAATATTAATACATACATTGAGACTTTGTGCTGAATTTATGTGTTATGTGCATTAGATCTCTCTTAAGTTAGATTTGTGTTTCTATTTTGTTGGATTCTTTCTTACCTTTGTCATTTGTTTATCAGTATTGCTTTAGTTGTTTATGTAAGTAAGTTTGGCTTTGTTTACTACCAACCCAAATCATAAACCTTCTGACCTTTCTATCTTGGAATTCATTTCTTTTCTCCCTTCAGATCTATCCTTCCTCCATTCCTCCCCTCTCAAATTTTTTTCATCATTCGGAACTACCTCTACTGGGATGAGATCCCAAACCCCCTTAAGGTAGAATACTGTAAGACTTGCATAGGTTCCTCGCTGGTACAATAGCAATAAGCCAGCCACTTTGCTATCTCAAAGAGGGGCTATGCCCCCGCACACTTTTGGCATGTTTCCCATGATCTACCCATCCGATAGATTTTCAAACCAACAGTTTTGGTGACTACTGGGAAAAAACTAAGGAAATAATTTTTTAAAAAATGTGAAAATCACTACCAGTTTGCAAACTTTAACTTTTGTTAAAAAGATTAAAATTTTGCAGAAGTGATCAAAATAAAAAATTTCCTTATACAAATCCATAGATCTCGGGGCCAATTAGTAGCTTTTAGTTTGCTTTGAGTTTTTACAAATTTTTGTATATTTCCGTAGATCTGAGAATCTGACATTTTCGATATTTTCAAAACCTTGCAAAATTCAGTTCAAAGATCTGAAAATTAGCTTTCTAAAATTGACCCACTTTTTATCCTCATTCATCTTTTTCATAAAACCGCAATCGATTGTTATTAAAGAGGATAAATTTTAAATATTAAAAAAGTACATGCTATTGATTTTGCCAGAAAAATTAAAAAATCAGCAAGTACAAACAAAAAGATTGTTGTAGATCTGCTCTAAATTATCGCAGATCTGAACGGATACACTGGTGGGTGAACAATTTACTCGTAGTAGAAGAGCTCATGGAGAAGTTGATCCAATCTTTGATCTACTTCAAAGGCACAATTTCAGTATCACACCAACATGATTTACGTCATTAATTTCGGCAGATCGATCAGTGAGAAGTGCCTCACCTCCACAAAAGAGCCGGGTTTCACAAGGTGCTTCGACATCTATCTGTAGTGCTCTTTTGTTAAGTAGAACCATGCTCCCTGCTCGTGTTATTTTCCTATGTTTCAAATGGCAGTACCATGGGGAAATGCCATGGGCCCTCTTGCACTGCCGCATCCAGTTCATGCCCTCCCTCATGGAAATCACAAGAATTTCCCAAAATTTGATGGGAGTGGAAATCAAAGCATGGATGTGCATATTGCTGCATTTATTATGTCATGTAGTATTCTAGACATGACTCACGAAGATGTATCTGTGTGTCTCTTTCTCGAGACCTTGCAAGGGCCTGCATCAGAATGGTTCCAACATTTACCAGCCGGATCCATCACTAGTTGGGCCACATTACGAGCTGCATTTGAAGACAGGTATAAGCCTTCAGAAGACGCATTTGTGTTACTATCAAAGATCACTCATTTGAAGAAGGAGGCCAATGAAACCATGCATGATTTTATCACCCGTTTCAATTCATTGATCAACCATGTGCCACCTGCCATGTTGCCAACACCAAAAAATCAAAAGTGTTTCTTTGTGAACGCCATGAGTTCAAGGGTAAGTTTCTTACTTTTGCAGAACAAATCACCACCTTGGTCCTCGCTCAAGCTACGGCCATTCAGATAGAGGAAAACCTGCTTATATCTGGTGAGTTAAAATGAGAGCCATCCAAATCAAAGGCTTTGGCTCCTTCTCAAGCCACCTCATCAGATCCAACGATTCCAAAAGATGGAAAATGATTTACTCAAATTGAAGAAGCAATTAGCTCAAGCTTCGTCTAGCACTCCGTACTGGGATATCCCCTGAGGAACTTCACTCCCAAAAACCCCCAAAGGCCACATTTTCCTACCACTACTCCAAGGCTAGCACTTGAGGCCCCTCCGGTTAATTCCTTGGTCGAGATCAAAGAAGATGAGAAAATTTATGAAGAACCTTCGTCGCAAGGTGAAGATGATCAAGATGTTGGTGAACCGACTGGAAACTCTACAATCGGTATATGGAATTTGAGGATGAGGAATCTGATGAAGAAGAAGGTACCTAAGGGTATGCAAGTGGATAGTCATACGTTGTTTTCACCCGCTCACAAGGAAAAGAAGCAAAAGTTGCTGCTAAAATATAAAAGGAAAAGGTTGTATTAAATATGCCTCCACCATCACTAAAAGAGGTAATCCCCTTCCTACTCAACCTCCTATTAAGCCTTTTGTAAAGAAATATTTTCCTCCTATTTCTCCTCCGAATCAACCTCCCTCCATTCCCATAAAGACCAGTACCACTCCTCTACCATCGCGGAATGAAGGACTCATTCCTTCATCAGCGCAACCCTTGGTCGCATTCGATATAGTCGATCATGCCAAAAAGACCAAGATCCAAATGTCTGAAGCTGAGTACCTTCAGTCTAACCCCGAGCAACTTGTTAGATTAACCAAGTATATTCAAAGTCAAGCTGCCATTTCTCACCCCGTTTCTCCGAAAGGAATTCTTTCCACTCCCCCTGCATCCCGCATAAACGTTGCCTTGACATCCGCATCAGGTAAAATTGAACCTTTTTATCTATCTCTCCTAATTAATGGTCACAAGCTAAGCAACTGCATAATTGATTCTGGAGCATCTGATAATGTCATGCCAACAAAGGTCACCCATGCTTTGGGCCTCACACTCACTAAACCTTTCGGTAGGTGTTACTCCATGGAAACCAAACAGGTACCATTAATAGGTCAGATCAAGGATGCATAGTTCGCATTCACAACATTCTCAGAGAAAAGAGTTAAAATGACTATTCTCATGGCATATGAAATATTACTAGGGAGGAGTTTTTATAGGAAGTTGGTGGAGAAATCCATATGGACTGGTCCAAAGCCAGAATCCCTGTCAAAGGAGTAATGCAGACGTTGGAGCCTGAATCACAAAAGAAATATTTGGTCACCAACTCTGATGACCCCAAGACCCAAATTCTCTTCGAATAATCAGGGATGGGGAGCTATTTCTTGTCTACCAACTCTGATAAAATGGAATTTCTCGTCCAAGAGGAGGACCTCAATAAGATATGGACACTACAGTTCAACGGTAGTTGTGCAATAAGTGGGTGCGGTGTTGGGGCCGTTCTGATATCTCCTGAGGAGGAGATTTTCCCTCTTTCTTTCAAATTTTAGTTTTTCAATACAAACAACACTTTTGGGTATGAATATTTTCTACTTAGCATGCAAGCTGCAAAGGAAAAAGGAATTAAGAATTTGAGAGTACAGGGTGATGCTGAGCTAATCATCAATCAAGTGAAAGGGGTATACCAAGTAAAGAATGACAGGCTCAGAAACTACTGCAACACTATGTGGGATAGCATCGAGGAATTTGATGCTTTCTCAATCAAAGTAGTTCTACAAGCTCAGAATGACATGGCTGATTCTTTAGTGTCTCGGCCTCTCTCATGCTCCCTCACCCAGGGTTAAAGATGGACACATATACCATTGAGGTAGTTTTCCACCCAAGTGTGCTAGATAATTCACAACACTGGTAGGTATTCAATGATGATAATCAACTTATCGCTTTTCTAGAGAAAGCCAAAAATTTCAAAGAGCTCCATTTTGATGGATCAACTTCTGCGTGTCATGAGTCTCTCATAGGCCAAGCGCAGGAATCGGTGGAAGGTCAGGGCATATGTCAACTCAAGGGAAATAAGATTCCAAAAGGTTTTCTCGGGTACCATCCAGAAAAAAAATTAGAAAATGCTGGATGCACATTTTTCCAATTCATCATAGTAATGGGTTATTTTGTGGAAGAAGAATGGAAAAATATGCATATGCGTAGACTTTCTCTGTAACATCCTCATTTTTATACATTAGAACAAGTAAAAAAACTTTTTTGACAAATGCTTCCTGGTTCTAAATACATAATTTAGAACTCACAAATCAAAAACAACCATTCTTATAACAGATAACCATATGCAGCTGTAATGACTCGGAGTACTTCCGATCTATTCATTCCATGACTCGGTAATCTACCGATCTATTCATGAGTATCAAAGAGTTGGCGTTTTTATTTTAACACAATACTCTTGTGGTTCTCTTCCCTAATCTGGGATTTAGAATGCTCTGTCCAAGGAACCTATCTGAATAATTGTTACCATTATTCATCGGCATCTCATCCCTTAGACTAGGTGACTTAGGACAACGCAATCAGCAGCTTGCGATACTTTGGCCAAAGATTTGAAACATAATGCTTATGTCTCGTATTCCTTGACGGCATACTCGTCAATCTAGAATACGTCCTTCACCCCATTCCTATGTTATGTAGAATGTCTTATACTGACTTCTGTCAGACTCTCCTGTCCCAAGTTATTCACTCAGGAACGGATTAGTAAGATGACAACGTTATAGGGATGCTCCCGAGGACTAGGGATACGCTGACATACTGGGTCAACCCTAGTTAATCCAGTGTGTCAAGATACCCCGAGTCTCCTAGGGCAGCCTTATAACGTGACCACATTCCTAATCAGTCCCAGAGTAACTTGTTCGAGTTAAAGGTGTAAATCCTAATGATCAATGCAAAGGGTGTCGTCATAAGTCACCTGCATTGTTGTATCTTCGAGAAGATCCTAATCTTCTCGAAGGTACAACCCTGCAGTTGACTTGTGCCATCAACCTTTAAATCCACCTCGAAAAGATCTACTTATTAATAAGTGTTACACACGTTGAGTTAAAATTATACTAAAAGATGCTCCCTTAAGGTTAGTCTTTCCCAATCCCTGGGTTCCTCACCTTAGAATTACCTTTCTTAGTAAAACCCATTACACAAGAGAAGTTATTAAGACTAGAGGTCCCTTCAAGGAGTTCATAGAATATACATAATTCTAAATCAACGAAATTGGACAATAACCCTCAACCTTCACATGAGATTGCTAACCAAACCCTTTTTAGGTTTATATCAGTTCTCATAACTGAATTTATATCTTACTTATTAGTATCGAGATATAGTGATTAAGAATCCAATTAAACGTTGTCTTGACTTAGATCAAGACTAGGAAGTAATAATTTATTCAGCTTGTTTAGCTTCCTGCTCAGGTTTATTTTAACCCTAGCTTCCAGAAAGACAGTGATCTAAATTCCAATTTAGCTTTAGATAGAACATACTAGAACTACTAAACAATCATAAGTATTCAGTTACATAATCTTGCAAGTATACTTAGATAATCACAAAAGTCTCCAAATTATACAATAATAATAATGCTCTCAAGATCATTCGAACCGAAGAAGGTCAAACCATCAAGATACGAATACAAACACATAAGTAACAAATATCTCTTTTCATTCCTTTCAAGCTAATCAAATACATTTTATGCATTCAGCATACTTGATACAATACTCAATAGCAAAAGAACATCTTTCTTCAAGTAGTACATTCTAGAGAATCAAGCTGTAATTCATCATAAAAACCAAATCGAAACAATCTGAACATCCTATCAGATCTGCGTGCTTTTACCACTTACGGCAACCATCTGCAAAATTGTCAACATGGGTCAGTTCGATGAACTGAGCATGATAAGCACTAACTCTTAAAACAATTGCAATCCACCAATTGTTTTCATTAAACAACCTGTTTAAATGAAATCATTTCACCAAACATGTAAACATATTTCAGATTATGCTTTTGTAATACAATAAGACTATACAACGCGTAACTCATATTATAGTTACTAAATAGTCCTAGATACTTTTCAGATATTTCATCATAAATATTAGTGACCAAGAAGAACAAATGCATCTAAAACAACTATCCATCCGAATCCCAAGGACAACAAACATCGATGTGCCATTATATTCAACATAATAAAATGAATATCATAACAATTCATGATTCCATCAAGATGTTAAAACAATTCCAACAGTTAGATAAAAATATATCAACATATACTTTACAACAGAAGAGAAAGAAAACGAGTCATTCATATTTCCCTTCCAATCATGCTCATGACTGTACCGTCTCCTTAAGAGTAAGCACTCACCTTATACGCATGCGAATAAGTCAAACGAGACCATAAGAAGAACCACAGTTTTGTTAAAATTTATATATAACAATTTCCTAGCTTACTAACAACACAAAGAGCTCTCGTGCCAAGGCAAGTGATGAATAATCTATCAAATAGACTCCACATAACCTTCCATACAATCAACAAATGAGAAAAGTATCCAATGCCATCGCTTGTCGAGGTACAGTTAACAGCTCTTTAGTTCAGTCAAGCTCACGACTAGATATTCATACTAACAGAGACATAATCATGCACAAACACGACAACAATCCCACTCAGCTACATACAGCTCAATCTAGTCCCTACTAAAACACTACAAGGACTTAAATCCAAAGCCAAAATCAAAAGAGCAACCTTTTTATCATAGTCAAACAAGAGGCTCATTAACATTAAAACAAATGATGTTTCCTTATGCATATATAGTGACATTCATACCGAATCTAACACAACATGCACAACCTCATTTAACTGGAACAAATTCTTATGATAATACAGCCATGACTCATATTAGAAGTCGTTTTCCAGAAAATAATCTCAACAAGGTCTTCACAGAAGCCGAATTCCATAGCAGTATTTTCCTCATAGTTCCCTCCTATGCCAAGCTACTACGGATTACAACAAAGTCTCAAACCAAGTAAAGTTTGAAAAGAAAGCTCTTCCTTTACTTTCCACAGAAGGACAAAAGGACACAAGAATATTAAATAGGAGTCTGAACGTTATGCACGCACAACGAGGGTTTAAATCAAAATCAAGCCAACTCGCAACATTTCAAATCTCCAACAATATCCATACCACTAATGCTCAAAACAAGGTTTAGATTGAAGTTGATTTCATGCGACCACAACTCAAGAATCATAACAGTATTCACAACTGAGATTATTCAGAAAGGAAAACATAATATATGCCTCCAGGATAAAAAAGGAGTCTTACCCATGTGGTATTCTTCAAATAAACTTCTACAGAAGTAGAAAGATACAAGATACATATCAAATTCAAGAATTCTAACCAAAATAATAACATACCGTATTCACATCTGAACTCCTTCAGAGGTAGAAACGTATGGCATTCACGACTCACTTCTACGAAGCCAAAATACATGATATAAATATATATATATATATATATATATATATATATATATATATACAAGGATTCCAACAGAGCCAAAACAAAAGTATTCACAACTGTGTTATACTTTCCAAAATATAAGGAATCCAAGGACTCCACAGGGTCATTTCATATGTATATTTATCTTAAACTTTCAACGAAAAATCCCATAATTACAACACAAGGACTTCTACAAGTCACATTCAATATCCATAAACACACCAAGTTATCCGCTCAAAAGTAACTTAAGTATTATAGCGAGACCCTACAAGATTCAAAAGAACCAAACTTATATTACCCACGACAAAACTTATAAGAAGTCGAAATATACCGAACATTCAAACAAAAATCCAACAAAGATCCTCTTCGATAAGTGTCAAAAATGAAGTATCGATATCCAATCAACAAGGAAACAATTCATGGACTCCCACAGAGCTGATTTTGTATACTTTCTTGCAAGCATTTCTACAAAATTTAACCGAAAAGCAAAACACAAAAGGTAGATAACAACCATTTCAAACACAATGCACACCCATCAAGGGTTCACTTGAAAAAATCGAGCCAAGAAGAAGATACAACAACTAATTCACACAAAGCTACCATAAAAACCAATCGAACCCAAAATCATCTCGAACAGAGTTGTTCTAATGAAATCATTTGAAAGAAAGCAAGATTTTTAAAAGTTAGGGCCTAACATGCCTCGGTAATGTTGCTTAAAAATCCTAAGAAGACCACCGAAAGAGCTCGAGCCTTCTCCTCTTTTCCACGTTAGATTCAACAACAATAATTTGTTATTTCCATGCCTTATAAACTTTCCTCGCCAGAGAAAAGAGCTAGTTACTCTCATATTTTCCATGCAACACCAAGTAGATCAGTGCGAAGAACCAAAGATCAAACAAGTAGAGAAAACCGGAGCGCATGAAAACCAAACAAACTACCAGTTTTCCATTTTGCATGTCTTCCCGAGAAATCCGAGCTCGAAGACCGAGTTCATTAATTGCATTAACTCCAAAATTCCCACTCAATCTCCATTGCCACCGACCGCCATAGTTGGCGATGGACAAAAATAAATGAAAGACCATTTCTAACTTTGGCGACTTTCGCCACGCCGGCTTTCACTAGCCGTTGAAACCTCCACTAACCTCCTTGTCCTTCATGCTTATCTCCTTTATTTAATGCCATAGAAACTACCGCCCATGGCTCGCACCCCTTCATAGGTCCCCTTCCTCCACTAACATTTGTTAGGTTAGAAGCATAGGTTAGGATTTAAGATGATACTTAGTCTAACCTCCTTAGCGCTAGGTTGCTAACTTAGAACATTTAGCTTATAGCTTAGGCCTAGGTTAGATTAACACTAATCTAACCCATAGGTTATAGTTTAGGTTTAGGTTATTAACCTTAATAAATCCAGTTTAGGTCTAACATTTAAATGTTCAGAATAAGAACCTACAGACATACATTCACGAAAAGGATTCACTCCAGCACTGCCAATAGGCTAGTTGAATAAATGTATCTGAATTTATTACCTGGCCCACGATCAAGACCTTCCTGATATTACGATATCGGGAACCAATTCATTTAACATGATCAGCCTGAGTTAGACTCTGGAATAGCTTATTCAACGCATTCAGACCTTGCAACCTGCGTAAGGTCTATAATTTTTGTTCATCCCGAATAAACTTAAAGCATCTCTTGGATCAATGCCACTGATCCAAGGCTAGGTCTTATAGATGGATAAATCCACAATTCATTCCGAGATCAGATTAAACTCAGGTGTAAAAATGAAAGAAATAAAAGAGTCCAATCATATTCTGACTCAGTCAAAGATCTTCAATTGCAAAGAAGATACAGTACATATCAAGCATGACTTCACAATCAAAGGAACACATCCTTTTACAGAAGAAATCATATATCAACACTTGAATGCTCAGGAGGAAGTAACAATAGTTCAGAGTGTTACATGCTTCCCTCCTAAAAGATTCATCGTCCCGATGATTACATATTCGATTAACCTTCAGGTCAACCAATTTATTAGTTCACAAAACAATGCGACTATTTCCAACTTGAATAGTTCCAGAAATCAATGTCACAACACATTTTATTCAACTTGAATAATGTTTGCCTCCATCTGGCTTTTATATAAACTTGAAAAAGATAAGTTCATAAAAGAAATGTTTTGTCAACAGATTTCATTCTGTTGAAAAAGAAAAGGAAAAGCAATTTTCATCTCTTCCAGATTTTCCCAAGTTGCACTTTCTTCGTTAAAACCGGTCCCACTGACCTTACATTGTTGTATTTCATGATTTCTCAAATGCAATTGGTGAGTTTCCAAAGCACTCATGTGGGTTTAACCACGATTATTCCTAGGTCTTGACCTGCAAGGAATTCCAATTTAAAACATGTGACAATCTGAAACGTATTTCTTAAGCAAAGAAATATGGAAAACATCATGCATGCGAGATAAAGCAGTGGTAATGCTAATCGATAAGCTACAGGGTTGATTATTTCACAATTTCAAAGGTCCCACGAAACGAGGTGACAACTTGGCAGCCTTGCCAAAAGTTATAGAACTCTTTCTGGGTTTAACACGAAGAAAAACCTTCTCACCAAGCTCAAACCTTCGATCAACCCGCTTAAGGTCAGCATAGCTCTTCTGCCTATCCGCTGCTTCCTTTAATCGTTCACGAATCAACTTAACTTGTTGTTCCATTTCAGTGAGGATCTCTGGTCCAATTACCACTCTATCCTCAACACTATCCCAACTAACAGGGGTTCTGCACTTTCTTCCATAAAGTGCTTCAAATGGTGCCATTTTAAGAGATGAGTGATAAGTGTTGTTGTATGCGAATTCAACTAATGGAAGATACTCTTCCCATTTATACTGTTGATCCATGCAATACATTCGCAACATGTCTTCCAACACTTGATTTACCCTCTCAGTTTGTCCATCCGTTTCCGGATGATATGCGAATCTGAAGTTTAGTTTCATTCCAAGAGTCAGTATTAAGCATTTGCCAAAACCTTGACGCCATTCTAGGATCCCCGCCGATATAATCAATTTTGGTACACCATGTAATCTGAAAATTTCATGTACGAATCTTTTGGCCAAAGACCGGTGAATCATCCTTTAGATTTCCAAATGATGAAATGAGCTACCTTAGTTAGTTTATCTACAACTACCAGGATAACATCATGTTTATTCCTAGACATGGGTAACCCTTGTACAAAGTCCATGCTTATTACTTGCCATTTGTATTGCGGTATGCTATGAGGATATAATAATCCAACAGGGTGCATATGTTCTACCTTAACCCACTGACATTCCAAACAATGAGTCACAAAATCAATGACATCCTTTTTCATACCTTTCCAAAAGTATTGTTGTTTCAGATCAGCAAGCATTTTTGTAATACCCGGGTGTCCAGAGAAAGGTGAATTATGAAATTCAACTAACAACTTCTTTCTCAAATCATTCAGCATAGGTACGTATACCCTGTTTTCATAACGCAAGATTCCTTCATTATCAAAATGAAAACCTTTATACCTTTCATCATTAGGTTCTGCAGCAAGCGCTGCTTTTACTTGCTGAAAGTAAATATCAGATTCTGAGGCACTTTTTACCTCATCCTTAAACTGAGTTCTTAATGTTATAAGAGCAGAAATGTGCCTCCTACGACTTAGAGCATCTGCTACTCTATTCTCCTTCCCTTTGATGTAGCTAATATCAAAATCATATTGTGATAAAAATTCTAACCACCTTCTCTGTCTGGCATTTAGATTAGGCTGAGTGAAAATATATTTCAGTCCTAAGTGATCAGTTTTCAACTCAAAAGGTTTCCCAAGTAAATAGTGTCTCCAGACTTGAAGCGCATGAACAATGGCAGCAAGCTCCAAATCATGAGGAGCATAATTCAGCTCATGTAACTTAAGTTTTCTACTTTCATATGCTATGACTTGATCATTTTGTAACAAAACACTCCAAGGCCTTCCCTGTAAGCATCCGTTACAACAAAGAAAGCTCCCATTAGGTCTCAGTACAACTAATATAGGTGCGAAGTCAACCGGCTTTTCAGACTTTTGAAAGCCGCTTCACACTTATCATTCCAAATAAATTTCTTATCCTTCTTCTCGCAATGAAGTTATCGGTGCAAATACTTTAGAAAAATCCTTAACAAATTTTCTATAATAACCAAAAGACCCATGAAGCTTCTTACTGCATGCACATTCTTTGTGCAGCCACTCGCTTATTGCCACTATTTTTGAAGGATCTACAAAGCAATTCCTTCCTTGCTAATGACATGACCCAAATAGTGAACTTCAATCAAAGAAAGAACATTTGGATAACTTACCATACAACTTTCTTTTTCTCAAAATTCCCAAAACTATCTTCAAATGCTCATTATGCTCCTCACGCTTTTAGAATAAATGAGAATATCGTCCAAGAATACAAGTACAAACTTGTCCAAATATTCTTGAAAGATATTGTTCATTAAGTTCATAAAAGTCTGCGGGTGCATTAGTTAATCCAAAGGGTAGAACCGTGAATTCATAATGTCCGTACCTTGTTCGAAAGTCTGTTTTATGAATATCTTCTTCTCTAATCCTTAATCGATGATAACCAGATCAAGATCTATCTTAGAATAAACCGCTTGCCCCACGCATCCGATCAAATAGATCGTCGATCCTTGGAAGTGGGTATCTGTTTGATTGTTTCTTTATTCAACATCCGATAATCAATACACAGCCTAAGTGTTCCATCCTTCTTTTTCACAAATATTACAGTGCTCCCCAAGGTGAAACACTTGGTCTAATCAAACCTTTAGACAAAAGTTCTTGCAATTGTGCCTTAAGCTCGACTAACTCGTAGTAGTCATCCGATAAGGTGCTTTGGAAATAGGTTCCGCTCTCTTTTGATTTCGATGGTGAAGTCAAATTCCCTCTTAGGTGGTAACCCCGTAATTCCTCAGAAAACATCCTCAAACTTTGTAGCAGAGGAAATCATTTCATGGAATCACCATCTTCTTCTAAAATTCAGATATCTTTATACCGCATAAAGGGTACATCCTTTGTTTTTAGCCTTTTTAAGCTTTGCATATAGCTGACAGCTTTTCTAACTGAAATTTCCCATTTAACCCTTGAATCTCTCGTTGTTTCCAACTTTGATCATCTAAACATTTTATATTCTTTTCATAGCAGTCTACTTTTGCTTTATGGTCAGCTAACCAATTGACACCAATGACAATGTCGTAAGACCCCAAAGGTGTAACATAGAGGTCAACTTCCGTGGAGAAATTAGGTAAGTCAAGGACTGCCCCAAAAAGACACATACTCACTGTATGAACAGAGTTATTACCATACTGTACAGTCCAAGATTTATCCATTTTTCCAGCTTTTCTCTTAAGTTTAGAAGCAAGTTTATTAGAAATGAAACATTCAGTAGCTCCTGTATCAAAAAGAATAGTGACAGGTATGCCAAATAACTTACCCGAAACTTCTATAGGTGTCACTTACTTTTCACTTGCTTGTCTCACATCGCAAAGATGTATCTTATGTTATTGATTACGATCATCCTTCTTCAAAGGGCACTGATTTGCATAGTGGTCTTTGCCACAATTGTAGCAGCCTCCTACAGGTCCCTTTTTAGGCTCAAAATTGCCTCCACCTTGTAATTATCACGTTGTCCTCCATAGGGCTTCGGCCCATTGTTATAATTTTTGGCAAAATTATCCCTTACATTTCCAAAGAGCTTATTTGCTACACGCTTTCTTACTATTATCCCCTGAAACTTACTTTTGTTTCCAAACTTTTTCCATGGTCCCTTTGGGTGCAAGAGAGGTTGAAGAAGGGTTTGCAATCTTCTTCCGCACTTCCTCCTTATGAGCGAAATAGCCTTTAATTTCTGTTCTTGTTTATGGCCTTTTCAACAACTCCTTCCATAGTGGTTGGACTGTGAACATCGACCTCTCCCCTATCACGGGATTCAATCCCATGATGAATTTCCGTATTCTAAACTTCTCGTCGCTTTGATACTCATGGTACATACTTGAGGAGTTTTGTAAACCGCTCCCAAGATTCAATTACCGTTAGCTTCCTTGAGCTAAGTTCTGAATTCTATCATTTTCTCGATCATAGAAAAGTTGTGGCAGCCATCGTTGCCTAAAATAGCCTTTTTTAAATTGATCCCAAGTAATATTGGTCTCATCAATATTTAGCTCACTTTACGGCTATCCCACCACGAAGATGCTTCGTGGGAAAGCCGATAGGCTCCCAAATAGCTTTGGTTTCTCTCGAGAAGTTTCTTATTGCAAAGTACTTCTCCATTTCGCTGAGCCACTTCTCAACTCCATCTCCTAATGTGGTGCCATCATACTTAGGTGGGCTTATCCTTTTTATATCATTATGAGTTCTGCCGCCAACCTTGGCCTTTTTGTTTTCTAGTTGAACAGGTGCATTTCCAGCATTAATATCAACACCCAAATCAGGGTTGTCCTCAGGAGGTTGCTGATTGTTATTACCAGCTTCTTCATCCTCCTCATTTCCCATCACCTGCTGTTCAAGTACAGCTAAACGATCTCTTGTGTCCAACAGGGCAGCAAGGATCTCATCAAGTTTTTGGGTTGTTTCCGCCTCCTTCAGGTGGAGCATTATTCGCAACGTTCCCCTTGTTCTAACCATTTTCTGTTACAAGAAAATTCAGGTTTTTATCAGATTATGGACACAATAGGTCCAAGAGCTGCAACCTTCAGCTCTGATACCAAGATGTAACATCCTCATTTTTATACATTAGAACAAGTAAATTTTTTTTTTTTTTTTTGATAAATGCTTCCTGGTTCTAAATACATAATTTAGAACTCACAAATCAAAAACAACCATTCTTATAATAGATAACCATATGCAGCTGTAATGACTCGGAGTACTTCCGATCTATTCATTCCATGACTCGGTAATCTACCGATCTATTCATGAGTATCAAAGAGTTGGCGTTTTTATTTTAACACAATACTCTTGCGGTTCTCTTCCCTAATCTGGGATTTAGAATGCTCTGTCCAAGGAACCTATCTGAATAATTGTTACCATTATTCATCGGCATCTCATCCCTTAGACTAGGTGACTTAGGACAACGCAATCAGCAGCTTGCGATACTTTGGCCAAAGATTTGAAACATACTGCTTATGTCTCGTATTCCTTGACGGCATACTCATCAATCTGGAATACGTCCTTCACCCCATTCCTATGTTATGTAGAATGTCTTATACTAACTTCTGTCAGACTCTCCTGTCCCAAGTTATTCACTCAGGAATGGATTAGTAAGATGACAACGTTATAGGGATGCTCCCGAGGACTAGGGATACGCTGACATACTGGGTCAACCCTAGTTAATCCAGTGTGTCAAGATACCCCGAGTCTCCTAGGGCAGCCTTATAACGTGACCACATTCCTAATCAGTCCCAGAGTAACTTGTTCGAGTTAAGGTGTAAATCTTAACGATCAATGCAAAGGGTGTCATCATAAGTCACTTGCATTGTTGTATCTTCGAGAAGATCCTAATCTTCTCGAAGGTACAACCCTGCAGTTGACTTGTGCCGTCAACCTTTAAATCCACCTCGAAAGATCTACTTATTAATAAGTGTTACACACGTTGAGTTAAAATTATACTAAAAGACGCTCCCTTAAGGTTAGTCTTTCCCAATCCCTGGGTTCCTCACCTTAGAATTACCTTTCTTAGTAAAACCCATTACACAAGAGAAGTTATTAAGACTAGAGGTCCCTTCAAGGAGTTCATAGAATATACATAATTCTAAATCAACGAAAATTGGACAATAACCATCAACCTTCACATGAGATTGCTAACCAAACCCTTTTTAGGTTTATATCAGTTCTCATAACTGAATTTATATCTTACTTATTAGTATCGAGATATAGTGATTAAGAATCCAATTAAACGTTGTCTTGACTTAGATCAAGACTAGGAAGTAATAATTTATTCAGCTTGTTTAGCTTCCTGCTCAGGTTTATTTTAACCCTAGCTTCCAGAAAGACAGTGATCTAAATTCCAATTTAGCTTTAGATAGAACATACTAGAACTACTAAACAATCATAAGTATTCAGTCACATAATCTTGCAAGCTTACTTAGATAATCACAAAAGTCTCCACTTTATACAATAATAATAATGCTCTCAAGATCATTCGAACCGAAGAAGGTCAAACCATCAAGATACGAATACAAACACATAAGTAACAAATATCTCTTTTCATTCCTTTCAAGCTAATCAAATACATTTTATGCATTCAGCATACTTGATACAATACTCAACAGCAAAAGAACATCTTTCTTCAAGTAGTACATTCAGAGAATCAAGCTGTAATTCATCATAAAACCAAATTAAACAATCTGAACATCCTATCAGATCTGCGTGCTTTTACCACTTACGGCAACCATCTGCAAAAATTGTCAACACGGGTCAGTTCGATGAACTGAGCATGATAAGCACTAACTCTTAAAACAATTGCAATCCACCAATTGTTTTCATTAAACAACCTGTTTAAATGAAATCATTTCACCAAACATGTAAACATATTTCAGACTATGCTCTTTGTAATACAAACATGACTATAAACGCGTAACTCATATTATAGTTACTAAATAGTCCTAGATACTTTTCAGATATTTCATCATAAATATTAGTGACCAAGAAGAACAAATGTATCCAAAACAACTATCCATCTGAATCCCAAGGACAACAAACATCGAATGCCATTATTATTCAACATAATAAAATGAATATCATAACAATTCATGATCCATCAAGATGTTAAAACAATTCCAACAATTAGATAAAAATATATCAACATATACTTTACAATGAGAGAAAGAAAATGAGTCATTCATATTTCCCTTCAAATCAAGCTCATGACTGTACTGTCTCCTTAAGAGTAATGCATTCACCTTATACGCATGCGAATAAGTCGATTCAGAGACCACAAGAAGAATTACCATTTTTGTTAAAATTTAATATAAAAATTTCCTCAGTAACTTACTAGAACAATACAAGAGCTCTCGCGTGAAGGCAAGTGATGAATAATCCATCAAATAGACTCCACATAACCTTCCATACTTCAACAAATGAGAAAATAACCAATGCCATCGCTTGTCGAGGCACAACAATGAACTCTTTAGTTCACCAAGCACAAGACTAGATAACCATACTAACAAAGACATAATCATGCACAAACACGACAACAATCCCACTCAAAGAACATACAAATCAATCTAGTCCCTACTAAAACACTACAAGGACTTAAATCCAAAGCCGAAATCAAAAGAGCAACCTTTTTTTATCATAATCAAACAAGAGGCTCATTAACATTAAAACAAATGATGTTTCCTTATGCATATATAGTGACATTCATACCGAATCTAACACAACATGCACAACCTCATTTAACTGGAACAAATTCTTATGATAATACAGCCATGACTTATATTAGAAGTCGTTTTCCAGAAAACAATCTCAACAAGGTCTTCACAAGCTTGAAATTCCATAACAGTATTTTCCTCATAGTTTCCTCCTATGCCAAGCTACTACGGATTACAACAAGGTCTCAAACCAAGTATAGTTTGAAAAGAAAGCCCCTTCCTTTACTTTCCATAGAAGCGGACAGAAAGGGACACAAGAATATTAAAAGGAGTCTGAACGTTATGCACGCACAACGAGGGTTTAAATCGAAAATCAAGCCAACTCGCAACATTTCAAATCTCCAACAGTATCCATACCACTAATGCTCAAAACAAGGTTTAGATTGAAGTTGATTTCATGCGACCACAACTCAAGAATCATAACAGTATTCACAACTGAGATTATTCAGAAAGGAAAACATAATATACGCCTCCAGGATTAAAAAGGAGTCTTACCCATGTGGTATTCTTCAAATAAACTTCTACAGAAGTAGAAAGATACAAGATACATATCAAATTCAAGAATTCTAACCAAAATAATAACATACCGTATTCACATCTGAACTCCTTCAGAGGTAGAAACGTATGGCATTCACGACTCACTTCTACAGAAGCCAAAATACATGATATATATATATATATATATATATATATAAGGATATATATAAAAGGATTCCAACAGAGCCAAAAACAAAAGTATTCACAACCAGGGTTATACTGAAATCCAAAATATACGAAACAATCCAAGGACTCCACAGGGTCATTTCATATGTATATTTATCTTGCAACTTTCAAAAAGAATTAAATCCCATAATTACAACACAGGAGGACTTCTACAAAGTCACATTCAATACCATAAACACACCAAGTTATCCGCTCAAAAGTAACTTAAGTATTATAAATCACCCTACAAGATTCAAGAACAAAACTTATATTACCCATGACAAAACTTATAAAGAAGTCAAATCTATAACATTCAAACAAAAATCCAACAAGATCCTCCTTTCGATAAGTGTCAACAAGAAGTATCGACCGTAGTCCGAATCCAACAAGGAAACAATTCATGGACTCCCACACATTTCGTATACTTTCTTGCAAGCATTTCTACAAAATTTATTCGAAAAGCAAAACACAAATGAGATAGTAACAACCATTCGGAACAAAATGCACACCCATCAAGGGTTCTCTAGAAAAAATCTAGCCAGTAAGAAGATACAACAACTAATTCACACAAAGCTACCATAAAAACCAACTGAACCCAAAAATCATCTGAACAGAGTTGTTCTAATGAAATCATTTGAAAGAAAGCAAGATTTTTAAAAGTTAGGGCCTAACATGCCTGGTAATGTTGCTTAAAAATCAAAGAAGACCACTGAAAGAGCTCGAGCCTTCTCCTCTTTTTCCACGTTAGATTCAACAACAATAATTTGTTATTTCCATGCCTTATAAACTTTCCTTGACAGAGAAAAGAGCTAGTTACTCTCATATTTGCCATGCAACACCAAGTAGATCAAAAGCGAAGAACCAAATGATCAAACAGAGAAAAACCGAGCGCATGAAAAACCAAACAAACTACCAGTTTTCCATTTTGCATGTCTTCCCGAGAAATCCAAGCTCGAAGACCGAGTTCATTAATTGCATTAACTCCAAAATTCCCGCTCAATCTCCATTGCCACCGACCGCCATAGTTGGCGATGGACAAAAACAAATGAAAGACCATTTCTAGCTTTGGCGACTCTGCCACGTCGGCTTTCACTAGCCGTTGAAACCTCCGCTAACTCCTTGTCCTTCATGCTTATCTCCTTTATTTAATGCCATAGAAACTACCGCCCATGGCTCGCACCCCCTCATAGGTCCCCTTCCTTCACTAACATTTGTTAGGTTAGAAACATAGGTTAGGATTTAAGATGATACTTAGTCTAACCTCCTTAGCGCTAGGTTGCTAACTTAGAACATTTAGCTTATAGCTTAGGCCTAGGTTAGATTAACACTAATCTAACCCATAGGTTATAGTTTAGGTTTAGGTTATTAACCTTAATAAATCTAGTTTAGGTCTAACATTTAGAATGTTCAGAATAAGAACCTACAGATATACATTCACGAAAAGGATTCACTCCAGCACTGCCAATAGGCTAGTTGAATAAATGTATCTGAATTTATTACCTGGCCCACGATCAAGACCTTCCTGATATTACGATATCGGGAACCAATTCATTTAACACGATCAGCCTGAGTTAGACTCCGGAATAGCTTATTCAACGCATTCAGACCTTGCAACCTACGTAAGGTCTATAATTTTTGTTCATCCCGAATAAACTTAAAGCATCTCTTGGATCAATGCCACTCGATCCATAGATGGATAAATCTGGTCTTATAGATGGATAAATCCACAATTCATTCCGAGATCGATTAAACTTCACAATGCAAAATGAAAGAAATAAAAGAGTCCAATCATATTCGACACTCACTCGAAAAAGATCTTCACAAGCATGACTTCACAATCAAAGGAACATATCCTTTTGAAGAAATCATATATCAACACTTGAATGCTCGGGAGGAAGTAACAACAGTTCAGGGGTGTTACACTTTCGCAACCCTGAGCGAGGCATCCTTAAAGGACAACTATCCACTTTCCATAATGGATCAAGTTCTGCGAGGGCAAAATGGTGCGAGCTACCGCCTATGCTTGATGGTTTTGGGCTATAATTAGATTAAGGTCACGCCTAAAGACCAATTCAAAACAACATTCACCACTCCTTGGGGCACCTTCACCTACAGTAGGATTCTGTTTGGTTTAACCAATGCTGGTGCCACCTTTCAACGTGCGATGGACTTCACGTTCAAAGGTATGATGGGAAAGGTCATCGTAGTATACCTAGATGATGAACTGTGTGTTCTATAAAAATGAAGTGATCACTGTGATCATTTGGAGCAAGTCTTGATTAGATGCCGAGAACATAGAATTTCTCTAAACCCTAAGAAGTCAGTTTTCAGGGTCACCAAAGGAAAATTACTGGGACATGTCGTCAGCAAAGAAGGAACAAAGATAGATGTCGAAAGAGTCAGGGCTATTCAGAGCCTTACCTTGCCCACAAGCAAGACCGGTATTCACTCTTTCTTTGGAAAGGTGAATTTTCTCAGATGCTTTGTTCTTGATTTCGCTGAAAATACTCATCATATATCAAATATGATGAAAGGGTCACAAACATTCCGGTGGAGTGAAGAAGGCAAGATGTCATTTGAGGATATAAAAGCCTCCGTTGCTCATGCACCTGTCCTGGTATGTCTTGACTTCTCCAAAGATTTCATTATGTACAGTTATGCGTCTATGCATACTGTATCGGCTATCTTAATGCAGAAGAATTCTGAGGATGTTGAATCCCTGATCACTTTCATGAGCTCTCCTCTCAAGCCTCATGAACTAAAGATGTCACAGCTAGAAAAGCATGCCTTCACCATAGTAAAAGTAGTCAAAATTTTCCGTTACTACATACTGAATTCTCATACAGTAGTGTTGGTTCCAGACACGGCAGTTAAGTCTATCCTGACTCAATAGGAGTTAGGAAGCTTACGAGGGAATTGGATCACAAAGGTCCAAGAGTATGATTTAGACATCAAACCAACCAAGTTGGTAAGAGGTAAGGGCCTATGTCAGCTTATGGCTGAAAATAAAGACCCAGAAGCACCTGAGGAGCAAGCTGCTCAGGTTGATGAAGAACAAAGTAAACTAGAGAAAGTGGATTCTTTACCCATGGTTCTGTTTGTCGCAACTAACGATGAATGGTATTCTGACATCACTTTCTTTCTCACCTATGGAGAGTGCCCAAATCATCTAACCACAAAAGAGAGCTACTATTATGCTATAAAATTGACAAGGGTAATTTTACAGATAACTAGACCAAAATTTTGTTCTGGTCCCCTAAAAAGGTCTACTAACATTCAAAATGGATTAAAATTCCCCTTCCAAAAATCAAGTTTTAAGAACATAGCCATTTTTCAGCCTTTTGAGATAAGCACAAAACTTTTTGTGTCAACATCAAGAAAATTACGCCCTTTGAAGATCCTTTGGCACCCTAAAAGTCATATCAACATGACAAAAGTTACGCCTCTAAGGTGCTAAGATTGACATGTCAACATCCTCAAGCTCTGTGCCAAAGAAACACACCTTTGGCATGAAAATTGATGTGTCAACACATAAAAATGTGTGCCCCTTTTCCCCTTGGCGCTGAAAATGTTATGTCGACATTAAAGAACATGCGCTAAAGGCACATTTATAATCATGTTAACATCCTGAAAAGTGCACCATAGGCGCTAGAAATGTGGTGTCGACACCCTCCTATTCGCGCCAAGGTGTGATGTATCCCATGTCAACACTTCACCAACCATGCCAAAGGCGGTTGGTGGCACAATAAATGTGGTATTTTCCTATATATATGTGGTTCACACCTATCATTTTCATGACTTAAAAATTGTGAAAAGTTATTCCTCTACGATTGTCAGCCTTTCCCGTCAGCCTCATGTGCCATTTCTCGTGCTTGTGGATCCCACGTCATTCCTTCGTCATTATTTATCCTCGGTAAGTGGTTTTTATCCCTCACTATTGTTTGTGGTTTTGTTTCTTGGTTGTTAGTGGTTTTAGGTTTGTTATAAAAAAGGTTAAATCTAAAAATCTAAATGAAAAAACTTAAACTATCTGAAACACCATTATCCCTCCTTCCGTAGATTTACAAATGGGAAGGCTCTCTCTCGAATAAACCATCCTTGAATGGCGAGAAGGCTCTTCCTTGCTACAAATCCCACAAACCCTCTCTTTGACACTTTACAAAAATTAAAAAGGGAGAGAAAAGGGTCATGCAAAGGGAAAAGAGATCAGACAATGAAAAAAGTAGTCTTTTTCCTTTGGCACATTGTCCTTTCATGTTGTAAACCCCACAGTCGTGCAAAGGTGCACTATCCCTATATGTGACATATTCTTAACCTGCACTAGGTATAAGCACTCAACAAATCTCCTCAAGGTGCAAGTGCATCCCAATCAACATCAACATTCGATGTTGTGTTCCCCAAATCTGTGCCCTTTATAAAACCCTTTGGCACATTAAGCTTTTGTGTAACACATTTTGAAACTGCGCCTTAGGAAAACTGTAAAACCATGCAACATCATCTTTAGCAGCGCATAGTTAGCGATTTTCCTAAGGTGCTGGCACATGAACCTTAACACCAACACTGCATGTTGTGTGTTACAAACCCACGCCCCACGCCTTTCTCTTTGGCACTAAGATCTTTCGTGCAACACTCTTGAAAAGTGCGCCCCTCTATAATCCTTTGGCGCGGCTTTCCCCTTTCAACACAGTGCATATTTTTGCATGTTGACATCCTCAAAAGTGTGCCTAGCCTGTTTAAGCCCCTACAACATGCTATAAACCTGTGCCTTGCACCTTAAGGCTTATAATAGCTCATTTTTCATTCTATAAGCTGTTATTATGGATAAAATGATGGCTGACATGGCTCTTATGTGTTGGACCTCTTTGATTCTCCATGTAGAACAACAACAACCATCCTCGAGCTCACACATGTCTTTGTCAAGCAAGAAGCCAACTAAGTCTAAAGGAAAAGCTAAGTTGACAGAGCAAGAAATGAAATACAAATATCAAAGAGTCAGGATGCCTGACTCACTTGCAGAGTGTAGTCTCAACATCAGAGACTCCGAGCTGGGACACATAGATATGGATGACTTCTAGGAGAGAACCAAAAGGTTACTGGTGGCCCATGGATGGACAAACTAGTAGGCAACAGACTACACTTTGCAGTAGGACTCCCAATAAGTGCAATAAACAATGAGTTCATCATGTTGGTGGCCCGTTGTTATAATAAAGACACAAGATGTGTCGAAGATAAGGAGGGTAAGGTGATCATCAACCTCACCGCCCGCCACTTCGAAATCATGTTGGGCATTCCTCACCATAGCCAGTATGTAGCAGTAAGCATTGAAGAATGCTTAAAGACATGGACCGACAATGAAGATAAATGTATGTAGATGATGAACGAGGTTTACCTAAAGAACAAAAGGTGGTGAGCAGATGGCCGCAGACCATCCACCGCAGTGAATTCTTAGAGGAGCTAAGTGATACCATCACTTTCCTCAATAGAGTATTCAGACTTCTCGATACCCACTACTTTCACAAATGGATGCTCAAGTACTTAGAGACCATGAGAAAGAATGTTCCTGAGCAACATTTCGGTTGGGGAGAGATTATCAGTGATACTATCTCGCTATGAACTCCTATGTCGTATATGTCACTGCCTCAGAGAGAGATTACCTAGGACTGATTCAAAATGGGGTATGGCCTTAGGTCAAGATATATGAATACTACCCAGAGATAAGGCTCGAGAACAAGTGTGCCTAGTTTAACAAAATCAATGACACCTTCTTCTATGACATCATCTGCCTATTGAGGCCAAACATGACACATGGTCAGACCAGCACAAGAGTGATTGCTGCAACAAAGAAGTGGGGGGCTTTGTTTACATAATTCCCCACCTTCACATATCTTAGAGCTACCGACTTCTTGGGTGAGCCAAAAAAGCTTCCAAGGTATACAAGGCCCAGTGCTAATCCTTCTAGAGCTGTCAAGGTAGCTGATTACATATCATGAGAAATATATGAAAAGGAAGAAAGGGGTAACTCCTTTCCCCTCACACGCCAAGTGAGATACACTTGCACCTCACTAAGTAAAGCCCGTGAGATGTATGTAGAGCTGGAATTTCTCAACTTGAAGCATTATTTCCCGGCAAGGCCAATCTTCAACTACCGGAGTTGCCTTCCCAAGTCTAAGATCGATCCCATCCATGTCCTAGAGATTGAGGACATATTGATAGATGTGAACCACGAAGTTGAAATCAGGTGAAAGGATCACTCTCGGTACCTTTGGAAAAGATCATTCACTATAGAGTTGCCATCATCCCAAAAGATTTCCAAGAAACTGATCAGAAAATTGATCAGGTTTACATTGACATGGATGGGGATGATTGGCCATTTTAAAGCATCGATAGGACCAAGGCACCTAAGACCATAGAAGAAAGGGTCCAACCCACACTGCAACGCACCGAGCATTGGTGCAAATGAAATGGTCTCATCTAACTTGGAGTGGATTTCACTACTTCCCTCTTGGGAAGAGCACCTCCCAAGCCAGATCACTTTCCAAAGGGAAAAGGAAAGGGTGAAGTTGGAGAGTCAAGCAAGCAAGAGAAAGCTCCTAATAGCCCTCCTTCTGCCTCAAAGCAAATAGTGGACTTAGTGTCCCAGAAAAGAAGAAGTAGCAGATATTCCAATGGACACATCCACTCAAGATGTTGTCATAGCTACAACTATGGAGGTGACCACCTTTCCCTCTTCTACTCCCCTCCTCCTCTTGTCACTCAAACAACCACTCCTTTGGTTGTGTCTTCTCCTCCGTCTTCCTCCCTTCCATCTCCTCCTCTTCCATCTTCTCCTCTCTCGCAAATATTTCCTCCAAGTGTTTCCTCCATCATGTAGTAGATCCCTTCCATTTCCATGTCATTCTCTTCCCTTGTAGTGACTCCAAACCTTTTGAGCACTAGTGCATTGGACTCTTTATCCATGTTGCCACCAAGTGTTTCCACTTTCTTCCCTAAGTCTACTACAGTTGCTCCCCCTTTCACCCCTATTTCCTCTTCTTCTTCCGATCCCGATCCCCTAAGTCCTGGTTGGATCTCCGACCACCTGAGTCAACACAAGAGGAAAGTCCCCATTACAGCTATGGAATTCTCTATCATTCGACAAAGGAATAGAAGAAGCAAAAGCAATAACTCACTTCTCAAAAAGTGCCTTAGGAGAAAGGGTCATGGAGATAGCCTATCTAGATCCCATAAAGAAGAAAGAAGATATGTCTCCTATAGACTTCACAATGACTCAAGTCACAATGGGAACATCATCTCGAAAGCCTGCAAGGAGAAGCCTTGTCAGTTGTAGATGCCCTCTATAAGAAGCTACAAGAGGCCAAAGAGGAGAAGAGAGTGCTCAAAGAATAGAACAAACATCTCCTCCAAGCTTTGCAAAAATGGGCAAAGCTCCTTCAACAACTACTGCAGAACTTGTTCAAGCTCCCAGCCAAGAGAAAATAGATGAATACATAAAGATTGTTAAACAGGTATAGCTATGTCATCCTGGATTGAGAAGATCCTCCAGGATGGTCAGGTGATAATTGGTAGGTTCACGTTGCTGCACCAAGATATAACTCGAGAAAATAAAGAGCTACAAGCAGTAGCAAGCTCCCTTTCTGAGGAATTGGATAACACTAAGTTGCAGCAAGGAACATTCCAGACAATGGTCAATTGTTCGGCTAATGACCTTGTTAAAGGTCAACGTTATCGATCACCCGTAGGCACATTATAAATCTCTCACAACTTTAGATTACCAGTTAATCAAATGGAATTCATCCTAGAAAGAATCAACAAATTCAAGGAAGAAGCCTTGGATGCACTACACAACATGGAGAAAGTAGTTTCAAGATGTCTCCTAGACTGCTCAGTGCATCCTATGAATTAAGAGAAGCAGATGATACATTTCAGCACTTCAAGGCTATTGTCTCTCAAGGTCTAGCACAAGAGGTCACTTTCAATCGAGAGTCCATCAACAACCTCTTAGCCTGTCATGACTTTATCGGCTCTTTGATCGATGCAAATGAAGAGTACGCTAATTTGCCCGACAAGCTAAAAATGAGAAAGAAACTTGCAAAGTAATTCATGACCATTTCAAAGGTCTTGATCAAGATATCATCTTCAAAAATAACTTGTAAGTTTGCAGAATATCGTGCACAAGTGTCATATTAACTCCCTAAGCCTCAAATCCGGAAGCTAAGTTTGAGCCGAGAGACGACGATGAATAGCTTCCTCCGAGATGGATTTTCCATTTTTGTAAAATATTTAAAAGCATGTTGGCACACGCGATGACATCATCCATGTTGCACCATGGGATGTTGCCATCCTAAAATTTCCCCAAAGTCAACATTTGACTTTTAGATATTTTGTAAATAAGTGGTTGGCTTCTTTTTGTCTTCTTTCTCCTCCTCCTTCTATAAATACTGGAATACTTTTTGTATTCTAGGTTGACAATTTTGTATGAAAATAGAACTGAGGAGAGAAAGACTTTGTACTTTCTTATAACAGAAGAAAATATTAATACATACATTCGGACTTTGTACTAAATTTTTTTATGTGCATTAGATCTCCCTAAGTTAAATTTATGTTTCTATTATGTTCGATTCCTTCTTGCCTTTTTCATTTGTTCATCAGTATTGCTTTATTTGTTTATGCAAGTAATTTTGGCTCTGTTTACTACCAACCCAAATCATAAACCTTCTGACCTTTCTATCTTGGAATTCATTTTTTTCTCCCTTCAGATCTATCCTTCCTCCGTTCCTCCCCTCTCACATTTCTGTTCGTCATTCGAACTACCTCTACTGGGATGAGATCCCAAACCCCCTGAAGGTAGAATACTGTAAGATTTGCACAGATTCCTGCTGGTAGAATAGCAATAAACTAGTTTCGCTTTGCTGTCTCAAAGAGGGGCTATGCCTTGCACACTGTTGGCGTATTTCTCCACGATCTGCCCATCTCGATGATTTTCAAACCAACAAAGTCTGGGTTTAGAAAACAAAATATTATGACCGACTCGATCAAGATGATCTATACACCGAAAAATATGAAAACTTCCTTGATCACCGTAATTGATCCATGGTGTGATTAATCCTTGAATTTGCAATAATCACACTTTGAATAATAAGTTCATTATTGAAAACTAGGAAAAGAACAAATAAGACTAAATTTATTTCCTTCATCCACATGCGTAATACTTTAAAAATTTAGCATAAAAAGTATAAGGATACTTGATTAATAAATTCAAAATTGTCATAGGATGATGTTATCCAATTTTTGAAGATAAAACATATCATCTACAATAAAATGATTAATCATTTTTAAAGAGTACACCATATTTAAAATGAGAATCACCTATCAAATTTTCTTAGAAGTGATCAAAGGTAACTACCATAGCAGAGGCATCACAATGCTTATAGTGTTCCGTAGACCCATATTTGTAACAAGTTCCATGTGGGAACTCACTTCTTCTACCTCCATAATTTCCACGACCTCTAAATCCTCCACAAAAGCCTCTTCTACGACCACCTCCATCTATGCGCCATTCATATTGATAGCCATCACCCTTGGAACTACTTATAATACTAGTTTGGCACACGCCAGTATCAATGGCATCATGTATTTGGTCAATCAATCTACATTCCTTGGTGTCATGAGTAGTAGAGGTGTAGATTTTGCAATAACAAGACACATTCTTATGGGTCATGTGTTGTAATAGTGTACACCTACTTGCATCATGATATTTTTGGAAAATTTCACATTCCACCGTCATGGCACGTACTAATCTTCATGGACAAGTGTATTTTGTATGCCCCTCTACTTCAGAGTCTATGTACCATAGGCCACCGTGAGCCTTATGTGCTGATTTTGCAGATATCTTCTCGAGCTACTTTGCCATGGCATGATCTAAGCTTCAATAAATTGACTGAATCTAGTGTTCATGCTTCCTACTGGACTCGAGTGTGCGAGGAAGCCTCAAAGGCCTCACTCGGGTTTGTTAAGGTCCCATGTTAAAGCACCCTCCTTGAAGGGATGATTAACCCATTGACGAACCACTAAACATGTTGAGAGGGATGAATATCATAAGAAAAATTTGATAAAAGAGTCTTAAAACACACGCCATACTCCCACACACTCTCTACCATCACATTTTGAATTTCTTTCAACACATTAATGCTCTTTTGTTCAAATTCAAGAATGTGGAACTGTGCTAAAATGCATCACATAGTGCATTGTAGTCCACCACTGTCTAGTGTGGATCATATTTCTGGTACCATCTATGCACATGCCCTTACAACATAGTTGCAAACTGACTTGCCTTCCACTCTGGGGAAATGATACCCTTCACGCACCATAGTAACTCAAATTTCTTCACATGCTCTACAACGTCTTCTACACCCTTGTAATCAAGCAAGTGTAGGGACATCTTGTAAAAAACTTGCTTGAGGGTGTTAAGGTCCTTTCCTCCAGCTTCTCGAGCCTTGATTTCAACCTCTATTTCTTATACCAATATATCTACTAGACCCACTAGCTCCTACTCATCCAGATCCACCGTATCCTCCTCTCGCCATAAGCAAAGGGTTTGAAGCATTGGCACCCTATGTCCCCACCGTCACGTTAAAATATGCACCAATGGTTTGTGATACTAAACCACTCCCAAATGTGTTTCCCATGCCAACTATAAACACGATACCCAAAATTTGTGAACTAAGACCTTACCCAAATGACGAGCCGTAAAAATTACCTCCATTACGTGAAAATATTATGCATCCATAGATGGGAATGAAAAGTTAAACCTCTTAGGTTCCGCTTGAACATCGATATCAACACCTCTAACAACCGAATGAGAAACGTTTTTCGTCAGAACTAGAAGGCTAAACACTAGGGTTTGGTCAATAGGTGGGCCAAGATGCGCACTTAAGGCTCTCCTTTCTTTGCGTGATGAAATTTATGTTAGTGTGAGTTATCCTATGTGTCCTCCTCTCATGTTGGAGGGTCATCTCATATGGGTTAGGTTTAGGGTTAGGTTTAGGGTTTCATATGTGTCTCTGCACTAGGGTTACTCAACATCCTATATATACCCATTTTTTATTCATTTATGAGCTTTCCAAGACACTTCGTTGTCTTTCCTCTATGCAAGCTTTGTTTCGTGAGCAAGTTCTTCCATTACTTGATTAATTTTTTCCTTTTATTATTGCTGAAGCTATCACAATTCCGTTGGAGTGCAACTACTTCGTGGTGCCTCGCTTTCGATTCGATTCTCACAAACTCTTTTCATGGTATCGTAGCCGAGATCGGGTAAACATGCACTTGATTTATTTTTTTTTGTTATTACTCCTTGGTTTTGTTATTTTACTCGCATGCAAATGCTTTGATCACTATTTTCTGAAATTATCTTGCAAATATATCTAACAAGCTTTCTCGAAAAGTTTTTTTGTGTTTTTTTTTCTTGTGCATGTGCGTTTTTTTCAAAATACCTTGAGAAATTAGAGGTTTTTCTGCTCTTTTTAATTGGATGTAACTAAATCCAAGATAGAGATTCATTTCATTTTTTTAATTTATTCAAATAAAAGTGAAATTTTTTAAGATCTCTAGTTTTTGCAGGATATTTTTCTATGCATTATAGTCTGTGGTTGCAGGATTTTTGTGTTCTTCTGACGTGGTTGCTCGTGGAGGAAATTTTGACTGTGCATGGCCTGTAATCTCTTTTTTGGCACCCACGCATCTGCCAACAAGCATCTATAAACACCACGAGCATTTTCAACAACACAACTACAATTTTTTTCATTCACAGGCGTTTTAAACCCTCAGCCATGTTTTTTTTTTCTTGCAAGGGCGTTTTCCACAACCCAGCCACATTTTTTTGCTTGAAAGGGCATTTTTTCATGTTGGTAATGAAAAATGTGATGAAACTATCTCGCAGTGCGGCTACAACATTCTTCTATGTTTTTCCCCCTTCCGCACGGCTGTTCTTCTTGGTTTTGGTGTAATCAAAGCCAAACGTGGTAAGGTTTCACCATACGCCTTTTTCCTTTGGTAAAGTTTTTAATTTCCTTCTTTTTTATCTCAAAATCCTCTGCTTTTTAACAAAAATGAGCCGTGTTTTTTCATCCATGCTCAGTTTTTTGTCTGGTAAAACAAATCAAATCTTTTGGTAAGTTTTTTAAAACATTTCTAACTTTAGAGTGTTTTTTATATATGACAAGTTTCTAAAACCATTTTAGCAATTTGTTTTTAGAAGTTTCATCAAATATTTAAAAGATCTAAATTAAAATTCTAATCCTTTTTTAGATCTTAATTATTTCCTGAAATTAATTAGATTTAATTTAATTAAATCTATCTTTTATTAATTTCACATTATCTAAACACAATATTTCCTTGGCATTATAATTTGGTCTTTTGGCTTGTTGTTTTTTTAACCTTCTCGTCGAGTGCCGAAGACGAAGGGTGAGGTCTGGGATTGGCAGGTGGCTAATCCCCCCTCACAATACAAACAAATCCTATCTCAAATTCCATGTCATTTCCAACGGGCATACATACGACACCTTTTGCATGTGTTTAGGGTGCTTTTTTAATCTGTTTGCAGGCTTATTGGCTTTTTCTCATAAATTACGGGAATTAGTTTTTGCTATAACTTTTGACTCGTTGCTCGGTTTTGAGCACTTCTTTAGTCAAAGTTGCATGTTTTTTTCACACTCTAGATGATGGGATCATTAGCTTTGTAAACACACTAATTTTATAAAGTGCCACATTCTGGGGGTGTCTTTGTATTGCTTAATTCAGCTCATTTTTTTGAGCTTTGTTCTATTCCTTTTTTTCGTGGACTTGTGAGCACGTCCACCATAGTCTTATGAAAAAGGGATTCTTTTGTGCGACGTGAGATGCTTTTTCTCACCACCAGGGTTGGCTTTCACCTCCTTTCTGTTTTTTGCTTGTGCTTGTTTACGGTGTCCTTTTTTGTTGCGCTACATGAAACACTATTGTGGTCTCCTCTCTTGTGCATTATTACACTAATTGCAAGACGAGTTACCAAGTGTTTCAAACTACACGCACGGACTGATTGTAATCAATGCACTAACCTATAAAGTGCTGAAAGTAGGGGGTTGTTATTGTCCTGGGTGGTTGTGTTTCTTTTCTGCATTTCTTTCTCTCTCTCACTATGGATGCACTTTCAATTCCTTTTCTTACGCTGTTCAAATTTTTCGAATGGAGATCGAAAATAATAATGAAACTAAGGGGTAAAGGGTTATTTCGCATCACCATGGGAATTGAGACTGAACCAGATGACAAACCTGAAAAATCTAAGTGGTTAAACCGTAGTGATGAAGCTTTAGGTCTTCTTTTCATGTCCGTTTCTCCTGAATTGCTCTTCCACATTGAGGCATCTGAAACACCTACATCTGTGTGGAAAACATTGGATGTGATGTTTGGACAACTAGATGACATGAGAGCGCATGAGTTGGAAAACGAACTACTAGGGTTAAATCCTAGTGACTTTGAAAACCTACAAGCCTTCTTCTCAAAATTTGTCCACATTAGATTATTGTTAAAAGGATGTCAAGAAGAAAAGAAATATTCTCAACTCGATCTTTTCGTTCTCTCTAAGCTAGGTCCTAAATATTCTGTCTTCATGTCAACTATCTATACTACAAAATCTGCTTTGGGCGATACTTTGACAATGCCCTCCTTAGACTATTTTTCATCCCAACTCATTCGAGAACATGACAAAATCATTCAAATGGGGTCTCTCAAGTCCAAGTCACATGCCCTTATAGCAAGTACTAAAGCAAGGGAAAGAATATTGAAAAGAAGAAATAAACTAAGGATCAACCTAAGAAAGAAACCAAGATCAAACCTAAAAATGAAAAACACTTCAACTTCCGAGCCTAGAGAGCGAGAAAAGAAAGTATTTTTGTTCCTATTGCAAGAAGTTTGGTCACGATGAGCAACATTGTTTTAAGAAATGCAGATTGATCACTTATCTCATTTAATTGAGAAAATAAAATAAGTGTTCTTGAATCAATAAAACAAAGTGCTCCAAAGGTCGAGTCTTCTACCGCAAAAGGTATTAGAAATGATAAGAAGAAAGGAAAGGCCCTTGTAGCCAAAGTTGCTCCTTCAATAACATGGATTATAGATTTCGGTGCCTTGCACTACTTGGGTTCTTAGTATGTTGAGTTTTCCAACATCGATCCTTGTGGAATGTCCCAAATCATGATGGGTAATGACACGACAAAGTTGTCGGTTTCAAGAAGTGGATCGGTAGAGATGGATGGGGGAACATTTAACCAAGTGTTGATTGTTCCTGATATCTCTACCAATCTCCTATCAGTTTACCAAATTACTCACCTTGGTGAAGGAATGCGAGTGGAATTTGTTCCTAACTTGGTGATCATTCGTGAGCTTAACAATGATACTACAGTGGCTGAGGGAAAGGCAAATCAGCCTTCACGGTTGTACACCTTCTCCCACTTTACTTCTAATTCTACGCCCACTACCTTGCTCAATTATGCAAATGAGGTTAGTAAGCTATGGCATAAGCATCTTGGACATCTAAATTACCGCTACCTTGAACAATTGAGTCAAAACGAAATGGTCAACGGTTTTCCTTGTGTCAAGTTTTCAAAGGGTCTTTGTGAGGGTTGTACCCTTGGAAAGCATCCTAAAAAGAACTTTGAGAAAGGAAAATCCTGGAGAGCTACTCATCCCTTGGATCTTGTTCACAGTGATGTTTCTGGTCCATTTCCTTCTCCTTCATTTACTAGAGCTCTTTATGTGCTAACCTTCATTGATGACTATTTGTGATATACTTGGGTATATTTTCTTAAGCTTAAGTTTGAAGTCTTTGAACATTTTCAAGACTTTAAGGCTCTTGCTGAGAAACAAGCAGAATGGTCTATCAAGGTTCTTCGAACTAACAATGGAGGTGAATATGTAAAAAATAGGTTCATGGATTTTTGTACTTCTGAAGGGATCTCTCTGCAGCATACAGTTGCTTATAGCCCTTCGTAGAATGGAGTCGCATAAAGAAAGAATCGTACTCTGAAGGAGATGGCAACTTGTATGATTCACTCGAAGTCTCTTCCTCCACAGTATTGGGTCGAAGCAGTGAATTGTGCAAATTACATTTAGAACCATGTTCCACACAAGGCAGTAAGAGGGATGACACCCTTTGAAGCCTGGTTTGGATGCAAGCCTAATGTTGAGCACTTTTGAGTCTTTGGATCCAAGGCTATGGCTCGAATTCCCAAGAAAAATGCAAGGCCTTGGAACCACAATCCAAACCTTATATCTTTGTAGGGTATCCTGATGGCATGAAGGGATATCGATTGATGAATTCTAATTCTCATGAGCTATATATTGAGAGAATTGTTAAGTTTGATGAGTCTTCTTTGACTTCTACTTCTCCACCTATAGAGGTTCTTCACTTGTTGATTCGATTCTAAATCATCAAATGATGATACTTTGTGAGCATGCTCCTCTTCTCGGATCCTCCCGACCATCGACCTTTGAGTCTTCTGATTCTGATAGTAGTGATGATGAGGACTATGTCCCTTCTCAATCAAGTGAATAATCTTCCGACTCGAGCTCGATCCTCCTAGTCCCCTTTGGGCCGGAAAAATTTGCAAAGTGCTGGAGATTTAGTTGGAGATACTTTGGATATGAGACGTACTCACTCATATTTCGTTGGACCCCACTCTTTCTTTGCCTCTGCTTCTAATCCACAGTCTTTCTAGGAGGCTTCTGGTATTCTTGAGTGGGATTCTAGCCATGGATGAGGAGTATTCCTCACTCATGAAGAATGATACTTGGGATCTCACCCCTCTTCTAAAAGGAAGAAAAATCATTTAGTGTAAGTGGGTGTTTCAAAAAAGTATGGAGTAGATGGAGACGTTGAAAAGTTTAAAGCTCAATTAGTAGCTAAGGGTTTCTCCCAGATAGTTGGGGTTGATTATACGAAACCTTTTCTCTCGGTTACGAAGATGACTTTGATTCAACTGACCCTAGCCATTACCGTAGAAAAAGATGGAAATTCCATCAAATGGACGTTAAGAGTGCCTTCCTTCATGGTGACCTAGAGGAAGATATCTATATGGAACAACCTCCGGGTTATGTCCAAGATTCCTCCCTTGTTTGTAAGTTAAAGAAGTCTCTTTATGGCCTTAAATAAGCCCCTCGGCTTGGTATGCCAAGATGGACTCCTTCTTACTTACATCAGGGTTTACTAGGTGTCACTCTGATCCAAATGTTTATATTCTATGGCAAGATGACTCCATACTCATTCTTGTTCTATATGTTGATGACTTGTTGATCACAGGTAGCTCTTCCTCTATTATTGATTCTGTGAAGATCGCCTTAGCCAACAAGTTTTCCATGACTGACTTAGGTCTGCTTCATTACTTTCTTGGGATCCAGATTTCACAATCTGACTCAGAATCTTGATTTCGCAACCTAATTATGCTCTTGATTTGCTAGCTCAGTTTCAGATGTCCGATTACAAGTCTTCTCTACTCCTTTTCTTTCGGGGTTAAGTTAGTTTCATATTTCTCTACTCCCTTGGTTGATGCTACTCTTTACCAATAGTTAGTTGGGAGCTTGATCTACTTGACTCACACTCTACCGGATTTATCATATGCTATTGGGATCGTGTCCAAATTCATGCAGAGCCACATGAGTTACATTGAAAAGTAGTTAAACAGTCCTTCATTATGTTCATGGCACTTATGTTGATGGCATACACTATCATGGAGGGGTTGATATTGAATTGATTGGATTCATAGATTCGATTGGGCCGTGAATTAGATCATTGGAAATATACTTCTACTATAGTTTATCTCTTGGTTCGGTCTTATTAGTTGGTCTAGCAAGAAGCGTAATGTAATTACGATATCATCTACAAAGGCAGAATACGAGGAGCAGCTTAACACTTTGCCACATAAGCTATTTTGCTATAGGGTATTCTGACAGAGTTTGACATCCACTTTCGGTGGCCTACCATTGAGCACAATCTCTATTTGTAGAAATCTAATTCAGCATCAGCGGATGAAGCACATTGAGATCCATATGCACTTCATACGGGAGCTTATTCATGATGGTATCATCGACATTCAGTACATTCAGAAATTGATTAGATTGCAGATTTATTCACCAAGCCCTTCACTAAGATGAAGTTTCTTCACTTACGGTCTCTTCTTGGGGTGAGGTCTTCTGCAGCTGCCCATCTTCTTAGGGCTATGTAGTCCTTTTCTTCTTCTTCTTCTTCTAGGAATATTGTGTTTGTATATGGGAACCTTATCAGGCCTTTAGTTGCCGGGCCCCATTGACACATCTTTCTTAGTTGTTTAGGAGTGTCTTCCTCTTCCATCTGACTCATCACAGCCGCTACCCCAACTTCAATGAAGGGGGGGTGTTAGTGTGAGTTATCCTATGTGTCCTCCTCTCATGTTGGAGGGTCATCTCACATGGGTTAGGTTTAGGGTTTCATATGTGTCTTACACTAGGGTTACTCAACACCCTATATGTACCCCTTTTCTATTCATTTATGAGCATGCCAAGACACTCCGCTATCTTTCCTCTATGCAAGCTTTATTTCTGTTGAGCAAGTTCTTCCATTACTGATCAATTTTTTTCCTTGCTATCGTTGGAGCTATCACGATTCTGTTGGAGTGCAACTACTTCGTGGTGCCTCATTTCTGATTCGATTCTCACAAACTCTTTTCAATTTCACCAAGCCATGGGGGTAATTCTCCCACGTTTGATAAGATGGGGTAGTAAAATTGCTAAGACCTCAATTCCTTCCCGAAATTTCTGTCTCCATATCTCCATCACTCCAGAAACCTCATGTCATCTCACTAAATCCCTCTCTCATGCTTCATCATACTTAATTTTCATCTCTTCTCTCTCCTTCTCTACCATAGGATCTTCCACCTTTCACTACACCGGGTTCCACACCCTACACCTAGAAGGACTTTATCCAACCATGGGAAAAGCTTCCAAACTTAAATTAATGACCATGATCTTGATAGCTAAAGGGATAACATACAAGAACTATTCTATAGGCTCCTTAAGAAATCAAACTCAGCAATCTCTGGGCAAGAATATATAGAAACAATGTATTCCAAGGTATAACTAGTCAACACTCTAATCAACCAATTATTAACATCACAGTCCAAGTCAAATTAGCATCATGCAGCTTGTGATACTCATCATGGGTCCATACATGGGGTTTATAATACCAACTTGACCTAGATGCATATGCTGAAAACCATTCATATAACTCCACTAGAAAACAACACAAGAAGGTCTCATTTAGCTCATGATATAGGTATTATTCTACCCATTTACTTGCATCAAACTCAGATTTAGTATTAAATCTCTGAGAAAACTCATCTTCCATGATTTTAAGCCATGCTTCAACATTTTCAAAGGTTAAGTGCTTCTTCATCACATACCATTCTCAAAATAACTTTGAAAAGAGGTCCCGGCAATATAACAAAAATGTAGTCTCTATTTACATCTCACTTCATCAATCAACCCCAATCATGTCAAGCACATCATTCAAATTGGTCTGGAAGAACATTCAAGGAGAGCGCAGGCACCAAGCCCCTCCGTTATGTGAGCTTCATGAGAATGTTCTCCCTTAATAAGGGGTATTTTTACAAATAGATAATGAACACAACCATTCTTGGAATCAAGATTTAAGCACTAAATCCTAGTCTAATGCACCAAAACATAGAATAACATGATCATACTACAATAGAAGTAGAACTAAATCATGATTAACATCAAGAAAACAAGTATTATGCCTATGAACATAAAATAAAATGCACAGATCAAGATCCATCACACAAATGTTTTAGAATCATTCCATTATATTCATTAATCAAAGTACAATAGCCAATATTACATCAAAAGAGTTCCATGTATGAAGATATTTACAGTAACAGAGCTTCAACATGCTCTCTATATTTTCTTCATTACAGAGCTTACCATCACCCATTACACATTTTCACTAGCTCTCTTTATCTCTCTCCTTGCTCTCACACTAGCAACCCACTCTAATGTCATGCAAGACCATCTATAAGAGTAAATTGAAGGAATATCTTCTAACCAATCATGATTACAAGAAAAGGCTAGAAGGAATATTTATGATTTCCCTACCACTACCTAGGAACATGCCAAATGTCATCATGTGGTTCCCTAATCAAGTTTCCTTAGCATGCAAGTGCCAACTAAAATATAAAAACTCAGCTCCTTATCCTTTAATTATAACCATTTTGATGCCCTAGAATATCCTTTTCTTGATCTACAAGTCTCCATAGCTTATCCATAACTCGTATCTATTCATTTTTCCATCCATTCCCTAAACGCATATTTACTCATTTTCCAAAACTCACTAACTCTTGAATCCATCTTGCCTAGGCGCGAGCCTTAACACATCGCTAAGAACTACTTCCATGCATGCCTTCACACCCTACTTCCACATGCCACAAACCTTCACACCTTAGGTACTTAGTTAATTTAGGGTTTGAACACACCTCCCACAAATCAAACTGAAGTAAGAAGATTTCTTAGACATGTTGGTTATTATAGAAGATTCATTTCAGATTTTAGTAAGTTGGCTTCTCCACTGTTTTCTCTTCTAACAAAATATTCTGAGTTTGAATGGACAAAATCATGTCAAAAATATTTTGACACTATTAAGGAAAAATTGAAAAATACCCCAGTCTTAAGAGGACTAAATTGGAAGCTTCCCTTCCACATACAAATTGATGCTTCCAATGAAGCACTGGGGATGTACTTGGACAACAAGAGGAAGGAGAATCAATGCATGCTATTTACTACATTAGCAAGAACCTCTCCCCTACTGAAAGGAATTACACTACCATAGAGAAGGAGTTTCTTGCAGTTGTTTATGAAATTAACAAGTTTTGCCATTACATTATAGGATATGAAGTAATTGTTCATACTGACCATTCTACTATCAAATATATAATGAATAAACCTTTGGTACATGGTAGAATTGTAAGGTGGATATTGTTATTGTAGGAGTTTAACATTAAAATTATTGATAAACTAGGGAAATCCAATGTGGTGGCTGACTTTATCTCAAGGCTAACCATTTTAGGTATAGAGGAGTAGGTCAATGATTATTTTCTCGTATGAACATCTATTTTAAATCTCAATTGTCTCTCCTTGGTTTATAGACATGGATAACTACTTTGCTACAAGGAATTTCCCATCTTTATGTAATTAATTAAAAAAATTGTGATGTATATATGGACTAATGGAATGCTTTTCAAATGTGAACTTGACCATGTACTACACAAGTGTGTAACTAAAGATGATAAATTTAAATACTTGTAGACACCTAAATTTGGCATCTCTACCTTTAATCACCCACGTGCACATATTTATTTAATCCATCCCCCTTATTTAATTAAATTCCCATAACCTTTAAATCCTAATTAATTAATTAATTAATTAATCCTCATCCATGCCCTAACCAACTTTCCATTTTGGAATGTTTTCATTCTAAATCTACATCCATGCTTTTCCCTATGCTTTTTCTAACCTATCTCTATTTTCAACTCACCTACACCTCATCCATAAACAACCTCTTCCCACCTAATGCTTTAGAGAATTCAGCCAACTCATAAAAAATGAAATCATGCAAAAATGAATAAAATTCTAGTGCCATTAGGGAAACTTTCCCCACAATTGGTGGCGACCCAACCTAGTCACCGTCGACCTATAAAGCCAAGTGTTTTATTTCTATTCAAGAGGGATATGGATGTAATTTTGGGCTCTCTCTGGAACTAATTATCCTTCCTCATACTAGAGCATTCTTGAAACAACACAGTCTTTCTTGACGTCCTTTCAACATGCTTGCATTGCAAACGATCATCCATCATGACGTTTATCACAGATTTTGTAGTGCTTTATGTTATATTTATCATAATATCATTGTATTTCTTGTGTCTAATGTGTTACAGTTCGATTACCTTCTACAACACTTAGAGCTCCATTTTCAAATTTCTTCTGCTCCTTTCTTTCTTTCTTGCAAGCTACCCTTTTTCCATCCATTCATCCTTGGTTCTATCTAATTCTGCTACATTCACCATTGATTTCCCTTGGTCACCATCAACCAAGGACTAGTTTATCCAACAACCTATCTAAATCATTGATTTCTATCCTTTTCTCTACTTTTCTATCTCAGAGATCATTCTATAGGTCATCCTTTAGCATCCACAGCCCAACTTGCCATCCACTCCCTTGCTACCATCTTTTATCATTCTCTGGTTTCTTCTCCCTCAGATCCCTTCTCAGGGTTGACTCCACCATCCTCAAGATTCTGCAGCTTCCATAATCCATCCAAATGTTGTAAGGTTTGCATATTTAGCTCATATTCCAGATCTAGCCTCCTAGGTCACCATTGATCGCTCTCTACATAGTCTAGGTCGTCGTCTTCGACCTGCCGGACCAAGTAATAGTTCATTTACAATCATTTCAATCTAATTAGCTTTAGATCAAATTCTTTCATTGTTTCAAATTCAGTAATACTTCTGTCTCTGTATGATTTTTTTGGTACATCCTTTGATTCACTTTATTTAAACGAAATGGGGATTAACATCCACCGAATAAGTTAACACTTCTCGGGTCCACTTTTTGGGAAACCCCACATCTATTACCTAATCAATCTCCTTTTTAGTGATTCTTTTTATAGGTTCATCTGGTTGTAACAAGGATCTATACTTTTCCTTAATCCTGCATCCATTCATCATATTTAAAGTATTGTAAACCCTCCATATTATGATTTTACTAGGTCATTTAATTCATAGGAAAAAAATTTAGATAAAAATTCATGGTACGCCCAATGTGAGTGCCTCCCTTTAGGTGGTCTCTTGCATTCATTTCTTTTGTCTTCACTTTTCTCTACTAACATTGTAGCATAGAGCTCCACTTTATTGCTTACTCGTGTTGGGTTCGTGGCCTAGATCACTCATTGTTCAAGAGTGCAGAAAAATAGGAAAAGTGTTATCCATGTATTCCTCACCTTTTCCCTATTTTCTTCTTTTTGCGCCACAACTTCCCATTCCTATCTATGTTCTTATCAAATATAACACTTCATTTTGAGCTTAAAAAGAACATTATTTTTACATCCTACTTGATCACCTAGTTTTAGTAGGGGTGTAACTTACTGCATATCATATCTTATCACATACAACCTCAACCTCAAAAATAAAATTAACACATCGAGACAACAGGAAACCGCCCAAGACTCTTCTAGGCCAAAAAAATCCTGAAACCAACCTTATATTGTCATTTTAGGAACCCTCGTTATCCACCTCCCTTTTACGTTTTCTCACATTTCTTGATTAATCATGTTGATAGTAAATTTTTTTGCTTAATTTTTCTGTTAACAAATTACATAAACAAATTTTGACCTATTTCATGCCTATCGTTACCCTTCCTCAAGTCTACATAGCACAGAAATGCACTCCATCCAATGATACCCCTTCCTTTAATGATCTTTCCCAACCAAATTTTAAGCTTGGGACCACATCTTCGGTCGCCCAACCCCTTATCAACATAGCTTCACTTCTTGAGGACCATGTCATCCAAAATCATCCTTATCTTAAAACCAATCCTCATATCTCTCATCAATCCAACCTTTCTAGACCAAATACACCCTCATCTCCCACTCCTTTAGAGGAATTCCAACCTCCTTCTAGCCCCATTTATGAATTTTTACTTCGTAAATCTCCCACAACCTTTCGATCCTATCAATCTACTCAGCTGGTGGATCCTATTCTGCCCACATCACTGTATGTCAATTCTATCTCTATTCCACCCGCTACTAGTATACATATCCAACCATCTCAACTTTTTAACACCGATATTCTCTCTTATTTTTTACCGCAACAACTTTCCCCATCTCAATAGTCACATCATGTGTCCATCTCCCAACAAAACTTCTTTCAACCACCACCCCTTTAATTTATCCCATGATTTACATTCACCCCCATCAAACGATTCCCCAAACACTGCGCACATCAAAAAAATTATCAACCACCTTATCAAGCTATTGTTTATGCCATAAAATCACAATCCCAAAGAATCATCACAAAAATTATCCTACCCATGTCTTAATGAATATATTGGTTATTCTAGAGGTCGCTACCTCGGGACTCAATGTTACATTATCTTACAAAAAAATCTACAATGAACCCATTCATCCATAAATTCTAATTAAACCTTACCCTCTTCATTAGGAGCTTCCCAATTTTACCAAGTTCAATAGTAAGGAAGATCCCTAAACACACATGTTACCTTATCACATATGATCATGAATTTATGCTTCACACCTTCCCTATAAATTTGGTCGGTCTAGCGTTGGATTAGTACAACGAGATTCCTCGACATTCCTTATTCTCCTTCACCCAGACTTGCAAAAAAATTATTCCTAGATTGTTTTTTATTAATCTTGCACACAAAATCACTATCAATGAATTATACGCTGTTAGTTAGTCTGGTGATGATTCTATCATAGATTTTTTCACACTTTGGTGTGGCATTATAAGCCAACTATCATTTACTCTTCCGCAAGTGGAGCTCATTGAACTCTTCTCACATTCTTTTGCAAATAATATCTATTCTACATTGCAAATATAATATTTCTAACCGTATTAAGAAGCCTCCACCATGGCTCACAAAATCAAAACTCATGCCCTTCAGTAAGGCCTATTGAAACCTAAATCAAACAAATCCAAAAGTGTGGCCAATTTCATGGTCACTAACTCCTCTTCTACACCCACATCTAGTATAGGGGCTCAACAATGAACCCTTATAACAACACCCAACTATACCCCGTTGGGGAATGTTATAGCTCGAAGATTTGACAAGTTGATTGGAGTACACTCCATCCAAATTCCTCCCATATGACCTGTAGATGACTTGCAACCCAAGCCCATTTGGTATCATGAATCCCACTATTGTAAATATCATCAAATCAAGGGTCATGACATTGAGAAGTTTCAATCCTTCAAATACCACATCCAAAAACTTATAAATCAATGGGATATCCAAATAAACACCTCGTCCAATTCACCTAGCCAACTTCTCGATGGAATTAAGCAACATTTTTCCAACCATACACCAACAAGCCAAGTCGCCACTTTGTTCTCACAATTCAAAAACATAATGCTAATACTATAATTACTTTAAACACTTTTTTAAAGAGCCTACAAATTTTCCTCATTCATCTCGAATCACATCAATTCCTATCGAGATTATTCCCACATCCATAAACATGTTAATACTTGTCCCCAAAATGGCACCAATCATATCTACATCGACATCCACTCCTAATATGATACCTATTATATTCACTTCATTATCCACCAAATCTACTTCACTAGATTTGACTACCTCACCTACATCCACCCCACCTCTACCTGCTATACCATCCTTAGAATTGAGGTCAGTACCTCTTTTAGAGCTTATACCCATATCAACTATTGAAATTATGTTCACACCCCTTTCCTCTTCAACGTCACCTTTATCATTCGAAGAACCTTTGAAAACACTTCAAATGATCCTTCTATATCATCGATGCAATCAAATCAATCTCCACATTCCATCAAACAAATATTGCTTCCTACGTCTATGCCAACTGTGACACCACCTCTAGATCCTCTAGAATAAATTTTTGTCACTCCTCCTAAGGACACACCCTTACAAATAAATCCTTCAACCATTAATACATTACCTCAAAAATCCCTGTACATTTCTACAAGAAACTTGATATTTCCACCTCTAAACCATCCAACACAACAACCTATTCCTCAAGAACATTTCGTCAACTCTGAACTAAATCCATCCGATGCTAAGATGTTGACCTATACCATAACTACACCAAGAAGACCAAGAAATAATTATAATTGAACTATATTATCCTAGATGTTCACCTCTCCTTCGAGGACCAAGAGAAATGTGAAGGGTGAATTACTCCCCCTTTACAAAATCAACTACTTCTACACTAACCAATCCCAAACCTACACTTACATCTTCAAATCCACTAGTTGAAATTGCAGGTATCCCTGCCAAGAGTAAACCATCTCAATCAAGATCTATGACTCCTTATAATCATCCCTAAAAGTTTTTACATAAATATAGTTCATAGTGCAAACACTTAGGAATGGTTTGCGTTATTGGTAGTAATACTTTTTAATATTTATAAAATAATATATGAGTGTGCAAAACAATTGTAATGCACAACTCATAGTTGAGAGGACTTAGAGATTAGCCTTAAATCCTTACTTATAGGAGTTCATTGAGCTATTTATATGTAATCTCTCCATTGGGAATTTGTCTCGAATGAATTACAATATCTCTGGTTTTATTATTTTATTGTGCAATGTTTTGTTTTTTATTTGATTAAATCATGGATATTTACAAGATTTGGTATCGGAGCGGGTTACACCGCAATGATAACTGTAGAATTTTGTGAGGTAGAATCAAATCTGTGACTGCATTTTCATTGGAATCAAATCATGACCAAAGGTGTTTATCTACCAACAATGGCAATGCTTCACTTAGAGAATACATACTTGGCTAAAACATGACTTCTTACAATATCTAGATCTACAAAGTGATGAGGTATTGTATTTCTTTCCTTTTTTGGACGCAGATGAAAAAATAGAAGTATAGAAAAAAAATTCCAAATTTGGAAAGGGTCTAGGAAGATGTTGGAGTTATAACTTAAAATTTCCATAACTTTCAGCTGGTAACTCAGATTAATGTGCCATTTTATAAAAAAATGTGTATTTTTTCGATCTCTACACATTGATCCTGTGTTTTCTATTGCTGGACTAAAAATTATTTTTTCCATTTTTGGTAAATATGTCAGAAAATTTTACTTTCAGTGTTTAAAGTTTATTGTAAGGGTGCATTTTCAACTAGTTCGACACCTATTATGGAAATTCCATTAGATAAATTCAATGGATTCATGGAAGGTTAAAATAAAAATGCAATTAATGAACAAGAACCTTTAGGGAATTTTGAGTACAAATTAACCGTAACCAACCAGATGCTACAAAATTGCTTGAATGACAAACCAAGGATGATAAAGAAAAATCCATTATTGGGCTTGATTTATCGATATCGAGTCGAGTTGCATTATATATACTTAGAAAAAAATTCTAAAGATATATGTGATTTGCTAAGTAAGACATTTGGTGCAAAGCTTGTGAATGCTAAATTCTCACTCAAGTTTCAGCTATTCAAGTTAAAAGTGAATGAGGGTGCAACTATGTCAAGTCATATTAATGATCTTATATCTCTTCAAAGACAACTGATCGAAGTAAGTGCTTAGGTAGATGATGAAGATGCAAAAGCTATTTTATTAAATATTTTACCTCTAAAATACAGTAATGTAGTTGTTACTCTTGGTCAAATGCCTTCTCATTCAATTGAAGGTATGATTTTTGCATTACTAGTGAAGAAAAAAAGAAAAAAATAAGATATTGAGGAAGAAACTTTCTTTATATTAAAAGGAAGCATACTAATTTTTTCAAAAACAAAGAGGAATTAGAATTCTTTTATTATAAGAAAAAGGACATAAATATTCTTTCTGTATTACTCGTGCCAAGGACATCATAAAAGGAAAGCTGAAAATGGATGAAGCTAATGCAATTGTTAAAGAAGAGTCAGAGAATGAAGAAGAATATGAACCTGAATAGAAGGAGGATGAAGATGACTACCTATACTAAGTAGTGCCTGATGGAGGATGGAGGCATAGGAGGATGGAGGAAAATTGGCATCTCTTGTTAGTCACCAACAAAGAGATTGCTTCATGGTATTGGTGACCTTTTATTTTTTTTTTGTGGTGTGTTTACTTTATGTTGTAATAATGAATAGAAGTAACATTCTTGTTTAAAGCTCTTGCATGAGCATAATTTCTATTTTGTAATCCCTCTAAGTTAGAAACAATGATGTGAGAAAATAATGTACGCTGCTATGTAGTGGTTGGTTCCACTAGAAAACCATTTTCTGAGTTGGAGGTTCTCTTTGAAAACCTCATATTGTTTGAGTTGTTGGTACTCATTGAAAACCTTCATTTCTTTGTAGATCATGAGCAGGTACAGAGATAGCTTTCCCCATGTTCACACTAAGGGGGTGACTGCATACGAAATATTGTTCATAGTGTGAAAACTTAGGAGTGGTTTTGGTTATCTGGTAGTAATAGTTTTTAATATTTATAAAATAGTATATGAGTGTGCAAAAATTGTAATGCATAACTCATAGTTGAGAGATATTTGGGATATTGAGAGGACTTAGAGATTAGCCTTGAATCCTTACTTATAGGAGTTCATTGAGCTATTTATATGTAATCTCTCCATTGGGAATTGGTTCCGAATGAATTACAATATCTCTGGTTTTATTATTTTAGTGTGCAATCTTTTGTTTTTTATTTTATTAAATCTGGATATTTACAAGAAAAGTATCTTGTGTACCCTCATAAGGAATTAATCCTTATCTCTCCTCAACAATCCAACATTACAAAATCTATCCCAAGCACCCCCTCATTTGTTTCAGGATCAGTCCCTTCATCTAAGACACCTCATAATAATAAATTATGATCCGAGCAATCTAACTCTCTTCCCAAATTTGGTCCATATTTTAAGATATCCAATTCACCCATTCAATCTATATCCACTCCTTCCCCTAAATCCAATCCAAAATATCTTACCCAACCTCATAAGAGTAATATTCCTTTACTACTTCTATTGGATCTTACACAAAGATCCTTAGAAATTTAATCCAAACATTTTCCATCCATCAAATATTTTAACCCACATAGTAAGAAACCTTCATGGTTCAATCCCAATCATTTTTGTGCCTATCATCATACCCTCGGGCCACGACACTAAGCATTGTAAGGCCCTCTAAGTTATCATCCATGATCTTATTAAGAGGGATGATTTCTCATCCAAGAGAATCATCCTTCTCCATCCACTATTTTGTCCATAACCAATCATCCCTATAATGCTCAAGAATTTTCCCAATCAAAATCCAAAGTTATCATTGATACTCTTAAAAATCTTACCCCATCATCCCCATTTCCAATCCATCTACATCCACATTCAAGTTACTTAATGTGATGTAACATATCTTATTGGGGGACTATCTTCTAGCCCTCTCACATCCGCATCACATCCTAAATGCATCTATTCATCCTCTTATCCATCAAACAACTTCATAGATGTTGGGTGACTACATTTTAATATCGGTTGGTTATGAAATTAGCTCCTTTCATTCATATTACCTTAATTATCTCATCCAATCTTATCCAATCCATCTATTCACATTTTAAGTCCACTCTTATGGCCATATTTGTCTCTTCATTGAGGGACCATTTATTCTCATCCAAAATCCACCGTTGTGGTCATATTATATCTCTCTTAGGGGACCATCTCTTCATCTCATTTGGGACGCATATTTTTTTCTTATTTAGTGCATAATTTTCTTTTCTTTTCTCTCATCCTATCTCATCCTATCTTATCAAAACTTTACCTCTCTAAAGGGGAGCCAACATGGAAAGTTTTCCCCTAACCGGATTGGACCATACATTATCACACATATGTATGTGTCAAGATCCTATTGTTTGGATTCCCTTGACATGGTAAACCAGAAGTGGAGCCTCTTAACACATTGCACTTATGACCATTCCATTGTTAGCATATTTACTAGTGTGCCCTTAGTCATATCTTTAGATCATTCCTTCATCTTATCCTCTTCCATCTTTCATTGTGATGATTTGGAACTATGTGGTCTTCCATCACTTCCTAAATTTGACCTTAAATATGGACACCACGGCTCTACCCATAGCATATTATTTATGGATAGGTTCCCCCCTTTGGTGAGAACTCCACAATCATTACATCCATCACCCTCTTACTTTCACTATTAAAACCATGCAAAGGGTCCAAGGGTGTCTCTCGTACATTCATTTTCCCATCCTCGTGGTCTACTTAGCTAGTCCTAGCTCTCCCCCATGTAAAATAAAAATTCATGGATGATCTTGTCAAAAATAAAACTTATTAAAAATAGATTGATCCTCAAGGACATTTGTACATGCAAAAAAAAAAAAAAAAAAAAAAAAACATGAGATCAAAATTAAAATCAAAGCGAATAAACGAATCCCTCGAAGGATGACTATCATATGTTATTATTTCCATCCATATATTGTAAAGAGTATATCATACCCTCAAAGGATAGCTACTTCCTCATGGAATTTGAAGGCTTCCCTTTTATTATCATCTTAAGAAAACTTCTTGTATTGATCAAATTTCTTCTAGCAGACTTCCCACAATGATTATTTTTCTCTTCCCCCTTCCTAGAGCTTGGGTATAGTTTTGGGAACAAACTTTCAAATAACCCTCTTCCCTTGTATAGTTACATCTCAACCCCGCTTTTCATGTCAACATTAGGTTTATAAGATCCTCTCATCCATTATTTCTTTATGATCATTGAAGTGACTAACTATCGATTGGTTACTTACTAACATTATTTTGGGTCACATGTGTCATGTGTTACCCTGGATCCTCTTCTTGTTTACCTTCAAAGTGGAGTTAGAGGTATCATTTTCCCCACATATTCTTTGTATGAGGTAGTTTCATTCATACCTATAGGTTTCCTTTGTTTCATTTTATTTTATCCTTTATCCTATCACATCTATCTCCTATCCCTACCTTTGTTTTATTACAAAACATACCTTTTCTTTATCCCAATCACTTATATGTTATCCAATTATCCTAAACACATTTACTCTTACTTATATTCATCATTTAACCACATCCATTTCCAAATTTTTTTCATCACATTTTACCATACGCATCATAATCACCATGATCAAATTCAAAAGAAAACATATTAATCATAACACACAACATATTTATATCATTATCCATACATATGTACATCCAAATTAACCATCTAATCATATGCATATTGTGACATCATCATAAAAAATAAAACAAATAGGCATTTCACCACATCTAAACATCATCAATGACATCATATAAAATCCAACTCATCACATCACATAAATGCATAATCAAATATAATGTGAATCAAAATCATATATATACATATATCAAGAAGTGTATCAATACATCACAGCCCTCTACTGGGGATCTCTCAAGTAGAGATGCTATCAAAATCTGTAAAGTGTACATATGAGAGCCTCAAGTCCTTATCCTCCTGTGGCACACATGGAACTTGATCCCTACACGATCCTCCACCTTGGCCTTCCTCTACCTATTATGGCTATGCACACTTTCCATACTCCTAGAAAACCTACTACTCCCCATTGCTATCCTCTACAGGGGATCCCAATAGTGAAATTTCTTCTAAGCTTCTCAAACAAAATATCCTCGCAATATGTAGCCTCTATGACTAGTGCTCTATATCTATCCATGGGATTATGTTGTAAGGTATTACTTGTCCCACACAAAGTGGATCTTCCTACACACCACTTAATTACTCCATCACCAAAATAGTAGAAAGATCACCAAAATGGGCCATATAGGCCTCTCTCTTCTTGTTGTAGTAGTCTTTGTATTGAATGGATTGGTCTCTCTCTTGAATGACCACATCCCACTATTGTAGAGTTTTGTCTCACTCTACACGTGTTTGATCTCTCTCTACTCTCATTTGGTCTAGCTCGACACATAATCGTGCCACCTCTCTGAGACTCTCCCGCTCCACCATCTCTCTCTCCTCCAAATGCTTTGCTCCACATCAATCTCCATCTCCTCTACCTCCTCCTCTCCTCCCTCCTCAACCACCCAAGCTTCCCATGTTGTGGTATGCCAATCAGAATACCCCACTCTAACTCCAACATCATTTTCCTCATCCCTTAGAGTCATCTCCTCCTCCACTAGATCATCCATGATAAGAATCGATAGCTCCCTATCCCAACTCCTCTCTCTCTTGTATAAAATAGGATCATAAGGCACTGTCTGGATGATTCCAAAAAAATTTCACTCGATCGAACTAAATGGCCTCAATCATCTTTTCCCATCATCTCCCCTAGATCCACCTCATCCTCCTCATCCCCACTAAATATACATTTATACTAGGCCATGCAAGGAATCCCTGGTATGGCCTCTATATAATCTAATCGACATATAACTCTGCGAGCCGATCCACACACACAAATATACTCTCCTCTCACTCTTGTCACCAAAGGCTTGATTTTCCTCCATCTCAAAAATCCAACTATGAGCTCAATATGGTCTCTTGCAACCCATGGAAGCCTTGGTGGCCTAATCACAACAATATTCTCATAAGCCCAACAAGTGCAAAAGAAACCCACATCTAACCCTGACCTCCTTGTTTATCATGTACATGGATAGCTCATGGTATACCTGAGCTAACAAGGTAGTCCCAAATGAAAATATAGTCTGATGCTCTACAATATCTACTACCACACCAGCTAGTGCCCATGGAAATCAAGCTCCTCTTGATTCCGTTAGAGCATAGCAGACACTGCCATCATGACTAATAAGATCAATCAGCTACGTGGAACTCCAGCCTCATATCATAGGTTAGATGAAAAATCTTCTAAGGAAAACCCGATCTTGGGAAAATCAACTCCAAATAGTTGTGTCAATACCGCCATTATGCTATCACCTATAATGGGAACTATCTGCTCCTCAGATCAAGTAATCTGAGGATGTGGTATACATCCTCTAGGGTGATGGTCATCTCCCTATCCTGAACCAAAATGAACATGTCCTATCCCACCTCTCAACTAATTCTATCATCAAGCCCACATCTCATGGGATCCTCTGATAAAATTTGAATCCCCCTAATCCAACTGTAGAAAAATGATCTCACTCAACATCTATCACATCTCTTCTAATTCGATCATATACAAGCATAGAACATGATATCTCAGGTATAAGCTTTCTTTGGTCTACAATCACAAATGGAACATTCATACATTAGAATAATGATTTAAAATCCATTAAAATGCATTAAAATCCACTAAAAATACAATCTAGTCCAACAACAACCAATCTAACCTAGTCTATTCAACGCTTACCTAGGTTGGGTCAATGTGTTTTTGGGTTGATCGAAGTGCCTTAAGACTAGGTCTACATCGAACCGTATGGGTCACCACCCACTACCCCCCTCATCATCTAAATTTTCTAAAAAATGTAAAAAAATAAACAAAAAATTAAAATTAAATTAAAAATTTGTGTGGGTTTTGTTGATAACCATCCTCCACGCCCTCTTGCATCTTCTCCCGCTCTCCCGTGGTCTCTATCTCTCAATCATCTATTTTAGCACTATGTTCTCTCTCTCATCAAGATCGGGAGTGAAAATGAGAATCATCGGCTAAAATTTACATTTATATAGCCACCAAATTCAGGTTTTCATCAACCCCCTTAGATCACTATCGATTGGATTTAGTAATCGCTTGTCGAATATCCTTTCAAATATTTATTTTGGGTGTTCTTCAAAATTTGGGTGTTCTTCACATCACCATTGGGTAATATCTATCTTTCCTTCGGGTATACATGTTCTCAAAGTCTACTTGTTGTGGCCATATTCATTTCAATTCTACATTCAAATCATTACTTTGTACATTTAAAACCTCATAAAACCATACTTATTCTCTCCTTTGGGCATTTTACCTCACAATCCTATCCAATCCATACACAAAGTCCACCTTGTGGCCATACTTACCTCCCCTTTTGGGCATATTATTTCATCACTCGCTTTTTCATTTCACCTTCTTGGCCATTTTTTTGTGTCCCATTGGGGATAGTATCATTCATATTCAACCCTTACGGATGCATACCTTTTCACTCGATTCCTCATGTATGAAGGATTTCACATACCTTTTTACATATAGTTGCACATATTTTGATGACTTGCCTATGACCCATTGATCATCTCGCTTACATCTATACTACAGTGATCTTCACCCACTCACTGGTCCATAGAATGTTGTATCCCATCTCCATTGAGACCGTAATTTTCCTCTACCAATGTGATATTGGAATCACCATCATTGTTTTATTTCATATTGTGATCCTTTTTTCTTGGGGCATCTTGCCTTGGTAATCATTTTACCCATATTTTCTTCACCCACCTACCTTTTTCATCTATCTTTTCAAATGTGTCATCGATTCCCTTGATGTTGTCTATCCCCCATTTGAGGGGGAGCTTATCATCAATCATTTTTCTATCCTTATCTAAGTCTCATTCTTTTCATCTCACGGCTTACGATAGTTCAAACCACTCAACAAAAAGGGAAAAAATGTAGACACCTAAATTTGGTATCTATACCTTTAATCACCCATGTGTGCATATTTATTTAATCCATCCCCTTATTTAATTAAATTCCCATCACCTTTAAATCCTATTTAATTAACATCAATAAATCAATTAATTAATCCTCATCCATGCCCTAACCATCTTTCCATTTTGGAATGTTTTCATTCTAAATCTACATCCATGTTTTTACTTGTGCTTATTCTAACATATATCTACTACAAAATCACCTACACCTTATCCTTAAATAACCTATTCTTGCCTAATTATTTAAAGCATTCAAACAAATCCTAAAACAACACAAAATCATGCCAAAATAAAAAAATCTAATCGCATTGGGGAAAATTTCCCGTAATCGAAGACAACCCAACAGTCATCGTCGACCCTATAAAGCCAAGTGATTTATTTATATTCAAGAGGGATATGCATGAAATTTTAAGTTATCTCATGAACTGAAAATCCTTCCTCATATTAGAGCATTCCCAAAACATACACAAGGATTCTCAACATCCTTTAAGCATGCTTGCATTTCCCAAAATCATCCTTTGTAAGGTTTATCACTATATTTTTAGTGCTTTACCTTATATTTATCATATTATCTTGGTATTACTTGTGTCTAACATGTTACAGGTTCATATTACCTTCTACAACACTCAAAGATCCATTGTAAGCCCTCTGCTCTAGCTTTCCTTCTTACACAGTTACCCCTTTTCCATCTATTTATCCCCAGTTCTATCTAATTCTGCTATAGTCACCATCAATTTCCCTTGGGCACCATCGACCAAGGTCTAATTTATCCAACAACCTATCCAAATCATTGTTTTTTGTCCTTTTCTCTATTTTTGATTTCTAAGAGATCATTTTTAGGTCATCCTTCAAAGCATCCATAGGTCCAACTTGTCATCCAACCTCCTTGATATCATCCTTTACCATTCTCTAGTTTCCACTCTCTCATATCCCTTTTGTAGGTTAACTTAAGCATACTCAAGCTTCTGCAGCTTCCAAATTTCATCCAGATCTTGCAGGGTTTGCATATTTAGCTCATATACTAGATCCATCCTCCCGTATCACCATTGACCAACCTACCCTACATAGCCTGGTCACCGTCAACCTAGACCAGTAATATTTTATTTACAATCATTCTAATCTAATTAGCTTTAAATAAACTTTTGTCATTATTTCGATTAAGTAATACTTCTTTCTCTCGCATGATTTTTCTCACACATCCTTTGTTTCACTTTATCTAAACCAAATGTGGGTTGACATCCGCCGAGGAAGTTAACACTTCTCAAGTCCAATTTTTGGGAAACCCCAAATATATTACCTAATCAATATCATTTTTAGTGATTCTTGTTTACAGGTTTATATGGTTGTAGCAAGGATCTATCATTCACTTTGTGCCCACATCCATTCATCACATCTGAGGTACCATAAACCCTCCATATTCTGAGTTTACTAGTTTCTTTAGTACTAGATCATTTAATTTATAGGGAACATAAAATTTAGAAAAGCAATACTTTGAGCATGTCATGATGATCCATTGAAATAACATTATTCAAGAAAGAGAACAATCCATAAGTTTTTGAGTTGGTTATGTTGGCCTTCATTGTATAAATACGTTTAAAAATATATATGGCAATGTGATAAATGTTAAAGGATGGGAAATCCAACATTTACATCTAAGATTCCACTCCAACCTCAAGTTCTATTAGAGGCATTTTAGAAGTGGGGATTGGATTTCATTGGAGAAATTGACCCATCTTCTCAAGGAAAGGAATACATCTTTGTTTGTACAGACTATGTTACAAAATGGGATGAGATGCAAGCTCTCCAATATGCAAGGGATGAGAAAGTTACAAAATTCTTGTATAAACATATCTTCCAATGGTTTGGAGCACCAAGATCCATTGTTTCAGACCAAGGACCATAGTTTATGTCAAGAGTAATTAATTCCTTTATGGAAACATATCAACTAAGGCATAAGAAATCATCCCCATATCACCCATAGTCCAATGGTCAAGTGGAAGTCACTAACAGAGAATTAGAGAATATCCTAACCAAGACAATGGATATCTCAAGGAAAATTTGGGTTCAAAAGCTACCTAAAGCAGTATGGGCTTATAACACCACTTGGAAGAAAACCACAAGATTCACTCCTTATGAGTTGGTCTATGGAAAGAAACCTATATTTTGGAGATAATTTGAAATTAAGACATTAAAAACAACTATTGAAGTGGGAATTAACTTATCCATGTGCTCTTTTAATGCTTGTTTTTGGCCAATCCTCTTATGCATGCAATACGCAGAGAGGGTAGAATAAACTCTACCAGAAAAATAGGTTCTGTGCCAAACACCAATTGAAAAAGTATGGCTTTGTTCAATCTCTTATAGGTTGTTCTATATACCCATAGCACGAATGAGACTTTTTCATCCCAATCTTGTCTCTCGAACATCAAAATATTAGTCAACATGTGACATAGTATATTTTCAAATGCCTCAAGAAATCCCATTAGCTTGAGGGTGATAAGGGGTAGTCTTGTGATGAGCCACCATGAACTCTGCCAAAAAAATCCTGACTGTCTCATTCAAAAAATGAGTACCCCTGTCACTAGTCAAACTCAAAGGAAACCCATACCTACTGATTATATTTTCCCACATGAATCTTGTTGTTGTGGCCACCATGTAATCCCTCATAGGTGTTTCCTCCACCCATAGTGTTAAGTAATCAATAATAGTAATGATATAGCATGAACAAGTCCTTCACACATAGGTGAAATAGGGCCTACAAAGTCAACTCGACCACTTCTCAAATTTTTCAACACTAGCTATCAGAATCAAGGTAATTTCATCTTTTCTTCCTAGCATTCCAAGGCACTGTCAAATGATCACAGGACATGCGAAACTCAATATAATCCTGGTAAATGGTTTCCCAACAAAGTCCTCGCTAACAAAATCTTCTATGCAATGGCATTTCCTGGATATTTTCCCCTACAATTCCACCATGTGCTTCCTCCATGATTGTAGCATGCTCATGCTCTAACATGCACCGCACAAGATCTCATCACTACCTAACTTGTATAAGTCTCCACCAATTAACATGTAGAGTGCGGCATGTATAGCTAATTGTTTTCTTTCCAAAGTCTTCATTCCTCCGATGCCACACCTATTTTGAGAAACACAAGAATATCTTCCAAGTCAAATAACACATGCTTAATATAAAAAAATGTGCATATGGCATTATATCCTCAATTCTTTGCACGTCCTCTCCCCGATTCAATCCTTGATAAATTGTTAGGCCCCAAATTACTCTTACCCATTTTTATAGCAAATCAGTAAACTCAAACTCTTAAAACAATAGACGTACTGTATATGTGCCCTTGTAAAATGGGCTTGTTTACTAAATAATTCAATGCCATGTGGTCTGTGTATAACATAAATGGTGTTTCCATCAAATATTTCCTAAATTTTTGTAGCGTGTAGATCATCGATAATGCCTCACACTAGGTAGTAGTATAGTTATACTCTATTGAGGTCAACTTACTACTTACAAAAAAGAGGGTGATCAATAGTCCCCTCACCAGTGTGTGCCAATACTATAATATGGGCACATTGATAAGCATGTTCTTCAATGTGGTAAATTCCATCTTCTTTTCCTCTCCCCAATGAAACGTACTTCTATGCATTAACAATTTCTCTAACGGTGTGGAAATCTTGGCATATCCCTTAATAAATTTCCCAAATTACCCCATATGCCCAAGGAATCCGTGCACCATACTCTAGCTAGTAGGCTCCCCAATCCCATAATAATGACAACTTTGGCAAAGCATCCACCACCAATTCTTTTTATATATGATATGTCCCAATAAGTTTCCAAATGGAGTAGTGAAAACACATTTCTCAATGTTGGGAGATATACTCAATTGTCGGCATCTCTCAAACATTAATTGTAGATTGTCACAATGGTATTTTACTAGTCTATAAACCATCCAATCATCAAGGTAGACTTGAATAAACTTATGGATGAAGTCATAAAATTCCTGAACCAAAATGCATGAAAAAATAGTAGTCACATTCTTTAGTCTAAAAGGCATGACCGTGTAGGAAAAACTTCCCCATTCAATGGAAAAAATTATTTTCTTGGTCCTCCTTTGCAATTCTAACATGATGATATCCTAAGAATCCATCTGTGAAAGAATAAATCTCATACCCAAGTACTCCTTCCAAGATCTCCTTAGTGAAGGGGGTTAGAAAAGGGTCAATGACACACACCGCATTCAAATCCCTTTAATAAATAAAAATCCTTATCCTCACATCCTTAATATCAATGACCATTGGACTTATCCATTTTGATTCCTCAACAACCTCAATGATGCTTGATGCGATCATCTTGTCAATCTCTTCCTTGACCCTGACATGCAGATTCAAATTCATTTGATAAGGTCTCTTCTAAATTGGGTGCACGCCTCCTTCAATTTGATCTGCATCTCTCCTAAAGAGTGGTGAACTTCCTTAAGCTCATGGTACCCACATGGAAACAAATCCTGAAATTCATACAACAGATCAATAATATTTGAAACCTCCCTTTCCAAATAGTAATCCCCAATAGAGTATTTATTAGGTTTTGCATCCAAGCCAATGTTAACCTTTTTAGGTTATAGGGGTTCATAGTAGGTGTGCACTTGCTCATCAGCACTATCCATCACCTTGCGTGTACCCACAAAAGATATGGTTAACATCCAAGTTCTCCAATTTTTCACCATCTATCACATAGACCCACTTTGCTTTCTCTTTTCCATGTAAGTGTGCTCAAGTTGTACTTCCTCCCATTTGACTCTTCCTCATAAAAGTGTGCTTCTAAGTTAGGTTCTCCTAACTCTATTATTATCCTCCACCATGGCACTATCTCCCATAGTTAAGTGCTCAATAACTCGTAATGCCTCATGCACCGATGGATTTATACTTCAATACTCAAAGGTTTGAATAAGGTCAACCATCAAATCCTACCAGCTTTCTATCTCGATGATGTAGTTCTCAATGAATGTACCATGTGCACGAGCATCCCCGTAAGGTGGAGTAAAGCTTATGCACCCATAGTGATTATGGCAGGCTTCTATGCCTTCCATCTAGGCCTTTTCACATGCCCGGATGTGAAATGAGGTGGGTTCCTTTCAATGATAGTCCCGTATTATTAGGATAATTTCCTTAGAGAAACCTAATAGAAAGCATGATTATCACCTTGAGCAACACTAGAAGTTTATCTTGATGGGTTTCCCACCAACGTCCTACGCTATCCCACGCAAAGTATAGATAAGCATACTTTTCCTTTCAATCTTGCATTTCCATTGGGTCTTCATTACTTGTAGGAAAACATTGGGGTTGCCTTCCCAAGTGTAACTTGGAAAATGTTTTCCTCCTGTGCACCTAAGTGGGCATGCATTTATTAATCTTGTCACAGAGCCTCTTAATTACCTCGCCTATTAACTCATATTTCACATGCACCAAATTATCATGTGCCACACTAGTCGTATCACTTACAGATTGAGAATCTTCCCATTGAATAACTCCTTCTATCGGATACACAACCTCAACGCTCTCGATCATGCATAGATATATTCTATCTAGGTCTTCTTCTCCCAAGGGTTTAGTATAGGCGTTGACTTTCCATTCGCATAAAAGGAATGATAACACATTCCTCCTTGTTCTAAAAACTTATATATCCCTTATTGAAATGGAAATTAATCATCATTATTATAGCACTAAGGGCACCCAAGAAATGTTGGAAAGTTGTTCACCTCAAGCAAGCACAAAGACTTCAAGTCTCCAATGAATTTCACCCCTTAGATAATGATAACAACATCTTGTAAGACACCAATGGGCGTCACCTTTGTCTTGTTATCCATATACAAGTACATTTGAAGATGGTTATAATGGGGGCCTTACCATTTGATTCCATGTGTCCAAGGTGAGAACATTAACTTCCATGCCCATGTCAATTAGAATATTTCTCAGAGCCATCCATCAACTACTGCATTCAAGGTAATCTCCTTATCATAATCAATGTTGTGTGGGGAAGGTCATGTGGAAGACATGCTACTTACACTCACCTCCATTGCATGATACTTTTTCATGTATACATTCTCCTAAAGCAGACGGATGATATTTTCTTTCCTCAACATCTTACATACCTCCCTGACTTCATCCAGATCCTTCTTATGAGCCTCAATACTCTTCTTTTTCTCTAATTATCATGATTACTCCTTTAGGCACTAGATCTCTCCTTGTAGGCTTTGAATCACATCCATGGTCTCCTGATAAACTTCCTTCCGATGATAAGGGTCTGATAATGTTAGGTTAATTATGCATAGTATAATTATTTAATTAATTTTATTAATTAAATAATAATGGTTATAATATAAACCATATTTTTGTTGTGTATTGTTATATGGTTTTTAAACCATATTTTTCTTTCACGGATGTTGTTATATTGTTTTAACAGTATATTTGTTTTTATTCATTTGTGCTTCCCGGATGTTATTGGAAGCTAATGTAATTTGGAATATGGTTGCATACTGCCTGTGCAACTTAGTTTCCTATTTGTATTTGGCTGTGCAATATCTATAAATATTACAGCACATTCTTTGTAATGTTGGTTGATTGAGTTTAATAAAATATAATCAGGCCTTTTCCCTTGTTGCTCAATTTACATTTGGTACTAGAGTGAGAATCAACCTGTGAAGGTGTGGAAGAGAGAGCAGCAGAGAGAGAGGAGATTGGAGAAGCATTTGCAGCATTTGAGAGCTTGTGCAGCCTCGTGCAACCTCCTAGCCCCATCCCTACCTCCCCACATCCTCTTATTCCTTCCAGGTGTTTGGAAGGCAATTTTTTTGCATTGGTGCACCTAACACTAAGCAAAATTTGTTGTAGGTATAGATTTTTAAAAAATTTAAAAAATTGCTATAGGTCACTTTGTGCACCGAGCCCCAGACCGAGCCATGCATATTGGAGTATTCTGTTTCTAAGTGTGTTGGAGACCTGTGCACCAAAGCAAGCCAATTTTTGATCTCCTATGTAGGTTTTTTGTGTATCACAAGTATTTTGCAGTGTTTAAAAGCCATACATATAGGTGTATGCGTGTTGGGAAGCTGAGCCGCCCTGGTAGACCCGTCCACGAGCTGTTGAAAGGTGGATTTGCACAGACCACGGGCTTTGACCTCCTCACGTGGACCTACATGCAAAAAAAACAAAAACACATCAATGGAAAAAGAAAAATGACCATGTACCTATGCACAGCCGAGATCCTATCCAAAATCGATCCATCCTCTCAAATAGAGCTCCCATCGAGTAGAACCTGCATTAATAACAAACGTTGAAGCAAGGAAAAGGGGTATTTTACAGGGGAAAAAGGCATAAATAATAGCTCCAACGACTTGCACCTACAAGCAAATAATGCGTATATCCAACCTATAACCACAAAGCCAACACATTAAAAAGCAAAAAAGTAAAAAAAAAAAAGTGACTAAGCAAATTAAAAAAGGGTGGATGCTTACATTTTAGCGGCCAAAGGTGAAGTAAAGGCGAGGAGCTATCAAAGAGATCCATTTTTTGAGCTTGGAAAACCCTAATCCACGCATGCATTCCACGTGGATCTCATTCAAGTCATAGTTTTCAAAGGTTAGTGGTTTTCCGTGTTGTTTAAATATTTATTCCTTCCTTTCTATATCAAGCACTCATACAAAGCCTAGTTGGATAGAGGGAAAGCCTTAGAAGTGGGAGGTGCATCGTTCAAATCCCACCCCCAACTTGCTTTTCAAATTTGGTGGAAACGCCAAATTTAGCAGAAAATTTGAATTTAGTTATAACTAACTAAATTTAGTGGAGAAATCCCTAATTTAGGGTAAAAAAATTTCTCCCATTCAACCTTTTTTTTCATTACGGGAAACTTTTTCCAAAAGGGGGATACCAAAAAAATTGCATTTTCAGCTGGTTTTTTGCAATTCTTTGCATTTTGGGTCGTTTTGGGCTCCAGAGGCCTCCAAGGCCTACAAAACAGAAAAAATTGCCTGTCATTCAATTTTTCTAAATTTTTGAATGCACTTTGTATACTTCAATATATTTTACTAATTTGCAGGTTGCCATAGTCAACTGCAAACTTTGTAACTACTCTAAAACTAGCAAAATTGTAATACAAAATAGTATAAAATTGGTTCTGTAACACTCACAAGATCCTAGATCTCATTCGCAGATTCGGTATATACGATGCCTCTAGGAAGTGCTTACGGGTAAAGCCGTCATGACTACTACTACACTTAATGCCTAATATAGCTACAACAATGTCATCTGGCATCGTCCCTATAAATCGACGGGAGTAATAAGGTCACAGTGCACACACTATGAACCATCCCATCCGTCTGTGAATGATTGCATGACATAAATCCAGACTGAGAAATTATCCAAGTATATAACGAAGTTACACGCACATATGAGGATATTTCTTTGAGCCGGTGTCAATAATCACACAGACCCCATCAGTATTGTCTTGGTACCACGTATTGAATTCTTTCACGTATGTTAATGCCTCTTTCACGTACCGCCGGGTATATAGAAAGGGAAAGCTTCTTCCATGTACCGTTGGGTATATCAAAAGGGTGCTTATATAGAAAGGTTCGGTATATCAGACTGACGGTATATAGATTGGGAGACCTAATACCTGGAGTGATAAGAGCCAAACCCTGTCAGTGATCTCTACAAAATGGGCACCAATGCCCCAAATTTTTCTTCCGATTCACAATTACTCAAAGGGAAACAATTATGCTTGCATGGAAGACAAAATTCAAGACACAACTTTGAGTTTGAAGAAATTTGGCCTGCTGTGAATGGTATTCTAACTAGATCTACTACTGATACAACACAACAGTGGCAGTTTGATAAAGTAGATAAGAAGGCCAAACTCATCATCTTGTTTGGAGTGTCCGATGATGTGCAACCCCACATTCAAGATGCCAAAATAGCAAAAGAAGTGTGGGATAAATTTAGCATAGTATACAAGGCCAAGAACAAGAATGTTATACTCAATTTTTAGAGTTAGTTACATACACTAAAGTTCAAGAAGAATGAGAAAATTGAAGAGGGCTTCTTCACTTTTAGCCCCGGGAGAACCAAATCACAGATGATGCTCTTGTTCCTATTTTTCGAGAGCACTCCCTCTTCTTACCTCATTTTTGTCACAACACTAAACGTGTCGATATGACAGCTTGGTTTTGACAAATTGGTAAACCTATTGTAAAAAGAGGAAGCATTGCACAATAAGGATGATGAAGAGGAGCAGGAACTATCTTCACATCAAAAATAGAAAGGAAAAGGTAAAGGAAAACCTAATTCCTATCAGAAGTCCCAAAATCAAAATCAATATCAAGGGGATAGACAATAGAAGAAGAAATGTCCAATCTTGTAAAAGAGGACATAACCTACAAGATTGTTGGTACAATACTTACAAGAAAGGTTCATCCAATAACTCTGGACCACAACAACAACAATCTTACAAGGGACATTCTAACAACAATCACGGGTAGAAAAAGGGGAACTAGAAAAGAAGACCCCACCAGCAAGGTAATATTGTTGAGCAACAAGAACAGTCAGACAATGAAGACTTCTTGTTCACTGCTTGATCAAGTGAACCATCCATGTCATCTAGTGATGTCTGGTATGTTGATTCGGGAGCCACTCAACACATGACCAGCCACAAAGACTGGTTTATTTCAATGAGGGACATACCATCAAAAATCATGTTTTGTTGGGAGATGATTCTTCATATACAGTTTAGGGGATTGGAAACATTTCTCTACCCCTTGGTTCACGCAAATGCAGACTATCAGATGTCCTATATGTCCCTAGGTTGACAAAGAATCTACTTTCATTCAATCAACTCCTAGATCACAACCTAAAAATTGACTTTGATAGTCAATCCAATAAGAAAATGTGCTTGATTCGAGATAAATCAAGAGGCTTGAAAATAATTGCAAAAGCCTCCAATGTGGGACGCATGTTCTAACTTGAGTTTGTCCACAGAGATGATCAAGAACTTGTGGCTAGGAACTCCACCTCAACATAGTTGTGGCATAGGATATTTGGTCATGTAAGTTTCGAATATCTCAAACACTTCACTGGTGTAATATGGTACATGGGCTACCATCTCTTTAGAAGGATACAAACAAATGTCCTCATTGCCTAGTAGGAAAACAACACAGAGCTTCATTCCAGAGGAGTACATTTTGAGCTCATGGTAAACTTGACTGGTTCATACCGATCTTTATGGTCTGATGCAGCCAATTCATTCTGGGTTCCAGTACTTCATGCTTTGTGTTGACGACTATTCGAGAAAAATGTGGATTTTCTATCTTTGCAAGAAAAGTGAAGCGTTTGAAACCTTCAAAAATTTCAAAGTAGCAGTTGAGAAAGAAACTGGTCATCACATCAGAACTCTCCACTTAGATCGAGGGGGGAATTCACTAGTGATGAGTTTAGAGACTACCTACAAACTCACGAGATTCGTTGACAAATGCCTCCTCCACACACACCGCAGCAAAATGGTGTTGTTGAGAGAAGAAATCGTACTATCATGGAAATGGTGTGATGCATGATCGATGATTCCAGACTTGCAAAGACATTCTAGGTAGAAGCAACAAAGACAATAGTATATTTGTTGAACAGAGTGCCCACAACTACTCTTGATGGAATAACACCACAAGAAGCATGGTCAAAAAGGAAACCATCTATTGCACACCTCAGAGTATTCGGGTGTAAAGCAAGCATGCACATACCCAAACAAAATAGAAAGAAATTGGACATGAAGTCACGAAACTCATCTTCATTGGGTACAATGAAGAGACTCTTGGGTATAGATTGATGGATCATAAGACCATAAAAGTCTACACCAAGAGAGAGATGTTGAGTTTTTTTGAGAATAAGGAAGAAGACACTCCTCCAGACTCACAAGATGTAGATTTTTCACCTATTGTAAAAATTTAAGTTGATGTTCCCTCAGAAGATGAAAGTAATGATGGGGATGATGGTGTTGATAAGATAGAACCACGACCCATGGGAATAGTTCACCGTATTCCCAAGTGGTGTACTAGCACATTACGAGATCCAAAAATTGATGCTCCACCGGATACATCCACCCCTGGACCACGGACTCACAAAGTAAAGCAAGGGAAGAAGTCAATTTTTCTTTGATGAGTAGATTTATTGAATCAGATGAGCCCTCTACAGTCCAGAGCCCTACACCAAAATCTTGGAAAGATGCCATGGATTCTCGAATATCAATCGGTGATGAAGAACAATACTTGGTAGCTTTTCGATCTTCCACCAGGAAGAAACCCATTGATGCAGATGGATATTTAAAACAAAGTACAAATCAGATGGGATAGTGGAAAAGTATAAAGCAAGACTTGTAGTAAAGGGGTATGCACAAAAATAAGGCATTAACTATGAGGAGACATTTTCTCCCATAGCTAAGATCAAAACAATCAGGATGATTTTTGCTCTAGCTATTTAGTTTGGATGGAAATTTCACCAAATGGACGTAAAAAGTGCCTTCCTAAATAGAGATTTACAAGAAGAAGTCTACATGACTCAACCTAGGGATATGTAGTACCTGGTCAAGAAGCAAAGGTATACATACTCAGAAATCTCTGTATGGCCTCAAACAAGCACCCCGGCATGGTACATCAAGATTGATGAGCATCTCATACAACATGGATTTGTTATAAATCCATACGATCCCAATCTCTACCTCTAAAAACAAGGGGGAGATGGTGATTTTTTTTTCTATGTTGATGATCTAGTCATCACTAGCAATTTGGTGAGGATGATCGATGCAAAGAAGAAAGATATTAATCGATCATTCGACATGATTGATATCGGGTTGATGCATTACTGTCTTGGATTGGAAGGATGGCAGAAAGAGAATCACATTTTTTTCTCAAATGAAATATACCAAGACTACGCCGAGAAGTTTAGGATGATGGATTTCACACCAATTGCTACACCTATGGAGAATAGATTGCAGTTATCTCATTCAGATCCATCTCCTGAGGTAAGTGCCACTCTCTATCGGCATCTGATCGAGAGTCTCATTTACCTGACCTACACTAGACCGGATATCGTGTTTGTAGTAAGTTATCTATCTAGGTTCATGTAGGAACCCAAAGTGTTTCATTAGAAAGCAAGTAAGGCACATTTTGAGATATCTTAAAGGATCAGTGGATCTTGGTTTGGAATACAAGAAGAATGAAAACTTTTTCTTGACTGGATATTTGGATTCAGATCATGTAGGTAACATTGATGATAGAAAATCCACTTCTAGATTTGTATTCTTTATGGGATCTAGACCAATATCATGGGGAAGTAAGAAACAACACTTCATTTCTCACTCTTCCATAGAAGCCGAGTATCATTCTACAGAGAAGCTATCTGTGAAGCAATTTGGCTACGTCGCATACTAGAAGGACTTGGAATACCACAGACAAACTGACCACCATGTATGTTGACAATGAAGGTGTTCTCAAACTTGTTCGCAATCCATTTTTCACGAGAGAACAAAGCACATTGAGGTACAAGTTCATTTCATATGCGAACATGTGTTGAAGCACAACATCCAACTTCAATTTTGTCCAACTACTGAACAACAAGCAGATATTTTCACAAAGTCACTTGCACGTGACAAGTTCGAGTTGTTTAGAGAGTTCCTCTCCTCATCTCTTCAAACAATGCACAATTAAGGGGGGGAATGTTAGGTTAATTATGCATAGTATAATTATTTAATTAATTTTATTAATTAAATAATAATGGTTATAATATAAACCATATTTTTGTTATGTATTGTTATATGGTTTCTAAACCATATTTGTCTTTCACGGATGTTGTTATATTGTTTTAACAATATATTTGTTTTTATTCATTTGTGCTTCCCGGATGTTATTGGAAGCTATTGTAATTTGGAATATGGTTGCACATGTGCAACTTAGTTTCTGTTTGTATTTGGTTGTGCAATATCTATAAATATTGCAGCCCATTCTTTGTAATGTTGGTTGATTGAGTTTAATAAAATATAATCAAGCTTCCGCCCCTGCTTGCTCAATTTAAAATAACTTCCATGCACCACCTCTTCTCTTGTAACCAATGGTATTTTCTTTGGTATCTCCCTAGCACACACAACCTCAGCTCGCATTATCACCAGTACATGTTCTAACTCTAACTCATGCACCACCCTTTAGATTCACTACTTGTTAGCTTTGTTCACACTTCCCATTTGGTGCCTTTTTCCTTTCATTGTTTCTATCTCATGTATTCAAAAACTTCTGGGAATTCCTCATAATGTTTCTTCTTCCCACACCAAGAACACTATAACAAGTCAGGACATCCACACTTATAGTGCTCTATAGACCCACAGTTGTAACAAGTTCCATGTGGGAACTCACTTCTTCCACCTCTGTGATTTCCATGGCCTCTAAATCCTCCACAAAATCCTCTTCGATACCCCCACCATCCAAATGCCCTTCGTAATTATGTCCCTCATCCTTTGAACTACTTGCAATACTAGCCTGGTGCATGCCAGTATGAATGGTATCATGTATTTGGTCAATCAATATATAATCCTTAGTGTCATGAGTAGTAGAGGTGTAAATTTTACAATAGCAAGACACATACTTACTGATCACACGTTGCATGGACACCTAATTGCATCATGATCTCCCTATAAAATCTCAATCGACCATCATGGCATGTACGGATCTTGATGAAAACTATCCTCCGTATGCCACTCTACTTTAAGTCTATGCACCATAGCCTACTATAAGTCTCATGTGCTGAGTTCGTAGGCATTTTCTCCATATTCTTTTCCATAGCACTGATATGAGCTTTAAGAAATGAACCAAATCTGATATCTATGCTTCCCACACCTCAACACACAAGGTAACCTCTAAGACCTCATACAGTCTCATGAAGGTCTTATGTCAAAGCACCCTCTTGAATGGTGTGATCATCCTGCCCATCCACTAAGCATGTTGAGAAGGATCAATATCATAAGGAGGATTTGACAAGAGAGTCTTAAAGTGCATTTCATACTCCCAAAAACTTTCATACATCCCTTACTGAATTTACTTTAATGCATTGATGCTCTTTTGTTCAAACTCAATAATGTGGAACTCCTACAAAAACATCATTAAGAGCAATATAATCCACCACCATCTAGTGTGGATCATATTTATGGTACCATTTGTGTGTGTCTTCCCTTGCAACGTAGTTGTAAAATAACTTTCCTTCCACTCCAGGGAAGTGATACCCTTCATGCACCATAGCAACTCACATTTATGCACATGCTCTGCAGCTTCTGCTACACCCTTATAATCAAGCAAGTGTAGGAAAATCTCATAAAACATCTGCTGAGGTGGTTTAGGTCCTTACCCTCTGGTTCTAGGGCCTTGATTTCCTCCTCTATTTCCTCTACCATCAGATCCACTAGCTCCTATTCCTCTCATAGAAGGAAAAGGGCTTGGAGTTCTTGCGTCATGTGTTTTCCACAATCACACTAAATTGTGTGCCAATGGTTTGTGATATTGAACCACTCCCATATGTTTTTCCCATGTCAACTCTAAATGCAATACCCTAACTTTGTGAATCTATACCTTTCCCAAATGTTGTGCTACACAAAATACCTCCAAACACAGAAAAATCTGTGTAGCCATAGATGAAAATGAAAATTTATACATCCTAGGTGTCACTCGACCACTAATATCAACACCACTAATAACTAAATAAGAAAAAAATTCATCACAAATTTGAAGGCTAAGCATTAGGGTTTGGTCACTAGGTGGGCCAAGATGTGTGCCTATGGATCTCCTTTCATCGTGTGACAAATTTTCACCGAATCCGAGGGCATAACTCTCCTCACTTCCACACAAACCTAAAATCCTTCCCATAATGTTTGCCTCTATATTTCCATTGTTCCAAAAACCTCACATTGTCATTCCAAATCCCTCTCTCGTGCTTCATCATACTTGACTCACCTCTCTTCTCTCTCCTTCTACACTGTAGGATCCTCCATATTTCACCACACTATCTTCTATGCCCCGCACCTAGGAGGACTTTATCACTCCAAAGGAAAGGCTTCCAAACTCAAAGTAGTAACTAGGATCTTGATAAATAAAGGGATAACATGCAAGAATGATCCTCTAGGCCCCCTTAAGAACTCAAAATCAGCAATCTTCGGGAAATGATAAGTTAAAACAATGTATTTGAAGGTACAACTAGTTAGCACTTTACTTCACCAGTAATCAACAACATGGGTCCAGGTCAGATCGGCATCATGCAACCTCTGATACTCATCTTGGGTCCATACACGAGGTATATAGTGCCAACTTGACCTAGATGCATATGTTAAAAGCCATTCATACAACTCCATTAGAAAACAACAAAATAATGTCTCATACAACTCATGATACAGGTGTTCTTCTACCCATTTACGTGCATCAAAATTAGATCCAGATTAAATATATAAGAAAACTCATCCTCCATACTTTTAATCCATGCTTTGATATTTTCCAAGGTTAATTACTCCATCATCACGGACCATTCTCACAAAAACTTCAAAAAGAGGTCCCGACAATGAAACCAAAATATAGTGTCTCTTTACCTCTTACTTCTCTTCAAACCCCAAGTGTGCCGAAACATCATCCAAACCGGTGTGGATGCTCACTTGAGGCATGCACAAGTTTCAAGCCCCTTTTTATGTGAGCTTTGTGAGAATTTTCTCTATTAACAAAAATATGGTTGGACATATAGAAAATAGTCATTCTTATAAACCATCAAGAACTAGATTTAGGTCTACATACATCACATATATAATTAAACATGATCACATTACAACAATATCATAAATAGACCCTAAATAATATCAAGAAAACAAGGGTATGAATTCATAGACACTAAAGAGAATACATAGATCAATATCCATAACATAGAAGTTCATAACCATTCCATTATATTCATTCATCAAATTACAATAGCCAAGAATACATTAAAAGATTCCATGGATTGAGATAATACAGTATCAGAGCCTCAACATGATCTCTATTATGGCTTCATTACAAATATAACAATCATGTATTACCTTCTCTATCCATTCTCTACACACACACACTTTTACTATAAATATTTGTCTCTCCTATTTCAAATGACATGTAAAACCATACATAAGAAGGAACTAGAAGGAATCTCTTCTAACCGCTCATTATTACAAGAAAAGGCCTGAAGTAATATTCCCTGATCACCCAACCACTACCCAAGAACATACCAAAAATTTCATCATGTGTTTCCCTAATTGAGTATCCTTAACATGCAAGTGTCAGTTAATCCATAACAAACACATCTCCTTATCCCTTCATGATAACCATAATGATGCCCTAGAATATTCTTTTCTTGAGCTACAAGTCTCCATAGCTTATCCATAACTATATATGGTCACTTTTCCATCTCTGTTCCCTCAACGCATCTTTACTTATGTTCCAAAATCAAATAATTCTCAAATCCATCCTACCTAGGTGCGAGCCCTTGCATATTCCCAAGAGCTTCTTCCACACATGCCTTCTTGCCCTACTTCCATGCACCACATTCCTTCACAAATTTCAGTACTTGGTCAATTCAAGGGTCCAACATCCATCCACACATCTTAGGATGAGTTCATCCTCACAATAATGGATGTCTATTTGCAATTAATATCTCAACCTTAAAAATCCTTAATATTATCCTAGAATTTTCTCTCTATTTTTCACATTTGTTATCTCTACCCTCTTACCATCATCTTAGGTAGTAATAATATAATATCTCTCTATCTTCTATATATCCTTCACAACATTCACTTTATACTCTTCCCAATTGCAAGAATTTGAACTACAAAAGCCTCACTTAACTGTTCAACTTCCTTTTTATTTTGTCTCTTCCTTAAATCCTTTCAAGTGCTAAACCATTAGAAAAAAATTTACATTTTGAATTCAACCTATATCTTAACCAAAGGCAGTCTTTTCATCTTCTAGGGTTCAAGTTTGAAATAGTCTTTTCCATTTTATAATGTCTTGTTTGAGTTAAGTAAGGCATTATAACTGGTGAGAACATCTTTGGCTTCTTCATGTATTTTGAGCATAAGAATTGTCTCCTCAACTTCTCATGAAGGTCAATTCACCACTACAAACTCTCCAACCTTCATTGAAACATTCTCCATTTTATGTTTGATGTTAAAAACCATTGTTCGATATTTTTAAAGAGGAATTTTTCATTTGCAAATCACCGAGACCGAACTTGGAAAGATTGAGTTTGTTCTTATCCTTTTCCACAAGCTTTACACTCAAGACAAACTCAAATGTTGGTTGTAAAACTTCTATCATGATTCCCGAACTTTTTGTGTGAGGATTTACAAAGAGATAACCTAATTGATATTGAAAAGGTAGGTACATTGAGTGTGTTTCTTCATTTATGTTACAAATTTGAGAATTCAAGGTGATATGGGATTTTTCTAGACTTAAATACTCGTGTATGTTCTTTTGAAATGGTTGCATATAGCTTTTGAGATGTTTTTTTAGCCAAAAATATTGCATTAAAACAATCAAGATTCTCCTCAGTACACGATCGCACAAATTTTTCATTATATAGTCATTAAAATATTACTTATTCCTTTATGAATCCATTTAAATCCTTTTCTAACATGATAAGGACTGCAAGATAGAGATTTGTATAACTTTTTAGGAATTTTCTATGGATGAAGCATGAGATTCGACTAGTTTTCTCTCCAAACCCTAAAATCGGGTTTCTAATATCAGTAGACACTTGAGACCAAAAAGCTTGATTTCTCTGTCAAATTTGGATGAAATCTAAAAATTCAAGTTGATGGAATCTTATGAGAGTGTCCCACATCTATTATAATCATTTATTTAATGTTAATATCCTTCAATTTCTCTTAGTACCTAGATAGGAAAGTGCATATTGATATGCAATATGATTGTACAATACACATTAAGCATTTGGAGAAAATTAGGTATGTTGGTTTATGTTATAGCCCATCATAGAGGCATGCTCATCTTCCTTTGATCATTACACACCGCATCAAGGGCCACACTTATTACTTTTATGTGAAGACTTTTCCATGAGGATACCATCACATACATATATACATTCTCCAATTTGTCTTAGTCTTCACTTTTAATGCACCGAACTTGCCACCTAGACTTCAAGAATAAATTGATAACCTTGTTTAAAGGCTCGGGTGAAATATTTCAAGAAGAGACTCCTCAATCTTATCCTAGGGTATAATTTTTTTTTGAAAGAACATCCTTAAGAGTTTTAATATAGGAAATTGTACTTTGAGACCTTTAGTTCACATGAATGACTCGGGTTTCCTTGCACTACTAAGATGGACTGGATAGAGGAACTATGCTTTTAAATCATGTTTGACAACACTATACCATAGAAAATAATTTAATGATATCATAGAGGTTACACCACTTCACAAATTTTACACATAATCAAACAAACTCATTTCAACTCAACCACTTCAAGAAGCAGTCCTCAAGAGAGATAGAACCTTCTAGTAAAATTCTCATATCTTCCTTGAAACTTAACCATTTTCCTTGAAATTTTTACAATAACTCAAGATTGGAATCCTCTATAAAATTTCCTTAAATAATTTATCTGGATAAGGATCTATAATATTTCTCAATACCTAAGAAGACTAGTATCTCAAAATGCACTTTTCAAGAAGGTTGTCTTGGAAAAACTTGAAAAACTCAAAATCCCCATTACATAATCTGATTAAATTTGACATGGATTATTGCAAGACATCCCTCAACACATTCCATGTTTTTTTAGCCATACATTTTCCTGTGGAGCTATGACCAATCTCATTTTCATGAAAGACCATTTTCAATTCTCAAATTCGCTGTGTATTCTTGAATTTTGAATCCAAGAACTAAAATAAGGCATGTTTTAGCTCACACATGTTGTAGTTAGTGTCCCTAGGATTCTCCCATGATTTCATGACCTTGATCTTACCTATACCAACCTGTCATAACTTATTAGGCACATAAAACTATCTTGACATGTACCAATCAACCCTTGTTTCCATCGACACCACTTGACATTAATGAAAAAACCACTAATAATGATTGGGGTCCAACAAAAAAAAGAAAACCAAAGACATCCTAGGATATGATTTATTCCCTATGTATTGATAATGATGTCTTGTTTAAAAGAAATATTTATAGAGTGCTTCTTAGGTCTATAGAAGGTGAACAATGTGACAAGGTTTTGATCGAGTTCCATGATGGTTTTTCAAGTGGACATTTATTTGTTAGAGCCAAAACTATGAAAATCATAAAAGAAGGTTAATTTTGGCCTACGTTGTTCACATATGCTCATATATGGGTAAGGAAATGCAAGGAATGTGTGCTCTTCACTAGAAATAAAATATTGGCGGCCCTACTACTTCATCCCTTCCAAGTAGATCAACCATTTACACAATGGGTCTTGACTTCATTGATATGATTAACCCTTCATATAATGTCGATCAAAAATGGGTTTTAACTGCAATAGACTATTGCACTAGGTGGATAGAAGTCACGCCATTGAAGGAAGCTATTGAATCAGTGATCCTATATTTTATTAAATAAATTGTTACAAGGTTCGTAGTTCCATTGACTATCATTTCGTATAATGCAAAAGTCTTCTTGGGATCAAAAATTTCTAATTGGGATCTTGGTATTGGGATTTATCTCAAGACTTCTTCCAATTATTACCCCCAAGGTAATGGATTGGCGGAATCCACTAATAAAAATCTGATTAGAATCATGAAGAGAATAATGGACATTAACCAAAGGAAGTGACACAAAAAGGTGAGAAATGCTCTCTAGGTGCACAAGATTATAGTAAAGAAAGATATTGGTACTTCTCCCTATAAACAGTATATGGAAAAGAAGTTAGACTTCCTTTGTCACTTGAATTAGCTCGTGCCGGAGTATGAAGGCATTGATCAAAGGGAGATCATAATGGTAAAATTGGTGGAAATTGGAGAATCTAGTAATGCTACCATGATCAGGTTGGAACAACATCAAAATTCAACCAAACAAAGTGGTCTGATGGGAAAGCTAAAGATTAGACATTCAAGGTTAGAGATCGACACACGGATCAAGCTAAACCTAGGAGACACTCCAAATTTGATGCTATCTGGAGTGGACCATAAATCATCACCACTTGCAAGGTAGATAACTCATTTGAGTTATCTGATCTTGATGGAAATGTGCTTCAAATCCCAATCAATGGGATTTACCTTAAACCTTCTCATTAATATATTTCATTGCATCTTGTACATAGTAGTTTAGTTTTCAATTTATCTAAGTTCTTTCAGCATATTGTTTTATTGGTAGTATATGATTCTTTCCCTAAGTGCTTTGCACATTATTGTTGATTGAAGGTATTTTTATGCATAGATATCATTGAATTTATGAGGCTATGATACAAAGAGATTCAAGAAATCAAGAATCGATTGCAATCATCTCAAAAAATCAAATATAGAGCAACTAAATAAATTTTGAGAATCCAAATTCAAAGTTCAAACTAGTTTCTAGAAATCGACTCAATCCATGCCAAATGGATGCTTCAAGGCTATTGATCAATTCATCTAACAAGAAGATGTTCCTAAGTACATCACCAAAAATGTTGTCTATTTTTGCACGCTTACAAAATTGAACAAATCGGATGGTCGCAAAAGGATTTGAGTATGCCATGGGTGAGGATGAAAAGCCATAGCTGAAAAAGAGAAGCCACGAAAGTTTGAATCATACCACGTAAGGATAGAACATTGCTTCAAATGTTTTAGCAATCCGCGATTTACAAACATTAAATTTGTGGATAAAATAAAAATAGGAGGAAAACCACGATTGAAAGAAAAGGATCCATAGATGTTGATCCGAAGTCATGCCAAATTGGATAAACCATGGGTCAAGAAAAGAAGATAGTAGAGATGTGGAATGATTAGAACAAAGTCATGTGAGGTCAAAACCACATGAAACTAAATCAAAAAGCCATGTATCAAATAAAAATGGTAGTTTTCCACGTGAAACTTAAAATGTATATAAATTCTCAATCAAGATCTAGATTTTGCAAATCTAACATCATTAAAGAGTTCTTAACATCCTCTACACACTAGAAATTAGATTTCCTAAATAAAAATGGTAGTAGGTAGGAAAAGCGAAGGAAGGCATCTCCAACACGTAAAAGTGTACTTCCGTATGGCACAACCACAAGAATTTAATGTAGTATGGGCATCGTTCCTTCTTCAACAAGGCAAATGGTGTAGATAAGTGGTCTTTTAAAGGTGCTTTGAGATAGTTTTAGAGAATTTAATGAAGGTTCTTGGTTATTGGAAGGAGGAATTCGAATTTCCTCTCTCTTTTCTTCTTCTTTCTTCTTCTTCCATTTTTCTATATATTGTAAAATGATGCTCATTTGAAACGTTGGATACTTTGGGAATGTGGGGCATCATTTTCGGTCAGATAAGTATTATAAGAGTTGAATTCCTTGGATAATGACTCTCTGAATTTTTTACATATTCCTTGTGCACTATAATAATTTGTGCATATCTTTAAGCAATAAAATATTAGGTTTTGTGGCTCATTTCTTCCTTATATTTTGTTTTATTGTGTTTCCTTTCCTTTCATTCACTTGCAGGTGTGTTGTATGTTTTGTTTCAGAATTTGTGTCTATTGTGCATCATGAAAGTGGAATTTTGGATCCATATTTGAACTATGGATTTCATTTCCACCCTCTTCATCATTTATTTCTTCCATTTTCTCTCTTTTTGAAGTATTTATCACCTTATTTTGGTGTTATCACCTTATCTAGTTTAGGTTTTTGTTCTATGCACCTCCTTCTCATGTTGGTCCATTGGAAAGTTAGAGTATAGTTAGGTAGTTGCATTTAAATTCCTAGGATTATTTTAGCATTAGGAGTAAGTAAAGGAATCCATCCTTCTCTCGGAGGTCTATCTCAGTTTGAGACCCACAATTGAGAAAGATTCTCATGTTTTGTCAAATCCCTAGATCCTTTTGATTTACGATGGGTGATATTTTGAGTGCAAACAATATGTCGAGTTCTTTATTCACAAGAAGAATACACTCCCGATGGTGGATAAAAATTGTCATAAGCATTATTATAGTGCAATAAAAATATGTTAGAAGGCACAGGAGATATAAATCTAATTTTGTTAGTTTTTATAATACTACAGTTTATGATGTTCTTGGTTGTGTAGTTATGTAAAATGAAGAGGTACATGTCTCGAGAGTATTTTAAGGAAGAGAAATTTGGTTTTTTACATTCAAAGTGAGCTTAAAGGGAACTTGAAGTGATTTCATCAGCTAAATGAGAGGACAACTTTGATAAAAAGTGTTTTCATGTTGCATGTAATTTTCTTTGGATTCAATATTATTATGTTTTGGTGATAATCGGATCAGTTTGAGAGTGATATTTAAGACGAGGGGAGATCTAAGAGAGTCCATAGTTGACTTTTCAAACAGGGAAAAGGTGCCAAGTAATCCTAATAAAGTAATATATAATGTTGGTAATTGAATAAAGGTAAGAAGTACTTTTCTATGGCTAATCATGTATATCTCATCCAAATAATATCATAACTGACTAAGATAGGGATTTTGGGATAGAGACAATAATTTTTATTCATCTCCATCACCTAGAAGCAAGGTAAGATGTCTAATTTTTTATGTTTTTTATTGAATAAGGATGGTACAAATACATGGTAGTCATAAGGTGTTACTTATCATTATGTATGGACTTTTAGAGCATTGTGAAAGTTGTCAAAATTGACGAAAAGTCTCATTCAGGGACAATGGTCCTAAAGTGGATATGTAAGCATCGAAGACTGAATTTTTGTTCTTGAGAATGAAAATGGTCTAAAGAGATATGTTTTTCTAAAATTAAAACCTAAAAGGATGAGTATCAGTTCAGGGGAGTTGGTTTAAGTCTTACGACATGTCCATGGATCTTCTTATGTTGTTGATGGAGTCCAAAAGGAGAGATTTCAGCCCTAAAGGGAGCTATCTCGAGTCAAGTAAGTTGTGTTTTTTCATTTTTGCAATTGTGTATTGTAATTTTCCATGTTTTAGTGTCATTGTATCATTTTTCATATATTTCAAAGGGGGAGAGAAGCATCAAAAACATGGGAATAAGGTCATGTGTGTGTTTTCTTATTGGTTGCCATCAATAGTTCCGAAAGTGGTTGCCATAAATGATAAAGGGAGAGATTGTTGGCCATTGTAAGTTTGAATTGTGATTGATTTCAATTCCATTAATGGGAAAGGATTTCTTGAGTTCATATGAGTATTCATGAGCTATCAATCATGTCACAAGCATGAAGTTTGATTGGTAGTGACCGAGTTTGGTGAGTTCTAGGAGGTCATCATGTATGGTCTAGTGAGTTGAGTCATAGTATGAGTCCTCCCAAGCTGGTTGGAGTGTTTCTTGTGGTCAAACATGGTTGGTATGATGTGTCATGGGTGTCTATGGGTCTCGCATGAGGTTGGCATGTTTAGTTAATGGTTGAGTTGGGTCATTTCAGGCCTATTTCTAGCCCTGGTACATGCAAAATGAGATGAAAGTGTGATATTTGGACCCAATAAGTCATGGTGGATCATGGTATAAATATGGTGAAAGTGTAACTTAAGTGTATGGTGAGTTTAAGGTTAGTACTCATTGGTTTAGAGGTGTTTCAAGGTCCTTAGGAAGCAAATAGGTGACAAACATACACTTTGGAATAGGTAAGTCACTGTGGTTGGATAGTTTTATATCTATTTATATTAGATGGTTAGTATCAATAGTTAACATATGTTTACATGATGCTTCACGACAAGATTCGGTATTTCGATATGGTAATTACAAGTTATGCATGTTTTGGCAAAACCAGTAAGTTACAATGTGTAGTTAAAGTAAAATTGGACCTTCTAATACTCGTGAATTGTATTCTTTGTATGGGGACCTAAGATATTTATAATATATTCTTAGTTTATATATTAAGATTTCACTAAAATAATGAGGTGGTTTGATCACCATGTTTTAATGAACGATCGTTAACAAGGTAAAGTGGTTTGAAACCCTAGCTAGGAGTAACTTGGAGATAGTTGAGTATACCACCCTAGTTTTGAATAGTTTTTAAAGCATGATGATTTAATGTTGTATATGAATCTTCCATATTTCCATAAATTTGAATCAGATTCTTGTGACTATATGTGGGCCACACCATTAAATGCTTGTTTTTGAAGAAGTCTAGTATGAGGTAAAGTTTTCCAAAGAAGGTGATGAATAAATTGACATTTTTTATCCCCTAAGTTTTTCTAGATGTTTATGCTTTTTTATTAGGGTTAAATAGTTTTGAAGGGAATATACCTTATCACAAAATGGGCTCAAAATCCAGATAAAGAAGAAAAAATAGTCCATATTTTTAAAGGGACTATACCCTCATACAAAAATGATGCATAGCCAAATAATGGAGTAAATACATCAAGTTTGGATCAGTTTCCGTAATATACGTTAATTTTCAGCTATAGTTATCTCGAGGAACTATATAAAAGGATCAAAACAAGAATAAAATCGTAATTCTAAGCAAAGATGAAAACAACATCCTGACAACATCAAAACAAAAACCTCAAGTAAGGACCATCCTCTTCACTTGTTTGCTTTGTCAATATTTTTCCTTACCTTCTATAGAGAGGTGAAGAGTGCCAAGGAAGTGACATGGGTGGGATCCTTCTTATCCAACTATGAGAGATTCAAGTTCCTTACTAGTTCCGACTCCCAAATGGTAGTAGGAATGTCACTGAGCACACATACACTTTTGACATGCTGCTCCAAAACATTTTAGATATCCTTAAGCATAGAAATGCTATATTCATGCCTTATTTTTTTATTTCCCAACCTGTTATCCAGTGAGTTAAGCTTCTTGTAAATTTCAAGTATCTGATCATTATCCTACTTAGGGTCATTGTGCATCTTCCTTTTTCCTTCTCTCTTGCAGACCTTCTTGAGATTTTCTTTCAAATCCCCAACCTCCTTTTCCAGTTTGACAATTCTATTGAGAAGGAAATCCTCCCCTTTAGCAAAAGCACTAGTTGGATTGTTAATGTGAAGTAGATTTTTAGCAGACTCAATTTCTTTGTTGCTACAAAGGATTCTTTGGGAGGGAAGGCATGATTGAGCGGGTAAAGAATATTTTGAGTTCTGATTTTTCTTTGACCAAGAGTAGTACTCGGTGGGGGCATTAGAGTTAGGGCAAGGAGCAGCAGGGGAAATGGGAATTGAATGAGGTTGAGAAAGGAAATGGCGATGAAGCAGTAGAATGACGCCTTGGTGAAGGGGGTGGTATGGGTGTGGTTTTGAAACTCAAGAATAGATCGTTCCAGTCAATTTAAAAGATAATGTAGAAAGCTAACATACAAATTCCTTCTAAAATGATTTAGGAAAACCAAATGTTTGAGAGGAACCATCACATATCTTCCTTCTAAAGTGATATACCTGACAATCATCCTTACAATTTCATCGAAGGGCTCTGGAATGGAGGTCACTTTTATGCCTATCATAACAAACTCGAGATTTTCTCCATCTGCTAGGAATTTCTTGGCTTTGATTTTCTTATCAACCCTCTTGCTAAAGAATTTAGCACCTTTGAGACTCACTCCATGACCTCAGCAATAATCTCTTCAATAATTTTAATGCTTATCTCCCCATATTCTACCATTCTTTTCTTCCACCCAATCACGAATTTAAGAGAAATGTCTTGATCGTGACCCTGAATTTTTTCAATGAGGTTTGAGACCCCACCCATTTGTATATAATTCCGTAGGGTCGCATCCTCCTTCCAAGTTGGGTCATAGGTGGGTTCAATTTAACATGGAGCTCCACCCATTCTATCATTGTTGTTTCTTTATTTCCCAATGACAATGCTTTTCCCCCAAAACCACTTCTTGACAGTGTCTTTGTATACCCAGAAAGCATGTGAAGGATGAGTGATATTATTAGCCATGTGTGAGGAGATAATCACTCTCAATACAACAAAGGGATTCTTAATGATGGTTTTTGATTTCATATTTATCCTTGATGATGTCATTATGTACCTTGCTAGGGAGGATGTCATCACTAAACCAAGTTTGCATGTTATTACTAACACCATAGTTAGCAAGACTATCCGCCACTTTGTTGCCTTCATGATATGAGTGGATGATTTGACAGTTTGCAAAGGATTTACAAATCTCAATAGATTCATAAATGAAATCCCTAATGGTCCAACTAGGGGGTTGTGTTTGATTTAAGAGATTTATTATGTTTAAAGAGTCCCCTTCAATTATAATATTGTAAATATTACAATCTCTTACAAGTCTAATCCCCCATAGTGTTGCTAGGGCTTCAGAATAGTGGTTTGTTTGGTGGCCCATTTTACCAGCAAATGTAGCAACAAGGAAGCCTCTATGATCCCTGATCATCCCACCTCCTCCTTATGCCCATGGCCTCCCTTTGGATGCCCCATCAAAATTCAACTCGTACCATAAGTTGGGTGGCTAAATCCAATGATCTAAAGATCTCTCAATGCTATTTTGATCATTCCTGTGTGTATTTCTAGTATCAACCTTCTAAGAAGCAAGTATATGTTCTTCATCCTTGGGGTATGGTCTATTTTTGTAGGCATATACCTTTCAATGTTATCTTTTATAGAACTAGAAATTTCCTTAAAGATATTGTTGCATACCTTTCTGTTGTTTTTGAAAATTATTCCATTCCTACTTTTCTAAAATATCCAAATGGTATGAGGTATGAGAAAATTCTATAATCTTCTTATCATGAAATTTTTATAAGGTGGATCACATTACTCCTAGGCTAGCAATAAGGTATTAGGAAGGTTCTAATGCAGATTAAAATTGGAAAAGATGAGACTCCAGACCTTTGAGGCATATTCACAATGCAAAAGTAGATGTTTGATATCTTCAGCCTCTTTTTTACACATGCAACACATGTTAGGCATAATGAAACCATTTTTAATTAGGTTATCATTAGTGAGGATCTTTCCTTTTAAAAAAGTCACATAAAGAAATTAACTTTTGGGGTTAACTCAGGCATCCATATTTTACTCTAGTTTATATCACTTTGAATATTTTCAAAATAAGAATTGTAGCCCGATTTGAGAGTATATTCCCCATAAAAAGATTCAAACCATATAAGCTCATACTTGGTATCATTTTGATTGAGAGGGATGAGGAAAGCTATTTTTGCAGAGAGGAAACAACAAGTTGTAAATTTTCCTTATCCACTTTGAGTTGTTTCTAAGTTCTATTGTTTCCATCCAACTCAATGTAATCTTTTAATTTATTCCAATATTTCTCACTTATACTATCTTTGATGGATCCAAATTTATCACTCATCTTGAAATCAGTCCAGCTTTTCTTGCCAAAATGTATATCCCGCCCATTTCCTACTTTCCATCTACAACCTTTTATAAGGATGTGTCTAATTTGAAGTGAATTATTCCGAAGATGGATTCATTGGGAAGTTGGTTTTCAAAAAGAAAATAACTCATATTTTTTTGAGATAATTACTTTATCCTAATGAGTTATATGATAGCTTTAAGTCAAGGTTGAGGTTTAAAATGGAAAATTCTGCCCTATTTATGAAGATAGGTTTTAGAGCAGGTTTATAAGAGCCTTTAGTAAAAATTGGAATTACAAGAGTTATAGGAGTTAGGAATCCATTCAATTTGTTTCAGTAAATATTATTTAGATATATTTTAATTTTTATATCAAACTTGATGATTAGATAAGTTATGAAAAAATTATGAGTTGTTCTTTGAGAGTAAATTTTGAAGCATGCTTGCTCTAACAAGGTGCCAAGTGACCCGATGAGGTAAAGTGATGATTATGAGTTCTTCATAATTGGTGAAGGATTATTAGTGCTTAGGAATAATTTATAATGTTTTTCCATTCTTTTTTAGAGTGTGTAATTATGTTTGGGTGTGATAAAGTATGTTGAGCTCTTGTCCACTTCTTGAGACCTAGAAGGCATAAGGAGCATCTTGTATAGATTGGCTTGGTTGAAGGCCTTACACTTAGATTTGGAAGGATTTATAATATGGTATATAATATTAATTCATATATATTTCTAGCGGTATAATTTTTGTCTCATGATGATAATATTTTATGAGTCATCTAGGTTAGTTTGTGGAGGTGAAGGTTTCTTGTTTCTCAAGACATGGACCTTCTTTTGTTGAAAGAATGAAGTGATTGAAGCATGTGATGATTTATTTGATTATTGTAACACTTGGAAAGTGAATAGTGATTATTTTCATTCCTATCTAAGTAATTTTTAATTATTTAAATTGATAGCAATGGTACAAACTAGCTAAGTTTGCAAAACGGGTTTCTAGGTAGCTTGATTTAGTGAAGATGAAAGTTGTTGTGGTTTGAGCATGTGGATGTTTCATGATGTATAACATTCATGATTGTGATTTAAATGTCTTTAGTATTCCATAGAGTGGATACATGCCATATTTTAGTTGATCTTGGGTGGTCTTGAGGCCTAAAGGTAAAATCATGTTGTTAGAAGTAGCAATTTTGTGAAAGATATGATCCAAATGAGCTCATTTAATGATATATTTGATTTGTTAAAGTAAATGTGCGACCATGTATGATTCTTATATGTTATATTTTCCATTTATGGTGAATTTTGGAGCTTTAATAATCATGGTTATGGTATGAGTGAAATTTTCTCATTCCAGTAATAGGGTTTTCAAGTGTTTTGGTGCAAGTTAGATGATTTTGAGCATGACAAACCTATATGGGTCATATGTGACAATTGTAGTTAATTTATTTTAATTTTATGAAGTTTTATGGGTCATGAAAAGGTTTATGACTAACTTATATTGAGTTATAAGGGATATAAGCATATAAAAGTGAAGTTTGAGCTCATTTTGTGAGCTAGTCTTGCATGGGTGAAAAGTACGACCCATAGGTGAGTGTGTAATAGGGATGGATACATGATTTGAAGAATGAAAAAGTTTGTTACACGTTGAGGAATTTTCTATAGCATTTTTGCAAGTGTATAGAGCCAAGATAAGGTGTGAAATACCTAGAGAGAAAGTTAAAAGGAGTTGTGTTTGAATGAGGGTTTGAAGGAACTTGGAGCTAAATTTTGGGATCACTATCAGTTGTGGTATTGATGTATTTTCGTGTTCATTCTTCATCAAAATATCTTATCATGCTTCATATTCATAGGATTCTCTTGTTGTGAGTAATATCAACAAGGGATTATGGGTTGGTGTTCCTTGTGGGGTTAGTGCCTGAAAAAAGAAATCTCATGTGATGTGTAATATTCACTTGACCATTTTTTGTTTTTAATATCGGAAAAAAAAAATTAGTGGGTTTTCTTCCCCTTGAGATTTTTCCACTTATATATTGTGTTATGTGTATGTATGTTGTATAGTGATTTTCACACATTAATGAATGAATGAATGCTTTATGGTTTAATAAGAAAATCTAAAATCATTTAAAGTTTTGAAAGGACTAATTAAACCCCCTCTCATTACTTTGTGCTTCCGATAATTTATAAAAGCGTTGATGTTATTTTCAGGTAAGTCATGATATTGAAACTCATTAATTAAAGTTGTTACTAGAGATTCTAACTCCACTATAGAGTTAGGGGGTAGAGTATGATACCATTCTAAACCATCTCCATTAAGATTATTATTTTAGAGTTTAGTGGTGGTATAGGAATTTATTTTGATCCATTTTTTATAAAAAAATTCAAAATCCTTAATGTGTAAAGTAGGATTGATTGACCCATCATTTGACATAGAGGGGTAATAACTCGATATCTATCTTGGCAATATAAGGTACTAGCGCATCTTGTTGGAATTACCTCAATATTTTTTGTGAATGGGAAGGTTGGGAAATATGTTCCCCATCAGGTCCATTGGGTAAGGGTGGGGGAATTACACCACCTAATCTTGGATTGGGATAGTTTAGCATTTAGACCATAATGGTTTACATCTGTAGGAGTTGGGTTGTAGTGGTAGTTTTTGCTAACTCATCATTTCTATGAGTTGTAGGATAAGATTACTAGGATTAGAGACAGAGGAGTCCCGGATGAGCTTTCCATAGTATTCTTCTCATTATCTACCCTATCGTCAAGTTTCTTGGAGACAAATTCAAGGAGGTGTTTATGAATTACTGACTCAAGTTCCCCTTTATATTGAGGAAAATTATCAAGGAATTTTTGTATTTTAGGTGGGAGGTTAGAGATGTCCTCAATCTGAATCTCTTCTTTTTCCTCACTTGAGACATTATTATTGTAGGTGTTATACTTTTTCCTATTGGATCTTACCACACAATATTCTCGAATACAAAATAAATCTTGATGTTGGACTATTAGTTTCTATACACACACAATCAAGCACTTTGGGTAATTATCTAGTCCTGATTACATACTATTATTCATGTGATTCATAAGTAAGAAAATTAATAATTAACCCATGTCTTTGGCAACCTTTCTTTTCTTTTTGTTTCTACTTTCGGTCATGCACTCTTACCCGAGAAATCTAACTTTTACTCTTCAACATTTGTCATCCCGAACACCAGGCGCCCAACTAGGATGTCGATTTTAGAACCCTTATCCCCATTGTAATTTACTTTCATATTCATTTGAACATATTATGTTTTTGGTACTCAGCCTTTTCGGGGTTAATTACGAAATTCAAGTGAAGGAATCATATAAATATAAATTTATGTGATCATAATAAAGGACCAAGCACTAAGAACTATCTATCACTACCTACCTAGGTTGTATCCATCAAGGAATATAAGAGATCCATTACATCCATATAGCTCCATCACAAGGGACACAAGTTTTAGTTTTCTTCATCACCCTTGATAGGAGGGAAGTTCATTTTATTCCATGTACACATTTACTAAATTCTACATCTAGATACTTGCTCATTATCCACGTGCGACGGTACAAGAGAAACTTAGGGCACAATTCTATGCACGCACACAAATAACTTCATTGGGTATGAGATGTATTGTAGCACTCAGTTGTAATTCCACCATTGTGGAAGCTGAGGATAGTCTAACCCCTGATTTTACATCTTTCTTTTTTAGAATTTAATGTCTATTTGAGGTTTTTGTAGGTATATGTTTCATTGTAGGTTTCTAGGGACTCTAGTAATCATTGTAAAAATCTGTAGTAAAAAAAAAGGTGAGCATTGGTGAACATTTTATGACCTTGATAATTCAGGTTTATGAGCATTTCTACAGACTAAGGTGCTTAGAAATAGGCGTAGGGCACCCACAGGTGCCCTTGTCCCTCTCCGTGCCCTATGCTCCAAAGTGTGATAGTCTATACTTCACATTTTTTAGTTTTCTATCTCTATTCACTTTCCATAACTTAGCGAATCAGCTTAGTCATCTTACCATTCATTTCATATTATGATTTCATTATTTATTTCTTAGTTTACTTGAGTGTAATTTTCGTACTTAATTTATCATTTATTTACTGCAATCTTGCATTCAGATTAGGCATAATATTTCATATTTTTCATAATCATTTTGGTGAACCCGATCGATCAAACCCTCCCTTTTGAATATGTCTTCACCTTATAAAGTCATGACTTAATCATCTTATCTTTCTTTGAAACCCAATAAGGTTTCAGGAATAGTTACTACCACTATTGCTGATTTCATGCAATTTCACACTCAACATCCTCCCCGCTTTATTACACCTCGGGTTGATCCTTCTATCAATGTGGTAACTACTCACTACACTCATCCTCCTATGGCTCCACCCATTTCTATTCCACCACCTATTACTTATTCAGCTCCTCCTACTACTTCTAAGGGATATGACATCATTAAACAACTTAAGAAAATGCTAGCTAAAATCTCTCTCTATGACTTATTCTGCAAGATGACATATTGTCGTCAAACATTAGAGATTGCCCATTGTTCTATTCTTATAGAAAGTGATAATATTTTGGTATCCTTTTCACACCTCATTCATTCACTCAAAATACTTCCATGTGCTATATCATTCACTAATGAGGACATATCCCCATTTTCTAAAGACAATATGTGTGGGCCATTGCTTATCAGGGTTTTTATTAGCACCACTTGCATTAAACATTTTCTTATTGAAGATTGATCGATGTCAACCTTTTCACTTATTCCATTCTAAAATAGATGGGCATTAAAAATAATATAATTTCTAATAAATCTACTCTTCTTCAGGGATATGATTCAACTACTCACACATGCCTAGGAACTATTTTATTACATATTAGAGTTTGGCGTAAGAATGTCCTCACCGACTTCTACATTATAGATGATTCATTGAAATTAATCTTGTTACTAGGTAGACCATGGATTCATGCAATTCAAGTGGTCCCATATAATGTACACCAATGCATCAAATTATTGCATGATGGCTATGAACATACTATTACTACATATCCTAAACCCTTCAAATTTTGTCGCATAGACTCCATTACTCAAGTTATGTCTATTCCTCCTATGTAACTCATTCCATATAGTATTATTGATACATATGATGTCACTCGATCTACTATTTTGCAACCTTCTTCTATCACTCCAAGTACTCCGCTTTCTTCTACTCATACTAATTCCATCATTTCACCCACAATGTCTGCTCCTATACAAACTACTAATCACCTTGTTGATGCTCCTATTACATCTAGTACACCACCTACCAACATACTTGATACTACAATACAATATGACAATGCAAACACAGATGATTCTGAAAATCTAACGATGATGTTGATCATGTTGAACTTACTAACAAAGCATTAGGCAAACTCAATTTCACTCCTATTGATATAGATGACTCCTATTTCAATGAAACTTTCGTGGACGATGGCCCCGGTGAATAAAAATTCAATACCCCTCCATTTACTAATTCTATGGTACTTTACTAGAGTCTATCCATACTTTCGACATTATTTCACCCTCTTCTAAGCAGTTTTCATCTACACCACCTCCTTTCACATACATGTTCTTAATTTAAAAATCTTATTAGCATCATATTCTAGTGGATTGTACATGTTCTAATACTATTTACATGTATGAAAACTTATTTAAGCTTGGATTGATGCTTAATGATACTTTACCACCACCTCACTCACCTCATCTTTATCATTGTTATTTCCAAATTATGGCTACCTATGGTCTTCATGTTTTTCATCTCGCAGATTCATTTCACTTAGTCCTCACACTTCTCCATTGACACTCGAAATATTGGCTTGACTATATTGGAGGAACTTTAGACTCTAATCACACTTCTCACTTTTCCCATGTAATTCGACAACAGTATCTATCGAAGAGTGATTCATCTCCTGTAAATTCTCAAAATATTACTCATTGGTATGCACATGGGTGTCCGCCAACACCTTTCACCAATGAATAATATGCAATGACCATGTACACCTTACATCGCAATGGCTCTCTTTATTATCCTACTCATATTATTACCTATTAAATCTCCAACACCGCCCGAGTCAAATTTAATTAAGACAATGAATATATTTTAGATAGTGGAACATGATCATATTTCTTGTTAACACGCACGTGGGTGGGCATTACACTTATTTCCCCCTCCCTTTAACATTGACACATGTCTTACATTAACCTTCTTACACTAACATATACATCTTCATCCACACTCATGCATCGACATTACCCTATGAAGCACTCTTGTGCTATGTTTCACACTACACTATTGAGGATATCCTATACACATGAACCTCATACATTACACATAACAAACCTTTGCACATCATGCACTTTTGTACATATGCACCATCTTCCTCTTCAACCTACCTTATCATCGTCTACACACTACGCATCACTACCCATTGATGCATTCCATTCTAATGGTTCATACTCAATCCTGTAGAGGGTCTAATCAAAATTGATCCTCACCTCATCATATCTACATCGTTCTACACTTTAATCTTCATAATTAATCAATCAATATTTTTACTATACTAAGTAAAAATTTTAGCCATCACCTTATTCATACATTTTTAGATATGTGTTTTGTGCTAAATCATCACAATTTCTATCATCTAGTGATATACACTTTGTGCTACATCATCATGTTTTCTACCATCATCATATTCATCCATTTCATGATATAATCCTTGCATTAAATCATCACGCTTGCTAGAATCTTATTCACACATCTAGTGATATACACTTTAGGATAAATCATCACACATTCCATAATATCATCCCTATGTCACATTTAATATCATCACTTCATTCATCACCTCTTTCTACATATAACATATCGCTCAAACCATTTCCCGATGATTCAATCTGATTTATGGTTCATTCTTGATTGTTGAGGGGGCATAAATAAATTAACCTCATTACATACATCCACTCTGGGGGGCACGATGCTCCTATCATTCACATTGTATTCCATTCCATCTCATCCACAACATACTACATATCTTGGTTGCATTTATTCTTTCTTACATTTACTTATTACATGTTCACTTTATTACACATGCTAGATAGATATCTTGTATGTCATTATCTTTATTATACACACATGTGCATTCACTCACCTTCGTAGTTGTGATCGTAGATTTTACAGACTATTACATGCAGTATGGATGTTGGCACAAGATCTAGTACCAGTCACATAAAGGCTCTTAGGGGCATCCACATTCATACATTATAGGTATTATTGTTTCATTTTGTTTCATGGAAAATTACTTTATCAAATCATACACAATTAGACATATTTTTTCTTTCTAAAATGTTAGCGGGTGCTTCATGTGCAACATTTATTTTACAGTACTTTTCTTCCATGGTTGTTTGATATAGTGTTTTCTTTTGCTTGTCATTGTTTGCGGGTTTTTCCCTATGTCTTGCTTATTCTCTAATTGCTTATGGTTACTATGGACTTGAATTTATTGTGACGTCGTGAGTGATGTCCCATGTTTGCAACCCACATTTCATGGTCTACATTATCTTTTACTTGCATCTTAGCTTGTACATTGTATTCTTAGATTACATTTCATCTTTTAGATGAGTTTTTATCTTTTCTTGTACTAACACTTGTTTTCCTAGCCACTTGTTTTTGTGTGCCTTGGTTTCTACCAATAATATTCCCTTTCCCCTATAGGGTACAGCTTCATCACAATGATTTGTCCTTCTTTGGTACACATACTCCTTCTACGATGTATCATGCACCCAAAATTAGTGGGGCATCATATGTGTGAATCAATCACCCCATACAAAGTGTTATACATAGCATAGTCTTTGGTACATCATAGTTTACAAGGATCAAAATTAGACTTTGTTCCTTAGGAAATTGGCCTTTCTTGGATGCCTCGAGACCAGGGTAAACCACTAGTCTTTCACGATGCATGAGACCAAGGGGTAGTTATACAATGATTGGTAGTTATGAAACATTTACAAAACTCCATACACAATGGATTTTAGTCTTTGTGACATACACACCATCTACAAAGTGGTGTTCTACATAGCGAAGTAGTTAAAGGTTGGTGAAAAACACCGTAAAGTTATCCCTACACTTATTCCTTTACACTAGTGTGAGATTGCTTAAAAACTCACACGTCAACATCATCTATAGGATTATTTATACACCCTTTTCTCATCACAGATCAGGTGCACATGTTCCTTTTTCATTTTCAGCATTTACATATTTTCCTTACACATCATTTTAATATTTTGATCGTATACATTCATATTTGACTACTTATTAGCTTCTCTTTTACAGTCCAATTATATAGGAAGAAGTAGCCAACAACACCAACAAAAACATTACATACAACAACAATGACATTGACATCAAAAATACAACATCATGACATATACGCATGTGCTTCCCATAGGTTCATTTTCATCATCACTTATTACACTTTCTTCTCCTTAGCATCCATGCTTCACATTTGTATCACTCCAAGTTTTGTATAGTCCCTTAACATGTTTTATACATCAATATACATGGATTATCAGGAAATAATATCTATCTACTTTATGTTACTAAGATTTCCACTCACCAACATAAAATGGGGTAAAATGTAGACAAACAATAACAAACTTTTGGTAATTATCTAGTCATGATTACATAATACTATTCATGTGATTCCCAAGTAAGAAAAATACTAATTAACCCATGTCTTTGTCCACCTTTATTTTCCTTTTGTTGTTACTTTCAATCTTACACTCTTATCTACTTAGTTTTCCTTTTTACTCTTAAGTATTTATCATCCCGGACACTAGCACTCACCAAGACACCGCTTAGGTGCCCTCATCCCCTTTGGGTGATCCTATCCTGTTGTACTTTACTTTAAATTTTTGGGCCCTTTCTATCCATTCGAGTATCTTATCATTTTTATAGTTATCCTTTTCACAGCTTAATTATGAAATTCAATCGAAGGAATCATATAAATATAAAGTTATGTGATTGTAATAAAGGACCAAGCACTAAGCACTATGTATCACCACCTAATGTTGCATTCATCAAGGCATTTGAGAGATCCATTTCATCCATCTATCTCCATCATAAGGGACACAAGGGCTACATTTTTGCATCACACTTAATAGGAGGGAAGTTCATTCTATTCTACACACACATTTACTGCATTCTCGCATCTAGTTACTTTCTCGTTATCCACATGTGACTCGACACAAGAGTATCCTAGGGCATAATTTCATACACACACATAAAGAACTACATTGGGTTTGAGATGTAGTGTAGAAATTTGTTGTAATTCCATCATTGTGGTAGCTATAAGGAAAATCGACCCTCATTTTTACATCTTTATTTTTAGGAATTGATGTCTATTTGAGGGTTTTGTAGAGTCTATGTTTCATTACAGTTTTATGGTGACTCCATAAATCATTATGCAAATATATAGTAACAAAAGGTGAGAATTAGGGAACATCTTCTCGACCCTAAAATTTTGGGTTTCGAGCATTTCCACAAGCCAAGATGCCTAGAAATAGGCCAAGGGCACCCACGAGCACCCCCGCCCCTTTCCAAGCACCCTAGTTTGGCTTCCTTCTCCAGCTTCTACATTTTCCCGTACTCGCATGAAATTATATACTTTACATTTTTTATTTTTTCATCTTTATAAACTTTTCAAAACTTTGAAAATCATCTCGTGCATCTTACCCTTCTTTGTACATTAGGTTTTCATTATTTATTTCCTAGTTTACTTGAGTGTAATTACTATTCTTAATTTATCATTTATTTACTCGTAATCTTGCATTCAAATTAGGTATAATATTTCATATTTTACATAATCGCTTTCTAAAAGTGACTATTTACCGAGTTGGAAATCCCAAGGAAAGGATACTCTATAATGGAGTATTGATTTGACCAAGAAGAAGCTTAGGAAAATAGGTTACCAAAACAATCGTCTATGCAAAACATTTTTTACATGGGCTAAAGGCATCTATGGTAAATATTAGATAGAACAAACAAGATTGGCCCTATAAATGACATAGGGTCTAATGGAATCTGTGATGAATATTGTCTAAGATAGATAGGATCGACCTTGCATATAAATGACATAGGGCCTTATGGCATCTAAAAACATTGATTTTTAGAATTTAAAAACTAAACAAGACAAAAATGAAAATTGGGTGCTTTTAACGAGATATGTTCAATCATAAGGGACAAAATAGGTCTCACGTCAAGTTCACCAAGGATGTATGGTGGGAAAAAATGTGTGTCCGATCACTATGCACTATAATCATCCATTCAACCAAGGTATTCGAGGAAATGAGTTAGGGACAAACAAATACCGACACATAAATAAATAGAATTAAAGGGGGTACAAGGACCAATATGATCATATACCCTAAGGGAAGTAGCCCTTACACTAGGAAAAACTAAGGTTTCCAAGGCCTTAGGTTAAAGAAGAGGAAGGAACCCTATGGAGGTATCGAACTATGGGGGTAATGATAAAGAAAGTAAGCATGTAAATATTATGCTAACCTAAGGAAATCATGTAACATGAAATAGAGAACTAAAATGCAATATGCTAACCTATCATGTACATAAAATACTAAGCTAGCATAAATAATGTACATAATGTACGAACTACTCTATAAAAAATGAAAAAGTGAGTTAGAAAACTTTCCTTTTGGGGGGAAATTGCTAATGAATCTATTTCCCAAAGGACCATACACCAAGAGAGAACATATTTTAGGTGGAGAAGGGGAAACAATCCAGTCCTAGATCACTATAGTTGACCCAAAAAGTGCAAGCAAACCAATCCAAACAAGAAGAATCACAAATCCAAGAGTCAAAATGCAAAAATCCAAAAGTTGAGCGAGCAAATGTTAGTTGGTGCAAGCGAAAAAGCTAATGGTGAGTTCTCTTATCAGTAGACACCAAATTTGTGTCTTACGACCCCTCAGTGACCCGCATCCCATTTCGCAACCTAACCTCATTACCTAAACTTTACACAATTATTTATTAATTACCTTGTAATTGATAAATCCACATCACCTTACCCGCCACCTCACTTTGCCACCTCATCATGACCTAGCCCTAACCCTAAACTAACCTAATTAAGACCCATGACTTAGTCTAGACTCACATCCATAACTAATGCCTCCTTACTCGCACCAAAAGCCGACCTTCTAGCCACTTGACCAAGCCCGCAACTGATCCCTCGAGAGAAAAACAGGGAAGGTGGGCTGTTTTACTAAAAATAGCCTACTTTTTCCTAACCGATGTCGGTTCCTACTCGACCGCCCGCCATCTGCTACGCAACCGCCATCGGCTCCCTGTAAATGGGCTCCCCAAACCAAAACAACGGATCGGAATTTCATTTTTGAGGGTCAGTCAAAGGATTTCTGGATCAAGCGAGGGCATTGCGAACGAGGAACAGAGTCCAGATCTTCACTTGATCAAGCAGAGACGAGTGAAAATATTAGAGGTGTTTACAGCAAAGGAGATCAACTGGCACCTTCATCAAATCCAGTAAGTTACATCTTGCATGTCCTCCATTATAACATTTCTTATGCTTTTGGAATTACAGTCCTCCCAAATCCGCTTTCTCGATCCATTATCCAACGTACTCATTGCCTCTTCTAAATGTCATTCTTTTGTTTCTAACCATCCCATTTCCTAAAAACTATCCAAAACCAACCATTACAAACTCCACAACCAGCCCATAAGATCCTAGAACCCACCGGGTATCGGTTATCGTGAACTCGCATCGGTTCCTTTGATCAAAACCAGAAAAACAGCCTTTCCCCTACCTACTTCAAACAAGTAATTTAATTGATATTTTACGCTTTTTGTGTTAATTCATGTTAAGCAGGGAATCGACCACCTTCGAAAGGAAGTTTTACATTTCCCAGGCCCAAGGTAGTTTCCTCATTTATTGTTTAATCAAATCTTGTGGTCTTGTGTTCTTATTTGCGGCAGTAGTCCTTCCTGCATAAAAAAGGAGTTCTCCGCAATAACCCGATCTTTCTCTACGTGACGCGCACATCATCTCGACATTCTACAGTATTCCTCCTAACCCTAACCTTATCTCTGCTTCTATAAGGAACGAAGCATTTTCCGAGTGAAACACTTATAAAATTATGTGATGTCCTAATGTGAAAATGAGATTTTAGGTATTTATACCAATGTCATCGCCTATGGGTGAAGGCGTTAGTAGGGAACTTAAAATTTCACTTACGTAATTACCTGTGTGCAATGGCATCGGCAAGGTAATAAAAAGTAAACAGGAATGTGTAAGGAGACATGAGAATTAAAGAAAATGCAAAACAAAATAAATGGGGTCATGCTTTAGAAATATATTAGAAGAATGAGACAAAAACAAGAAGATAAGAGGCAAAATAAGAGGAATATGAGAAAAAGAAATACATAAATGAGACTAAAAGATGATCTCTCTCCATGTATGATCCCTAACACAATGGTTACATGAATAACCATACCCCTATCAAGAAAAGAGCCCTTTAAGGAACTCGTTCTAGAGATATATGTATTAGCAACCTGTAACCAAAAAAGAGAATTGTTAGTATCATGTATAAAAATAGAAAGTATAAAAATTTAGGTGTATACACATGCCAAAGGGAAATCATTTCAAGATTCTATGTGTTTAAACTCTCATCATTCCGAGAGGTATATAATTTTTTCTTCCCAAATAATCAACAAAAATCAAGGATGTTGTTTGTAGGGTCTAAGGGGATTTGTAACGGCACTAAATTTCAAAGCCTTTTTCCACAAACACATTTATTTGCTGCATGTTTTATGTATATGAACGTGATTTACCAGCTCCTCATAATCTATAATGGAGTCAGGTGAAAGTATTAAATCATTATCCAATAGGAAATGATTGTCCTCTATTAGGCACTAAAATCTAGCTACTAAGGAGAATTTTTCCCTTATGTTCCATGCATAAATGTATCGATTAAAGAATTTTTTGCCTCTTTAACTTCCTAGGTATCACCCCAATTTAAAGTGTCAACATTTAGTGCATTTTTCCAACCATAGGAATCCTTGGATGTGTGTAGATCCTTGATGTTTCCACTCATATCTAACTAGTGAAATAAATGGATATAACCAATAGGAAATATTTTTAAAATATATCCATACAATCTAGAATATTCGAGTTGAGTGATGTACCTATACCATTAGCCAATGACAAGCATGTGTTTTTCAAGAATATCCTCTTAGAATATTGTGAAACATTGATGCATGTACAAAAATTTGATGTAAGGATTCACAATTAAATTTTTAATTCTCGAATGAGAGTGAAGCCGAGCATCCACCAATGGCATCAGCATAAATTTATGTAATTTGGGTCATTTTGTATCTACCAAACTTGAAGAGTAAGGTTGGGGACCCTAACTAAATAATCATGTCATTCAATTCAGATCGATGTCTATTCTAGTAAGAACTTGTGCCACTAAGTTTCACCCAAAATGCAAAAATCGTTCAACAAGTTTGTAATTCAAATTATCTCTCAATGTCTAAAGGAATTCAATCATCTTAGCTGCCATGTGATCTTCTATGTTTTTTTCATAAAAATAGAATTTTTTTCTAGCTATGATGGCATGTTATAAGGTTCAAAAGTAAATATAATAAGCATGGATGTTTTCCAAATCTACCATCATGATATCGTATTAAATGAAGTGCATATTCATTTAATTGATCTTCCCGAAATGTGGTGTTTTGAACATTTCTTGACCGAAAAGGAAAAGACAAGGAAATGACATCACAAACAACCCTTCTATATTATATTCATTCATAAGTGATGTGTCTATGTCTTGCCAATTTATAAGAACATGTCAATAATTCATCTATGACTCATAGAAAGAACATATAGTTTCTATTTTAGCTTGTGTGTTAGGAATAACATCAACAAATGAAGAAAATGACAATCCAAATCATTGGCGGGGGTTGTCTAAGTTTTTAATTACTTCATGGGAAGGCTCATCGAGTGGGATATCTATAGACACAAAATCATGCGCTTTAGGCATTATTTAGCCCAATTTTATACTACTATTTAGAGAGTTCTCAAGTGCATAAAGTACTAATTAATCCCACATTTTGGCTACCTTTACTTTATATTTTATTTTGTCATTCCCACATATTTTCTTACACATATCCACCTATTTTGTAAATGTCTCAACATTTTAGCCTAAACCCAGTGCCCCTAAGCCTATATCATTGGGCACCTTGAACCTACCTAGGGTGCCCCGATCCATGTTCCACTTTCCCGCTTCTTTTTGGGGTCTTTCTTGATTTTTTTCATCCTTATCCTTTTTCGTAGTTGGCCATATCGTGGTTAGTTATGAAATTAGACCAAGAGAACCCAGTAAATATAAAGTTATGAGACCATAATGAGGGTCCTAGTGTCATACACTACTATCATTCCATCTAGAGTTGTATCCATTGCATCACTTGCATCCACATAGTGTCGCACATCAAGGCTAGGATATTTGTATCAACTAACATAACATAGGAGGAGGATTCTATTCTATATCATGAAAAATGATATTACATTCTCTATTGTTATTATTTCTTAATACTTCACAAATTATGACTAGCACAAGAGCACCTAGGGCACAATATGCACACACACACGCATGCACACACACCCGAACTATATCCGGTTCTAAAATGTAGTGCAACACTTAGTGATAAGACCAATTGTTTGGTGGATGAGGCCATTCGACCCATTCCTTTTGTATCTTTATTTTTCCTAGGGTTTTGATACTTCCTTTTGTCTTGCAAGTTGTCACTTCATTATTCAACACATTCAAATGTATCCTAAAAGATATAATGTGATAGACAGAGAACACTTTGAGATACCTTGTGACCCTATAAAAACTAGATTCAGATATTTTACAAAACCAAGGTGCCTAATCTACAAACTAGGGTGTCCCGAGGCACCCTAGTACCTTCCCAGGTGCCTCATTCTACTTAGATCCTCCAGATCTGACCTTTTTGGGACTTCTATGTGTTTGTTCCTACTTACGGATTTTATCATCGACTGCGATAACCTGTGACAACCTTCTTTAATCGGTTAAGCCATTATTCCTTACTTCCTCATATTTAGGGTTTTATTTCATTTAGTATAATTATTTACAATTATTCCATACTACTTTAGTGCATTTATACAACGTTTTAGTCCTCCTATATTAGATTAACTAGTGGTTATACTTTCATAGTATTAGAGAGTAGTTTCCATTTTTAGTTAATCAATATCAACTATTGTGAGTAGAAAAATGGATAAAATGTTAGTAGGGGTAACTTGGAGTGTAGAAATGGTAACTTTTTTCAACAAAGACATCACTATAATATAGATCATGCACCAGTTTGTATTATAGGGATGTTAGAAATCTAGGAACTAAGAGGGGGTGAATCAGTGCTTATTAAAATTTTATGCAATTTATAATGATTCAATTAACCAACCTTAACTATGTTAACCATGAAGAACATGAGCATCCAACCATGAAATATAAATAGAAAAAAACACACATGTACACATGAGGAGATAGGATTTGAGGTGGGAAACCCAATAAGGGAGAAAACCCATAGAAGGAGAAATCAAAGCAATATCAAGGACAATTATCCAACAAGAATTACAATGATCTCACCAAGTGGTGAGCATCCACTCACCTTGAAGCTCTAACTCTAGTTTTGAAGAACCCAATCCAATACAATATCAAACTCCCACCATTTAGGAAGCACCTACTCTTGAATCTAAATCACCCACTCCCAAATCTGAGGCACCCACTTAGACTTTGAACATAGAAATTGTTTTGATCACCTTTACCACTTTGTTGCTTTCATCAACATGATGTGATCTCTATTTCAGATCATTTTCTTTATTTTTTACTCTATTGATTCACTATATTTTTAAAGAATTCATTCACTTTTCACTTTCAAAAATTATCACTCAATGCTGCACCCTTTCAACAACATTTACATGCTCAAAATTTGAGCTTAAATCAATAAGCAAGGTTCCTAAACATGACTCTTGGATTTTCATGTTTTATAAGAAAAGTCTCTTCACCTTTTTATTCTGATGGGTTTGAGAAAGGTTGAGAATAAGTTCAACATTTGTAACTCCTCATTACTTTGTCATGTAAACATATTAAGCCTTTGATATTCTTCCATACATTCAAGAGTTCTCAAAGAACTTGGTGTTTGTAGGTTGACAAGTGGAACTTCTTTATCTACTTATGCAACTAAATTTTTATCTTCTCTATGAGCTCCTTCACTTTAAATAAGGATGTTTCATTTTTTTCTCCACTTGAACCAGACCTTACAGCTTCACATGAAGATCAAACATAGCTTGGAAGCTCAACCAACATCACATTATTTTCAAAAAAATTGTATTGTGTCAACATTGTTATGCACTTGAAGCACTATGTTACAAATATATTGTGACATTATTAATAAATTGTAATATTATTAATAATGAGTTTATAGAACTCATATTAATAATATAGTTGTAATAGTTAGGTGAGTGTGAGATATTAATATTGTGATATTAATATCATATTTGTATGTATGTGAGTTAATCTCACCATTAGAATAGGGATATGAGATGATAGAGAGATATGTGGGATAGGTGAGAGATTCTAGTAGTGGTTGAGAGATATAGGGGATTGGTGATTGATGTTGACTCCTTGGATAAAGGAGATCATCTTCTTATATAATGTAATATTTATCAGTGAATAAATCATCCTGAATGAATTAAGTTTCTTGTGTCAATTTGTTGTTGCTCCATTATAATAAAATACACTTCTTCAAACTCCTTTTTCATCATGTAGATCATAGTTAACCATTACAAAAACTTCTTGAAGGAATTTTCATTCATTCAACCATATCGCATAAAGAACGGGTAGACTGGTTCTTATTTACCACTATCATTTAATTTTGATACTTTCAAACCCATTTAAGATCAAACACAGTTTCATTTAGTCATTCCTTCACATTATTGATGTCTTCATAGAGTCCCAGTGATCTCAAACACTAAAGAAAAACATTGAATTTTCTTGTTAGCATTGTGTGAGGAGAAAAGAACTTGTCTCGATGGGACTATCATAAGATTATCATTGAATGCTTGCTTAAAAGGATTAAGACATGAAAATTTCTAAAGACAAGCTCAAGATAAAGATAAGATTAAAAATTGAGCATTTTCACTAGTTAAAATTTAAGTTTTGATGATTTTTCAAACCAAACTTGCACAATCACCACCATGGCCACAAACGAGCTTGCCACACTTCAAAACACTCTGACTTGTTTCAACCTTCTTAGTCATTTGGTCTCATTTTCCAAACATGTGTCACAATTCCAAAAACCTCAAATTGGTGATCTTAGGTGGACTCCAAAGATATAGAATAAATCATATTTGTTAGAGTTTCAAGTCTACCATCCCCTCTTATATCCAACGGGCCTCATCCTTGTAACCAATCAAAGTTTGACATGGATTTTATATTCTTAGAAGGTGTGTATAATTGCAAAGTTCTAACCAATAATAAAGCTTCATGCACTTTACACTCGTTAAATTGTTCTTAACCTACACTGCCACCATGAGAAGTAAGTAAATAAGGAGGCTTCATACCCTTAGAAATTATCGATTGTTCTTAACCTCCACTGGCCACCATGAGAAGGAAGCTAATAAGGATGCTCCACACCCTTCACAATGTAATACTTTTGATAAATTCTATCTGACAAATGTGAAACATGATCTAATAAGGAAGCTCTCCATTCCTTTCAAATTTTACAGCTTCCCATCTTCCCATTTTACACTCTATGTTAGATCACAAAAGGTGATATAATCGAAGGCTCCACGTGTCTATGCATTTCACAAAGTGTTAGGCCATATTTATTTTGTTGTAACTTAATTCTTTTATTTGCAATTTTTGGTGGACTGAAATACTATCAACTTCGATTGATTTCATGGACCTCACGTTCATTGGGTGCATTTTCCTAAGAAATTTTTGGAATGCTTTGACACATGTCCATTATTTTTTATTTTGATATGTGCCACATGTTTCTACTTTCGACTCTATCTTATTGTTGTTGTATGCTATGACCTTATTTATGTAAGATGTCAAGACTTACTGTTTTACTTCGAGATATACAAATACTTACACATCTTGCTCAAAACACTTTGTGAGTACGTAGGATACATCAAGAGCTCTCTATAACACCATTTCTAATAGCTTGAAAACTAAGGCTTATGAGATGAGATACACAACTATAGCTCCATTTTTTAGTCTACTTGACTGGTCATGCAAGGAAACTTGAACAATCCAAACTAGGACTACAAATTTACTTCAAACAAGCCATTTGGGACTTCAAAACTTCATCTTAGATCTTCATCATATGACCACACCCATTTCTTACTCTAATTATCAAGTTATTGCACTAAGATTTCCTTAGATAACCTTCTAAATCTTCATATTCTACTTTGTATGACTACACCTTAGTGGTAAGTAGAGAAAATACTGAGTTTTCATCAAAATACTAAAGCAAATGCCTAAGAAACTTTTGGAGTAGTGAATATACCTCAAGCACATGATTTCACATCTGATAGTTCACTTTGGAGTCTCCAAAGCCATACCGAAAATGCAATACTTACCTAAATAGAGAATTTCCATACAATACAATTATGCTTGAATAGTAAGCATATCACATTTTGACCTAGAGAGAGCCTTTGCACTTCGAGGGTTATTCCAAATTACACAAGTAATTTGGAGTTTTCTTCAAACCTTTTGCAAAATTTCATGCTTGGAGTTCTCTTCAAAAAATATTTCTATGATTTATCCAAATAAGGATCATTCTAAAACCTCTTGCACAAGCTAGAATCATCATGTATGCCCTGTAGAACACCCGTGCCAAGATTACCAACCATCTCCATACCTCTAATGGTATAAACTTGAATCCTCTTTTTGAGCTCAAACCATCATTGATAAGGCACTATCAATCAACCTTGATGTCCTTTACTAAACCTCACTCCACCACTCTCTCATTTTCCATAAATTCCACTTGACATCAATGAAAACACCAATGACTAGGTTTTAACAAGGGAATGGATGATATGATACCTATAAATAATAAAATCATATGTCATGTCTTCCTTCCCCTTTCTTTTTATAATCAAAATGTTGACATTACTCACTAGGCACAACAATGTATGAATAATTGAATTGACATCTAGTGGGAAGATGATGGTATGTCCATTATATTTTTATTTTTCCCCATGTGCATGCCCCACTTACAATAAAATATTGACTCTTGCAATAAATATCTATTCAACTTGAGTGAGTATGCTAAGAACATAAGGTTGTTCATTAGGGTCCATGTCAATTACAAGTGAAAATCAATGGATGCATCTTTCTATAAAAAAACTTATAACATGAATATTTTCCTTAGACAATCTAGTTTTGATACCTAGATATCTCTCTAAACATATACAACATATTTCCATGGAAGATAGGTGATCAATTCTTGACCGAAAGTAGTGGCGATAGTCAAGAAACCCGTGTTTATGAAAAATGTGTAGATGTGTCGACTAAAAATTTGAAGAAGTTTCAGCACAAATTAAGATAAGGAAAAGGACTAAAATCCACTAACAACAAAATTGTGTGTAACCAAAAATGAATGGAAGTAGAGACAGATAATGCTAAACAATACATCGGGGCTTATGGAGTACAAGTTTTTTCTACATAACCCAAGTGTCTTTTTTCTCATCTTCTTTTATTTATTTCATCTTTTTATGCATGATAACACATTCTCTACATTTATTTCTACGCTACATTATTATATTTTGAATGTTGTGGAGATGATGTGATGGGGTTGCTAAGTTTGACATAGGAATGGCCAACCAATTTTAAAAAAATAATACTTTTTTATAATGTGCAACACAAGGATTGTTAGCACACAACAGAAATAAAACAAAACCATATAGTTTATTATATATTACTTTTTCTTGTTCAATAAAAATACATGTATTTTAAAATATATATTCATAAATTTTAAGTTTTGATGAAGGAATACAAATTTTGAAGTGAAAATGTGTAAATACATACAATTCAAGAGACACCCAAGATAAGACATTCAAACCGGTAGTATAGCAGAAAATATTCAACTAATTCCCAATAAAAATGGTATCAAGCAAGTTCTTACAACATAAATCTATAAAGGGAAAATTAGGTCTCCAAAATATGGGTACCAAATGTGTTACTGACTAATAAATTTTTTTATGCATAACCAAGTAATCAAGTGAATAAAAAAGCTATGAATATATATCCACCTATGTATCTAAAGTATAGACACTAAAAGCAGGGAATAAAAATATGGGAAGTAATTTTTAAAAAAATTACTATATTTAAAAATCATATCTTCAAATCAAGTGAATATTTTTTTCTATTTGAAGGGAAAAAAAGGTATGACTACAAACTTGAAAACAACGAGAAAAGTAATTTTTCCCAACAACATATGTTTTGAACATTAATCATTTAGGACACTAGAATTCATTATCAAAAGAGTGTACCAAAGGGTTATGGAACCAAGGAAAACTAGTGGAATATAAGCATGTTGTGGTCAAAATAAGAGCAAAAACTATAGTCATAATTATTTGCAAGAAATGTATTCTAAACCTAGTATCCGAGAGATGTCGAGTAATTTATTCTAGTAAAATTGCATTCTTTGCAAGAAATTCAATATTAGTTACTTGGTAGATAACAACAAAGGTTATTTCTTCATGTCTATAAATTCCCCATTTCATTGACAATATGAAAAGGAATTTTTGGGAGAGGACACAACTTAGGACTTTTTGTGCATGAACGGTATCCTCTAGTATCAGTGAAGGTCCCTAATAGACATTCCTAGGAGTGAAGTGGAGACATCATCAAAGGTAGTAGACTTCCATAATTCTCCAAAGTGTGGTCTTGAAGTTAAGCTTTAAAACATATATGTAGTCATAATCATTCAATTCCAAACTACATTTGGGGCAATGCCAAGTGTTTTTAGACGTATGTAATATTGGCATGTGTGTCTAGCACTTGTTGTGAGTTTCATGACATGGACTAACCACCTCTCGTGGATCCTAACTCTAGTGATCAGAATATGAGAGATTAACGCCTACGGTTTTGGTCAATGAAAATTGTGGTACAACAAATGGTATCAAAGTGATAGGTCTCAAGTTTGAAAATCACATAGGTAACACTGGGGATTGTGTTCATGTGCATCCAAAGGCTCCCATGAGTTTCGTGACATGGACTAAGCGCCTCTCATGGATCCTAACTCTAGTGATTGTAATGAGATTAATGTCTCAGTGGGTTTTGGTCTGACAAAAATTGTGGTCCAACAAGGACCACTTTTTTCTACAATGTTTCCCTAAGACCATAGAATGACAGCCATGTAGTCAAAGTTTTCAATCCCAATTTTTTTAATTATGCATTTGACATACACAATATGTGTTCTATCAACGTCATTATTACATTAATCGTGAAAATGTGCATATTACAAGGTAAAGTGATTTTATGTTTATTATTCTTTGAAAGTGACGACAAAGGTGTACACAACCCACATTTATGAAACCATTCTTTCAAATTTTGTGTCTTGGTTATGTCGATCAATAAAAATTCATGTCATGTCAATTTTATCTATTGTAAAAACATTATAATTAGTCTTCTGTCTCAAATTTATAGCGAGGAAAATTAAATTCTCTCTATCACATGGCTCTTTTAGTTATCTCCCATCAATATTGCAATGTTATCCCCAAAGTGTAGCATCAACACTATAATCTGAAATTTTAGAAAGATGGAAATTTCACTTGTTTATATCGCTTACATTTTTTCCGAATCACGATACACCAAACTAAAGAGAGGTAACCAATCATGTTAAATATCATGGAGGAGGGAATATTTTCAATCTCCCTAGTTTCTTGAAGTGAAAATTCTACATTGGAATGGAAGTTTAACCGGACATGAAGTGGGTAACAACAGATGTGCGATGTAAGAAAACTTCACATGTGGCATTTAGATGGTTGAAATACTTGTTTGGAGCTTTTACCTACCCATTAGACAGAATTTTCACCTCTCCAAGATGGATCCAATCAAAATAATCATCACAAGACTAATTAAAATACATCACATGGACATCTTCACTCTCATCGTCTATAAAATTGACTCCAAACAACCGATTGTGCCCTTTTACCTTTTTATATTCGCTAAGTGAACTTTTTTGCACAACTCAATTTTTCACTAACTATTTTTTTAAATAGGGGCTTAGAGAATATATTTGCATATGTGAATATGGCACAATGGTTTCAACTACACAGCTCAAGGTGTCTTTCCTAGATGCAGTGGGTCTTGATGATCGTGTAAGTGCATGGAACTACACATCATAGGAGAGTAAGGAAGGAGTTAGAGTACTAATGGTTTCAAGTTTCGGTAAATAATATCCATTCCAAAAATCAAAACATTTCTACATTAAAACCAACCAATCAAGAGGGGAAAACATGTGACATATGTGCTTCAAAGGAAATAAAGAGTAAAGAAAATCTAAAGGGTCTCAAATACACACATATATCCTTTTACATACATGCAGCATAAGAAGTAAAATTGACAATAAAACTTTTTGCACTTCCCCTATTTGTATGCTATCATTAAATTTAGATGACAATATCCCATGGTGAGAGTAAACCCCATCACAAAGGAAAACTTCATATTTCAGGTTCAAGCATTGCAATCGGGGGATAGGGTCTAAGGAGAGTACTTGTTGGTCGCAGAATAACTAAATATCAATTATGCATGAAATGTTTCACACAAGAGGACATGTGCGGGGTATTAAATGTATCGTGTAGGTTTTAAGGACTACACATAAGCACACATATAATAAGGGAAGTAAGATAGGAAAGTGTGTGGAAGTGTGCACCATGTAGAATAAAAGGTTAATTCACAAGGGTCCGCTCACATACAAAGCATTCAAGACTTAGCCAATTTTGAAGCATTGGCTAAAAATAAAATAAATAAAATGACTTGGCACACATGCAAGGACCAAAAATATGTGGTCAACGAATATAAATCACATGCAATGGGTGATATAAATATAGGAATTAAAGCATGAGTAACGAAAGATATTTATATCTTGATCTATTATTAAGACAAGTTGAAAAAACATGCAGGTTATTATTAGAGCACACCTATTATTAGGAAATGTGCATGTAGGTGGTGAAGGGAAAGTCCCCACCATGTATATATATAGGTGGCGTCTTCTTGTATTAACTAGTTCTGTAGTGCTTGAGTAGTTTTGAGTTTTGACTTAGTATATAGCTTTTGGAGCCTATCTTGTATGTGTGCATTGTCCAAAGGCCTAGATGTAAATAGTCCATGATGTAATCAACACTCTCATTATGTAATCAATTATGTTTTTCCATGGATAATTTCTAAGGTGAAAATATATGAACATGGCTTGATGGGTATTCAAATCTTATTAGTCATTTTCTATGAATAATTTCCTTATTATATGTGTTGCCAAATTGCTATGTTATGATGTATCTTTTTAAATGAATAGTTATGATTATAAATCTGCATGTATGAACATCTTAACAAGAAACCAAAGGAAGGATTTGGTGGTTGCACATGCTTTAGGTGAGCTTCTAGAATTGTATGGATAAAGTGTCATCACACCTATCTTAGTTGGTAAAATAAAATACATTTTAGTTCTATAACCGAGACATGTTTTCTTTCTATTCATCATGATGTTACATGCACATGACATTCTTATTGTCTTTGGAGAACATTGAGATATGGGTGTATGACGGCCGTGATGCATTTTATTAGAGATATAACACTGGACCGACTTTAATGTGAGCAAGTGGATGGAAGAAAAACTCTATTATTACATGTATGAGACATTCTTCAATTTCTTCCCAAAGAGAATTATACGAGTAGTTGGCAACCTACAAGTAGAATAGGGGTGTCTAGCTTGGTAGAAATCAATTATGGAGCCAGAAAACTATTAAGCACTCACCGAATTGAATTAACCTTAGATAAGAGATATAGATGTTGGTGGGAAGGTGTGATATGGAATTATACTTTGGACTACATGATTTCAACCTATTCGTGCCATGAGGAAGTAGAGTTATGGTTTCTACTCAAGCTTAGGGGATCATATATACATGCGCTACCTTTAGCAACAAAGATCTTGATGATTAAACTTGGAATGGAGAACTTATCGATGGTAGGCTAAAACCCCACCGCATGCAAGGGTAGGAGACAAATTGGGGAGGATGACATCGGTCTAAATGGAAGAAAGATAGGGAAGAGAGATAGATCATGTATAACGATGCACAATAGAGGAAAGTTGAGGAGGATCTAAGATCGAGAAAAATGATGACTGGTGGAAGTGATGAGACCCCTATAGAAGGTGAGGGACTACAGGGTTATGTCCTCTCTACTTTGGGAAATTACAAGAAGAGATCCCCTTTAGCATCTGATGAGCTTGATTTTGAGGAGATAATAAGAACCACTAGTACACATCCGATCCCACTGACCCTAATCCAATGTGCAAGGTACTTGGAATCCGTGTTATTGTAGAAGATTGTCATATTTAAAGTGAGTAGGAAGGTAATCAGTACACCATGTTTCATAGAATATAAAGGTAGGCATATTGTTATTAGCTCAGAAGTACAATATATTAAGGACATGCATATGGTAGTGCAACAAGTTCCCATGTTTGGAAATATTTTTTTATGACCAATTTGGTGTGTGCATATTTAGGACAGAGTAGTGGCACCCTACCCATTAGAAGTAGTACTCTTGTTAGTGTCATAGGACGAGATAATTGGTGTTCATTTTAGCATGACCACGGGGACACAAAGTAGTTATTTAATAGGCCCCGTGTTGTCTTTGAGAGGCTCAGGAGGTTCAAGATAGCCACCTTGTGGAGGTAATCCTAGTGGAGTATCAGGTTCAAGATCTTTCCCCACTCTATTACAAGGACCACAACAACATCCATTACAAAAACCTCAACAACCACACAATTTATATATACCTTAGATATTCTTTGAGATGTCTCTTCACTTACTAGAGTATAGGTGAGTGGAAGATGTAGATAAAAATGTGCATAAGTGTGAGTTATTATGGAGAGATAAGGGAATAACATCTCCTAACCAAAAGGAAAGTCAATTTAACACACACTTCAAGGGTGTGCATATAGTTGATACAAAAAAATATGATCCACATTAGACTATAGTTGATTATGATGCATTTTGCATCACCTTCTTAGCTAAGTTTCATATACCAGAGTTTAAGAAACAAAGTATCAACATGCTAAAGGATATTAAACATGGTTTGTCTAAAAGTGTAAGAGAGTATGCCACATGTTTTAAGACTTTTTTCAAGATATCCCGTGATATCCACTAGATTCAACATGCACAAAGGTTTTTAGGAGGATTTTTGACACCTTTTTGGAGAACACTTTTACACAATACATTCATTAATCTACTTAAATATTTAGAAGCATCTCTACTGGGTAAAGCTTTTAGAAGTGTTGACATAGGGGTAATTCCATTCCATTAAGCTCGTAGATAACAAAAATGGCCTCTCGGTTGGAGAATTTTTCTTCCAATTTAGCGCATGAGACAAGCAACAAAATTTGGTGTAAAAATTGCAAGGTGGAAGGATATATAAAGGATAGTTTCCCGTGTCGGAGTGTGATTGCATTTTTGACATCTTATGATATTTTTCACAATAATTGTGATGTCCAAAATTTTCCTCTTTTATAGAACATGACACAAAATAATGTCTCCATGTATTAAAAAATATTTGATGCACATACCCATGACACATCCAGTTGTTATTTGATTGATCATATTCATGGGGCATGTGAGACAGGGTCAGTGCCAAACCACTATGTCAAGAAGCTTGGAAGCGCAAGGAAAAACTAGTGAATCACATAAAAATGGAAAATTAGGCTTTAAAGGTGGATATAAAGGTAGAGGATGTAGTGTGCATGGAAGGTTTACATGTGGGACTGTGTTAATGTATAAATTAGGAAAGATATAAAACTTGAAACTAAACACCTAAGAGTTTCAAAGCTTTAAACTAATATAACAAGAACCATCAAGATAAGAGCTTATGGAGAATATTTTCTTTAACATGCATATAAGTTTGAAAAAATCAAACTAACATGTCTAAATCAATCTCTATTATTTGAATGCTAAGTTTGAAATGAACATAATAAGGTCCTTAGCAATCAATTTTGATTATTGGTATAATCTCCGGGTTTTAGAATGGAGTCTCACCAATATTAGCTTCATGACGACATGGTTCCCTCCATATTACTCAATCATGAGTTAATGGATGCACTATGAAGATATTATCTCAATAGAAATTGAGAAGTGCTCAAGATCTTGATTTACTATAGTTAGAGTTTGTGCTAGAGGAGGAAAAGTGTTCCAAGAAATGATGAGGGGAGAGTTCTATTTATAGGTTTCCCATTCCAAGAATGGTATGATTTTAGTGCATGTGGGACAAAAGGTAAGTCTGAAAAACAATTTTAGCAAGTTAAAGCAATATTTGACTAGGATTAGAAGCTAATTAATCTCTTAAGATTAATTAGGAATCCCAAGTAGGCTTAGGAAGCTTTCTGTAAGTATCTGGAGGAAGTTTTGATGGATTTTGAATGTTTTGTGAGTGGGAGTTAGCTAATAAGAATTTTTATTAGTTAATAGAAAGATAAGAGGTTTAATAAACGTATAATAGTTAATTAAGAGGAGTTTGAGGGTAAAATGAGCCTAATTTACAAAGTTTCGTCAATTTGTGGGGAATAGAATAGTTAGTACGATGTTAGTAATAAGATTGTTTTGATAAAATTATAGGTGTCTACATTTGCCCCTCTTTGGGGTGGCGTAAGTTATGCCACTTCAAAGATAGTAGACAAGCACAAACAAATAAAATTTTGACGAAGTGGAATAAAATATTAATAGAGTGAAGGATGCCCCCTCGAGTGTCAATGGGGTGATGAAAGAGTTCGATCGATGATGGAAAAGATGAATGAAGTAGATAGAAGATGAAAGGATGGAGATGCCCCATGTAAATAGAGTAAAATAGTGTGAAGAGAAGAAGGAAGACAAATTATTCTTGTAGAGACTAAGTATTAAGTACCCATGAAATCTAATTCTCTAGTTTTCATTGGCTTTTCTCATCTTCCACATCATACTGAATAATCGAGGTCACCGGGGACTACCCTCTTTAACGGTGATACAACCAAAAAAATATTTATATTGAGAGTTGTGTGCATGAATGTAGAGGAAGAATGGTGAATCTAAATGTTATAGAGATAAAAATGGGATATAGAAGAGAAATTACTATGAGGAAGGTGGATTGAGCTAATATCCATCCAGTGCCTTTTAAACAACTTTATTTTCATCATATTGTTAGTGATCTTCACAATTGGTACTCATTGAAAATCTAAGCAGATGACAAGTGTAGAATGAAATGAAAAGCCATAGTACAAAAAAAGATTCCATTGGTAAAACACTAACTCCATGCAACATATAAAATTCAATGCAATACAAGAAAGTAAACAAGCCAACCTAACAGGAAACAAGTACAAACACACATACTTAAACCAACAACATTTAAGATAGTTGCACAAATGTTTTGTTATCGAGTTGTAGTTCCCAAATGTTCATGTATAATGACAAGGGTTAAAATTGGTGCCCCAAAAAAGGATACATGTGAGGGGAAATATGGTGGATGCAGGGGTCCAATGAAAAAGCATTCGTGCGCTTTGAAACAATACCATGCAACTCGTTGTGCCAAGATAGTACAGATGAAGCAAGCAAAAAGATTTTTAATGAGATATATCCAAATGATACGCGATTCATTGTTACATATAGACGTGAAAACTTAAGTAAGATATAATTTGAATACAATGTGTTTAACATAGGCTTCAAATTGCAATACCATCGTTTTACCAATTTTTTGAATTTTAATGATTTTATGAATTTTTGAAAAAATAATTTTTATTGTCTAGTGATTTTTTATTTTTAAGAAGAAATTAGAATATAGAGGATCACCTAGAAGAAAAACTATGCCCTGGGAGAAGAAATGGGCACCAGGTAGAAAAAATATGCCCCAATGGGATGAAAATGGGTAAAAAACGATCATTTATTAAAAATAAATATCACAACGGGTGATAGAGGAAGGTAGAATGATCAAGAAGGATGAATCACACCCTCGGCCATCACGGTGAGAAAAACACATCGCAAAGGGGTCAAAATGACCACATATACCCCTCCCGAGGGGGGTAAATCATCACGAGTAATTCATTTGCTACCAAACCTTTGCTGATTTACTATTGAATTTTTCTCTAACCCTTGAGAGAGATGACATGATTTCATAGGCATACGAGGCAAGGAAACACATTTTAAGAGTACGTGGGGTTACCCATCAATGGACCCTGCATGAGTACCCCATTCATCTTGTGTTTTTATTTCATTTAATGGCATTTATTATCATGTTAGGGGGAAGTAACTTATGCACGTGCCTCGAGGGGCGTGTATGCATTATCGAGTGTATGAAAGCAATGGGAAGGCATATGCACATGACTACATATGTTGATATGGTGTATGTGTGTATGCACATATGTGTACCAGGGCGTGTAAGTGCCTTTAGGGGTTAGGGCAAATATGCATGGGCAAGTGCATGAAAATACATGCATGCATCACTAAGGAAACGTATGCATTGGGAGAAAGGGGGTTCAAATTGTTATGTGCACATGTGCTAGGATGAGTGCACATGCACTCTGGAAAGGAGGCGTATGCATGTTGAGTGGGAATATGTAAGAAATGGCATGTGTGTGTCGTTAGGGGTGCGTATTCATCAAAGATGGATTTTGGGGACACTTAGAAGAAAAGGGGAAAGTTATTAGAATAATATAGGGACGAAAACACTAAGTGTTTTATGATGTTAGATATAAGAAAGGTTAATAAGTGTTTTGTGTGATCCTCGCATAAATAGCTACCTACCTTACAGTGTGTGGAAGCAACACACTAATTGGCCAACTTTGAAGTGACCCTCTTGCAATGCGAGAGGAAGTATTTAGACATCACCCTATATGTTACAAGGCTTAGCTATGTGGCATAGATGCCACATATCACCCTGGACCATAGCCTCCTTATAGCCTTAGCTAAGAGGTGGCGAGAACGAGAGCCATATGCATGGCTCCTAACTGGCAAGATGACCATTACACTTGAGGATGTTTGGAGGATTTTGTGAGTGATGATTCAAGGCCGACCAATAGAGTACAAGGATGATGCCACACAAATTAAAAACATCTCGATTAATATCTTCCATATATATTAGATACCTCGTCATGGTATGACGCAGTACAAATACATCATTGTTTCAAAATATGAGCTTATATCATGTGTCATTGCATATTATGGTGCTTTTTAGTGGCACTTTTCTTACTGACAAGATGGGTACATCATTTCTCTTAGGCCTGATTGGTGTGATTTGAGGTCTTTGTAAAGGAGAGTGTTAATGTTGGGGAAAGTGTGTGTTGGCGCATCTATATTGGGACTTGCATTTGATTCCTACCGTAGTCGAAGACTGTGGGGCCAAAGGTGACCTTACTACGTATATGGACCTAGGAATGTATAGCTATTGGCCACCCCACATAAGCATTATGATCTCGGCCATGGATGAACCTTTATCTTTGGCTAGGCTTCATTGGTGATGATGTGTGTGAATGTTTAGAGTGGGTATTTACCTTAGCTCATGTTCACCTAGGTACTTTATTTACCTTTATTGTATTTATCCTCACCCACTTATGTGTGTGGATATTTCTTTTCATTTATTTAGATATTGTGGGGATATTATCTAGTTGTTAGGTATAGTCCTTTCCTATATTTATGGTATTGACTAGTTCTTTCCTTAATCTATGGTATTGACTAGATCCTTGATGTCTAGTTCTCTCCTAAATCATGGGGTCTTGACTAGCTCTTTGATGACTAGTTATTTCCTTGATTTATGGCTTGATCTACCACCTTGAGTGGTTCTTAAATTATTATTCCTTGCCTATATAAGGAAGGCCCATTCTCATTGTAATTAATTAAGTTCCATAATAATATATGATATTGTTTCTCATTTGTTTGCAAATGTTTATGTAAAGCTATTACTTTCATCTTATTGATCATGGTGTTTGATTAACATATGTGTTCTTGGCTCAGGTGCAATCTGGTTATCATTCCTTTTATCATATCGAGATTAGGAGATCGCTTTTGACATCCGTCTGTAAGTTTCTTTTGTAAACATTTTTTTGTATATTCATATTTTCAAGATTTATCCGTATTCTCAAAGGTGGAAAAACCCTAAGATAAACTATAACCAATTAAAATCCTTAGCCCTTGCTCATATAGTATGGTCATATGAGGGCTTAAAGCTTGTGATTCCTACTAGTAGGTGCTTAACTCTAGCCCCTTTCATTTTATTTGTGTGGTGAAGGCAAGAGCATTTTATTTTTTTAGTGGCAACTAAAATAAATAGTAGAACATAATATTGAAAAGCTTGTAACTTTTGATCGGTAACTCGAATTTGAGTGTCATTTTTACAAATTATTTTTTCATGCTCTTTCCATTGGAAATATTTATTTTGAGAATTGCACTATAATTATAAATTTCCATATTGTAAAACACACTCAACTATAAAGCGTCAAATTTGGTGGGGTTGTAATCACTTGTGGAAGCAATTTTGGTTGAGCCTCGATGTCCTAAAATTTTGGGTGTTGCATTCTTGTATCTATCATGGATTCTAATAATGATATTCTTTTCTCTAAAGTGTGTGGACTTCAAGAGGATATTGTAAAATTTGTGGAAGAAAATAGATCACTCGAGAAGATAAATTCTCTTCTACAAGTACTCATTCACAATAAGGATACACTAATACACTCCCCATGTAGCAAAACTTGCTAGCTTGCAGCATTACCATCATATTATGGACTTCCCTATCCATGCTCCTATTTCACTTGTAGCTATTTATGTGGCACATAATGACCTTGATCTATCGCCTTTGATCCCGATCTTTCTCCGATGCTCCTAATCCTATGAGGATTTTCCCTACATGCTCTTCCACATCTCGTGCCTACCGCAATAACACATGATGTGTATCCTACTTATTCTCATCTACATGGCTTTTTCTATAAACATACCACTGCATTCGGTTCTCACATGCTCCATTTTATGGGTTTCACTGGTGGAGGTATTGGCATACATTCACAGGGTATTGTTTCTCCTATTCCACATGTTAAGTGGAATTCTCACCATGGCATTGGTTTTCAAGTAGGTACTTCATTGGGATCACACGTTGTCAAATCTCCTACTTTTGTTCACTCAACTCTTACTAACGATCATGAGCTCCACATGTGTTTTGCACCTTCACTCAGGCTTGAGAAACTTGAGATTTCATTTTTCAGACATGATCGACCTGACAGACATTCGATGTTCCTTTGCATGAACCCATTGTGCATTTTGTACCAATTCATATGCATGTATCTTCTTCATCCATACATGTTGATTTGGGGTGGATATAAGATCACTTATGGTGGTGATATAGGCATTCCTTGACAGAATCTATACACGTGGCTCCTCCACCATTCACCTCTTGCTCCATTTTATATACCTTCGCATTGTAATGCTCTTTGTTTTAAGAAATTTTTAAGCAGTGTAGTGTATCTCTCTTATTGGTTGAGATATTTTATATCTATATTTTTGACATTTTTGTATGTTGATAGTCTCTCTTGTGAGGGATCTATTCAGTGAAGGTTAGTTTTATTTTCTCAAGTGTTTGAGTAGTTGATTCTCGGTATTTCATACAAATCTATGGTGTCACTCTACCCATTCAGCAGTATGGGAGGGTGTGGTGTTGATATTGCTTCTTTGGATTTAATGTACTTGCCTTATTACCTTGGCTTTTCTTGGATCGTGGCACTCCTATTTATTTGGATCTCGTTTCCTTACCTTGTTTCCTTGGTTATTGTTCTTAGATCATGACACACCTATTTGTAGTAGTTGATCTTACTTCTTTGGGTTTGTGTCCTTTCCTTGTTACCTTGGCTTTTCTTGGATCGTGGCACTCCAATTTATTTGGATCTTGTGTCCTTGCCTTGTTTTCTTGGTTATTCTTGGATCGTGGCATACCTTTTTTTTGGAGTTGATCAATTATGTTTGGTGTTTTCTTTTGCAATGTTGGCATCACTATGTTGAAAATATCCTTTTATGGAGCTATTTTGGTGAAGCCCAATGTCAATTTTTATTATTTCTATGATCGAGCAAAGGATTTCGACCATAGTGCACGCCAAACTTCCTCAAAGATTATATGAGTTTTGAGTCGAGCTTCTTGGGATACCTTGCAGTAGGTTTTTACTCTCTTTACTTTGTTGTTACTAGTTTTGGGTACCTTGCGTTGTCCCTTTTTCCCAATTATTGTACATGAGTACCTCATTAGGCCTAGCTATCGGACTCATATTATGGACATGCCACTTCTATTTTGGCCCCTAGCTTCACTTGAGGGGGGTGTTAGAGTAGGTATTAAACTTAGCTCATGTTCACCTAGGTACTTTATTTACCTTTATTGTATTTATCCACACCCACTTATGTGTCTAGATATTTCTTTTTATTTATTTATATATTAGGGGGATATTATTTAGTTGTTAGGTATAACTCCTTCCTAGATTCATAGTATTGACTAGCTCTTTCCTTGATGTATGGCTTGATATACATCCTTGAATTGTTCTTAGATTGTTATTCCTTTCCTATATAAGAAAGGCCTATTCTCATTGTATTTCATGAGTTCCATAATAATATATGATAGTGCTACTCATTTGTTTGCAAAGGTTTATGTAAAGTTATTATGGTAAATTTATTTCATCTTAATAATTGTGGTGTTTGATTTGTATCTATGTTCTTATCTTCTTATGATCTCGGTTATCATTCCTTTTATGTGTGGACACATGCAGGGATACTTATTTATATTGTCTTTCCTTGATGATATTCAGTTGTAGATGATTGTATGGATACCTTACAGACACTATCAGTGGTCAGAGGATCTAGTGGAGCTCATCCTTACTCTAGTGGAGAATTTTTTGATTGGCATATGTATCTATATTATAGGATATTGCAAAGTATTGACCAAGTATAATGGAAATTTGGGGTAGTACAGGGTGTTCTTAGCATAGATTTGTGGTACGGGCACTAAGCCGAGATACTTTTGACATTGGTCCCTTGATCAAGATGTAGTTTGCTAGAGATCACTTCGATCGATGGATCCATTGGTATGGGCACCATCGAAACAAATCATAGATCCAGGGATAACAATAGCCTATACCGCATGATATTCTATAGTTCTTCCTAGGTGGTTCCCTATCCCTCGTGCTACATGGGATGTAGGAGTGCAGCCATCACCAAGTACATTATCCTCGTAGACAAAGAAGACAAGTGGAGGGTCTAGCAGCGTAGTGGAAGTGGTGATGGGAGTATCAAGATGGAAAAGGGTAGGGATAGGGACATAGATCACCGATATAGGGTCTTATATAGCCACAAGTACATGCACATCTACTGATACCCTGTGGGTATGCAAGTGGTTGTAGATGTTCCTTTACATCAAGTTCCACCACATGTACATGTAGATCGGGCTCCACATCGGGCACCTTTTGATACCCCGCCTCACATGCCAATAGTAGGTAGAGGAAATGGATGGGGGTTTCCACCATGGGGTTCTATAGGTGGTGGATAGGATCAAGATCCATAGGGTGTAGGTGAGTTATCTACATTATGGTAGAATTTACAATAGGTCATAGCTCTCCAACTCACGGTCACCTCGTAGAGAGACTCAAGGTTATCATAAAAGATAGATAAGGAAGTTGTAAAGAGGGCATTCTCTACGGTGAGAGATATTAGTTAGCTTCTCAAGCCAGACACGTGAGGTCGTTGAGAGAGCTCAATTCATAGTGTAATAGGTACAACTATAGGAGGTCATAAGCAGAGTGAGATATGCTCCAGCTCGAGTAGTCATTAGTGCAGCCAAGGTGGCAAGAGGTTCAACAAAGGTGGTGTCCTTACGTTAGACAGGTTGGAGTGCCCATTATACCTCATGTACATATGGACTTAGTCTGTAGCTATAGGAAATGATGCCTATTATAGATCTATATATTATGATGGCATCCCAAAGGGACAGAGAGCTCCTGACTTTAGTCACTTGTCTATGAGAAATTTCACTTCATAGTCTCATAGAGAAGCGACATCATCCAAATCAGTAGAGAAGTTGATAGCATAGAAAGGACCATAGGTGATGGAACCCCCACCACCATGAAGGCTAGGCATCCCCCACGAGGGATTGAGTCAGACATTACTCTTTATTCTTGATGTAGTATACAATTTTTATATATACCTCTATATGAAGGCACATTTTTTATCAATGTATATGTATTATTTTTGGCTATGCCTCACTTTGAAGGCACATTTTTATCGATGCCCATGATGGCATACCATGTATCCAGATGATTATGTACAAAGACACATTGTATATGGACATTGATATTTTCACGACACATATACATATGATTATGATGATGATGATTATGGACTTTATTTATGATGTTTATGATTGTATCACATGTGTTTGATTTATGAGATAGTATTTAGATGACATGGCATGTTTTGATGAGCTACTTCATGTTCTACTTATCACATTTTGTGTATGAGATAGCAGTAGATGATATCATGTTTTTTTCATGTGACACTTATGATTGTCCACATTTTTATTATGGTCTATGTTTGAGGGGGACAAAAGGAGGTCCCTCTTTCCCCTCGTGGCGATATTATATGATGTTATCTTAACATACATGTTTATTTTTCATGTTCATGATGATGTAGCTTAGCCTTTATTGATATATGATATATAGATGTGATGATAGATGACAACAACTATACAAGCAAACAACAAGCATAACTTAATCAAATCTAATTAAAACAACACAACTATTTACAAGCATGTAAGATAAAATGAAATAATTTATAATGTACAACAGAATAAAGTAACACTTAATCCAAAAAGAAAAAAAAAAAGAAAATTAAAGCATACAACATGAAAAATTAATGTAATCAAAACTATACAAACCAATAACTAAAAGTAATCAAACTACTTATTTGTTTATGTGGGACAGTTTTGAAATGTTTTGTGTTATTTTGGTGTCATCTTGAGACAATTTTCAAGGATATTATTCACATTGTTTTTGGTATTTTTGCAAGACAATGTTATATTGTTTTTGTATTTTCATCCCTAAAAGAGTTTTTTCAGATGTTTAGGGTTTTTCCCAAAGTTATAAAAATGTTTTTTGTGTTTTCTAAGGTTTTCCGAATTATAGAAAATGAAGAAGTGTTGATGCCCCCAACAATAGATGGGATGTATAAGGGTAGAACGCCATGTGCTATGTGTAAGATGGTGAAGATGTGAAGGTGCTCCTAATGCTAGATGGGAATATACAAAGGAAAACCCTTCACAAATATACAAGAGTAGATCAACCGAATCATGGCCACAAATGATAGGTTCAAAAGGATCTCAAACTTAGGAAAACTTAGCCCTAAATTAAAGCAAGTGTACTCCTTCTAGATATGAGATATGATTGTGAATAACGGATCCTCCCAAGGTGCTAGAAACTATTTTTCACCAAGGGACTTGCCCAATGTGCCACAATTGTGTGGTTTTCATAGTTGGATGACCTATTTTCTTTTACTTTTTCTTGATTTTATTATTTTTTTCTTGTTTTTCTTTCTTTTCTAAGGAACCTCATACTCAAGCATAGAACCACTTGAGATGCATTGCATTCATGGGTTCCTTTATTTCCTCACCATTTGAGTGAGAAAATTTGTATGTCATAGAATTGTACTTAACAACCACAACATATGGTCCTAACTAGTTGGGTTCAAACTTTCCTTTCTTTTTCGGTCCTTGGTGGTGTTGAACTGATTTTATTTTAGTACTAGGTATCCTACCTCAAACTTGAGGTACTGTCTCCAATTTTTGTAGCCTCATGACACTCGATTATGATATACCTTTAAGTGATTAAGTTCTCGCATGCATTTCTCATCTAGTATCTCCAACTCTACTAGTCGAGCCACTCGGTAGTCTTCATCCTTGTCTAGATAGTCTTGAGAGATATTCTTAGGGAGGGAAGCTCAATCTCCAAAGGTATTATGACCTCAGTGTCAAAGACTAGTGAGTAGGGTGTAGCACCAGTAGGGGTGCAGATGGAGGTTCTATAATCCCGGAGGGATGGAGGGATTTGTAATTTCCAATCACAACATGTTTAACTTACCATCTGCTCCATGATGTGAACAAGTGATTTATTAGTGGCCTCTACTTTACCACTACCTTAAGGGTAATATGGAGTAGACCACTTTAAACAAATTTGGAAGCATTGACATAACATTTATCTATCTTGTTCTTGAAATATTTACCATTGTATGCTACAATGGTGGGGGATGTCATAATAGAAAATGAGGTAGTTCATAATAAATTTTAAAATTTACATGTTGGTAACATTTTTAAGAGGCACAACCTTTACCCATTTTTGAAATACTCAGTTGTAGTTATGATATGCATATGGCCATCTGAGGAGGTAGGAGTGAGTTTCCTTATGATATCTAATCCCTATTTTGAAAATGGCCATAGTGTTGTAATTGGCTGAAAATTTTGTGTTGGTGCATGAATTAGGTTTCCATACTTCTGAAAAAGTTCACACTTCTTGATGTAGTTACAGCAATCTACTTCCATGGTAGCCAATAGTAACCTACTCTTAGTAGTTTCTTAGTGAGCACCATTTCTCTTGTGTGTGCTCCAAAAAATCCTTCATGCACTTCTTGGATCACTTGTACTAACTCGGCCAAATGAAGGCAAAGCAGAGATTCCCATTGTAGGCTCGATGATAAAAGGTGCTGCTAAGTGGGTATAGCGAGCTATGTGGAAAATGAAGGATCTTTTCTCAATATCGGAAATGTTCTAGGGGAAGGTATTGTCTTGTAGGTAATTGAATATGGGCTCATACTAGGGGAGAAAGGACCAACAACTTCACATACTATAAATGATTCTGGTAAGTCATATGATGGCTCACGTAGATGTTCCACAAAGAGAGGAATTTTCTTTTCCGAGGTAGGATTTTAATCAAAGCTCCGATTGTGGCCATGGCATCTACTGATCAATTCTTCACCCTTGGCATCTATTCAAAAGTGATACCTACAAAGTACTCCTTTAAAGTCTCAACCATCTTTTTATATGGGATGATTTTTTCATCTTTGACCTTATATTCATCATTAACTTTCTTGATGATCAATTGTGAATCACCCATGACTCTTAGTTGTCTGATATTCCATTTAATAATAATTTTCAAATGACAATTGAGCTCTTCATGCTGCTCATATGTTGTTACTACATGGGAAACTCAACTTAAAAACATGTGGGATGAAGTATCATGTTGGAGTGATAAGCACCATATCTTTGGATCCTTAACCATGGTAATTGAATGACCCATCTAAGTACATCTCCCATATGATGGATTCTTAAATTTACATGATAAAATTTTCAGAAGATCAAGACATAATGGTTTGGTCCTTGGTAGGGAGCTTCTTCTAACCGATCTCAGTAAGCACTTGTCCTTTGAGTGAATTCTGATTTATAAATTTGATATCAAACTCACTTAGGAGGATGATCCAATTATCCATTTGTTGTGAGCATTGGTTTAGATAGAAGGTATTTCAAAGAGTTGACTTTGGAAATGAGCTTGGTTTTGTTATTACGCGAGATAGTGGTAAAGATTTTAAAAATCAAAGACTACAGCTAAGAATGCTTTTTCAATCTAGGGATAGTTTATCTCATATGCGATCAAAGTGTGGCTAAGGTAATAAACTGCTCTCTCTTTTTGGCTCATATCATATTGGGAAAGTAGTGCACCAATAGCATATTGGGTAGTTGAAATGTACAACAATAGAGGTTCATTTGGGGTAGGCAACATGAGAATAGGAAGACTAATTAGATATTTTTTAATAAATTCAAAGGCTCTTTGGCATTCGAGACCCAAATTAAAGGTAACATCTTTCTTGAGTATATGTGTGAAAGGATGACACTTATCCGCAAGTTGTGATATGAATCGGTGGATTGCCTAAATTTTACCTTGTAAGTTGTATAATTACTTAATTTTCATTAGTGGAGGAATCTCAAGATAGCTACAACCTTGGTGGGATCCACCTCAATCCCTCTTCTTAACACAATGAAACCTAATAGATTTCCCGACTATACACCAAAGACACATTTCTTAGGATTCAGTTTGACTTTATAATCATGGAGGCATTAAAAGATATGCTTTAGCACTTCTAGGTGATCTTCTCTAGTCCTAGAATTTCCCAAGATATCATCCACATAGTCCTTCATGATGTCATTCATCATGTCATGGAAGATGATTGTCGTCACTCTTTGATAAGTGGCTCCGAAATTGTTGAGACCGAAAGGCATCACTCAATAGAAAAATATTCCCAAGGTGTTGTGAAGGTAGTCTTATGTTGGTCTTCCTCTGTGATCTTAATCTGGTTATAACCTGAAAATTCATCCATGAGGGACAAAATTTCATACCCTCGTAGTTGAATCAACAATCATGTCGATGTTAGGTAAATGAAAATCATCTTTAGGGTATCCCCAAGTCTATGCAGATTTAGATACCAATTGTTTATTTTGTCTGCACTATGTTTGATATCCATTTTGAATAGTTAATAGGTCTGATAAAACCTACTGCCAATAGCTTCTCTAGTTCTTCTTTCACAGCGGTCTGAACACATGAGTGCATCTTCCTTAATTTTTGCTTGATAAGTTTTCCATTAGGGTTTACAATAAGGTTATGCACAACTAAGGTTGGGTCCAAACTTGACATATCTACATAAGACCATGTAAATATGTCTACAAATTTCTTTATTAGATCCATAAATTTCTTCAACTCCCCGTGCAAGAGTGAAGCTCCCAGTTGTACTATTTTTGGATCCTCTTCTAACCCGATGTTAACATTGATAGTCTCCTCAACCAACATTTTAGATGTATCTTCCATTCATGTAGGATCAAGGGGGATTAAGATCCACTTCTACAGGTGGCTCAAAAATATTATCATCTTCACGTGGGTCAACTATATTTTCCATTTTTTTGTCCACAAGCGCCTCAAAGAGGTTTTCACTATGGGACTTAGACTTATTCTTTTTGTAAGGATTTTCTATAGGAATTTTTCCCTTGCTTATTATTTTTTTTTCTTAAGTGACCACATAACTCTGCCTCTTCCCCAAAGTATGCACATGTGTTCAATTTGATGGAGAAGCCATTTTTATGGTCACTGATCGGAATGTCATCCCAAATACCCATGAACTCTATGATTTCCTCATCGTTTTCAAAGAAATCAACTGCACATGAAGTTTTTGGCCCCAATCAATGAGGCTAGGATATACAAGGGTAATTTGGAAATCGACTTGGGAATTGGACTGGGATAGGGTAAAGATGGTGGAATCTAGGAAAATGTTAGTAGAGGCAAGGTCCTCATATATGCTACAATAGGAATCTGTGTTGTTTCTGAATGAGGTGAATCATCCTCATGTTCTAAAGAGGTGTCATAAATTTTTAAGGGTGGATCCCTATGAGACTTGATGTTAAGGCCGTGTTTATTTACTTTTCAAGGGGGATTGGGAGAGGCTCTCGTATTCCTTGTGCATTTGGGCCACATCCAAATCCCTAATACCCCATGATGTACATCATCCTATACGCTTTGGTGTATTATGGCGCTTGGTGACATGAAGCTTTTATTCCTTCAGTGTCCATCTTGTGGGTGTATCCAACATTTTCTTGTCTGACAAAAGGCCATGAGGAAAAATCTTATCAAAGGGGCAAGGACAACTAGCCCACGAGCTTGTGAATTGAAAATCAAGTCTACCATGTGTTTTAGGTGATAGCAAAAGGTCAGAGATTAAAAGGGGCTTGTTGAAGATTGAAATATTTGATTGGGCCATATGATCCTTCCTTCATCTTCCATAAAGAAAAGAGAGAAATTGATGAGGAAGGATATTTATTATCATCCTACAATGTGTCAGGATCAACTCAAGCTTTTAGAGCTTCTGTTTGTAATGGTATAATAATGTCCATTGAAGGAAATTCATATGTTTCTCGAGAAAAACTATGTAACTATCTACAATGCATAAATGGCTCAGAATGTCCTAGGATAGTGATCGTCTGCCCCTCATGATATAATTTAATGCATTAATGAAAAGTAGAGGGTGTAGCTTGCATGGCATGGATCCATGGGTGACCTAGGAGCATGTTATAAGGAAGATCCAAATCAAGAACATAGAACTTTGTGTCATGATTTGTTGTCCCTACTTCTATATGTAACATAATGGTACGATATGATTCACGCTTGACATTATCATACATTGTGATTGTAATTACGTGAGAATCCATATCTACTTATAATTTCCTAATGTCTAACTAGCTTAAACGTACAAATATTTAGACCCGACCCATTATCCGAAGCACTATTTTAATATTTATGTGGGTAAAAAATACCTCAATATACAGAGGTAAGTTCTGCATATGATAGTTAAGTGGGACTTCACTGTAAAAGGAGTTACACTCATTCTAAGAAATATTGGTCACCATGGCTTGAAGGTGTGAAGGATCGACGTTATTTCACACTCATGATAGCTAGAGGGTTTTATAAAGGATATCCTTATGAGAGCTTGATATCTTGAGAAGGTCTAAGATCAAAATCTTAAACTTTGTTTTCTTAAGTTAATCCAATAAATTATAATGAATTTTGGAGGGGTAGTCAAAGGAGATTTGGGGATTACTAGATGAGTGTATTGTGTTACCACGACACAATTGGTGCTAATGATTCTGATAGTTTTCACATATTCATTAGACAAATGGATACAACCTATGATTGAATCAAAGATATTGTCACTGAATTATACACGTAATTTTTAGCTCAATAGTCATCAATGTGTGATTGACCTTGATCCAAATTTTTTATCCTTGTTTATTATGATTAGGAAAGGGTTGTTTAAATATTCCCATTTTTCCATTAGGCCCTTATCCTAATTCAGGGGAGTCCACTTCAATCTTCCCATCCTCAATGAGGTCTTGAATAAAGTGTCTCAATTTTAAACATTTATTTGTTTTGTGTCCTTTGACACGATGAAAATCACAATAGTCATGATCTTTATACCACCCTAGTTTGGGTGCATCATCTATGTAAGGCACCATGGTTGGAGATATTGAACCATGTTCACCACCTCTAATTGTCTCAATATTGTGTATAATGCATCCGTAAGGGAGTAAACACTCGTCGTTTGATTGGGTTTTGAATAGGCCCTTTGGTAAGTTCTAAAAGAGGACCACTTTGAATGATTTGAATTATTTGAACTCATTTAGAGTCATTGATACCATCTCCTACAATGTTCTTGTTTTTCAAAATAATTTAGGCTTATCTATAGGTTTTGACTCTTGTATGTCCTTTAAAAAGGGTTGTATTGTTCCCTTAGCTTCCTTTCTTGATAACTTCCTCGAATTTAGTGACACACTGCATTTGTAAGTGAAATACAATGTCCATATTCAAATTGGTCACAAATATATTAACCATTTTTTTCTCAGGAACTATGCAAGGGAAGTGACTAGTTAATCCCTGCCATCATTGTGAGAAACTGGCAAAGGTTTCATTTGGTATCTTCTTAACACTAAATAGATCTAACATGGTTATGTCATTCTCCACATTAAATGAGAAGTGACACATGAATTTCTATGTTAGCATAGGACATGTAATTATTGACCCTTTATTTAAATGAAGGAACCATTCCAACACTTTTCCTCCTAAACTATGAGGGAACAAATGTATGAGGTAATTGTCACTATAGGCTACTTCTTGGCAAGCCATGTAAAAGTATTTGATGTGATCACAAGGATCACCTTTACCTTTATATTTATCAAATTTTGGACAATCAATTTTTTTAGAAATGGTGTTCGCAACATGTCTCTTTTGAAAGGATAAGGGCATAGCTCCTCTTACTAATACTTTTGTTATGGCCTATGTTACTTTCTTGAGAGTCATAAGCATGTTCTTCATTGATTGTAACTCTTGCATAAAGAGTTGCTCTTTTATAGGAGAAGATGGTCTAAGCACTCAATTTTTCTTGAAGGCTTCATATTCTTGAGGTTCAGTATAAAGTTCACTAACCTTAGTCCTAGGTTTCTCTTGACATGTACCCTTGCTTGGGTTCTTACTTACAAAAGAAGCTAAGTTCACTAGCTGTTGGCTAAGGGTTTGTATTTGATTTTGTATAGTGACTTCCTCATTTTTAGGGTCCTCTTCATCATCATTTTGAGGAGGAGGTAACTCCTCATGTTCACATTCTACCCTAACCCTGTGACGCATTTTAAGGGGTGGTGGTCGAGAACCACCTTTTTGTCTTGATGTTTCACCTTCAATGTTGGTACCGTAGTAGAAGAGTTTCTCCCCTCAATATTATCATCTATATTACTAAGGGGTCTTTGTGTTTCTTCTTCTTTCCTATTATTATCTTTACTATGGGCTTCTCATTCTTACAGCACTATGGCATCTATCTCTAAAACTTGTATAAGCACTTGATCTCTATTTCACAATAGGAATTCATCAAAGTGAGTGACATCAACGTTATCGATATCTTGAAATGAATCACTCTCATCTCCGCTATGATCAACTAACCCATCCATTTATTTTATTTTAGAGAAGAGAGGACCTAAATTGTGACCCGGAAAAGGGTTTAAATCTCATTTCTTGGATTCCATTGTTGTGATATGGACCGTTTTTGAGTTTTGTGTACACAAGGTTTCATCTAGTGTAATCAAGGGTATAAAAACTTAAGTGTAATATTTAACTAATTGTGTTACGGTATCAAATTATGTCAATGATGGGCTAATGACTAAGGAATAACTCAAATTTATGAGTTTGATAACACGTAAGGAAAAATCATGCAATTTTCTAGTAAACCAATCAATCAACAAGAAACTACACCCTATGTTAATGTTTTTCAAATATAGTTTGACATTATATGATCAACACAATGTCAATACTTAAGTCAAGTTTGAAATGAACAAGGTGTAAGTATTAGCAAGGGGTTGATGTGATCTCCAATCAAAGGATACTTATGATGAGTTTAGAGATAAGAAAGACCCAAACCCTAAAACAAATGGAGGTTACGCATGTGAGCCATGTAACAATACTACTAAGATACATTACCCAAGCTTTGTGAGAAAGCGAGGTATTAGTATCACACTAGTATCAATACGACAAAAAAAAGTAATCAACACTCTTTCAAGATCAAGGTAATGTTTGAAATAAAACCACATCAAAGTATGCTAAGGATTTGCTAAGATGTGGGTAGTGTAATGTCACAATATGGACACTTAGATTACGTTTACTAGAAATGAGATGTAAGTATCGTAATTATGGAAAGGTTCTAAGGAAGATCAATGATGACTCAAGCCTAATTATGATGATAATATTTCTCAATATGGGTTTGATACAAAAGGTCCTACTAGGACATGAAGATGTACTATTCACACTTTTAGCACTTGCATTCCAAAGATTGCAACCTATTCATGCAAGTAGATTACAAAAGTGGTGGACATGATTATTTCTAGCGGTATCCACATGTGTTGTTATTTTTTTCCAAAAACGGTCAACAAAATAGCAAAGGTGTAAATGAAGTGAGGATGAGACAAACTAAGTGTGACTTGGGAAGATTTTTTCCTTGTCTTAAGACAAGTGAAAACTAGGACAAAGTAACACATCGTAGGTTCCATGATGAGTAACATGTCGTAGGTTCCATGATGAATAACAAGTTTTTGACTCCAAAAAATTTGTTACTTTGTGAGAGCTCTATAAAAACAATGTCTTGATACGGTAAAGTGGGCTCCAAGATGATATAGCTTCCTATTGGTTCTCTCAACTAGGTGTCACAAAATACCTCTACGAGCTTAGTTTTCCAAGGAAATTGCATTGAATAAACCTTGGATTATCACAAATTTACTTTACCCCCTTCGACATAATGAGCATAAAATGCATTCAGTTGTGTTTTCATTGGGGTCGCAATGGAGATATTTTTGACTCTAAACTCATAAGTGCAAACTAGTCAAGTGGGTAAGTGGAGTGCTTCCCGTTTCATCCACAAGGTTCCCTCTTGCATGGACTAATTTGGGGTTCCTAGGAGCATCCCTTTTGTTATAGCTTAAGGCTTATGCCAAAGGGAGTTTATCCTAGTTTAAAGCAGATGGGTTTACCCTTATCTGAACCTACAAATCAAGTGTTTTGAATATGGTGTGTTTTCTTATCTTTTAGCTTAATGTGGTTTTTGTCGCACACCATTTGGAAACCTACAAAAATGTGTTAGCCTTCGTTTAGATCCCAATTATTTTGCAAGTGATATGGTCCTTCACACAAAGATTAGTAGTTCAAGGCATCATAGAAAGAGGATTAGACGTTGCTTTTGATTCCTAAGATCATCCTAAGATGTGAAGGAAGAGCATACACAACATAGAACCCAACTAGTTAGTAAACAATGAAGAAATCCTATAAACCAAACACACAACTCATTCCCATAGATTTTCATGAAGTTTTTTTCAAAATCATAAAAGAGGTGTTGGATTATTTTTTATCCCTAAGATCACCTAGAAGGTGTGACGGAAGAGCATACATTATCCTCATTTTGTAAATGACAATTCAACTATGAAAACACTTTAATGTAACTCAAAAAGACCCTAAAAATTGTGAGAAAATCCAAATAAACAACATTTTGTTAGTTTGACATAATTTTCAACTTTATACCACAACATATGCATGCCCTTTATGACATATGTGTGTGCCTAACAACGTATGCATACCTCTATCAAAAACATAGTTAGTATTTTACGTATGCACATCCCAAGAGATGCATGCACACCCTTTTGACATATATGTATGTCTATCAAAAAGAAAGATAACATAGAGGGAGTCTTAGCGTATGCACATCCCGAGAGACATATGTGCACCTTTGTAAGTGTATGCACACCCTTCTTGGTGTATGCACGCATCCGATTAATTTTAGCACAAAGGGTAAAAACACAAAAGCATATGTGTGATTAAGGAAGTGTATGCGCACACATGGGAATGTATGCTTACCCTATCCAACAAGTGAACATGAGTTTGGATGTATGTACGCCCCATGCTAATGTCTACATGTGTGCATGGAACTACACAAAAAGAATAGAATACTCGACTTCTAAAAATGCAAACAAGTCGAAATTTTCTATTTAAATCAATTTCTAACAGAAACCCATTAACTTTGCATGTAAAAGGAATATTTTAACATATATAAGGTTAGAAAAATCTATTCAATCCTCAAAATGCATGGAAATGGTTAGAAAAATGATGTAAATCACAAAATCTTGAAATCAACTTCTATGGACTATGGAGTAAGTCCCATCGGGCATGCCAAATGTGTTCATGTATAAATTAGGAAAGTTATAAGACTTGAAACTAAACACCTAAGAGTTCCAAAGCTTCAAACTAATCTAACAAGAACCATCAAGATAAGATCTTAGGGAGGCTAATTTATTTAACATGCATATAACTTTGAAAATAATCAAACTAACATGTCTAAATCAATCTCTACTCTTTGAATGCTAACTTTGAAATGAACCTAAGAAGATCCTTAGCAATTAGTTTTGATTGTTGGTATGATCTCAAGGTTTGAGAATGGATTCTCACTAATATTGGCTTCAAGGCCACATGGTTCTCTCCATATTACTCAAGCTTGAGTTAATGGATGCACTATGAAGATATTAGCTCAATAGAAATGGATAAATTCTCAAGATCCTAATTGACTATAGTTTATGCTAAAGGAGGAAAAGTGTTCAAAGAAATGACAAGGAAGAGGGTTCTATTTATAGGTTTCCCATTCCAATAATGGTATGATTTTGGTACATGTGGGGCAAAAAGGTAAGTCCATAAAGAGCTTTTAGCAAGTAAAATCAATATTTTACTAGGATTAGAAGTTAATTAAATTCTTAAGATTAATTAGGAATCCCAAGTATGCTTAGGAAGCTTTCTCGGGAGTATCTCAAGGAATTTTTCATGAATTTTTAATGTTTTGAAAGTGGGAGTTAGCCAATAAGAAGGTTTATTAGTTAACCACAAGATATGAGGCTTAATCAACATACGTAGTTAATTAAGAGGAGTTTGAGGGGAAAGGAGCCTAATTGATGAAGTGTCATCAATTTATGGGGAATAGAATAGTTTGTGCGATGTTAGTAAGAAAAATTATTTGATAAAAGTATAGGTGTCTAGAGTGATATGTTACACATGTGGATCTTCATATCATTATCAATACAAGTTTCTCAAGAATCAAGTATGTGTGTAATGTGGAAAGGCACACAATATTGAAGATTTTCCAAATCTATATGCCTATATATGTAAGAATAACAATAAGGGAAAATTCATGGCTATGATTAATTTAAATCATGTGAATTAAAAGTAATGAACACCTAAGAATATTATTGAGACTAAAATCTAACCTATATTAGTTGATATGTGTGTGGAAGTTGAATACACACACGATAAGGTAAGGTGAGACATCTCATTAGCGGGAAGAATTTTTACATGCAAAGTATCTAGATGTAGCTCAAGATAGGGAAGTGTATTAGAAAACTATGGGAATTTTTATAGAATTACAAGGTGAGATCGAGAACCCGAAAGAATAGGCACGTGAGAGGGAATGCACAAGGGGTATTGAACTCCCTCGAAAGGATATTGATGACCTTGAGGAAGTGTACGTAATGTTGATGCAATAGAACATCGTCACTTTTCTTGGGAGAATGGTTGTGTAAGAAGTTAATGCATGTAGGTGTGGAGAGAGAGATTCGGATCCTTCATGCAAAATTTCCACCATAGGACCATTAATATGATAAATAAATCACACTTGATGCAATGATTAATGGGTGGTTAGTGAGTAATATCCTTATTGACATAAGTGCGGAAGGGAATGTTCTCACCTTGGACACATATAACCAAATGGGAATGCCATCATTGTAGCCATATTCAAATGTGTTATATACGGCTAACAAAATAAGGAGTATGCCCATTGGAGTGTTAAAGCATGATTCAATCACTATTTAAGGAGCTAAATTTACAGGTGATTTTGAAGTATTATATCTTGGAGGAAAATAATTTTCCAACGTTACTTGGGCATCCTTGGTGTTATGATAACAATACAGAGTTGCACTTCAACAAGAGGTGTATTAGTTTAGAGAACAGGGGATGAGTGAGTGGTAATATCCTTAGATAATACTAAGCTTACACCTTATATAGGCCTATTAATAAGGATAATATCAACAAAATCTATGCACACATGGTGTGCTACTCGATAATTTAAAGCCATCAAAAAAAGGCATGTTCCATTGGGAAGATGCATAATCAATCAATGATATTACCAATGTGTCTTGTGACAATTGGTCCCATAAAGACATATGAAATGGTAGGTTACGAGGTGCGTGGATGAGTACCCTTGATGATAAAGCCACACACGTTAAGTAGTTCGGTAAAAATGAATTGCCGACGTATACTAGAGAGGAGAAACTCGACTCTTTCTTACACGCAATGGAAGGATAGTGTTGAAATGAGGGAGATAGAAAGAATACGATGGTATATAAATTACATGGGACTAACATGCACTAGTGGACCATACACAAAGATAATTTATTGGTCTAGCCCAAGATCAAAATAGCCTTTTTGATAAGGTTTGCAAGGAATAAGCTCCCCTATTTGGTACAGGGAGTATGATGGAAATACTCCTCCTCTCGTAAATGTTTATAACTATGAAAGGAATTGGATGCAAGGGAAATATGTACTATCTCTATGGGAACATAATTTTTACTCCACTTTGTGAAGATGCACATGAGTTTTGTATGTGCATGTTGAGTTAAAGTAAGAGACAAAAAGTTGGCATGACCTGATGAAGGTATTGTTCACACTTTTGATTATTTTTATACTAAGCCTCTATTTCATGAAGCCTTTCATATCATCAAGCACATCATGATGGGGGATAAAACAAAGTAAGAGGAGCTTATGATATAGATGTTTGTATAATTTTATCAATAGGTGGATGAGGAATCGGTAAAAATAAAAGAAACACAGTTGGGACGCGCATGGCAAGAGAGAAAGAGAAGAGAAAGCTAGTGCACCTCATAGATGATGAGGAGTTAAATACCTAGACATTAAACATATAGAGGGTGTGTGTGAGGTGATGGTTTCTAAAAATAAGCAAACATGCTTATATAATTATCCCTCAAGAATAAGAACGTTAACATTGGGACTAAATATGTGCCTAAGGAGGCTATTATTAGAGATTATTAGTCGAACTTGAAGTTGCAAAGATCATTAGGCTTCGCATGAATTTTAAGATCTATTTCCCATGGGATATCATGAATTAAAGGGTGTAAATCCATCTTAAGGGAGATGATAATCAATCTTAAATATGGAGCACATTCGGTTCGAGATGAAACCTTATAGATTGAATCAATCTACGCATGAAATTAGAAGAGGGGATTGATAAGATGCTCAAGTTAGGTATTATTGAGCCTATTGAGGAATCTGAATAGATAAGCCCCATGGTGATTACATCAAGAAGGATGGCCGATAAGGATTTGTGTGGACTATAGGGTTATCAATATTTTATGTGTCATAGATCCTTTTCCTACTCCATTCACTAAAGAGATATTGGAAGGGGTATTAGGGTGTAAAATCTACTCATTCATAGACATATTTTCCTGGATACCATCACATGAAAATTGTGTGTGAAGATTACACTAAATGGGGAAGTTTTTCTTACATTGTTATTCCCTTTGAATTCAAGAATTTTCTAGCAATTTTATCATGTATAGTTATTCAAGCATTCAAAGAATTTATTCACAAGCTCTTACGAGATATATTTGTAAAGAAGGATTGTTGGTAGACCTAGCTAATATTACAGCTATTTATGGTCTAGAAGAACCTACCAACTAGAGTGAAATGCATGGGTTCTTGGGGCATATTGGTTATTACAGAAGTTCATTAAAGGATATGCCAAGATTTTTGTGCCCCTTGAAGATTTTTTGAAAGAAAAGGGAAGTTCCATTGGAGTGATGCACAACAATAGGCATTTAAGACCTCAAGGAGAAGTTAACCACTATGCCATCCTATGATTCCTTCCTAGAAAAAACCATTCCATGTACATGTTGATGCCTTTAGGATAGCCATTTGCATAGTCTTATCACATCTGGGTGAGGGAAATGTGGATCATCCCATATGCTTTGCAAGTAGGAAGTTGACACCAACGAGCAGAACTATACAACTATGGAGAGCAACGCATTATCCACGATCTACACACTTCACAAGTTCATATAGTACTTATTGGCCACACCATTTATATTTTATATAGATCATATGACATTAAATTACTTAGTCAATAAGTAACTTTTGTAAATATTCATCTGTCATTGGATCCTTCTATTTCATGAATTTGATTTCAAAGTCATAGTGAAGCTTGGTAAGAGCAACCTAGGACTCGATCATCTGTAAATAATTAATTCTAGAGAAGACATGTAGATCATAGAAGATACTCGATGGATGCTCAACTATTTAGATTAAATTGTGTGCCCGCTAATTTGGAATATATTGCAGCGTTCTTACACACTAGACTTGTGCATGAAGGTATGAAGATCTTGTAAAAGAAGCAACTTGTTATTCATATAACAACATATTAGCTTATCGGAGGAGACATGTATAATATGGGTAGATATGAGGCCTTGTGTAGATTTGTTTTAGAGCATGAGTAACAAGTTGCTTCTTTTACAACTAGTCTTCCTCCAGCTAGTATGTGGGAAAGATGGTATTGTTATATGATTCAATGTTTTTGTGTCATCCTGGGGAAATTGAAATTTCATTGGTTGGGACCTTTTGTTATAACTAAGATATTTGAATCATGTGTATGTCAATTTCAGGTGTTGGATGGCACCATGTTTCCTGATTACTTCAATGGGAGTAGGCTAAGGCCCTACTATAAATATGTTTCCTTTATGTTTGTAATAAGGTATTAGTATCACTTAGTTTAGATTTCCATTTCAGTTTTGTTTTTGTGTTTATTTGAAATAAGCATGTTCGTGCACAAGAGCTCATTACTATCTTATTAATTTCATTCATAGAGGATCATGCGTACTTTTAGTGTGGGGTGAATTAGGTACATGGAAGATAATATTTGATGTTACAGGTCTTATAGAGTTGGTTTAGGAGTGCCCATTGGTATGAGGAAGATGCGTGAAATAAAAGACAAGGGCACATTGGAGGATTATATTAGTGAGCACGATAGTATGGTGTTTGATAGTCATGTATGCAAACATGTGAAAGTAGAAAAAAGTGTTGCAGGTGCTTAAGGATGATGGTGCTTTGAAGGAATTTCTCATATTTGGATACCACACAAGTAAAGAGCCACACATTGTAACGTGAGGTAGGCAATAGCAAGGAAGACTACTTCAGTAGATAGCATAATGGAATATTATGTGTGGCACATGGAGATGCATGCAAGGCTGATTGCAGATAGGAAGTAGTGGCATGCCAAAAGGTTACGATCCCATGCCATGCATGGAAGAGAAAAGCACATAAGAAATAAAAAGTGATTTTAAAGAAAAAATGGTGATAGGTGAGGAGAAATCAATGTGGGAAATATGGGAAAACTATATATAGGGATTGAGTGAAGTTTATTCTTACATTTCCTATTGAAAAAATTGTGTGATTTAAGAGTGAAAGTATGATTAAGTGCAAATATCAATCCAGAGAATTGAGACACACCAGAGCAAATTATAGATGGACTTGACTGTGCTAAATCCTTTGATAAAAGTGGAAGTGTGAAGGAAATTTGTGAGATAAGATTGATTGAGATATTAGGGTTTGACCAAGGGTTTTTAGAAGTGTGAATTTTTAAAGCTCGTGGTTACTGAAATTAGGGCACAATGTTGTGAAGAATGAACTAGCGCATGAGGTAAGACAATCAAGAAAAAGGAATTGATGGTTTGATTATAGCTTGGATGCTTGGCACTAAGGCATCATACTTGAGTAAGTACATTTAATCACCTATGGCACATATTTTATCTAATTTTTAGTTTTAACAATTTCAAGTTGGAACAAGGGCACCAAAAATGGCTACCACAATGAAAAAATCACCCAAGGGCAAGAATAAGAACAAGAATTTTGTTGAGGATGTTCCAAAGGACTAGTTCTCATAGATGTAGTACCCTCTTAAAGTAGTTATCTAGAATCCATGGGTATCTCACTTAACAAAATGTAAAATAATGGATTACAATCATTTCATAGAGGCCCATAAAGGAGAGATAAGGAAGGATGTTATGAAAGAGTTGGCACAGAGGATAATTTAGGAACAATTATTCATCAATGATACAAGAAAAAGGACTTAGATTATGCAAGAGTGTTATAGTTATATGAGCTACCATAATTTGGGAATCCAGAGAAAATTTATCAATGGTTCACATCCGTAGTACATGAAGACTTCTTCTATTTTACAAGAAGGAAAATGCACTTCACCGCATAGTTGATTAGAATGGTAACTAGTCTATGCATCTTAGGGGTTGAAATCGAGAAAGACTTAGAGGATGATGAGGTAGTAGAGGACACTGCCATAAAGTTAAACTATCAATTGGGAAACCATGTGTTTGTTATCAAAAGCATCACCGATCCTAAAACAAGAGTTACAAAGCACCCGGTGAGATGTAAATTGGGTGTGTCTCGAGATATGGTCACAAGTAAATAAGAAATTGCTACATGTTGGCCATTTAGATGGTGCAAAAGACCTTGTACAACATTTCCATGTTCATTGTTGAAGGGATTGTTGAAGAAGTGAAAATCTAGGTGAGGAAGGTGAGAAAATAACTTAAGGTGTAATCCTATTTTTATAACCTTTTAGGAGATAAGGGTATCAAATGGACTAGAAGATTTAATGTGGATCTACCCAATGGATAAAAATTCCCCGCACATAAGTTTGCAGAGTTCACATGTGATGGGGAAATAAAAACTCATACAAACTCTTGGTGGATAAGTGGTATAAGGAATGTGTGAAGCATTCAAAAATGAATGGTCCATGCCCAGGAACTACACTCAATACTTGATGGAAAATAAGAGTTTTAGAATTTACGAGAAATAAGCCGGACATGTTGGCACATCACTCACCTATACTGAGCACTCAACCAAAGTGTGCAAAGGTACAAGGCCCCTCTTTAGGTTTGCTCATGTAGGATATTAGCAAGATGAATTCAATGCATAATGAGATTCATAACATAGGCATAACATTCTACAGAGCATATTCTAGATCTAAATCTAAAGAGTAATGGATTCAAACAATAGCCATAATGAATTCAACCATGCAAGATCTAGTTGTAATCATGTTTAACACCTTGAATCAATCAATACACTCCATTATATTAAACACAAGTAAATACATAAAATCTTCTTACAATAAGTAATACCATAAGCTCATGCACGCATCAGATCTGGTAGCATAACTTCACAATAACTTATATCCAGTCCTCCTATACTACGTAGATCACTACATATTTATAAGGGTGGAGACTTTCCCTTCACCACTTACATAATTCCCAAAATAGGTCACATGTTGAAAAATAGCCATGCACCTTTACAATAATAGACACACATGCAAGTGTGCTAATAATAGATCTCTTCTTGGTTAATAGAGTAATAATTCTATTATTAACTCGAACCCATGCAAAGTGCTTAGTAGATCACTCTCTCCAAAATATCCTATGTGTGTCACACAAGTCTTTATCCGGTTTGTGTGCTCTGCACGCTATCTCCAAAAATAGCTCGTACTCCTAAAAATGGCTAAGTCCCAAATCTATCCTTGTCTTTCACATGTGTTTCCTTCCCTATCCTTTCATGCCTTTGAATGTGTCCTATTTCCATGTGTAAACCTTCTATGTTCCTTCTACTAAGTATCATACTTTGTTTTCTCAACATTACCCCACACAAAACTATATTGCCACCCCAAAATGGTTGCCTCTTGATACTTTTAAAGAATAAAGAATAAGGAATGGAATGAATTTAAATAATTACTATACAAAGAATGAATTTCACCCTACAACATCCTCTATCTCAACTAGAAGAATTAATTCTAGATATTCCTCTTTGATTTCAGCCTCTAAGGCTTGTCAATCACTTAGCATGGCTTTCTACCTTTTCGATATATCTGATGCAATAGAGTCTAACTCTTCTTATGAAATCTCTTCCTTCTCGTTCTTGTAATATGATAACAATGTTGGACATTATAGTCACCCTTCCTTCCAGAAGATCCATCTTCTACGCTATAATTTTCCAATTTCATCCATTTTGTCCTTATGGGGGTTTTTATGTTGTTGCAAGGGCCTCACACTTTTGCTTCACTAGTGCCAATCTCTCTTGCATGCCCCAAAGTCTCATCCTTCATGGCCTTCAGGACTTCATTATCTTCTACTATGGTCTTGATCCTTATTACTGCCTCTGGAGCTGCACATATATTCAATGCCTGGTCTACTTTCTTTAGCTCCTCCTGCAAGGTTTGAGTAATGCTTCATAGGATGAAATATTTCTTATCACTAAATCCCTTGCTCTCTCTTTTTTCCTTTCGAGGGTCCTTTGGCATTGGCATTCAAATCGGTCCATCCTCAAGCACCAAATCAACTAAGGTACGCACATAATGCATAGCCAAGGGAAATTTTTGGGTACCTTGGGCTCCAAGTGTGGTCTTGCTTACAAGACATGATCATCGATCTCCTCTACCATGCTGATGAGAACCCCATTCTTATTTTTCTCTAGGTCCTTCTCTCCTTTCAGACACGTTATTATTTCATCATCTTTGGCTTTAATATCTTCTCTTAGCACTTTAATAGTGGCAAGCTTTATCCACATTCCTACGTGCCACCTCTATAGATACCTTCACTAAGGCATTACTCACATGTTCATCAGTCATAACAATGGGCTTGATAGTTATGTGTATTTTTGTGGTGCCTTCCTCATTCTTCTTGACACACAAGACTCTTCACACACATCAAAATTAGGCTCGTCCATGTGATTTTTGCATGGACCATGACAATTGTTTCCTCACGTGTGTGGTTTCCATGTCAGGGTCCATCAATTCCCATCCATACAAGTCCTTGAGGCCCACTTGTATTCTGGAATCATGTGTAGAAAATTTTACTTGTGTCCTCTTCATATCCCATGACTAGTGCAACATACTCCCCACTTGCCCTTTTTGTTCTTGGCCCCTTAGGAACTTGAGCGCCAAGGTTTGGAGTTAGATCCTCTATGTCCTGAGTAGTATCTTTCTTTGTTTCTCCTAGCTTCTTTACTCCTTCTTCTTCATCCTTCATTTCTTCATCCTTGGGTTCCTTCCACATCCTCTAGTGGTACAGAGTTCTAGGTGCACTGCTCTCTCTATAGACTCCTCCACCTCCTCATTCAGCTACAAATTTCTCCTTCTTTTCTCAGTTGTCTCTTTTTATGGAGAGAGTCATGGTGATCTCTTAACATATTGAGGAGTTCTCATGCCTTGTTTTCTTGTTCTTCTGAACACTCTCTTGAAATGATACTCTCCTTGGACTACTTCCAAGTCCTCTTTCTTCTTGTTCCTGTGGTGGGGTACTTGCACACTCCATCTCCATTTTGTCTATAGGTTGCCTCTAGCCTTTGTATCTATGTACCAAGCCACCACTATCTTCACACCCTTCTTCCTCATCATCTACCTCTATAGGTTCCATGGGATTTGGAGATGGCATGTTCTCCATTGTATGCTTACCCTTAGGTGGCCTTGGGAGCACGAACTCATTCTCCACATATTTTTACCCTCTAACTTAGGCTTAAGTTGAAGGTATACAAGCACGGATCCACTATCCCAACATACCCAAGCTTACAGTTTCATGTTTATAACATTTGAGATAAGTATTTCAATATAGGTAGCCTTTCCTGGGTATACATATGTCTTCCTCAATGATGTGGTAGTCACATTCTACCTTGTCTATAATAAAAATTCAGGTGGCATGCATCAGTAAAATGGTGGATTGATGCCTGAAGTAGTGTGTTTGTGAAGGCATACGGTAGTTTGCACCATGGGCTCCAAGTCCCATCCTTCATAGAAAATCATGAAATGCGATGTAGAAGTGTTAGTACACTAAAATTGTATTACCTTTCCCACCACTGATGGTAACTCCTTAGGAATGCGCCACTCCTCTTCAAATTTCACGTGGAGCCTATCATACCACATCTCTTTCTCTATTTGAATGGCCCACTCATTGACCCTTCACATAAATATTTTTAAACCTTTGTGTAAGGGATTTTTCTCCATGGGATACTCCCAAATCTTGTCCTTTGGCCCATCGGGCACTCCAATCTCCACAAATACTAGTGATAACAAGATAGCACCAAAACTGATCCTTTCACAAGTGTGTGCTTCCTTGATGATGGTCTCTACAATGTAGCCTACTATGTTATAGACTACCCCTGTGACATCTTCCTTATGACATGGAGCCACATTGTATTCACCTGTGACCATCTCTCCTGATCATTTAACTTGGTCACACCAATGTGCAGTTACTTGTACCACTGGGTACTTCTTTAGTTTATCGATGTCCATTCCACGTGGACCTTTTGTATACCCTAGTTCCTTTTGTGTTTCCATGATTGTTGCCTTATCAGTTAGGTCACTATCAAGGTCCATCCCATTCCCTTTAACCATGTTAGCATCAAGATCAACATTGTTGTAATCCTTATCCTTCTTCCAAAAAAATAGAAGAAGTCCTCATGGACTCTTCTCATTAGCCACTAGTAAAGAGGTTCATATTTTCCAAAGTATGGGAGCTCATACAACTGGTACACTCCTACTTATTTTAAAAGTTTCTCCCCTGCATCATCATCATCATATACCAACATATCCTCTATTGTGCACTTGTTGGTCTTTGTACTCAACAATGCATCTAATTCTTTCTTATTATCAGAGGTGTGGTGGTTGTAATCACTCACCTTATACATTTGCGTATGTGGGAATCCCACTCTTGCCCAACTATCATGCCTTCTAGATACTACATCTCTGAGAAACTACTCTCGGGAGAAATTTCAACTTCTACCTCCACTTTCTTCTTTCCTTTGGCTCCTGCAGTAGGTGCTTTCTTTGGTGCCATCTAAAAATCTCACCTTTATGTCCTCTGTAGTGCGTAAATACATCTCCTTCTATCCTCTATAGTGAGAAATTCCAAACCCTAGCTCGAATCCACATGTCCTAGTTGAAATCACGTGCCCTAGCTCTTTTGCAATTATCCACTTCACTCAAACCTTTCACAAATGGGGATGCAAGCTTCTTCTATGGAAAAATCTCCTCTCCATGTCTAATTTCACACTCTCCACACCTCAATACTCTTTTCTCAACTCGGTCACACTTAGCTCATTCAAATTCTTGCGATCACAATGGTAAAAATGAACTCGCATCACATCCTTTATATAGATTTTCAAAAATTTGGTGCATTTATTGCTCCTTCACCTACCAATAATCCTCTCATTAATTGACCATTTTCACAATTTCCACACAGTGTACATCTTCACACCTCATCTATAACCTTTTAGCATGCCTTCCTACCTTCACCACTCTACAGACTTCTCTTCAGTAGTCTTCCATGCACTAAGTACCTCACCATTGTGCACCTTCTCTTGGTAGTCTCCATGGCCACGTTATATTGTTCCTTCATTTATCTCCATCTATGGTCCTTATTTGGAAGCAATCTTCTTTCCACCAAATCTCCAAACTTGAATAGCACCTGTAGTAATTTGTTCCTTTATGTGTACCCATTTTTCAATAACCACCCCACACAAATGGTATGTGCAGTCCTTCTACACATAAAAATACTACAAATGGTAATTAGCTTCTAGCACACAAACACGCTTATTTCACAAAACACCAACTAAATTGACAAAGCATAGTGATGAAGAAGGAAATACATTAAAGGAATACATAATTGAAAACCTAATCTAAATGGAAATATTTCCTTATTACAAACACCAAGAAGACTTATTTATAGTAGGGCTTCATCCTACTCCCGTTGAAGTAACCGGGTAACCATATTCCATCAAGCACTTTCTAACTGACAAGATCTTGTTTCAAGTATGTAAGTGATAACATATGGTCCTAACCAATGTACTTTGAGTTTTCTGGATGGCGTAGAAACTTAGAATCATAAAGAAGCACCATTTGTCCTATCTCAAGATTTTTTCCCTAATGTGCCTATCATGCCATGCTTTCTTCCTAGGATTTTTCTTGCTTCTGACTCTAACGTGTTATTTCTCATCACTCATCTAGCTTAATTAACTTTTCAATTCATTCTTCTAATGCTTGTTCATCAACTAGACCTCTAGCATGCATGCAATACGTAAAGAAGGTAACATGAATTCCATAGGAAGAACTGATTCTACACCAAACACCAATTGAAAGGGTGTGGCCTTGTTTAACCACTTGTATGTTGTTCTATACGCCCAAATCATGGTAGAAAAACTTTATCATCCCAATATTTTCTTCCAACATCACAATTTTTGTCAATGTCTTGGATCAAAATCTTGTTGAAAGCCTCAACAGTCCCATTTTCCTAAGGATGATATGGTGTAGTCTTATGGTGTGCAATCATGAACTCATCCAATAATATCTTGATTGTCTCATTCAAAAATGTGTGCCCCTATCACTTGTCAAACTCAATGGGCATCCATACCTTGTAATAATATTTTCCCATAGAAACTTGGTTGTTGTAGTTGTATGTACAATCCTTGGTAGGTGTTTCTTCTTCCCACCTTGTCAGATAATTTGTGCAAGTGATGATATAACGTGATCCTAGTCCTATACACACTGGTGAAAATAGGACCCAAAAAATCTATAGCCCATTTCTCAAATGGTTCTACACTAGGAATAGGTCTTAAAGGAATTTCATCTCTTTGTCCTAGTTTTCCAAGGTGCTGATAATGATCACAAGCCTTGTAATATGCCTTACAATCTTTATACAGGTCTCCCACCATAATCTAGTGAGTAGAATCTTGCACGTAGTGGCATCACCTACATAGTGCCCACCTACAATACCACCATGAGCCTCTTCCATGATATTTGTGCACTCATGTTCCAGTACACATCGATGCAATACTTCATCTTGGCCTAACTTGTACAAGTCACCACTAATCAACATAAATGGTGCCACACAAATGGAAATTTGTTTCTTCTCTAAGGATTTCATTCCTTCTAGCGCCATACCTATACATGTAGAAAGACAACAATGTCCTCTAATTCTGATGGCATGCGTTGTAACTTGTATAACTATGCATCGGGCATGGTATCTTCAATTACCTTCTCATCTTCTCCCAAATTTATTCTGGATAGATGGTCCGATCTAGAATTACTTTTCCCTAGTTTTACCACAACTATAAAATCAAATTCTTGGAATAATAGTACCCATCGCATATGTGCCCCTGTAAAATGAGCTTGTTTACCAAATACTTCAATTACATGTGATCGGTATATAGAATACAAATGGTGTTTTCTAGTAGGTATTGTTTGAATTTATGTAGTGCATAGATCATTGAAAAATCTTCATGCTCTATAGTTGTATAATTCTACTCTGCAAGAGTCAACTTTCTACTAGCAAAACAGATAGGATGATCTATAATACCTTCTCCTAGCTAAGCCAACACCATGTTAATGGCCATGCTAGAAGCATCCACATGTACATGAAATAGTTGGTCCCACAAAGAAAAGTGTAGAATAGGTGTTGTAGTAAGTTTTTCCTTTAATGTCTTGAATGCGCGTTGTTGTAATTCCCCCTAATAGAATGTCCTTTTTTCCTTTTAGTAACTCCTCCAAGGGTGTGGAAACCTTAGCATACCCTTTAATAAATTTTCTATAATACCTAGTGTGACCTAAGAATCCACGCACCTCACTTTGACTGGTAGGCTCTTCTAGGCCGATAATGAATGTAACCTTAGTTGGATCAACCAACAAACCTTCCTTGTAGATGATGTGCCCTAATAGTGTTCCAAATGGTGTAGTAAATACACATTTCTTGATGTTCAAAGAGATGCTTAACTATCAACATCTTTCAAACATTAAGTGTAAATTATCACAATGATCCTTAACAAGTCCATACACCATCCAGTCATCTAAATAAACCTACAAGAAGTTGTGAATAAAATCCTTTGAATGCTTGAACAACTATGCATGAAAATATAAAGCATGTTTTTCGACCAAAAGGCATCACAATATAGGAAAAACTTCCCCATTTAGTGGTAAAATTAGTCTTTTCTTGATCCTCCTATGCAATCCTAACCTGATGATACCCAAAGAATCCATTTGTAAATGAATAGATTTCATGCCCTACAACACCTTCTAGTATTTCCTCTATGAATGGCATAGGAAAGGGATCAGTCACACATGCATCATTCAGCTCCCTATAGTCCACACAGATCCTAATCAGACCATATTTCTTAATATTGATCACCATTGGGCTAACCCATTCTGATTTTCAAGGGGCTTGATGATTCCATACTTTTAACATTTTTTCAATTTCTTCTTTGACCTTTTCACAAGTTGGGGTTCATCTATAGGGTCTCTTCATGACCAGGGCATGCACCTTCCTTAAGATTTATCTTCATTTCTCCTAATGATTCATGCACGCCTTTTAGTTCATGGTATCCCCTAGGAAATAAGTCCTTGATAATCTCATAGTAACTCAATGATTTTTTCCACTTTAGATTCAGACCAATAATCCCCAATTATGGCCTCCTTAGGCTCAGCATCCGATCCAATATTCACTTTCTTTATTTTCATAGGTTCATGATAGGCGCGCATGGTCTTATTTACACTTGTCCAAAACCTCATGCCTACCTGTTGAATGGTCTACATCCATATTTTCTACTTCTTCATCATCCACTAAGTAGACCATCTTTCCTTTTTCTTTCTCAAAGAAGCGCGCTAAGTAGTGTGGCATCTGTCTTTGTTTCTTCAAAAAATTCACTCCTGAATTGTTTCCATCAAATAAATCTTGAATGAGTTCTTCCACCTTAGCACTATCTCCCATAGTTAAGTGCTTTATAACCCTTAATGCCTCTTCTACTGGAGGTTTAATAGAGAAATAATCAAATGTTTGGATCATTCTTGCAATCAAATCCTACCAATTTCTAGTATCTCTCTATGGAGTTCTACATATACATACCAAGCACACATGTAACCTTGTAAAGTGGAATAAAATTTGTGCACCCAGAGTGAAGGTGGTAAAGCTTCTACTAAACACACTACTGGTGGTGTTGAACACGTTGATTACCATGATAAGTGTAGATTTGAGTAGATACATTGCTCCTAGAAAATCGAGTAGAAAGAGCAATCTTGATTTCATTCCATCCTATAATATTATCCCTATGAACCACCCACCAGTGCATTGTTTTCCTATGCATGGTATATGCTAGCATATTTCATCTCTTCAACTAGTCTATCTATTGTTCCTCCATGGCATGCAAAAATACCATAGGGTCTCCTTCTCCAGTGTATCAGGTATTGAGTTGTTACCTATTCTCCTGATACAACAAGGTCTATTGTTCCGCACAAATGTGTTTCTTACTTCGCACCCTACTAAATCATAAGTACCATGAGCCCAATTATCACAAGTAATACTTGTAGTATCACTAATAGATTACACATCTTCCCACTAAAGGATTCCTTCTTTAGATGGCTTGAGCACTTCCAGCGTCCCGGATGGCACATACATAAATCCTATTCAGATCTTCCTCACTCAAAGGCTCAACATAGGGATTAGATTTATCATATGTTAAGGGGATAATAACTCTTTCCTCCTTGTTCTCAAAACTAATATAACCCTTATTAAAAAAGATTAGCATTGCATAATACCAAAGGCACCCAAGTAGAGCTGGAAGTTGTCTCGCTTCTACAAGTGCCAAAACCTCAAAATATCCTATGAACTTGGCCACTCATATAGTAATGGATGCATCTTTTAAAATCTAATAGGGGTGGCCTTGGTTTGATTATCCATAAACAACACATTAGAAGATGGCTGTAATGGTGGTCTCCCCATCTATACCCATGCATCTAAAGTAAGTACATTGACTTCCACACATGTATCAATCAATATGTTTCTCAAAATCCATCCATTCACAACAACATTCAAAGTGATATCCTTCCTAGTCTAAGCTATGGGGGGAAGATTTGCATGTAGGATTTGTCATCTAGTCTCAATACTTGCGCGCAGAGTGTTTCCCTTTAGCCAATTCACTAACAATGGAATGATATTATCTTAGTGCAACATCTTGAACACTTATTTCAAGTCATATATATCATATTGGACCATCTCTGCTGTTTTCTTTTGTTCCATCTTCCATGATTGCTCCTTTAAATATTGTATTTCACCCTGAATATTTCTGAGTACCTCCATGGTTTCTGATAAACCTCCTTCGATGGATAGTATCTAGGTACTGCATGCATGTAAAACCTCCTCCTTAGTGATGGTAGGCTTCTGCTGTAATGCTTCTTTGGCACGTGCCGCTTTAGCACGGGTAGTGATCTTTATAGGAAATACCTCATATTCTAGTTCCAAATTGGGCATCCATTGATTTTCCACAACACATTGTATCCTAACCATCCATGTGCCTTTGTTTTCTTGTTTATTTTTTTTACTAAGATGCTCATATAAGTCTAGTCATTCCTCAAAGCTATGATTCTTTTCACATAAGGAACAAGTAATATTCTATGGACATTCACGCCTATAGTGGTCGGAGATTCAACATGTATAACATGTTCCATGAGGAAACTCACCTCGTCCACCACCACAGCCTTGTCCTCTAAATCCACCATGGTATCCTCGACCTTTGCCATGACATCCTTTAAAATTCTCTTCATTCTAATCAATCACACTTGATTGCATCCCATCCTTATATTAATTATTTCCTTTAGAGTTATCTAATACTCTTGTCTGTCACAGACCAAGATCTATAGCATTATGGATCCGACCAATCGATTAGCGATCTTTTGTATCATGATTCATGGACTTAAATTTTGCAGTAGCAAGAGACGTTCTTCCTTATTACACATAGCAATAATGGGTAGTGGCTAGCATCATGGTTCAAATGACATATCTCATACTCCAGTAATAATGAATGCACTAATCTATGGGGACAACTATCCTTGGTGTGACCTTCTACTTCACAATTTGTACACCAAATCTTTGTGCGCGTCCATGTGTAGAATTTATTGATAGTTTCTCCAACTACTTTTCCATAGCTATAATTTGTGCTTTCAAGAATGGGATGACTCTAGTGTATATGCCTCCAACTTGCCTCGGTGTGTAAATATGCTTCAAGTTACTCGTGTGGATCAGTGTATGTCTTATGTGATAGCACCCTTAAAAGGTGTAATTAGACCTCCAACAAACCATTGTGCATGCTATCTTGCGTGAATATCATAAGAAATCTTAGATAAAAGCATTTTGAAATGAGCATCATACTCCTTGACACTCTCAATAGTGCCTTTCTTAATATCCTTGAGCACACTAATACTCTTCTGGCTGACTCAGGGATGTGAAACTCTTTAAGTAAAGCATATTTTAATGTTGCATAGTCCACAAAAGTCCGATCAGGGTCAAACTTGTGGTACCAGCAATGTGTGCATCCTTGTAATGTAGTGGAAAATTGACTTTCCCCACACTCAGAAGCCATGATTCCTTTTACGTGCCACAGTATTTCACACATTTACACATGTTTAACAACATCTTCTATGCCTCTATACTCTGGAAGATGAAGAAACATCTCCATGTAAATATTCTGGGGTTTGTGTGGACCTTTCCAACCTAATCCGAACCTCCTGTGTTTCCTCTACCTCCAAAACCACTAGATCCATCGAAACTAGAACCACATATACCTCCTAATCCTCCACCATAGCCAAAGTGGACCAGAAGATATACTTCCATGTGTCCCAATAGTAGTACTAAACTACACCCATATAGTATGTGAAGTGTTACCACTCCCAGAAGTGAGTCCAAAATTCTATGTGCTTGAATTTTGCACAGATGATGCACCTAAAAATGTACCTCCAAACAAAAATGAAGATGTCTTACCATCATCGATATAATTTTTATGTGACTTATTCCTACTCTCCCACTACTTAAATTAGCTTATTTGACTATTTTTCGTACTAGATATTGGAAAACCAAGCACAAGGGCAAGGTTTCCGGTAGATCTGAGATATACACTCATGGCCTAGGTCGTCTCTACTACCATGCTTCCACATAAGGCCGAGGGGGTTCCTATCATGCTTACCCAAATGGGGGAGTACCTGATGCTCTGGCTCCACACCTTCTACATGAGCTCTAAATATTTTGCGAGCCATCTCTCTCCTCAACATCATTCTCTTTGCAACATTCTATTACTTCTCTATCTCCCTTTCATGTGTATCATTATACTTAATCCACATTTCTTCTCTCTACCTTTCTACCGCTAGGTCTTCCATCTGTCACCAAACTTGCTCCTCCTTTACGTGTGGTGGGTTTTAGTTAGCAATCGGTTTTCTTTCCAAGTTCAAGGTCACCATCAAGATTTTGATCACTAGTGGAATGCCTTACAAGTAAGTTCCCCTGGTATATCGTAAAAAATGGAATTTTGCTACCTCTCGTGAAAGAATGATTAGAAATTGACTACTCTAGAATATAACTGCTTCGAACACCACGAAACAAGTATCCACGGTGCGTTCCACATCGATCGGGATCATAAAGGGCCTGAATATCTTCCTACGTCCAAACAAGTGTGTGATACCTCCAATTCCTTTTAGATGCATATGTAACTAGCCACTTGTACAATTCTATCGGAAAAATAGTGAAGAAGCTCTCATAAAAACTATCATATATATTTTGTTCCACCCATGCGCATGTGTTAAACTCAAATCTAGTGTTGAACCTCTGTGTGTATTCTTCTTCTAGATCATGTATCCACTCCTCAACACTTTCTAGGGTCAACTAGTATGTCTTCATCACAAACCATCCTGAAAACAATGAAAAAGAGGTCCCAAAAATGGAACCAATGATGCAGCCTAGAATTTACCAAATATAACTCAGCATTATAGTCATATTTTATACCCTTAGACCAATAGTCTAATCCCATGCATGTTGGCCTATCACCCAATGGGAATTAGATGCTCACCTGAGGCATGTGCGGGAGCTAAGTCTCTCCTTTATGTGAGTCTTGTGAGAATGCATCATCTTATAACAGATATTCCAATGGAAATGAGCAGAAAATAACCATGCAACATTCTAAAAACTTATAACGAGTTGTTATCTCATTGCATCTAGAAAAGAGAAATAACAAACAACATAAGGAAATGGTTCATACATAAAAGAAATACATAATTATTATACTCCTGAACACATATATGATTTATAACATAGCCTTATATTCATATTAATAGGTTTAATAACCACATTATAATCCCTTGAGGTCATAACAAATCCTCATATAACCATGCAAAGCCAAGTCATGCATCAGAACTACACTATGTTCATCACATTACAAAAATGAATGTAGACCCATCCCTCTAGATGTTCCATGATTCCTATATTTCCTAATCTTAACCCATAGAATCCTCCATGGAATTTCTGTAGAGCTTCACCTCTCTTTCCCCTTGTTAACTCTTTGACTCTCTCCTTTACTCTCCACACACCTTCTTCTAGTGGGCGCTTGCATTTATAGCCTTAGCAACCACCGCCATACCTTTTTGAAGTCACAGATTAGTTTCCAAGTATCAAAGTGGTCCTCCATGGAAGCATGCCTTCTCAAATCCGAGCTCTCCACTCTTTATGATGATGTCTTCTAGAACCTTCCATCGCATGCCTGGAATATTCCCTTTTGATCCCACAGTCATCAGGCTGGCACCTTATCCACAAGGGTCGTTCTTTTCTCATGTACTAACTGGGACATGAAATGCGGTAATTCAAAACTTTTCCTTCCTTGTTCACACGTCATGTGTTCGATAGAACCCTACTAGAACCCTTCCGTGAGCACCTTCAACCCACGTGCCCTTCTTCAACTAGGTCCTGCATGCCCACGCACCTTCTCATCCTTAGCCAATATTTTAGGGCCCAACATCACCCCACACTATGCTTGTTCTCCGTCCTCGAAACACTCTTCAAAGAATAAAGAATGATGAATCCTTATAATGGTTGGAAAGAAATAATAAAGGAATGAAGAAATTGGGAAATTAATGAAAGAATTGGGAACTTGTTTATTTCTAGAGGAGGAGAGGGAAATCCTTCCCTAATTCTTCTTCTAACTTTCCCCAAGCATTGACCTCATTCTGAGCTTGTTGACAAATGTCACCTACTAGGGCGCTTACCTCCTCAAATCTTAGCCCTTCTCCCTTGGTGCTCATTGTCTCCACAATCTCCTCCATTTTTTTCCCAAATCCTCGAGCACGTCCATCCTCTAAGTGATTTGGGGGTACAATTCTTTCACCGGTTCTTGATTGAGCCCCGCAAGGTCTCAATGGCCTCTGATTTCTTTTCCACTTCGGCTAGGATTTTTTCTCACTCATCCATGTTCCCCTTATTCTTTTCTTGGAACTCCTTGAGTTTTGCTTCATGGGTGGCAACCAAGATACTTGCCACTATATCCCTATCCACATAGTTATCATAGGTAGCCTCAGCAACTTACACAAAGACTTTTACATCGGCAAGGATCTTGTTGTACTAAGCAACAATTTCCACAACCTTCATCTTATTTTCTTTTTCTTGGTGCACCAACACCTCTTCTATGGATTCTAAGGCAAGTGGTTGCCTCTCCATAGTGAGTATGTGGGTCAAGTCCTCTATGCACTGTAAGGATGATACATATTTTTACGCAAGTGGTGTTAAATTTGGATGCTTCAAGGAAATGGAATCAGTGATCATCTCTATTTTCTTTTATGCCACGTGCACCTTGTCTTCACATCTTTTAACTCATGCCTTAACTAAGTGTTGATTAGTTCCTCCTACTTCAGGTCCTTTCCTTCTTAAGGAGCTCCATCTCCTTTTTCTCTAGCTTTGCCTCTACAAAATTCACCTATCCTTTCTTCCAAAGTGTCTAGCTTCAACCTCAATTAAAAATTTGTTGAGTGTGTTACGAGATCTATTCATCGATAATTTTTGAGCATTCACCAAGGGGTTTATTCCTTTTATTTCTAGCACTTTCATCAATGCTCCTTGGCTTATCTCAAACTTGGTCTCATCAATGTTGGACTCAAATTCCCATGATAGCATCTTCCTCATCGGAGGGTCTTCACCTTCCTCTTCAAATCAAGCCATGGCCAAGAGTTATTTCATTGGTATAGTGATCTCGAAAGTGCACGCATAACACCTTGTTCGGATCATCAATGTAGCTCATTCCTTGAACTTGTGCTACTTTTGTGCTCTTTCTCCCTGTGCGTGTGGATTTTGGAAAGCTTACAACTAAATTGGGATCTCCCCCCATGCTACCATATTCTTTTCCTATGCTTTCCTCCTTAACTTCTTTCAAAGACCTCATCTAAGTTTTGTTCTACCTCTTTTTCCACTAGCTTCTTGATAATTCCCGCCACTTCTCTCTCTGTGACATCTTCTATTTGTTCCTTTGTGAGGCTTAGGGTCCTTTGATCCTTTACATTTACTTCTCTTCTCACCTCCTTGCCTTAAGCCGCATTCTCTTCTTTTCATTATTCTCCTCGTCCCTCCGTTATACTCCTCATCTCCTTCATCCTTAGAATCATGCACCTCATAGACGGGATGGTCTTCACCTCCTTCAAGTTCTTCATCATCATCCTTGTCACCAATGTAGATGTCTAGACTCTCCATCTCTTCTGAATCGCCTCATCAGTCACCTTTTGCTTCTTCCTTACTGGGATTCTAGTATAAGAGATTCTTCCTTTTCTTTCTCTTTGACAAGTGATCTCTTCATTAGCAATTCCTCATGGGTGAGATGCTCTTTATGCTCCAATGCCTCTTCTTATGGGGTTTTTTTCTTTGATAGGAGACTTCTTTATCCATGCATAATTACTAGGCTTAGCACTTGCTTCCAACGTGCTCACCATTGTGCGGTTGAACACTTGTACCTTCTCATATACCTCTTCTCTTTCTCTCTTCCTTGGCGTGGCCTTCTTCCTTCATGTAGGGTCTTCAGGAATGGAGACATCATTCTCCAAGTAAGTTCCCTTTTCAAATTTTGTCCTTATGCGTAGATACACCCTTGTTGTGGTCCTTCCTGCAATCGGAAGCGTTAAAGGCTTCATCATTTGTACTTCGTGGGAAACATACTTCTCCACGTATGTGTGATTTTTGGGTAGAAAAGCTTCTAGAGCAGCTCATGGTGGTCTATATCTACCTCACTAATGTCAAACCTTAGTCTCTTACCCTCCTTGATCCGATTGACTCTAGATTGGAAGTATTGTGTAGTGAAAGAGAAGGGTAGCTTACACCATGGACTCATATTCCCATTTGTCAATGTAAATCAACCACCGTAAAATTCTTTGTACACTTTGTAAATTTTGTATCTCCATCCATGAGTGCTGGTAATTTCTCTAGGATCCTCCATTCTACTTTGAATGTGTTGCGCATTTTCTTGTACCACTTTTCCAAGCACGCCTTATGAGTGGCCATCATGGTTTCACAAGTGTACTTCGCAAACCTTTTTGCGGGTGAGGGATCCTCTTCTGGATACTCCCAAACAAACTTTTCCATCCCATTGGGCACTCCAATTTCTGAAAATACAATGGTGAGGAGGATGTTAATGAATATTATCTTTCCTCCCTCCTATGTAGTGCTTATGAATTCATCCACGAGGAAATCGGACAAGTTGTAGATTGTTCCTTCTGATATCTTCCAACATACATTTAGACATGCCTTGTTTACTTGTGTCCATCATTCTTGATCATTGATCTTGGTCATCAACTACACATCCATCTTCATGAATGGGTTTGGAATTTCGCAATGTCAAAGTATCGCAACCCCTTTTTGTAGTCATATGTGGCTACGGTCTCCTTGATATCCTACTTACCACTCATATCATCATCTATGTTATCTCCTTCACATATAAGGTTTGTTACCTTAGATATCATGTGAGGTGTTGTACGCATATTTTGCCCCACAAAATAAAAGTGATCCTCATGCATGCATGACATCAGCCATTGTTAAAGGTGCTAAGGCTTGCCAAAGTAAGGAAACTCGTGCATACTGCAACAATCCATCCTTCTCCAATTTGACCTTTACCTCATCATTGTAAATGGGCATTCCATCTGGCATCCTCTTGTTAGCTAGATGGACCAACTCTAATTCCATTTCCTTCTCAATTGTGCTCGTGTGATGGTTATAATCGCTCACGAAATCTTTCGCAAGTGTGACTCCCATTCTTTTCCTAGCAATATCCCATCTGGGTACTGCATTTCTACATACCATTCTTCATTTGAGCTAGTGAAGGCAGGGGTTTGTTTTCCCTTTCCCTTTCCCTTTGTTTCATTTGGTGAAATAGTTGGTTTCTTTGGTGCCATTCTTTTGTCGGGATCAACTACAGACTTCTAACTCTTCTCTACTATACTCCAAATTCAAATCCAAAGCTTTAACTCCTGAAATGAATCCTTCTTTCTCTGTGCCCTATCTACCAAAACCTAACTAGGAAAACCTTCCACAAGACGGCACTCTTCACAACCTTTCCTCACGCCCATGTACTCCTTCCTTCTAGTTTACTCTAGTCATACACTCAAATTTCTCAAATTATTCTTCCTTCACACAAATTTCTCTCTGGATCCCCTAACTCACAAGAGCTTATTTCACTTTGTAATTAGAAGCTAAAATAATGATGTGTCTAACTTCATATTTATAGCTTTTCCTTCTTTCCAGCATTAAATGATATACCACCTACCACTGTACTTGACACTAAATGTGCTTTTTCCTTAAGACTGACCTCAAGTACTTTTACCCACGTGCCTAATCCTACACGAAAAAAACAACAACCTTCTAGCATGAAAAAAATTCAATCGACCAAAGACTCTTACATGCTCTTTCATCCTTTATATGTGGTCTTTATTACATACCTCCTTGATACCAACCATTCTCATCCATCATGGTTTCTCAACCTTATGTGCTTCCTTCTACTTTGGGACACTCAACTTGTACCACAGGGACTATAATTCACATCACTCCACCCCACACTAAAATAGATGTGTTGTCCTCTATGCATACACTACCTTGGAAAAATAATGTGGTTATTGGTGCAAAACAAAACAAAAATAAAGGAACAAGCAATGAGAAAGGAAAACACAAGAAAAGAAAAAGCATAAAGGGAAATTCTAGACTAGTTGGCAACACTTTGCCTTATTACAAACACCAAGAAGACTTATTTAGAGTAGGGCTTCAACCTACTCCCATTGATATGACTTTGTAAGCTCATCCCATCTAGTTCTTGTAATTGGAAAGCACTTGAATCAAGAATGTACAAGATGATGTAGGGTCCCAACCAATGAACTTTCAACTTCCCAGGATGGTGCAGATACATGGAATCATACAACAACGCCATCTTCCCAACCTCAAAATTCTTGTTCTTGATATGATGATCATGTCATGATTTTTGTCTTGTTTTTTTTATCTTCTGACTCCATCTAGTGAGTGATCACCTTTCATCTAACTGTATCAAATTATCAATTATTTCCTCCAGTGTTTTCTCATCATCTAACCCTCCTGCATGTGTTATACATAGTGATGGTAACATGAATTCAACTTGCAAAATAGCCTCCATGCCAAACACCAATTGAAACAGTGTGGCTTGTTCAACCTCTTGTAGATTATCCTGTATGCCCATAGAACGGCTAATACTTTATCATCCCAATCTTGTCTTCCAACATCACAGATCTTAGTCAATGTGTGACTTAGTATCTTGTTAAATGCCTTAGCAATTCCATTTTCTTGAGGGTGATAAGGGGTAGTCTTGTGATGGGCCACCATAAATTCTGCTAATAGAATCTTGACCATTTCATTGAGAAAGTGTGTACCTCTATCACTTGTTAAACTTAAAGGACAACCATACCTACTGATTATGTTCTCCCATAAAAATCTAGCAGTTTTCATTGTGGTGCAATCCTTTATAGGCGTTGCTTCTACCCATTGTGTTAAGTAATCAGTGTAAGTAATGATATACCACAAACCAGTCCTTCACACGGCTGGCAAAATTGACCCTATAAAGTCAATTTCCCATTTTTCAAATAATTCGGTGTTGGCTATTGGGCACAAGGGAATTTCATCTCTCTTTCTAGGTTTGTGAAGGTGATGGAAATGGTCACAGGCCTTGCAAAACTCAATATAATCCTTATAGATGGTTTCCCTCCAAAGCCATGCTAATAAAATATTCCACGCGGTAGCATTTCCTACATAATGTCTTCCTACGATCCCACCATGCACTTCCTCCATAATTTCCACATGCTCATGTTCCAATGCACATCAGTTTAGAACCTCATCACAACCTAACATATGTAGGTCTCCACTAATCAACATGTAAGGTTTGGTGCATAATTCCCAACTACTTTCTCTCAGAGCCTTCATCCCTTCCAACACCACACCTTTTTTAATAATACCGTAGTATCTTCCAAGCTTTGGGGCACACACCACAACCTAAATAGTTGTGTTTCGGCATGGTATCCTCGATGTTTTATGTGTCCTCCCCTGAGTTAATCCTTGATAAGTGGTTAGGTCCTAAATTACTTTTTCTTGGTTTCACAACCACTTCAAACTCAAACTCTTGAAATAATAGGACACAACGGCATATGTGCTCTTGTGACACGGGCTTGTTGACTAAGTACTTTAATGCCATGTGGTCCGTGTAGAATATAAATAGTGTTGCCAATAGATATTTCTTGAACTTGTGCAGCACGTAGATCATGAGACAATGCTTCACGCTCGCAATAGTGTAATTTTTTTCATGGTGTCAACTTTCTACTTACAAAGCATAAGGGATGGTCAACAATTACCTCACCAAGTTTTTCTAGTACTACTCCCATAGTTTTCCCTAAGGCATCAACATGCACATGGAAAGGCTTATCCCAAGAAGGAAAATGTAATATGGGTGTCATGATAAGCCTATCCTTTAAATTGTCAAATTCCTTCTACTGTGCCTCTCCCCAATGAAAGGAACTCTTGTGTTTTAATAATTCCTCCAAGGGTGCAGCGATATTGGAATATCCCTTGATGAATTTCCTGTAGTAACCCCTATGCCCAAAGAATCCGCGCATTGAGCTTTGACTAGTAGGCTCCCATAATTCCACAATAACTGCAACTTTGGCAAGATCCACTAGTAATCCTTCTTTGCATATAATATGTCCTAACAAGTTCCAAATGGAGTAGCAAAGACACATTTCTTAATGTTGAGGGATATCCTTAATTGCTGACATCTCTCAAACATCAGCCTCAAATTGTCACAATGGTATTTCACTAAGCCATACACAGTCTAGTCATCCAAGTAAACTTGAAGAAATTTGTGGATGAAGTCTTGAAATGTTTGTACCATGATGCATGTGTAGTCATTTTTATACCCACCAAGAACAAGGGAATCCCATGTGCTCGGCCTATCACTCAACGGGTGCCTTTGAGTGCTAACTTGAGGCACGCATGGGTGCTTTGAGTCTCTCTTTATGTGAGTTAAGTGGGAAACATCATCTATGACAGGATCTTAAAAGAGTGAGTTGGAACCGAGACATACACTTATCATAGAACTTAGAATAGCTTCCAGACAAATGCAGTCATCCCAGGACTAAATGGTACTTAACAGTTATAGAGAGGAACCAAAAGAAAAGGAAATGCATGAGTTATATTCATTCCATATACATTCATGAATCGAAGCGTAAGCTATAAACATGGATTAGAAACATTAATAACCATATTCATCAAGTTTGGTAACCTCATTATATTCATTGGATTCATTACAGACTATCATCATAGCTATGCAGAACGAAGTCATACATCATAGCTGGATTTACACCCATCAGTTCTCAAGAGAAAATTGAAATCCCAACCCCTTATTACATCCTCTTCCTATAGATCCCTACCCAACTTATGGAGCTCTCACAGGTATTCCTACATGCTTCGCATTCTTCTTCTTCTCCATTTTTCTCCAGTGGGTGCTTGTATTTATAGCCCTTCTCAACATCATCAAGCCTTCGCAGGAGTTGTAGATCTGTTGCCAAGTGTCCAAGGTAGTCCTTCATGGGAGAATGCTTCTTCGAGTTCGATCTCTCAACTCTTTGCAATGATGGTCTTCTAGAAACTTCCATCGTAGGGTATATTCCTTCTTAGGCCAACATGTCGCCATGATAGAACCTTATCCATTTTACATGTATAGTCGGGTCATGATTTTCTCATGCTCTTCCTAATGTGTCAAATATGGCTAAGTATTGAAGCCTTTGTTACATCTCTTGCGTGTGTGCAAATTGCTCTACTAACCCTCCTGAGCCATGTCCTACGTACTTTCTTCTTGTGTGCCCTTCCTTAACTAGGCCTTGCGCAGCCATGTACCTTCTTGCACTTATCCAATAAATGAAGGTCCCAATATTACCCCACAGTACACCTATTCTCCATCCACGGGAACACCTTCTCAATGAATAAATAATGACTACCTTTAAATGGTTTGGGGAAAGGGAATGAAGAACTTTGGGGAAGAAAGAAAGAATGGGGGAACTATGATCACTTCTATAAGAGGAGAGGGAAATTTTTTGTTAGGTCTACCTCTAGCTTATTCCGGTACTAACCTCGCTCCATGCCCACTGACAAATGTTGCCAACTAGGGTGCTCACCTCTTCAAAGATTAGCCCCTCTCCTTGGGTATTCATCATTTCCACAATCTCCTCTAATTGTTTGCCCAAGTCTTTGAGTGTGTCCATCCTTCGAGTGATCTGGGGATACAACTCCTTCATCCGGTTCTTGATTGAGCCCCGCAAGGTCTCAATAGCCTCTAATTTCTTCTCAACTTCAGCTAAAATCTTGTCACATTCCACTCTATTCCCCTTATTCTTCTCCTAGAACTCCTTGAGCTCCGCTTCATGGGAGGTGACCAAAATGCTTGCCACTCTATCTCTATCGGTGCAATTTTCATAAACGGCCTCAATGGCTTGGGTGGAAACTTTCACATCTGTGAGGACTTTCTTGTACTCGGTAACAATTTCCACAACCTTCATCTTGTCCTCCTTTTCCTTGCATGTTGATGCCTCCTCCATAGACTCTAAGGCCAGTGGTCACCTTTCCATTGTGAGGACGTGGGTCAAGTCCTCTAGACACTCTAGGGTGGATCCATACTTCTGCGCAGGGAAGCGTTAGATCTGGATGCTTCAAGAAAATGGCATTTGTGATCATCTCTGCTTTCTTGCAAACCTCACACACCCTTTCCTTCTCTTCTTTCAACTCACACCTTAGTTATGCGCTTGATTAGTTCCTCCCACTTTAAGTCCTTGGTCCTTTCTTCAAGATCTTCTTCCTTCTTCTCTAGCTCTTGCCTCTAGGAATTTTACCTGTCGTTCCTCCTAAATAACCTGGCTTCTAGTTCAACCGAGACCTTTTTCAGTGCATTACATACTTTTTCGTCAAATAGCTGTTGAGTTTTCACCAAGGGGTTGGTTCCTTTAGACTCCAGCACTTTCATCAAAGCCTCTTGGCTCACTTCAAACTCTAGCTCATTGATGTGGGACTCAAATGCCCATGAAATCATTTTCCTTGTCCATGGGTATGCACCTTCCACATCAAATGATTTCATGGCTAGGATTTTCTCTATTAGAATGGTGCTTTGGAAACGTGCATGCAACACCTTTTTTGGATCATCAACATAGTCCATTCTTGGTCTTTAGATCTCCGTGCGCCTTCCTCCTATGTGTGTACCCTTAGGAATACATACCATCAAACTAGGGCCTCCTCCTGTGTTTCCGTGATCTTTTCCCACACTTTCTTCCTTATCTTCATTCATTACTAAATCAGTGTTGCGCTCTAACTCTTGTTCTACCAAGGCTTCAATGATTTTCTTCACTTCTTTTTCTACCACCTCATTTATCTGCTCCTGCATGAGGCTTGGAGTCTAATTTTTTGTACTCACTTCTTTGCTTCCTCCCTTATCTTGGGAACCTTCCTCCTCCTAGCTACCCTTCCTCCAGACGAAGAGAAACTCATTTTCCTCTTCTCTGCCCTCTTCCTCTGAATCATGCACATCAAACACTTGGTGGTTCTGGGATCCTTTAGGTTCATCTTCTTTGTCATCATCCCTCTCTCCTCTGTAGGCCTCCAAGCTCTTTGTCCTCCTTTGAATCAGCCTCCTTTATCACCTTCTATTTCTTCCTAACTAGGGATTCTAGTATAGGAGATTTGTCTCTTTCTTCTTCCTCCTCTGGTGACTTCTCCTTTGTGATAGGATTTTCTTGTTCTTGGTGCCTCCTCTCTGATGTGGACCTCTTCCTGTGCATGTAAGTACTAGTTCTAGCACTTTTCCCTGGGGTGCCCACTTGTGGTGCACTTTGGACACTTGGTGCCTTCTTCCCTTGCACCTCTTCTTTTCCTTTCTTTGTTGGCACGGGATTATTTCTCCCCATGGGGTCTTCAAGGATGGAGACATCACATTCCAGGTATGTGCCCTTCTCAAACTTTGGTCTTATGCGCAGATATACCCTTGCCACGGTCTCTCCTACTATTGGAAAAGTCAGGGGCTTTGTCATTTGAACTTTGTGGGAGACATACCTCTCCATGTACGTGCACTTCTTAGGGTAAAAACATTTTTCACAGCTCCTGTGGTCTTGATCTACCTCACTAAGGTCAAACCTTAGTCTTTTGGCCTCTTTAAACCTATTTACCCTTGCTTGGAAATATTGAGCGGTGAAGGAGAAGGGGAGCTTGCACTAGGGGCCCATGTTTTCATCTGTCAATTTAGATCTTCCAATGCAAAAATGCTAGTACAACATAAATTTAGTTTCTATGTGAATGACCACTAAGTATCTACTCTAGGATCCTCCACTCTGCCCTGAACACATCCCTTAAGCGCTTATACCATTTTTCTAGGCATGCTTTGTGAGAAGTCATCATGCTTTATCGCAAGTGTAATTTTGAATCTTTTTGCGGGCGAGGGTCTTCCCGGATATTCCCAAACAAACTTATATGCCACATCTGGCACTCTAATCTCTGAAAACACAATTGTCAAAAGGACATTACCAAAGAGTATCTTGTCTCCTTCCTGCGCATTGCTGATAATTTCATCTACGATGAAGGCAAAAATTGTAGATGGTGCCTTCTAATATTTTCCTACACACATTTAACTAGGCCTTATTTACCTATGTCCACCTTTCTTGGTCATTTAGCTTTGTCACCAGGTGCATGGCCATTCTCATGACAAGGTCTTGGATCTCCATGATATCAAAGTACCATGACCCCTTCTTATAATCATATGTGGCGATGGTTGCTTTGATGGCTTCCTTTTCACTTAGGTCATCATCTATACTTTCTCCTTCACAAATGAGGCCTATGAATTTTGAAATTAGCTAAGGAGTTATGCACATCTTGTGCCCTATGAAGTAAAAGTGGTCCTCGTACATGCGTGACATTAACCATTGATATAGGCACTCAAGTTTTCCAAAATAAGGCAACTCATAGAGTTGCAATAATCCCACCTTCTCCAATTTTACTTTTACCTTGTCGCTATAGATAGGTAAACCCTCAGTGTCCTCTTGTTTTTCAGGCACACCAACTCCAGTGCCAATTCCTTTTCTATCATGTTCATGTGATGGTTTTAATCACTCACCATCATGTTTCTTAAGTGGGAATCCCATTCTTTCTGAGTAAAACCCCATCCGGGTACTACATCTCTGCGTACCATTCTTCATTCATGCTTACGGGGGTTTCTGGTTGTTTTATCTTTCCCTTGCCCTTTCCCTTCAGCTTCTTAGGTGATATAGTTGGTTTCTTATGTGCCATGGTTTAGGTTATCTTATCACTTCAACTTCTCTTACTTTCTCTACTTTTCTACCTTCTCCAAGCTCAAACCTCAATCTTGTGAAGAAACCCTTTTCATCCCGTGCCCTAGCTGCCAAACCCTAACTAGAATAACCTTTTTCACCAGATGGTTCTTCTCCAAAAAAAAAATTCTCTACACCCATGAACTTCTTTCCTTCTAGTTTGCAGATCAAATCTAGTCACTCACGCCTTAATTTCTTCACACAGATCAACTCTGGAAACCCTAGTCCATAAGAGCTTTCTTTTTTTCATATTCGTAATGTCCATAATGAAGTGCCCAACCTTCTATTTATAGCTTTCCATTCTTTTTCACATTAAATGATACTTCACCTACCATCGTACTTCAACACTTATTACAAATTTTTCCACTAAGTCGCACTCTAGCACCCCCACTCACACACCCACCTTGCGTGGAAAATCCTACAAAATTCTAACGTGTAAATAATCTATCGACAAAGACTCTTACTTGCTTGCACGTTACTAGTGCCGAAGGTACTTCTTCCTCCCTTGTACATGGAACCAAGATGTAGTCTTATCCTAACACCAACCATCCTCATTCACCCTTTTTCACAGGGCCATCCATGTGCTTCCTTTCATAAGGTCATTTAATCCAGGCTTTCCAACGCAATCCTTCCTGGTACTTCGCACCTTGCACTTTATTTCACATTATTCCACCCCACACTAAAATGATGTGTGATCTTCTACACATTTACAACCTTTGAAAAAGTAATGAGGTTACTTGGAGCCCAAGGCACAACACAAACAACAACGAGAAAGGGAAACACAAGAAAAGAAAAAAAAATGAATTAAAGGAAGTCCTAACCTATATGGAAATACTACCTTATTACAAACACCAAGAAAACTTATTTATAGTAGGGCTTCAACCTACTCCCATTAAAGTGTCCTGGAAATCTCATCCCATCCAACACTTATAACTAGCATGTGCCTAAATCAAGGATGTACAAGATGATGTAGGGACCCAACCAATGGACTTTTAACTTCCCAGGATGGCGCAAAAACTTGGAATCATATAGTAGCACCATCTTCCCAACCTCAAAAATTTTGTTCTTAATGTGACGATCATGCCATGCCTTTTGTTTTACTTTTTCAGTCTTAGCTCCACCTAGCAAGTGATCATCTTTCATCTAATTACATTAACTTGTCAATTCTTTCTTCTAGCACTTTTCATCACCAATCCTCTGCGCTATATGCGAGAGAGGGTAATGTGAATTCAACTAGTAGGACAAATTCTCCGTCAAACACTAATTGAAATGGTGTGGCCTTATTTAACCTCTTATAGGTTGTCCTATATGCCCAAATAACGGCTAATACTTTGTCATCCCAATCTTTTCTACCAACGTCACAAATTTTGGTTAGGGTATGACTTAGTATTTTGTTAAATGCCTCCATGGTTCCATTTTCTTATGGATGGTAAGGGGTAGTCTTTTGATGAGCCACCATGAATTCTGCTAATAGAATCCTTACTGTCTCATTTAAGAAATGTGTACCCTTATCACTAGTCAAACTCAAAGGGCACCCATACCTTGTAATAATGTTTTCCCATAGAAACCTTCTTTGCAGTAGCTATTGTACAATCCTTGGTAGGTGCAGCTTCTTCCCACCTTTTCAAGTAGTTTGTGCAAGTGATTATATAACATGACCCAATCCTACGCACGGCTGGTGCAATAGGGCCTATGAATTATATAGACCACTTCTTGAATGGCTCAACACTTTGGGTATAGGTACAAAGGCATTTCATCTTTTTCCCTAGTTTGCTAATGCACCGATAATGGTCACATGCCTTGTAATATTCCTTGCAGTATTGATATAGGGTCTCCCACCATAATCCAACCATCAATATCTTGTGTGTAGTGGCGTTTCTTGCATACTACCCACCTGCACTACCTATGTGTGCCTCTTCTATTATGGCTAGGCACTCATGTTCTAGCACACACACGATGTAGAATATCCTAATTTTTATAAATCCCCACAAATCAACATGTAGGGTGTGGAGCATATAGCTAATTGCTTTTTATCCAATGCCTTAATTCCTTCTGGCACCACACATGTGTTGAGAAATATTGTAATATCTTCTAAGTCTGAGGGCACGCGCCACAACCTAATTAGTTGTGCATCTGGCATGGTATCCTCAATGCCTTGTGCATCCCCCCCTGAATCAATTCTAGGCAAATGATCAGGTCTGAAATTACTTTTTCTGGTTTGACAACCACCATGAACTCGAATTCTTGAATAATAGGTACCCACCGACATATGCGCCCTTGTAGAATAGGCTTGTTCACTAAATATTTCAATGTCATATGGTCGGTGTAAAGTATAAAAGGGATTTCCAGGTAGATATATTGTCTAAACTTGTGAAGCACATAGATTATTGACAATGCCTCGTGCTCAATTTTAGTATAATTTTGCTCCATTGGTGTCAACTTTCTACTTATGCAAGCATAAAGGATGCTCAACAATTCCTTCACCAGTTGTGCAAGTACTTTGCTCCAATGGCTGTTCCTAAGGCATCAACATGAACATGGAAGGGCTTATCCCAAGAGGGGAATCGTAGTATGAGCGTGGTTACAAGCCTATCCTTTAAAGTGTCAAACTCCTTCAGTTGTTCCTCTCCCCAAAGGAAGGCACTCTTGTGTCTAAGTAAATCTTCTAAAGGCATGGGATCTTGGTGTATCCCTTGATGAACTTCCTATAGTAACCAATGTGTCCAAGGAATCCACGCACCACACTTTGACTAATAGGCTCCCCCAATCCCATAATTACTGCAACCTTAGTAGGGTCTACTAACAAGCCTTCTTTACATATGATATGTCCCAACAAGGTTCCAAATGGGGTAGCAAATACACACTTCTTAATGTTGAGGGATATCCTCAACTGCCTACACCTTTCAAACATTAACCTTAAGTTGTCACAATGGTCCTTCACTAACCCATATATTGTTCAATCATCTAAGTAAACTTGAATAAATTTATGGATGAAATCTTGGAAATCTTGCACCACAATACATGAGAACATAGTAGGCACATTCTTGAACCCAAAAGGCATAACCTTGTAGGAAAAACTTCCCCACTACGTGACGAAATTCATCTTCCTTTATCCTCCTTTGCGATACTTACCTAGTGATAGCCCAAGAATCCATCTTTGAAAGATTAGACCTCACATCCTACCACTCCCTCTAATATTTCTTGATAAATGGGGTTAGAAAGGATCTGACACATACTTTGCATTCAGGTCCCTTTAATCAACACAGATCCTTATCCTCCCCTCCTTCTTGATACTAATCACCATTGGACTTATCCATTCTGACTCTTCCACAACCTCAATGATACTTGATGTTATCATTTTGTCTATCTCCTCCTTGACCTTTACGTGTAAATTAGGATTCATCCGATATGGTCTCTTCCTAATTGGGCATGCACCTTCCTTTAGATTTATCCTCATCTCCCCCAAGGAATGGTGGACACCTTTAAGCTCATAGTACCCATGTGGGAACAAATCTTGGAATTCACATAATAGATCAATTATTTTAGAGACTTCTTTCTCCAACCAATAGTCTCCAATGATAGCCTCCTTGGGTTCTTCTTCTTACGAAACAATCTTAACCTTTTTGTCTTTAAAGGTTCATAGTAGGTGCTCGCTCGTTCATCAGTGCTATCTATGACCTCGTGCGTCCCTATAGAATGGTTAGCATCTAAGCTTTCTGATTCTTCCCCATCAATAACATACACCATCTTCCCTTTTTCTTTTTCTATACACACGGTCTCAAGCTGCATCTCTTTTGTTTATTCTTCCTTGAAGCGCGCCTCCAGGCCAAGTTCACCTAGCAACTCTTGTATCCTATCCTCCACCATAGCACTATCCCCTATTGTAAGGCACTTAACAACCTGCAACACCTTATGTACTAATGGCTTTGTACTCTGATACTCAAATTTTTGAATGAGATCAGCTGCCAATTCTTGCCAATTACCAGTTTAACGATGCATCTCTAAGTGGATATACCATGCATGCACACAACCTTGCAGGGTGGAGTACAACTTGTGAACCCATAATGAAGGTGGTAATGCTTCTGTGCTTCCCATCTAGGATGTCTCACATGCTTGGATATGGAAGGAATCATTCTCTTTACCATGGTATTCTTTTATAGCTGTGGGCAGGTTGCTCTTGCAAAACCTTATGGAGAAGCCAATTCCCATCTTGCGCCATACCAAGAGGTTCTCCCAATGTGTCGCCCACCAACACGTAGCAATTCTAAGTAGACTATAGTTAAACATTTTCCTCCTTTCCTTCTCACTTCTCCAATGGGCCTCCATTTCTCGCAAGAAATCTTCTTGATTAGCCCCTCCCAAGTAACTTGGTATTTTTCTTCCTCCTAGGCACCGAAATGTATGCACCTTTGTCACCGGGTTCTTGATCCTCTCAAATGTCATCTCGCTTAACTCATATGTGTCCAATTATCACACACCATGACTTGTGGTATCACTCACAGATTGGGCATCCTCAAATTGGATAACTCCTTCTGTAGGGTGAATTATCTCAGGATATTTGATGGAGCACACGTATATTCTATCAAGGACTTCTTCTCCCAATGGCTCTGTGTAGGGCATCGACTTCCCATCTGTCAAATGGATGATCACCCATCCTTCCTTGTTCTTGAAACTAATGTATCCTTTGTTAAACCTTATGTCAGCATTATTCTTGTTACACCATGGGCACCCAAGCAATGCTAGAAAATTATCTCCTCGGTGAGTGAGTTCCAAGACTTCGAAGTCTCCAATGGTAAACTTGGCCCCATGAATGGTAATCTCTATTTTCCATATAAAACACATTTTAGGATGGCTACAATGTGAGCCTTCCCATCTAATGCCAAGAATATAAGGTAAGAACATTCACTTATGCTCTTATTTTAATGAGGATATTGATCGAGCCACAAATCAAGAATTGTATTTAGAGTAATCTCTTTGTCATATTCAAGGTTGTGTGGAGAAAGGTTTACATGAAAACCTATCTCTCATGCTCTTCTTTGGCATGTGGTACCTTCTCCCTTATCCATTCTCCCAACAAGGGAATAATATTCTATTTCCTTAACAATTTACATACTTCTTTGACCTCATCCATGTTAGTTCTTGGAACCTCGTTATCCTTCCACTGCCCCACCTACCTCAATTGCTCCTTCAGACATTATATCTCCCCTTGTAAACTCTAAATTATGTCCATAGTCTCATGGTATACTTCTTTCTAGATGGGAAGGGTCCAGGTACTTTCCATGTGGTACCTCCTCTCTGGAAACTAATGTCCTTGGTTTGGGCATCTCCTTGGCACGTGTGGCCTCTGCACGCATTTTCACTAGTACATGTTCAAGCTATGACTCACGCACCACTCTTGGCATCCATTGTGAATCGACCTTTTACACTCACCATAGTAGCAGTCTTATCCTTCCAGCGTTTTTGGTTCTTATGCTCGTAGAGTTCCGAGAAAACTTTCATACTTGTGTTTTTTCCCCGCACTGTGAGAGCATTGTAATATATCAGGACACTCTTGTTTATAATGTTCTGTGGATCCACAATTATAACATGTTCCCTATGGGAACTCACTTCTTCCTCCTCCATGGTTACCATGACCATGAAATCCCCTAAAAACTTCTTCCACACGTGCCTCCATCTGCATGCTCCTCATAACAGCAGTCATCACCCTTAGAACTACTAAGCAAGGCTAGTCTAGCGCACACCATGATCAATGGCCTCATGGATCTGGTCAATAATCCTACAATCCTTAGTATCATGGGTTGTAGAGGTGCAGATCTTATATTAGCAAGATATATTCTTCCAAATTGCATGTTGTAACAAGGGACATCTACTCACATCATGGTCCCCATGACAAATCTCACAATCTACTGCTACGGTGCATACTGTCTTCCAGGGGAAACTATCCTTGGCATGCCCCTCTACTTCACAATCCATACACCACATTCCATTGTGAGTCTCATGAGTTGATTTCATAGATAAATTTTCTAGTTTCTTAGCCATAGCAGCAATTTGAGCTTCCAAAAATGGGCTAACACTAGTATCAATGCTTCCAACAGCTTTGGCACATAGTGCTACTTCTAGCACCTCACGCGGGTCTATGAAAGTCTTATGAGATAATGCTCTTCTAAATGGTGTTATCAACCCTCCAAAAAACCATTGAGCATGTTGTGAAGGGTGAATGTCATATGAAAATTTTGACAGGAGAGTCTTAAACCACGCATCATACTCCCACACACTCTCTGTCATTCCCTATTGAATCTCCTTAAGGGTGTTGATGCTCTTCTGCTCAAACTCAGGGATGTGGAATTCTGCTAGGAAGGAATTTTTCAACACGGTGTAATCTACCACCATCTAATGGGGGTCATACTTCCTATACCAGCTATGTGTGTACCCTTGCAACATCGTTGCAAATTAACTGGCCTTCCATTTTGGGGTTGTGATCCCCTTCGCGTGCCATAGAAATTCACACTTGTGAACATGCTCTGTAGCATCCTCTATGCCCTGGTAGTCTAGAAAGTGTAAAGAAATTTCAAATATTACTTGAGGAGGTGGCTGAGGCCCTTGTCCTCCTAGTCTAGATCCTTGGTTTCCTCTGGTGTTTCCTCTGCCAAATCCACTGGATCCACCAGGTCTGTGCCTTTCGATCCACCGGTTTCACTTCCAAATCCTCATACGGCCAATAATGGGCCCAAAGTGGTCACACCTAATATCCCCAACATCCCGCTGAACTATGTGCCAATGGTCTGTGAGATCATTCCACTTCTAGGTATATGCCCCATGCTTTTTCCCGATGCGTTTCCAAGCCTTATGTATTTACACCTTGTCCAAAAATTCCTCCAAACACCAAAATAGAGTGTGTAACCAGAGAGTTTCAAATGAGAAATTGTATCTCTGGGTGCGGATCGGTCACTTCCACCGATACCAACTGGGTTAACATTACTTCTCCCTTGATCCAGAAAACCAAGCGCAAAGGTTTGGTCACTAGGTGGGTTCAAATGCGTGCCAATGACTCTTCTTTCTCCACGTGATAAACTTTCATCAGAAACCAAAGGGGTCTCTCTCCCATGCTTTCCAAGATGGGGTAGCATAGACTGCTCAGGCTCCATGTCCTCTGTGTGAAATTCAACTCCTTCCCACAACTTCTTCCTCCATAGATCCATCACACTTATAACCTCACGTTATCTAGAAATCTCCCTTTCACATGCTTCAATATACTTAAGTCATCTCTCCTCCCTTTCTTTCTCAGTCACAATATCTCCATCTTCCTCCACCCTAGCTTCCTCACCCAAAGACTTAGAGAAGTTTAGTCGACCATCGAAGTGCCTCTAAAATCAAGGTAACGATCGAGATCTCCATCACCAAAGGAATAGCACATAGAAATGATCCTCTGGGCTCTGAAAAAACTCGAGCTCAATAACTTCCGAATAAGAATATGTAGAAATATCATATTCCAGAGTGTAGCTAGCCAATACCCCTTTCCACCAATGATCCATAGCACAAGTCCACATCAGATCTGCATCTTGCAGCCTCTAGTACTCTTCTTGGGTCCACGCATTGGATCTATAATACTAGCTTAATCTGGATGCATATGCAAAGATCCATTCATACAGCTCTACTGGGAAGCAACATAAGAAATCTTCATACAACTCATGGTAGAGGTTTTCTTCTACCCATCTGTGTGCATCAAACTCAGGCCCAGTGTTGAATCTCTAAAAAAATCTTCCTCCATGCTCTTGAACCATGATTCAATACATTCCAAAGGCGTTCTATCATCACTCATTACATAGATCATGATGTATGTCATTTCCCACTACAACTTTGAAAAGAGGTCCCAGAAATGGAACCAAGATGTAGTCATTTTTACACCCACCAAGAACAAGGGAATCTCATGTGCATCGACCTATCACCCAAAGTGGGCACTAGGTGCTCACCCGAAGCACACTTGGGTGTCGAGTCTCTCTTTTATGTGAGTTAAGTGGGAAAAAACATCTATGATAAGATCTTAAAAGAGTGAGTGGGAACAAGACATACACTTATCATAGAACTCATAATGGCTTCTAGACAAATGTAGTCATCCCAGACCGAATGGTACTTAACAAATTATAGAGAGGAACCAAAACAGAAAGGAAATGCATAAGGATTTATATTCATTCCATAAACATTCATGAATCAGAATTGTAAGCTATAAACATGGATCAAAAACATTAATAACCATATTCATCAAGTTTAGTAACCTCATTATATTCATTGGATTCATTACAGACTATCACAGTTGTGCAGTGAAGTCATACATCATAGCTAGATTTACACCCATCAGTTCTCAATAGAAAATTGCAATCCCAACCCCTTATTACATCCTCTTCCTATAGATCCCTACCCAACTTATGGATTTCTCAAAGTATTCTTGCATGGCTTCACCTTCTTCTGCTTCTCCCTTTTTTTCCTTTGGTGGGTGCTTGTATTTATAGCCCTTCTCAACATCATCAATCCTTTGCGGGAGTTATAGATCCATTTCCAAGTATCCAAGGTGGTCCTTCATGGGAGCATGCTTCTTCGAGTTCGAGCTCTCCACTCTTTACAATGATGATCTTCTAAAAACTTCCATCACACAGGGTATATTCCTTCTTTGGCCAACTTATCCCGGATGACACCTTATCCATTCCACATACGTAGTTGGGTCATGATTTTCTCATGTTCTGCCTGATATGTCAAATATGGCTGAGTCTTGAAGCCTTTGTTTTGTCTTATGCACATGTTACTTGCTCTGCTAACCCTCCTAGAGCCCTATCCTACACACTTTTCTTCTTACGCACCCTTCCTTTACTAGGCCTTGCATGCCCACACACCTTCTTACACTTAGCAAAAAAATTAGGGTTCCAACAACATGAGAACATGACAAGTGCATTCTTCAATCCAAAAGGCATCACCATGTAGGAAAAACTTCCCCACTCGGTGGCAAAAATTTTCTTTCTTTGGTATTCCTTTACAATTCTAACTTGGTGATACCTTGAAAGAGTATATTTTGCACCCAACTACTCCCTCAAAAATTTCTTTAGTAAAGGGGGTTGGAAAAGGATCGATGACACATACTACATTTAGATCCCTATAGTCAACATAGATTCTTATCCTCCCATCCTTTTTGATACTAATGACCATTGGGCTTATCCATTCTGATTCTTCTATTGCCTCAATGATACCAGATGATATCATCTTGTCTATTTCTTCCTTGACCCGTACATGTAAATTTGGATTCATTTGATAAGGCCTCTTCTGAATCGGGTGCACACCTTCCTTCAAATTGATCTTCATCTCCCCTAAGGAATGGTGGATGCCTTTGAGTTCATGATACCCATGAGGGAATAGATCCTGGAACTCATACAACAGATCAATGACCTTTGAAACTTCTTTTTCCAACTAATAGTCCCCAATGATAGCTTCCTTAGGTTATGTTTATGTTCCAATGTTAACCTTCTTTGTTTTCAATGGCTCATGGTAGGCGTGTGCTTTCTCATCAGAATTATCTATGAATTCTCGTGTACCTTCATAGTGGCTAACATCTAAAGTTTCCATCTCTTCACCGTCTACTACATAGACCATTTTTCCTTTTTCTTTTGCCATGCATGCACGCTCAAGTTGTACTTTCTCTAATTCTTCTTCATTGATGTGCATCTCCAAATAAGGATCACCCAGCATCTCTAGTAGCCTATCCTATGTCATGGCACTATCTCCCATCGTAAGGCACTTGATCACCTACAATGCCTTATCTACTGATGGCTTGGTACTCCTATGCTAAAAATCTTGAATGAGATCAACCGCTAACTCCTGTCAATTACTTGTTTGATGATGCATCTCGAATGAATATAACAAGTGCGTGTAAAGCCTTGTAAGGAGGAATAGAAAATATTCACTCATAACAAAGGTGGTAACACTTATGTGCTTCCCATCCAAGCCTTCTCACATGCTTAGATATGAAATGAGGTGGTTTCTTTACCATGGTAATATTTTATGACCGTGGGCGCGTTGCTCTGGAGAACCTTACGTAAAATTCTATTCTTACCTCACACCACTCTAGGAGGTTTTCCGATGTGTAGCCCACCAACATGCTACGCTTTTGAGTAGGTTATAGTTGATCATTCCCCTCCTCTTATTCTCATTCTTCCCCGAGCCTCTATTTCCCACAAGAAAATTTCAGGGTATGCTCTTCCGAGTAACTTGGAAACTTCTTCCCTCCTGGCACTTGACTAAGCACACCTTTGTTACCCTTGTTAAAAATACTCTCAATTGTCACCCAATCAACTCATAGGTTCCATGTGCCCAATTTTCATATGCCACACTAGTGGTATCACTTAAGGACTAAGCATCTTCAAACCGGATGACTCCTCCATGGGGTGAATTATACTAGGATCTCTAATGCAATGCACATAGATTATGTCAATGACTTCTTCTCCCAAAGGCTTATTATAGGGCTCTAACTTCCCATCTGTCAAAGGGATGACCACCCTTTCTTCCTTGTTTTCAAAGTTGATATACCTTTTGTTAAACGATAGGTCGATTGTTCTTGTAACACCATGGGTGCCCAAGTAATACTGGAAATTTATCTTCCTCGGCGAGCACCAAGAATTTCATGTCTCCAATGAACTTGGCCCCTTGAATGGTGATAACTGCATCCTTCAAAACTCTAATGGGAATTGCCTTAGTCTTGTTTTCCATATATAACACATTCAAAGATGGCTGTAGCGTTTCCTTCTCATCGATGTCAAGCATATAAGGTAAGAACACAATCACCTCTACTCCCCTGTCAATGAGGATATTACTCAAAATCTATCCACCAACAACCACATTCAAAGTAATCTCATTGTCATAGTCAAGGTTGTGAGGAATGTTTGTATTCAAGATCTTCCTTTCACGCTCTACTCCTAACATAGTACCTTCTCTCTAAGCCATTATCCTAGCAAGGGGATACTATTCTCTTGCCTTAACACCCTCCATACTTCCTTTACCTTATCCAAGTCATCCTTTGGTGCCTCGACACTTTTCCTTTGCTCCAATCAAGTTTTGATTTATCGGTGATACATTGGATCTCCCCTTACAAACTATGAATCACATCCATAAACTCTTGATACACCTCCTTCTAATGAGCAGGGGTCTAGATGCTTTCCATGTACCACTTCCTCTTTTGAAATGAGTTTTCTTTTCCTTGGCATCTCCTTGGAATGTGCGGCCTCTACTCATGTCATCACTAGTACAAGTTCTAGCCCTAACTCTCATGCCACTCATACATCCACTATGAATCGTCCTTCTTGATGCTCACCATCCCATCACCTTTGTCCTTCCTGTTACTAGTTCATATGCTCATATAGCTCTAGAAATTCTTTGTACTTATGTTTGTTTTTGTACCATGAGCATTGTAATAGATTAGGACACTTACATTTGTAATGCTCTGTAGATCCATAATTATAACAGGTTCCTCATGGGAATTCACTTCATCCTCCACCGTGGTTACTGCAACCATGAAATCCTCCATGAAAACCTCTTCCACGCATTCCTCCATCTACATGCCCTTCATAACGATGATCATCATCCTTGGAATTGTTTGCAAAGCTAGTCTGGCACACACCCATATCAATAGCATCATGGATTTGATCAATCAGTTTGTAATCCTTAGTATCATGGGTCATAGAGGTACAAATCTTACAATAGCAAGAAAATTTCTTGAGGATTTCTCACTATAGTAGAGGGAACCTACTTGCATCATGATCCCCATGGCAGATCTCACAGATCCTACCACCACCACGCGCGTGCACAGATCGAATCCGAGGGCAACTATCCTTTACATGCCCTTCCACTTTGTAGTCTATACACCAAATCCCACTATGAACCTCATATGCTAAGGTTGCAAAAAAGCTTCTCTAACTACTTGGCCATTGTAGCAATTTGAGCCTCTAGAAAAGGATTAACACCAATATCAATAAGTTCCCAACATCTTTGGTTTGTAGGGAAGTTTCAAATGCCTCACGTAGGTCTTTAAAATTCATGTGTGATGATCCTTATAAATGGTGTTATCAATCGTCTGACAAACCATTGAGCATATTGAGAAATATGAATGTTATAGGATAGTTTAGACAAGAGAGTTTTGAAATTCACGTCATACTTCCGTAAACTCTCTCGTTATTCCTTGTTGGATCTCCTTTAGAGTGTTGATGCTCTTCTGCTCAAACTCAAGGATATGGAACTCTGTTAGGAAGGAATTATTTAACATGGTGTTGTCTACCACCATCTGATGGGGGTCATAATTCCTATACAAACCGTATGTGTGCCCTTACAACATTTTTGCAAACTAACTTGCCTTCAGCTTCTGGGGTAGTGATCCCCTTCACACACCATAGTAACTCACACTTTTACACATACTCTGCAGTATCTTCGATACCCCTATAGTCTGTAAGTGCAAAGACATCTCAAAAAATACTTGGGGGGGTGTTTGGGGTCCTTGTCCTCCTGATCTAGAGCCTTGGTTCCCTTCGATGTTTCCTCCTCCACCAGATCCATTGGATCCACCAGGTCATGTTCCCCTTGACCCCCATATCCACCTCCTACAATCAATAAAGGACCTGAAGTGGTCGTGCCTAGTGTTCCCAACGTCCCACTGAACTACGCATTGATGGTTTGTGATATTGTCCCACTTCCAATTGTATGTCCCACACCACTCCCAGATGTGATATCCAATCCTTGCATACTTTCACCTTGTCCAAAGATTCCTCCAAATACAAGAATGGATTATGTAGTCATGGATGTTCCAAATGAGAAATTATATCTCCTTGCATGATCGGTTACTCCCACCAATACCAACTGGTTAACAATACTTCTCCCTTGATCTAGAAAACCAAACATCGGGGTTGGTCACTAGGTGAATTCGGATGTGTGTCGATGGCTCTTTTTCTCCATACGATGAACTCTTATCAAAAGTCAAGGGTCATCTCTCCCATGCTTACCAAGATGGGGTAAAGATAGACTTCTCAAGCTCCATGTCTTTCACGTGAACCTCAACTCCTTCCTACAACTTCTACCTCTATAGATCCATCACACTTGCAACCTCACATTGTCTAGTCATCTCCATTTCATGAGCTTTGTTATACTTAAGTCATCTCTCCTCCCTTTCCTTTTCATCCGCAATGTCCACCATCTTCCTCTACCCTAGCTTCCTCTCCCAACACTCAGAGAAGCTTAGCCGACCATGGGAAATGCCTCCAAACTCAAGGTAATGACCAAAATATTCATAGCCAAAGGAATATCATGAAAAATGATCCTTTAGGATCCCTCATAAACTCAAACTTAGCAACTTCTGGGAAATAATATGTATAAATGGTGTATTCAAGGGTATAACTAGTCAAGACTCTCTTCCATCAATGATCAACACCACGCATCTAAGTCAAATCTACATCTTGTTGCCTCTCGATAGTCATCTTGGGTCCATACACGTGATTTGTACTACTAACACGATATGGATGCATATGTTGAAATTCATTCATATAGTTCTACCAGAAATGGTAGAAGAATTTCTCATTCAAATCAAGGTATAGGTTATCTTCTACCCATCTACATGCATCAAACTCGGGTATAGTGTTGAATCTTTGACTAAACTCATCCTCCGTGCTCTTGAACCATCATTCAATACTTTCCAAGGTCAAATGCTCAAATCACACATCACATGTGAAAAGATGCATTCCATTTCTCACAACAACTTTGAAAAGAGGTCCTGGTAATGGAACCAAGATGTAGTCATATTTTATACCCTTAGACCAATAGTCTAATCCCATGCACATCATCCTATCACCCAGTGGGCACTGGGCACTCACCCAAGGCACGCACGAGCACCGAGTCTCTCCTTTATGTGAGTCTTGTGAGAATGCATCATCTTATAACAGATATTCAAATGGAAATGAGCAGAAAAGAACCATGCAACATTCTAAGAACCTAGAACGAGTTGTTATCTCATTGCATCTAGAAAGAGAAATAACAAGTAGCATAAGGAAATGGTTCATACAAAAAGGAAATGCATAAGTATTATACTCCTGAACACATATAATTTATAATAGAGCCTTATATTCATATTAACAGATTCAATAACCACATTACAATCCTTGAGGTCATAACAGATCCTCATATAACCATGCAGAGCCAAGTCATGCATCAAAACTACAATATGTTCATCACATTACAAAAATGAATGTAGATCACTACATATACTACGCAGATCCTCCTATACTACGCAGATCACTACATATTTATAAGGGTAGGGACTTTCCCTTCATCGCTTACATAATTCCCAAAATAGGTCACATGCTAAAAATAGCCATGCGCATTTACAATAATAGACACACATGCAATCGTGATAATAATAAATCTCTTCCAGTTAACTAGTAGTAATAATTCTATTATTAACTCGAACCCATGTAAACTGCTTAGTATCCACCCTTCCGAAATAGCCTATATGTGTCACACAAGTCTTTATCTCGGTTTATGTGCTCGCACGCTATCTCAAAAAATAGCTCGTACTCTGAAAATGGATAAGTCTCAAATTTTTCCTTTTCTTTCACATGCATGTCCTTCCCTATCCTTTTGTGCCTTTAAACGTGCCCTATTCCCATGCAAGAACCGTCGTGTTCCTTCGCTAAGTATCACACTTTGTCTTCTAAACACCATCCGTCGGTATATGTGGAGATGGTGGAATCAAAAACATGGAGATAACTCCTTCAACTATCGTAGTGGGTCAAGGTGCATAAAGGGTGTAAATATACCTTAGAACCAATCTGGATAATGGAAAATATCTTGACACATGATATTTTCACCTCCTAGAACCCCCAAAGAGGAAGTAAATAGTCGGGATAACAAATAGAAGATGTGAGAAGACCCTCTTCAATAAGAATAAGAAGATGTAGAAGAGGTGAAGAATGATGAGGAGGAATATGAAGGATAAAGAAGAGGTTGAGAGCATGGTTGATTTAATCTAGAGGAATAGAATGTAGTAGTAGTTTCAATATGGAAGTAAGGACACAAGTACTTTAGGTATGCCCAAGGGTTCACTCATGGTCACTCTAACGAAAAAAAAATCCGATGAAGAAAAAGACAACTCTACCAAGAAATAAGAAGTCATGGGTTGTTCATATTGAAGAAAGTGAGGATGAAGAGAAGGTGGCTAGGGAGATGGCACATGAAGGGAGCAACTACGTGAAAATATTCCATTGTGCAATGAAGAGTGTTGGGCCCTTGGAATATTGACTAGGTAACTTAGCCGATTTAAGAAACAAAGGTAGAACACGTGAAAAGTGTGATTGTCATGATGATAAGATGCCAACTGAACAGCATAGGTGGCCCAGAAAGAGCATGCCAAAGGAAGGATCTTCTAGAAGACCATCATGAGATGGAGTGGAGAGCTCAAGCCTGAGGAAACATGCTCGCTGAAGGACCACATTCAACACTTGGCAATGGATCTGAGGGTGCGAAAGGTGAGTTGGCAGTGTGGGAAGGTGATAAATACAAGTGCCTGTATAGTGGGAAAATAGACATAGAGACGAGGAGACCAAGATAACATGCAAGATGGGGATATAGAGATAGAGGAAGAGATACACATAGAGAGAGATAACATGGGTGAAGCTCTACAGGATTACTACGAGTGGAACTTTGATGTAGAAAGGAATGTACTAAGCTTAGCATTGTAATTTCTTTTTCTTTTTGGCATAATTATACAAGCCTAGTGATGTGCATGACTCATGGTCTACTCTCTATGGCTCTTTGTAATGAAACGATGAATATAATGAGGTTACCTATTACAATTAGATATGAATATCAAGTGGGTTTTATGTATATTTGTTCATAGGAGTTCTCTTTCCTTTCATACTATGAATGAATGATTGTATCTTTCCTTCTATTACAATATATGTTATGGAGTATATTAAAGCACTCGGTCTGAAGAAACTACAAGGATCTGAGGCCATTCTAAGCCCTATGATTCTTGTATGTCTAAACTTCTTTCCTGAATACTCTTATACTACTCATAGATGAATGCTTCCCACTAAAACTCACATAAAAGAGAGACTCGGCACCCGCGTGCCCTTAGGTGAGTGCTCAGCTTCTACTGGGTGATAGGCCAGGCATGCATGGGATTCCTTCCTTTTATAGTGGGAGTAAAATTGACTACATCTTGGTTCCATTATTGGGACCTCTTTTTGAAGTTGTAGTGGGATATAACATGCATCATGATCTATGTGAAAGAGTAATGATGGATCGGTTAACATTGGAAAATGTTGAATCATGGTTCAAGAGCATGGAGGATGAATTTTCCCAGAGATTCAACACTAGACCTGAGTTTGATACACATAGATGGGTAGAGGAGAATCTCTACCATGATCTATATGAGAATTTTCTCTGTTGCTTCCTAGTAGAGTTATTTGGGTGGCTTTCAACCTATGCATCTAGATCAAGTTGGTGTTATGGATCGTAGATATGGACCAAAGAAGACTACCAAAGGTTACAAGATGTAGATCTGACATGGACCCATGCTATAGATCACTGGTGGGGAGGAGTACTAGCTAGCTACACTCTGGAATACGCCATTTCCACATATTCTTGTCTAGAGGTTGTTGAGTTTGAGTTTCTACAAGAACCTAGAGGATATTTCTACATGTTATTCCTCTAGCTATGAAGATATTGATGGTTACCATGAGTTTAGAGGTGCTCCCAATGGCCAGCTAAACCATTCTGAGCATTGGGTAAGGAAGCTCGGGTGGAGGAAGATGGAAGATGATACGACAGAAAAGGAGAGGGAAGAAAGATGGCTCAAGTATGGTGAAGTGCGTGAAAGGGAGATTACTAGATGACACAAAGCTGCTAGTGTGATGGATCTATGGAGACAGACGTTGTGGAAGGAGTTGAGGTTCACGCAAAGGACGTGAACCTGAGCAATCTATGCTACCCCATCTTGGCAAGTGCATGAGGGAGACCCCTTCAGCTTCTGGTGAGAGCTCATCGCATGGAGAAAGGAGAGTTCATTGCACATATCTGAACCCACCCAATGACCGAGCCCTGGCACTTGGTTTTCCCAACCAGAAGAAGTATTGATCCAATTGAAACTAGTGGAAGAGATAGATCCACACCTAGGAGATACAATTTTTACATTCCCTTCTTCTATGGCTGCACATATTCCAATATTCGGAGGAGTTTTTTGGACAAGGGAAAGTGTACAAGCTTTTGGTCTCGCATCAGGGAGTGGCACGGGACAAAGTAGCGGTAGTGGGGTGCTATCACAGACCACTATCAGTGCATAGTTCAATGGGACCATGGGGGCACTTGGCACAGCTCCTACATGCCCTATTGGACCCAATGGTTCTAGTGGATCTAGTGGCTCTGAGGTACAGGACCCAATGGACCTGGTGGATCAGGTGGTGGAGGAAACACTAGAGGGAACCAAGGCTCTAGTTCAGACAAGGACCCCAACCACCACCTCAAGTTTTCTTTGAAATGTCTCTACATTTACCAGATTACATGGGCATTGAGGATGTTGCGGAACATGTTCACAAGTGTGAACTACTATGGTGCGCGAAAGGTATCACAACCCCAAAACGAAAGGCTAGTCAATTTGTAACCACGTTGCAAGGGTGTGCGCATAGCTGGTATAGAAAGTATGATCCTCATCAAACGGTGGTGGATTACACTACCTTAAAGAATGCATTCTTGGTAGAGTTCCACATTCTTGAGTTTGAGCAAAAAATCATTAGCGCTTTGAAGGAGATACAACAAGGAATGGCAGAGAGTGTGGGAGTATGATGCATGCTTTAAAACTCTCTTGTCTAAGTTATCATATGATATACATCCTTCTCAGCATGCACAATGGTTTGTTGGAGGATTGATCACCCCTTTTAGAAGGGCCTTGTCTCATAAGACTTTTACAGATCCACGTGAAGCATTGGAGGCTGCCTTGCATGCCAAAGTTGTTGGTAGTATTGATACTTGGCATTAGCCCATTCTTGAGGCTCAGATTGTTGTTATGGCTAAGCAGTTGGAAAAGCTATCTGCAAACTCAGTCCATGAGACTCACAGTGGTTTGTGGTGCATAGATTGTGAGATAGAGGGGCACGTTAAGGATAATTTCCCCCGGAGGATGGTACACGCACGTGATAGTAGATTGTGAAATTTTCATGGGGACCATGATGCAAGTAGATGTCCCTTGCTACAACACATGATCAGAAGAATGTATCCTGTTATTGCAAGATTTACACCTCCACGACCCATGATACTAAAGACTGTAGGCTCATTGATCAGATACATGAGGCCATTGATCATGGGGTGCACCAAACCAACATTGCCAATGGTTCTAAAAATGATGATCACCATTATGAGGAGCGCACAGATGGGGGCATGCAAGGGAAGAGGTTTTTAGGAGGATTCTGTGGATGAGGTAACCATGGAGGAAGAAGTGAGTTCCCATGCAGAACATGTTTCAACTTGTGGATCTACAAAACATTACAAGTGTGAGTGCCTGACTTGTTACAGTGCTCATGGTGTGGAAAGAAGCATAAGTATGAGGAGTGCCTAGAGTTATATGAGCATATGAATCAGCAACACTGGAAGGACAAAGGCACTGCGATGGTTAGCATCAAGAAGGTAGACATACAATGGATGCCTCGTAACACAAGATGAAGGTTTGAGCCTTGTCTTGGTAACAACAAGGGCGTAGTTATGCACACACACAAGGGAAGATACCAAGACAAGAGCCTGGTTTCAAGAGAAGAGGTCATTCATGGAAAGTATCCAGACCCCACATCAGAAGGAGATATATCAGACACCATGGATGTTATTCAAAGCTTGCAAGGGGAGATCCAGTGTCTCAAGGAGAAATCCAGAGGGAGGAACAAGGAAGGAGAATCGAGGCATAGAAAGATGACCTAGATGGATGAGGTCAAGGAGGTGTGTAAAATGCTAAGGCAAGAGAACATCATTCCTTTGCTAGGATCCTGCCGAGAGAGAAGGTACCACGTGCCGAAGAAGAGCAGAGAGATAGGTCTTACACGTGAACCTTCCCCTCACAACTCGACTATAACAAAGAGATTACATTGAATGCAGTTGTGGATGGATGGCTCCTCAAAGAATATACCTCATTGACACTCATGGAGGTTAATGTTTTGACTTTGGATGCATGGCATCGATGGGGAGACCTACATTATAACCATCTTCAAATGTGTTATATATGGAAACAAGACTAAGGCAATGCCCATCGTGTCTTGAAGGATGCAACTATTACTATTTAGGGAGCCAAGTTTACTAGGGACTTCAAGTCTTGGTGCTCACCGAGGTGACAATTTCCCAACATTACTTGGGTGCCCTTGGTGTTACAAGAACAATGCAGACCTTCGGTTCAACAAAGGGTACATCAGTTTTGAGAACAAAGAGGAGTGGGTCATTATACCCCTAGTTGATGGGAAGTCAAGCACCCTACATTGAACCATTGGGAGAAGAGGTTCTGGACAAGATTTATGTGCACTCAATCAGAGACCCTGAGATGGTACACCCTATTAATGGGTTATCCAGTTTGAAGATGCTTAGTCAGTGAGTGATACCACCAGTCTAGCATGTGACAATTGGGCACATGGGACTTACAAATTAATGGGATGGTAGTTGAGAGGATCGGTGACCAAGGTAACAAAGGCACACGGTTCGGCACCTTGGAGGAAAAGAACTACCCAAGTACTCAGAGAGGAGCCTTCCCTGAGATCTTTCTATAGGAGATAGAAGCTCAATGGAAGAATGAGAAGGAATGGAGGGAGATGTTGAGTTACGTCTTGCTCGGCAAAGACAAGCTCATTAGTGGGCCACACATCAGAGAGCCTTTTAGAGTGGCACGAGGTAAGAATTGCTCTCTCTGGTCATATTTTCTAGAAGTAATATACCCACCATCATCAAGGAGTACCATGGGAAGGAGCCCCTCTTTCCATATCCAGAGTGTGAACGGGTCTAGAGAGAAGGTGCGGAAGCCTTGCCACCATCCCTCTGGGTGCACAAGTTGTATTCTACATTACAGGGTTGTGCACATGCATGGTACATTCATTCGAGACACGCCACCAGACAAGGAATTGGCAAGAGCTCACGGCTGATCTTATTCAAGCCTTTGAGTATCAGAGTACCAAACCATCGGTTGATAAGGCCTTACAAGGTATCAAGTGCCTTACCATGGGGGATAGTGCCTAGAATGGAAGATAGGCTATTGGAATTACTAGGTGAACCAGATTGAGGTGCGCTTCAAGAGATTGAAGAAACAAGAAGAGTTATAGCTTGAGCACGTGTTTGGAAAAGGAGAAGGGAAAGTTAGTATATGTGATTGATGGAGAGGAATCAAAAAGCTTAGATGTTAGCCATTCTAGAGGAATGCACGAGGTAGTGGATAATGCAGATGCTCACGCACATGCATGCCTACCATGAGCCTTTAAAGATGAAGAAAGTTAACATCGGTTCAGAAGAAGAACCTAAGGAAGCTATTATTGGAGATTATTGGACGGAGAAGGAAGTATCAAAGATCATTGATCTGTTGCATGAAATTTGAGGATTTATTCCCGCATGGGTACCATGAGCTAAAAGGCATCCACCATTCCTTGGGGGAGATGAGGATAAAACTAAAGGAAGGTGCACTGCTCGTTAGAAAAGGCCCTACCGGATGAATCCCAACTTACGCGTGAAGGTTAAGGAGGAGATAGACAAGATGATAGCTTCTGGATCATTGAGGTAGTAGAAGAATCAGAATGGATAAGTCTAATGGTAATTAGCATCAAGAAAGATGGGTGGATTAGAATTTGTGTGGATTATAGGGAATTGAATGTAGTTTGTGTCATTGATCCATTTCCACCCCCTTCACTGAAGAAATTTTGGAAGGAGTCACTGGGCGTGAAATCTATTCCTTTACTGGATGGATTTTCAGATACCACCAAGTCCAGATTGCAAAGGAGGACCAGAGAAGACAACTTTCACCACCGAAAGTGGGGAAGTTTTGCATATACGGTCATGCCCTTTGGGTTGAAGAATGCACCTACTGTCTTTTCACGCATAGTGGTGCAAGCATTCCAGACTTCATTCATAAGTTTCTTCAGGTTTACTTGGATGATTGATAAAGTATATGGTCTGGTTAAGGACCATTGTGACAACTTGAGATTAATGTTTGAAAGGTGTAGGTAGTTGAGGATATCCCTCAACATTAAGAAGTGTGTGTTTGCTACACCCTTTGGGACTTTATTGGGGCATATCATATGTAAGGAGGGCTTGACTGGTAGATCCCGCTAAGGTTGTAGTTATTGTGGGGTTAAGGGAACCTACTAGCTAGAGCAGCAAAGTGCATGGATTCCTTGGGCATATGGATATTACAGAAAATTCATTAAGGGGTATGCCAAGATCACCATGCCCTTAGAGGAGCTTCTTAGACACAAAAGTACCTTCCATTGGGGAAAGGCACAATAGAGGGTGTTTGATACATTAAAAGATAGGCTTATTACCATGCCTATTTTATGATTTCCCTCTTGGGACAAGCCCTTCCATGTCCATGTAGATGCCTCAGGAACCACCATTGAGTAGTACTTGCACAACCAGGTGAGGGGATTGTTGATCATCCTCTCTATTTCACGAGTAGGAAGTTAACACCAACAGAGTAGAATTATACCACAACCGAGTGCGAGGCATTGTCAATGATCTATGTGCTTTTCAAATTTAGACAATATTTGCTGGCAACACCCTTTATATTCTACACCGACCACATGGCATTAAAGTATTTAGTGAACAAGCCCATTCTTCAAGGGCGCATATGTCGATGGGTGTTGTTGTTTCAAGAGTTTGAGTTCACCATTGTAGTAAAGCCCAGAAAAAGCAATTGTGGACCTAATCATCTATCAAGAATTGATTCAGGAGAGGACACAAAGTATTGAGGAAGCAATGCCAGATGCGTAATTGTTTAGATTGCGGCGCGCGCCCTCAGATTTGGAAGAGATTGTTGTATTTTTAAAAGAAGGTGTGGCACCGATGGAATGAGGGCATTAGAAAAGAAGCAGTTGGCCATACACACCACACCCTACATGTTGATTAGTGGAGACTTATACAAATTGGGATGTGATGAAGTTTTGCGCAATGTGTGTGTTAGAGCATGAGCACTGGCCATCATGGAGGAAGCACACAGAGGAAGTGCAGGTGGGCATTACGCAGGTGATGCCACCGTGTGTAAGATTTTAATGGTAGGTTTATGGTGGGAAACCTTATAGGATTGTAGAGATTATTGTAAAGCATGTGACCACTGTCAGCGCATTGGCAAACCAAGAAGGAGAGATGAAATGCCTTTGTGTCCTATTCCTAGCACGGAGCCTTTTGAAAAGTGGGTGATAGACTTTGTAGGACCTATTACACCGGCAAGCACGTAGGAATGGGTCACATTATGTCATCACTTGCATAGATTATCTCACAAGGTGGGCGAAGCAGCCCCGACTAAAGATTACATGGTAAATGACAGTGGGCAAGGTTCCTATGGGAGAACATTATCACAAGGTATGGATGCCCTTTGAGTTTGACCAGTGATAGGGGTACGCATTTTCTAAATGAGACCATGAGGATCCTACTATCTGAGTTCATGGTGGCTCATCATAAGACTACACCCTATCACCCACAAGAAAATGGAACCATGGAAGCATTCAACAAAATACTGAGTCATACCTTGACCAAAATCTGTGATGTTGGAAGACAGATTGGGATGACAAGGTATCAACAGTTTTATGGGCTTACAGGACTACGTATAAAAGACTAAATAAAGCCACACCTTTTCAATTGGTGTTTGGCATGGAAGCTATTTTTCCAGTTGAATTTATGTTACCTTCTCTGCGAATAAATGCATGCAGGAGGATTAGCCAATGAACAAGCACTGGAAGAAAGAATTGATGAACTAATGAAACTAGATGAGAGATGATCACTTGCCCATTGGAGCCAAACAAATGGAAAAGGAAAAGAAAAGGCTTGGCATGATCACCATATTAGAAACAAGAAATTTGAGGTTGGGCAGATGGTGTTACTATATGATTCTAAATTTTATGCACCATCCTGGGAAGTTGAAAGTCCATTGGTTAGGTCCCTACACAATCTCGTACATCCTTGATTCAGGCATGCATGCCAGTTACAAGTGTTGGATGGAACAAAGTTTCCTGACACTTCAATGGTAGTAGGCTGAAGCCCTACTATAAATAAGTCTTCTTGGTGTTTGTAAATAAGGTAGTTTTTCCAGTTAGTTTAGAATTTTCCTTTATGCATTTTTCCTTTCCTTGTGTTTCCCTTTCACGTTGTTGTTTTGTTTTGTGCCTTGGGCACCTAGTAACCTTATTGCTATTTTTGGAGAATTTATGAGTGCATAGAGGACCGTGCATCGTTTAAGTGTGGGGTGGAGAAAAGTGAAGAAGCACATGATTAAAAGTACCAAGGAAGTTGTGTTGAAGAGCCTTGTTGAGTAGCCCGGTTAAAAGAGATGAAGAGAAAAGATAGAATGGTTGGTGCCAGGGTAAAGCTACTTGTAGATCCCACATACAAAGGAAAAAGAAGTGCATTTAAAGCAACATGAGGTAGGTGAAAGCAAGAATCTAGATAGAAGAAGTGCCTTCAGGTGTGGGTGAGCACACGTAAGAGTCTGTCAGTTGGTTTGGTTTGGTTACGCGCCAGAAGGTTGGAGGAGTTTTCACGCAGAAGGGTGCGCACGAGGTAAAGAGGAGTTTTCACGTAGAAGGGCATGTGAGTGAAGGCACTGAAGATGGGATTTGTTTTAAAAATCACATTAAATGAACAAAGTACGGGGTAGGTAAAGTAGCATTTAATGACCAAAAAAAGGAAAAACTATAAATAGAGGGTCGGGCACTCTCATTTTACTTTGCAAAATGAAGAGTTGGAGATATAAGTGAAAGATATAAGCTAGGGTTTTTCATATTCGATCAAGGAGAAGATCTGTGATTAAAAATGTAAAGAGCCAGTTTGAGATTGTGAACCAGAAGGAAGGAATTACACGGTGTGGAAAGAAGTGAAAAGACGTTGTCTTGTGAAGAATTTATCAAAGTTAGGGTTCAACAAACTAGGGCACGGGTTTAGAAGAATTGTATCACATGGATCTGAGATCAAAGGTTGGGAGAAGGAAAGTAGAGTAACAAGGAGAGGATTGAGTGACACAATTACCTCGACCATGGCACCGAAGAAAGGGAAGGGCAAAGCTAAGGCTAAACAACCAGAACCCGAGGTAGATACAAATGAAGAATGGTATGCAGAAATGCAGTACCCTGACAGAGTGATGATGGGGAAGGAATGGGAATCCCATTTGAGAAGCATACTAGTTAGTGACTATAATCACCACACCAACACTATAGAAAAGAGATGGCATTAGAATTGGTACGCCCAACCAACAAGTGAACACCTAAAGGTTTTCCTATCTACAATGATGACGTGAAGGTCAAGCTAGTGAAGGTAGGGTTGTTGCAACTTTATGAGTTGCCTTATTTTGGGAAGCCGGATCACTTGTACTAATGGTTAATGTCTCGGTGCACGAGGACTACTTCCACTTTGTTGGGCACAAGATGTGCACGTGTAACTCCCTAGTTGATTACATAGTTTACAGCCTCATATGCGAGGGAGATAGCCTGGAAGATGACCTTGGTGACAAGGAGGCTATTCAAGAGACCATCACAGAGTATGCCTGCAAGAAAGGGTCACGGTATTATGACATCTCAGACATCAAGGACCCAGTTATGAAGATGGCCACACACTTGTAATGAAGTTGAATGGCCAAGAAAGATGGACGCAAGTCAACAAGCCATGGCTACATGTCTGCAGGAAGATTACAGAGGGGACTATTTACAACTTATCCACATACATTGCACGAGGAAATTGTAAAGTGCGCAAAGGAAGGGGATAGGATCCTCTTTGGCAATGTCCTACTCACCATAGTGTTTGTAGAAATTGGAGTGTCAGATGCACTAGATAAGTTTGTGTGGGAGTACCACCAAGACCCTTCACCCGTGAAGAGGTTTGAAAAGTATGCATGTGATACAATGACGGCTCCCCACAAAGCACGGCTTGAAAAATGGTATACGCACTTGAGAAATGCATTCGAGGTGGAGTGGAGGATCCCTAAACAACTCCCAGTAGCCACACAAGGAGAAGTTGAGTTCATGGTGTACCAAAGACTACTACTTGGGTAGGTTCAAACTTATTGATGAATCATGGAGCCCTTGGTGCAAGCTCCCTTTCACGTTCACTACGCCCAATACTTCCAAGTGGGAGTGAATAGATTTAAAGAATCAAAGAAGCTAAGGCTGGAGCTAGGAAAGTTGGACCGGGAGCACAGGGATATGAGGAAGAAACTGAACTATCCTGAGGTAAGCACATGTACATGGAGAAGTATGTGTCACACGAGATCCATATGACTAGGCCAATAACACTTCCTATCACTGGAGGATCCACGACGTGCGTATACATGCGCATAAGGCCAAAGTTTGAGAATGGCACATACTTGGTGGATGAGATCTCAATACCTAAAGACCCCTTGGGAAAGAAGAAGCCAGTGTCTAAGAAGAGGGGTAGAGGAGAGGAAGGAGCACCAAGTGTACCAACTGCTCAGATAATGAGCATGCCTTCTACGAGCACCAAGCCAAGCACCTATGTTCGAGAAAGAAGTCTCCAGTAAAGGAGAAGATGCTAGAAGTAGAGGCACCCAAACAACCCACCACCATGGAGGAGTCACAAGAGGAAGAAGAGAAGGTAGAATCTCCTAACTAGAAGACACCTCTCAGGAAGAAGTAGAGGGTGGATGAAGAAGCTGACTCGAGGTGACCGACAACTTGGAAAGATACCTGGGAGAAGGAGAGGATGAGAGTGAAGAAGGTGGTGACATGAGGAGGAAGAGCCAGAGAAAGACAAGGAACCTTTGAACCTCATGTATTTAGTGTTTATGACTCAGGAAGAGAGTGGGGATGAAAAGAAAGAGTTTGTATTCACACGATGAAAAGGCGCACAAGGTGATGAAGGCACTGAAGATACAAAGGTAGATGAGAGGGATGCCATGGAGAAGTGAGAGCCATAAATTTTACCAAAGGAGTAGATAACTAAAGTGGCAGAGCGAGAAGTGAAGAAGATGCTCGAGGCCCTTGTAGACCAGGAGTTAGAGCATAGCATGCAGACATAGTGCTAAAGGAAGGGAAGGAGGAGAGCATTGAAAAAGGACATGATAACCTAGGAGGCCCCGCTCTGACATAGTTAGCTTCCCCAAAGGCACGCGCTTGGGTAGAAGACCTCTGGATGTAGAACAAAGGTAGATAATGGGCTACATGGATGATTCAAGGAAGGTGCTATGCACACGATTCCAGAGCACGATACCCACCGAAAGACTTATAGCCATGGGATCATTCGAGAAGGAGGGCACGTACCCCAGACCAAGAAGATGCTTTCTTGGGCATTTGAGTCCCACGTCGATGAGCCAAGACTTTGAAGTCTACCAAAAGGTGCTTATCACACTACCAGAGTCTAAGGGAGACAACCCCTTAGTGAATTCCCAGGAGCTCTCAGACGAGCAAGTCTACAATGCTCTAAACAAGGTCACGGTGGAAACAGAGGTGAGGCTATTCACACGGAATGACAACATAAGGGCTTTAGAGGGAAAGCTAGCCAAGAAGGAGGAAGAGTTGGCTAAGGTGGCTAGAAGCTTAAAATAGAGGAATTAATCAGTGCATAGCTAAAGCACGAGCTCAAGGAGGAGAAGGCAAAGGTGCAGGAGGTCTACAAGAAAGTAGACTCAATAAAAAGTGCCATCATTTTGAAACACCTAGATCTAATGCCTATCCCCTCAGAGGTATGCATCGATGCTAGAATGCCTAGAAGACTTAACACGCATCCTCACCATGGAGAGGTGACCCTTGGCATTGGAATTTGTAGGAGGAAGTGGCCACGTGCACAAGGAGGAGGACCGGTTAAAAGTGATAGCACTTGTTGCCAAGTACAAGTCAAGTACTCATGGAGATCAAGGTCACTTCCTAATCTATAGAAGCCACATATGACACATGCACGTGGATCGAGATAAGGTGGAAAGCTCTTTGGTTGCCATGCTTGAAGCAGAGCTAAAGGAGTTCTAGGAAAAGAACAAGGGGAACATGGTAGAAAGGGACAAGGTTCTGGCCAAGGTAGAAAAGAAATCAGAGGTGATTGAGGCTTTAAGAAGCTCAACTAAGGCCCGATGAAGGAACTATACCCCCAGATTACAAGGAGAATGGACAAGCTCGTGGACCTGGGCAAGGAAATGGAACAAATTGTGGACACCTTGGGCACCCAGGGAGCTGGTCTAAGCTTTGATGAAGTAAGCACCTTGGTGGGTGACCTATGCCAGAAGGTAAAGGGCGAGGTCGAAGTATGGAACAAGCTGAGGCAGATCTGTGATGGGACTTTCCCAACCTTCTGAATTAATGTCCCCCCATTCTTCATTCTTTCCCCTATTCTTTCATTCCTTATTCATTTTTGTAATATTTGTCTACATCTTGGTTCCATTGAACCAACTTGCACCTTGGTCAAGTAGAATGTTTCCGAGGGTGGAGAACAGGCATAGTGTGGGGTGATGTTGGCCCCTAGAATATTGACTAAGTATGAAGGTGCGTGGGCGCGCGGACCCCAGTTATAGAAGGGCAAGGAAAAAGTGTGCATAGGAGGAAGAGTTAAGGAGGCATATGGTTCACGCGGCATGTGAAAGGAGGTTCGGACTTAGCCGATTTAAGCAACAAAGGTAGAACACGTGAAAAGTGTGATCGGTTACGATGGATAAGATGCCAACCTGCAATAGGTGGCCCAGGAAAGAGCATGCCAACGAAGGAATCTTCTAGAAGACCATCATGAGATGGAGTGGAGAGCTCAGGCCTGAGGAAACATGCTCACTAAAGGACCACATTCGACACTTGGTGATGGATCTGAGGGCATGGAAAGGTGAGTTGGCAACATGGGAAGGTGATAAATACAAGTTCCTGCAGTGGGAAAAGAGAGACAGAGACAGGAGACCAAGATAACATATAGATGGGGATATAGAGATAGAGGAAGAGATATACACAGAGAGAGAGAGATATATAACATGGGTGAAGCTCTACAGATTACTGTGAGTGGAACTTTGATGCAAAAAGGAATGTACTAAGCTTAGCATTGTAATTTCTTTTTCTTTTTGGCATAATTATACAAGCCTAGTGATGTGCATGACTACGGTCTACTCTCTATGGCTCTTTGTAATGAAACGATGAATACAATGAGGTTACCTATTACAATTAGATATGAATATCAGTGGGTTTTATGTATATTTCATTCATAGAGTTCTCTTTCCTTTCATACTATGAATGAATGATCAGATCTTTCCTTCTCATACATATAATATATGTTATGGAGTTATATTAAAACACTCGATCTAAAGAAACTACAAGGATCTGGAGGTTGTTCTGATCCCTATGATTCTTGTATGTCTAAACTTTTCTTTACTCTTAACTACTCTTATACTACTCATCAAAGATGCAATATTGTGGAGGTGATGCCTAGGGAAGATGGGAAAGCGCAGCATTGGAAGAAAGAAGAAGGAAATTCTACAGCCCTCATTTTAATTATATTGATGATAAAACAAAGGTATTCGAGCCATGTTCCATAGCACTATGTGAAAGAAGTAATTGTTTGTTAGGGAATTGATTAATCAAGAAGTCACAAATATGCACATAAAGATGATGTTGTCTTGGAGTATAGAGACACACATGGAGGAACTAAAATTTTAAGTAAATAATGAAGCATATTATAGAAGGAAAATGAAAAAGATCTAGGTGTGGTCCTCACTACTATCAATACCACCAAACTTACCAACAAGTAAGCCTTCAATGCACCGAATAAGATGGAATTTGAAGTCACACATAGAAATATATACAAAGGTGTTGCTATATGAGTTTTGAGGGTGACAAGGATAAAACTGATGAGTAGATATAAAATCTCATGGAGGAAATAAGGGACCGAAGAAGATCATATAAAATTTTAATGATAAGATAGGTGACATAATCAAAAGCATCATGGGTGCATGCTTTGAACTTGTAGAGTAGGAACAAGATGTATATTCCACATAGTTGTAATATCTGAAATACCTAGTACACATGATGATAATATAGAGGAATAGGGGGAAGTGCCAATGACTGGGAGTTAGCATTGTTGTAGAATAAAAATAAATAAGTAGTGGAGCAGAAGGAAACAAAATATGAGGCATTGATCACAGAGATCAAGGAGGACATAAAGAAGGTCAAGCATGTATTTGATAATCGTAGAGACTTTTACCCCATCCTTAGAGTGCACACCACCAAGGAGGAGGTAGATCTGAAGTAGGTATAGGCCACGATGAAGGCTAATAAGGTCGGTGTGAGAATTTTATGGTAGAAGTCACATAGAAGAGGGATTTGATTAAGGTTGTAAAGGATACTCTTGAGGTAAGACTCAAGGAAATACAACCCATGGTACGCACAAAATGAATGTTCTGGAAGGTTTGAATGTGGATTTATATGTGGCGGTGAAGTAATTTAAAGATAAATCTAATGAGATGTCCCTAGAGTAGGTTGTGGGCATTTTTGAGGCCACGCCCAACAAGGCACTATGGAGCTCATAAATTTGAAGGAGTTGGAGAACATAATAAAATGAGAATTTCTTGAACTTCTTCCACCACCATATTCCTAGGATTGGGTGTCAAGGTTCATTTTAAGACACCTCTATAAAATTGTAGGCGAAAAATACCCGCGAATATCCCTGCAACCGGTTTAGCGAAAGGCAAACTTTACAATATTCCAAAACCAAATTTTCACTGGTTTTCCTATTGCATCATTAATGAGCGACAACAAGACGTCAATAACAATCCTTGGCGTGTGTAAATAGAACATCAATGGTCTTTATTAACATACGTCAATGAACCCGGTTGTCATGCATCAACCAAGTCTCATCGACACGCGCGTCAACAACTCATGTTAACGCGTGTCAATAGAATCAATTGACGCGCGGCAGTGGAGCCATTAACGTGTGTCAATTGAATCTCTTGACACGCGCGTCAATAGGCTGAGTTAACGCGCGTCAACAAGCCCAATCGACGTGTGACAACAGCTCCAGTTAACACACATCAATAGAACCAATTGACACGCACTAATCCGGCTGTTGACGCGCGTCAATCGGGGATCTGCTGATGTGTGACAACAAAGGTTGCCACACACGCCAACTCGCTGTTGACATGCGTCAACAATATCTGTTGACACGCTTCAACAGTCCCACCGACGTGCGTCGCCAATAGGTCGAGTTGATGTCGTCGGCTAAGGCCATTGATGCATGATTTAGCCTATAAATACCCTTCGACCGGTCATTTTCTTTTTATACCTTCCGGCTCTTGAATTTTTACGAGTCTCATCGTCTCAAAGAAGAGAATCTAAGCACAACTATAATGTCAACTTCACATGCTTCCCAAGCTAGACCTCGAAAAAAAATCAAGAAGAGAATCAACTAAATCCTTTGCCAAGATCATATACTTCCCTTATGCCCTCACATCCATACTATTTTAAAGATGCCTTGAATATAAAGATTTGATGGATGCGTGTGAATTCTGAGGGCTCTTTAATATGCCCCATTTCAAAATAGATCCGATATTTTGAATTACTTTCTGTCATCCTATAATTCCGAGGATGGCCTTTTTATGTGACTTGCTAAACGATGGCCGAATGTTCCAATTCAATATTGAAGCAAATGAAATCCATCGGTTTACGGGCCTTCCGTTTAGAAATTTACCAATTATTCATGACCAAGGCTATTTGTTGTTGCAAATCAAAGCAACAAATCCTCTCCCCAAGTGTGGGACTTGTAAAATGGGAAAGGAATCTCCAGATTAGAGGTTGGTTCCTCAACTCCTCTGGTCAGATTTATCACTTACAAGTTGCAGAGGTCTATATTCCTAACCCTACCCTAAATTCCAAAGGAGACAGAGATAGAGAATGCAAAAAGCTAAAACTAATGCTAATAGGTGATGCACCAAAGGAGTGGTGAGCATTTTTTACTTCTGCAGATTGACACAGTCCATAAAAATGCAACAAAGAACCTCATGCACAAACTGATAATTGTAATGAAGGATCATAAATTAACCAAACAACACAGCAGAGGATGAAAACTAATCACAGAGGCTGTATTGTTATTTTAATCATCAAAATCACTTGCATTACAACACCTGAGAGGCAAAATAAAGTTGCAGCTCTTAGAAAAGGTCTATATTCCACCAAAATCACTTCCAAGGTGAGAAAGGGGACCTGCAATACACAAAAAATGTTCAACCCTTTGAAAATGAGCCAAATCTGGCTTTTACAGTGCAAGGGACGAGCCCAGGAGAGAGAAACATGGGAAAACATGGAAGGGATTCAACCATTGACCAAAACACATTCAAAACAGCATGGGCATCCTTACAGACCCATCCCCTGACATTTTTAGCCATGCTGGGAGAGAATGCGAGCCATTCTTCATTAAAAACGGTGGTTGAAACGTCATTTCTGTCCATGACCACGTGCCAGAGGTGTTTTTCAATTTTATCTCTCCAAACTCCATCAAAATGCAAAAATGACCCTAGAATCTTGTAGAGAATTTCACCAGCTTTCCATTGATATAAAGAACGTGAAAACCGAGCTCTGGATCGAAAGATATGGCCATTTGAAGTTTTAGGGCAAAACAGGGCCAAATCGGGTCAGGGGCAAAAATTTGAATTTTTGCACCTTTTTGGTCATTTGGAAAATTTTCCAAAATTTCCCCACTCCACCACTCTAGGTGCCACGTGGCAGCATCTCATTGGCCGCGGGCCTTTCAGGGAAAATTTTTCCAAAAACTCCGCCGAGCCATAACTTCAAAAATACATGGAGTTAGGAGGAAAACTTTACCTTTCTGGAAAGCTGAGAAAGAGCTCTATCCAATGGTGTCATTTCTAGAAGGTTTTGAGTGCCTAAAAAGCAAAATATTATGACTGAGGCACAAGAGAGGAAAAAAATGAGAGGAGTTAGCCACAAAAAATGAGCAGGGGCACATTTTGGATAACAATTTTGGCGACTCGTAGGGGTCATCTCCGCCCATGGATGAAGTTACCAGCTTGCTCAAGCAATCCATTGGGTATGGAGTCATTGAATTCTCTCGCTTGATACCCCAACCGACTAGAACACTCGCAAGGAGGAAGATGGAATATCACCTGATGGAGCAAGGCCTCGCAAACACATCTCCAGAATGAACAAGCTTGTGCCAAAGCACTTAGGAAAGAAAACTAATCTACAAAAAACAATGTGCACAAGCACTTGGAGGAATGAAAAACCTAAACTAATATGTATAGGGTGAAGCATTTCCTTCAGTAGCAATGCTTCAGATGGATTCCATTGACTGGAATCTGCAGTTCTTCGCCATCCAATGAAGACAACTGGAAAGCATTGTTGTCCTTACACTTTGTGACCATGTATGGGCCACTCCAAATGGCATCAAATTTTGAATGCCTTCCCGGTTTTGCTCTATCCGCATCCCATTTTAACACTAGATCTCCAACTTGGAAGGATCTGTTCTTGGCCTTTCTATCAAAGGTCTTCTTTATCAAAGCTTGATCCTTCTCCATTGCTTGGGATGCCTGATTTCTGATTTCTTGGAGCTCCATCAATTCTACATATCTGACTTCCATGGGCTCAAACTCCAACAACTCCAACTGTTTCATGAGTTCCAATGTTGGCAACTCAAGTGATATGGGCAAAATTGCCTCTCTTCCATAAACAAGCTTGAATGGAGAGTTACCTGTAGATCTTTTAGGAGTTATCCTATCAGCCCATAAGGCTGATTTCAATTTGGTATGCCAAGACCTCTGATTCTCATCAAGAGTCCTCCTAATGATCCTCAACAAGTTCTTGTTTGTAGATTCAGCCTGGCCATTACCCTGGGGGTAATAGTTTGATGAAGTACTTAGGTAGATCCCGTTCTTGACAGCCCATTCAGTCACCTTGGATCCAATGAATGCCAATGCATTATCTCGATATTATTGTAGCTGGTATGCCAAATCTGGTTACTATTCCCTCATAGAAGTCTAGGATGCTAGATTCATTTGCTTCCTCGAGTGCTACCGCTTCACCCATTTGGTGAAGTAATCTGGGGTCGTTAAAATCCACTTGTGCCCTCGCTCGAATTGGGATTAATAACTCCAATGAAGTCTAAACCCCATTGCATGAATGGCTGGTCAACTGAAATTGGATGCAATGGGAGGGCAGCTAGCCTCTCTTTACCTATGAAAAATGCACAATTCTTGCACCTCTTGATCCATGCATAACAATCATTGAAAATCTTGGGCCAATAATAACCAGCCCTCATGATCTTTAGAGCTGTCACTCTTGGTGCAAAATGGCCACCAGCTGGTCCACCATGGAACTCTTCCAGCACCTTATGAATCTGATTTGTACCAATGCATCTCAACAGTACTCCATTCACATCTCTTTTGAATAAAACACCATCAACAAGGGCATATGGGACAGCTTGCAACCTGAAGTGTCTTCTTTGGGTCTTGTTCATCTCTGGAGGACATAGACCTATGTGCTTAGGAAGTGCATTATACCTTGGGTCCAGCAAGGAGTGGGGACACCATCATTCTCCTCTTGAGTGCTTCCTTGCTCATGGCTGTCTTGCAACGCCAAAACAACCTCCTTCTCATTGCATGATTCCTCTTGTTTGCTCAAGATCAGCTGCTCACACAATCCTTTTCCTCTTACCAACTTGGTGACTTTGATCTCAATGTCATACTCCATGACACGAGTAATCCAACCTACCCTTTTTTCATTCAAGTCTTTGTTGAGGAGGAAGTCTTTAACCCCGCATGAGAAACCAACAATTGGACCTTATTGTTTGAAACTAGATGCTTGAATTTCTTCAAGCTCCTGATTACTGCAAGAACATGCTTCTCAATGAAAGAATATCTCACCTCATAGTCCTCCAGCTTTGGCTGAAGAAAGCAATTGGCTGCTCATCATTGTCTTTATTCTCATTGTACCAAAATTGTAGAAATAGTATCATCACCTCCAAACGCATAGAGGATGAAATCCTTGGAGAAATCCGGTTGATGAGAGTTGGGGCTTGAGAGATGGCTTCTTTGATTGCTTCAAAACTTTCCTTTCCTTCTGCTGTCCATTTGAAAGCCATGCTTTTCTTTAGCATCTTGGTGATAGGTCTGACAAGGGCTGCAAAATTTGGGACAAACCTCCGAACAAAATTTATTCTTCCCAAGAAACTTTGAAGGGCCTTCTTGTGGCTTGGCAATGGCAGTGCTCTTATGGCTTTGACTCTTTCCGATCAATTGCTAATCCTTCTTTGGAGACAATGTGGCCAAGGAGCTTTCCTTCATGGGCTAGAAAAACACACTTTTTAGGATTCAAGGAGACTCCAAATCTTCTACACCTTTGGAACACTTGTCTCAAATGAAAGAGGTGGTCTGCTGTATTTTTTGAAAAAACAGTGATATCATCAAGATATATCAGTACAATGTTGTTAATCAAACCTTTGAACGCCATGTCCATTGCTCTTTGGAAGGTAGCTCCAGCGTTGGACAGCCCAAATGGCATTTTCCTGTATGCATAAGTTCCCCATTTAGTTGTAAAGGCTGTCTTGAACTGATCTTCTTCCTTCACCATAATCTGATTATACCCTGAATAGCCATCAAGTAGTGAAAACTCTCGAGCCAAAGAACAACTTGTAAAATCTGCTCCATGGAAGGAAGTGGATAATGATCCTCGAGAGATGCTCTATTCAAATCTCTAAAGTCAACACACAATCTGATTTCCCCACTCTTCTTTCTGACTGGAACCAAGTTGGCAACCCAACTAGAATGCTTGATAGGGAATATGATTCTTGATTCTATCAACTTATTCAATTCTTTTCTCATGAGAGGCTCCATGTGGGGGTTGACTGGCCTTTGTTTCTACCTGATGGGCTTAGTATTTGGATCCAATTCAATGGTGTGTTGAGCTAACTCGGATCAAACCTTTCAAATCTTCATAGCTCCAAGCAAACACATCAGGGAATTCTTGACAAAGTTGTATGAACTCATACCTTTCTTGCTCAGTTGTCATCTTACCAATTTGGAGTGATTTGCCTCTTTCTACTGAGATGGACACTGAATCTTCTCCCTTCACTTGGATGTTTGCTTTCTCCTTCCTAAACTGATCATTAGGATTGAAAATGGACTCCAAAGTAATAAGTCCCTTTGGTAGTTTGTTGGTTCTCAGCTGCACCACTTGGTCACCATACTGCTGCTCTAACTTTTCCTGATTTTTGGCTGAGAATTCAGCCTCTTCTTGCAAGAAATGGATGATTTGCTTGATCATTTTCAAACACTTGCCAACTTACATTGTTATTTGCACTGAAGGCCTCACAATCACATGGATGTTTGGCTGTACCTTGTCTTTTTTGAATGCTCTCCACAACGCCAAAGGCTGCCCCAACCGCTGCAAGCCCGTCAAGCTGCTTGGTTCTCTTTTTCTAGGAATGGATTTGATGCCAAAACCCTCAAAATCTTCAATGAGGTCCCACACCCTATTTCAGTAGCACTTGAGTAGATCATTCTTGACAAAGATGCTGCCCTTGACTTGGTTGACAATCAACTCACTGTCACCAAAGACTTGCAAGTTCTTTATTCCTCTCTTGATTGCCCAATGCAAATTTCTTCGCACCAAGGCTTCATATTCAAGCAGTTGTTATTAGAGCATGCAAACTGAAATCTAAAAGCTGAATAATACTTAACTCCTTGAGGTGAAACCAGCATGGATCCCCCTCCTGCACCTTGTCTACTCCTTGATCCATCAAAAAACAACTACCATACCTCATTGTCATCTTTGTGGTTTGGCTTGGTGATGCTAGGAATAGGCTGATTTTCTTCATGTATGCAATAGACTCCCAGCTCAGATTCTTCTATTTCTTGATAAGGATCAAAAGCATGCACCTTGCTTGCCCATTCATCAAGAGTTAGATCTGGATGCTTCCTACCTTGGTGTCAGCTTCATCAGTGCTTGGATAATCCTCTTGATCAAACGCTGAACAATTGGCATTAATCTGACTTGGAGTGTAAGGCTCAATGTGAAAGTTTGCAATAGGTTCAGACCTGATTGTGGCTTTGGTTCCATATCTTGTTCTCAACAAATGTGTGTGACCAATCAAAGAGACAAGTAACCTCCAATCTTAGCTCATGAAATCCTTGACAAACATAGGGCAAAGAGTGGTGGAAGGTCTATTACCGAGACATCTTGCAAAACAACCACGCTGGGACAGGGACAATGCAAAGTAAGACTCAAGTTTTTAATCACCCCGACTGTTGTTACTGCTGTCCCATCCAACTGCACCACCCCTTTGGATATGGTTTCATACTGAATTCCCAACTGATCAGCTATTTGCTTGGGCATTACTGAACTACTTGCCCCGAATCAATCATGCAATTGTGTACTAATTGGTTCCCAATGATCAATGAAACATAGAATGGAGGGGGCTTCAATATTTTACCTTGCTGTCCTCCATGATTCCCCTCAGGCTGGGCAGCATTTGTGAGCACCTTCTCTTGCATTTGGACTTGCTGATTTGAAGTTGACCAGTCCTTCATGGCAGCTTGTAGCAAATCTCTTTGGCCCGGGATAGATAGTGATTCCCACATTGATATGTTTACATTTGTCTTCTTCATCTGATCAATGATACTAAATGGAGATGAAGTATCCCTCTACTGTCCCTTGGCCTGCACATTCATTCCTTGCACATGGGCAGCAACAACTGGCATTTGGGTTGGCCTAGGGGCTGTTTTAGGCAATCCTTGCGTGCTTGGGATTGCATTTTGTTTGCCAATAGTTTGTGGAGTGACAAAAGGTCATGAATTACTTGGGGCCAATGGCTGTTCTTCACCCAAATTTCTTCTCTTTGACCTTGTGTTGGCTGCAACACTTTGGGAAATCATTTGATTCATGCCACAAAAATCTTCTGCCTGCCAGTTTACAAGTGTGGTATCATTTGGAGCTGATTGCTGCTGGAATGTTTCTTGTTGCTGGTTATTTCCTTGACTACCTTCACCCTCCACACCAGTTTGTCACCACCATTAATGCTTGATTCAAGGCACCGTTGAAGCACATGGACTGGTTATGAGGTTCATTGCATGGGAAACACCAATCATACTCTTGAGCTATATTGTTTTGTACTGGCACTAATGCTTTAGATGCAGATGTAGCATTGGGATTATAGGGCTGAAATGGTCTGTTGGCAGGAGGCCTTGCTTGATTTAGATTTACAGCTGGATTGGGTGGTCTATGAGGTTGATATGGCTGCCTATTAGGCTGAGCTTGAGGCTGGAAGGAAGGTCTAAAACCTTGAGCTTGCTGCCTTTTGAGTGTAACCAGCTCATTACCTAGATTTTGCAATTGCTTCATGACTTCTTGAAGTTCATTTGAGGCACTAGAAGATGAAGTGGAAGCTTCACTTGAATTCTGATTTCTAGGAGTGGGAATAGAAGCTAAATTAGGCACTTGGCTAGTACTTGGGCTCTCTAAACTTGGAAATAATGGCATCGAGGCTCAGGAGCCAGCTTTTGCCAGCTTGAATCAAACAATTTTCAGCTCTAATGGCAATGCTATAAGCAATGGGGATAGTTGTGCCTCCCATGGACTGAATTAACATAGAAATATCAGAATTTAAAGCTTTAAGGTAATAAAGAAAAGCACCTTCTCATTGGGCCCGATCGCCACCGAATTCTCTCCCAAGTCCTTTGAAATCTGAAATTAAAATCACCACCGCTCATCATTGGGAGCTCTTTTGATAGTTGTCACCGCTCCAAAAGGGACAAGTTGTCTCCTTTTCCCCAAACTCGCTCATGGAGGGCTATACATAGCTGATTCCAATTTTGAATAGAACCCGAGGCAAGACTCCCGAACCATCAGCAAAGCTTTCCTTTGAATGAAGATGCCAACAGCTTGACAAAGAACTTGCATCTCATTGATCTCATGGATTGCACAAATGTTAGCAATATCCTTAACATGATCACCAGTGTGAGGTCTGATTTTCTCCAAAGAAGTATGGAATGTTCTTCAATGCTGCAATCGGGATTGATTTTGTGCATTGAGAGCAAGTGGGCTCGCTGCCAAAGAAAATTGACATAGGGGTTGTTTTGTGCCATTCTGATTGGCCTTAGAACCTTTGTTGATTGAATGAAAGGCCTACCAGGTGGAGGAGTTGAGAGAGTTCTGTTTGGTGGAGATGGAGACCTTTGGATTCTCCTCCCACTTTGCCTTATTCTTGGAGATAACTACGATATTCAAACAAGACACCTCTTCCTCTCCAGCTCTTGACCTTGTGTTGATTCTTCTCATGAGTTTTCAGTGTCCGCACCGCTAAAACCAGCTGATTCTTCTTCCTCGAGTCGCCAGATGTGTAATTTATAGCTCTTTTAAAGCAAGAAACTTGCAACAAATGCACATCAATTTTGTTGCAATGAAGATGAAGACCTCTAAGGTCCCACCGGCATGCCAAAACTATTGTTGCAAATCAGCAAAGACTCCCTCGATGTTGATCGATTTCTAGTTTGATATTTTAGACATCCAAAGTGTGATTGCACAACATCAATCCTTTCCCCAAGTGTGGGACTTGTAAAATGAGAAAGGAATCTCCAGCTTTAGAGGTCGGTTCCTCAACTCCTCTCGATCGATTTATCACTTACAAGTTGCAGAGGTCTATATTCCTAACCCTACCCTAAATTCCAAAGGAGACAGAGATAGAGAATGCAAAAAAGCTAAAACTAATGCTAATAGGTGATGCACCAAAGGAGTGGTGAGCATTTTTACTTCTAGATTGACACACCATAAAAATGCAACAAAGAACCTCATGCACAAACCGATAATTGTAATGAAGGATCATAAATTAACCAAACAACACAGCAGAGGATGAAAAACTAATCACAGAGGCCTGTATTGTTATTTTAATCATCAAAATCACTTGCATTACAACACCTGAGAGGCAAAATAAAGTTGTAGCTCTTAGAAAAGGTCTGATATTCCACCAAAATCACTTCCAAGGTGAGAAAGGGGACCTGCAATACACAAAAAATGTTCAACCCTTTGAAAATGAGCCAAATCGCTTTTACAAAGGTAAGGGACGAGCCTAGGAGAGAGAAACACGGGAAAACATGGAAGGGATTCAACCATTGACCAAAATGCATTCAAAACAGCATGGGCATCCTTACAGACCCATCCCCTACATTTTTAGCCATGCTGGGAGAGAATGCGAGCCATTCTTCATTAAAAACGGTGGTTGAAACGTCATTTCTGTCCATGACCACGTGCCGAGGTGTTTTTTCAATTTTCTCTCCAAACTCCATCAAAATGCAAAAATGACCCCAAAATCTTGTAGATAATTTCACCATCTTTCCATTGATATAAAGAACGTGAAAAAACGAGCTCGATCGAAAGATATGGCCATTTGAAGTTTTAGGGCAAAACAGTAAATCGGGTCAAGGGCAAAAATTCAAATTTTTGCACCTTTTTGGTCATTTGGAAAATTTTCCAAAATTTCCCCATACTCCCACTCTAGGTGCCACGTGGCGGCATCTCATTGGCCGCGGGCCTTTCAGGGGAAAATTTTTCCAAAAAACTCCGCCGAGCCATAACTTCAAAAATACATGGAGTTAGGAGGAAAACTTTACCTTTCTGGAAAGCTGAGAAAGAGCTCTATCCAATGGTGTCATTTCTAGAAGGTTTTGAGTGCCTAAAAGCAAAATATTATGACTGAGGCACAAGAGAGGAAAGACGCTTTCCATGTTGATTGTAAGTATAATTAGTTTTAATTCATATTTTTTATTCTGATACAATTTTCAATGTTTATACTAATTTTCACTATTTCGCATTTGCAGCCCATGTCAATAAATCCAGGCGTGGTGTGGATACGCAATCAATTACACACCACTTTCTTGCTGCAGTTATTTCATTTTTTCAATCCAGAATTGTTTTGCAGGGTCGCCAAATAGATATACCAAATTGGGCAATTGCATACATTGTTGCCACTATCTCAAAACAAAAATTCGATTGGTGCACCTATCTATCCAAAAAATAAGAAGCCGAACTAACAAATTCAAAACTTTCTCGAAAACTGTCATTTATTCAACAAACTATCTCCTTGGCCTTTATTATGAGGCACTTTTAAATTTAAAAGATAAAAAATTCCTACTTGCACTGATGAGGAGTTGATGAAGTTGTCAATTCCATTTGAAGAACAACAGTATAAAGTATTTAGTTTGTATTTCAATTTTCGACATTACAACTGCTTGTGATTATTAACACTTAAATGTTAATTTTTGCGAGAGAAGATTTATTAAAGCCCTTCCTCGAAAAAGACATTATCAAGAGGAAGAGGCCAACAACACACCGAGGCTTTGGGGGACTCCCAATCTGAAATGGAAGCTCACTCCTCTCCAAACCCTCAACAGTTTGAACTCATTAAACACCAGAGAAGTAATACCTTCTCATATATTATTTACAAATTGCAAAGTTGCATATTTATTTTTCAATTTAAATTTTAACCAAATGAATTGACAACATTTAATATTGATGAATTGCAGGGACTTTGGAACATACACTTGTTTCAGAAACTCAACCTTCTTCCCCAACTCACTCCATACAATCGCATGCATTCATATCTTCTGAACAAACCCTGAATACAACTCCTACAAGGCCACCCTTAGCACCGAGAAAAACTACCCCTCGACAAGAAGGTACAACTTTTCGATAGTACGTTTAATTTCGTAGTTTTTGCCTTTTTGAATTGTTTTCCTATTTTTCATTTTTTCTTGTACTTTTCAAAGACATGTCGATCCCGATCAAACCGCGAACCGACACCCACTCAACCAATAATTTTTAAAATGCCAACCAGAGGAACAGTGAAAAAGAACATTGGTAAACGCATGCCACTTGCTCCGGCCCCTAGTGGGACACTAAACATTGCCTCCTCCTTTCGAATTCCAACTCTCTCACTTGGTGGCTTGCCCAGTGCAACGGGCATATCAGTTTTGAACAATATAAATTTAGATGAAGATTATTTGGGCATTGATAGCATGACCCAACCGGTTTTTTTCAATACCAGCGAGATGATTAAAGTCAAAGGTATACTTCAAATTTCAATTTAAATATGCTTTACAATTTTGAATTACATTTTGATTTAAATTTATTTATCTAAATCTTGATTTATTTTTTCACAAATAGGATCAGCCCACCCAAAGGCAGAAATAAGTAGCAGTTGATCTTCTTTGAAAGCCCCCATACCTCTCCAAAGAAGATCATCTTCATCGATTCGAGATAGTGAACAATTGTTACCTTTTCCTTTAGAGAACTTAATTGGTTATGATTGTCAATCCCATGTCAGTGAGTTTATTCTTCCTCATATCAATCAGCTTATAGAATGGGAGAGAAGGGCTAAAGTTCTTATCAATGAGATTATTAGTCATTATGAAAATTATTGGCAACGGGATAGTTTATACACTGTAGTCCAGAATCAACCTGCGAAGATGGATTCCTTACTTACCCAAGTAAGAAGTGGGACTGTCACGTATAACAACAACTATAAAGACAACATTTTAGATAAGTCATTAAACAAATTGGAAAATATTAGTGCCGAGGCCCAGGCATATTTTAACAAATGGTCCAAGGACAAGGATTTGGTAGCAATCGCAAATGCCGAAAGAGATAGAGCGGTTGTAAGTACTATTACATTCAAACAATCATTCTTGTTAATTTGAAATTTTCATTTTTTAGTAATATTTTGAATTGACATTACTCTTTTTGTGCAGTTGAAATATGAAAATTTGAAGAGTCAGGCGAAGGTTTTGCAAGTTCACTTGGAAACAAAGAAAAACGATTTATCATGACAAAAATTTGAAGCAAAATATTGTTTTGGTTAACAAACAAAACAATACAATAAAGTGATAATTAAAGAGTACGGTTTCGACCACGACATATTATTCAAAGCTAAAGCATAAGAGTTGATCCAAATTTGTTGTCGCATAGAGATGCGAAAAATCAAGAAGAAAGAATTTTAAAAAATGCGGGCAGGTCTTTGCGGAAGATCTTATAAGTTCGGGGTTATTTTTGCTGTTGGGGAAAGGGGTACAGCCACAATGGAAGAAGCCGTTGGGGAAGAGAGTAGAGGAGTGCAATTGGATAAAGAAAAAGAGGGTTTTGAAAACCGAGAAACTTTTATTATTGTGGAAACTTTAAATATTGAATTTGAAAACTTCTACTATTGAGTATGTACTATGGTATTTGAATTTAATTATATGGATTTATATACAATCTTTAATTTTAATTGCACTTTAGATGGTGATTATCATGAATTATATGTATGTTTCTTGTTTACTTGCATTGTCATGAATTGTATGTGGACGTAGATGATGAATGATGATAATTGATAATTAATTATAGATGATGATGAAAGACGATAATGATATGATATATATGGACGATGATCAATTTAATGTGGACGTAGATTTATCATCAAGCACAATAATTCTTCTTCTCTAGACTTTTGAACTTGTTTTAAGATACTTATTCTCTATACTTGTAACGATATGATCATAATCTCATTAGAATGGATATAGATGATAAATAAATGGAATGTGTTATAATGGATATAGATGACATTAATGATTAGAATGGATATAGATGACATTAGAACGAATATAATTGTAATGATATGATTATGAATTATTTTTAAAAAATGGAATTGTTTTAATAAATTTAAATTAGATAAATAATTGTGTTAATAATAATTGTAGTGTCAGGACTCAGGATATGATAATGATATGGTGATGATATGATATATATGGATGATGAGGAATTTTATGTGGACTTATATTTAAAATTGTATAATGTATTGTTTATCCCACAGTTAAAAAAATATATCAAAGGATTTTGCACATATAAAAAATAAATTAAATATAATTTTAAGAAATCAAGAAAGAATCATCACTGGTAAGAAATTAAACATAATTGCAAATATGATAGGGTTTAGCTTACCTCTTGCGTATTAGATTCTTTGTGAAATCATCAACGGTAACGTCTTTAGATCTTTGTTTTACTTGACATTGTAAATAGAGGGTGAGTTGCCTAACATTGTCGATCTGAGAAGTGCAAAAACATCTTTAAATATATAGACCAACAATATCTTTAAATAAATGTAAATATATAGAATTAGACCTGTAACATCTTTAATGATAACAAGAGCTGAAAAAATGTAAAGTAACAAACAATAAGATTATGTTGAAGAAGATACCTATTTAAAATTGAAATCATCACCGGTAATGTGCTAGATCTTTGTCTTAAAAAAATTCAACACAAAAAATGGATTAGTAGATAGATGGGTGAGTTGCCTGACATTGTTAGTCCCGAGAAGTAACAGCTTCCTCGACGGATGTCAACCCACGTTTTCAAAAAAAAAAAGATTGTATTTAACTAAATGTAAATACATAGACCTGTAACATCTTTAATGATAACCAGAGCTGAAAAAAATGAATAGTAACAAACAATAAGATTAAGGGGAAAAAGATACCTCCTTAAAGTTGAAATCATCACTGCCACTGGTAATGAGCTAGATCTGTGTTTTAAAAAAACCCAACACGAGAAATGGATTAGTAGATAGATGGGTGAATTTCCTGACATTTTTAGTATATAGACCTGTAATATCTTTAATGATAAAGATAAAAGATAGATAAAGAAGATACCTATTTAAAGTTGAAATAATCCATTATCAATAGCTTCATCAAACTCGATGTTGTCTTCTGTAGAATGTGACGAAGAGCCAATTACACTCTCAAGGTTGGGAATATTTGTACTTGTAGCTGTATTATTCACACCTCTTCTTTCGCAAAGGGAATTCCAATGCGCAATTGCTCTGTCGAACGGAAAGGTTTCGATGGAGTATCGAGAAACATAACACCTCATGCAACTTTCCAGATTTTTATCCAACTTTGTTTCTCGATTTTGATTTTATAAATGATAATGCACTGAAAACCCTTTCATCCTCCACAGACCCCAAAATCATTGTTTGGCATAACTCATATAATCTGAAATATTCACTGATATCTTCTTGTAAGATAGAACTTTGATAGATTCCTCACCACAGCCTTGTAATAGCACCACTTTCAGAAGGTTGATCTAAATTTTTATATTGGTTCCTCATTGTTGTTACAAAATTTGTTGACTGAAACTTTAATAAATTGACATTCAGTATACCTTTGATTTCCATACCCTTGAGCTCTGACGTCTTTGTAAATTGTTCCATTATTGTACCCATTGATTTATGGAAATGCTTTCGACAAAGTCTGCACCTGGCCACCTTCGGTATTCCAAAAATTAGGATTCATCACACCCATGGCTTCCAAATTTTATCTTTACAAAAACGTTCCCTAATTTTTGATGACAAGGTTTCTAAAAAAATTTAAACTTTATTCTTGTTTCAACTATAACAGACTCAAACAAATTACGTGTCACGGGAACATCTTCTCATTCCGATCCTGTAATATCTTGACGTTTTTGCAAAATGTGCATTGGTATTTCCCTCCCATTAACAGTGATGCAGAGGTGATCATGGATATTAAATCTCAAAAAGGTGTTAGGATTTTTAAGATCTAATAAATCTTTCCAATTTTCAAAAACAGGTGCATCAAAACTATCCAGGAACAGTACAATATATCAAGACTTTGACATACCATTTTTCTCATCCGTATAATATTCTTTCCAATTAATCTTTATGCATGTTTCATCAGTGTATTGATCTCCTTTAACATTGGAAGAATACCAACCAATGTAAGCAATGTCTCCAAATCAGTTAAACGGAACAACAAGTCCCTTGCCCTATCAACTTCATGATGGTATTTGTGCATGAAACCAACCAATGAAGGATACTCCTCACGAACTCTGCATGCAGGTTCATACAAAGAGATCCATCTAGTCTCCACATCCTTCAGAAGTTTTTGCCATCTGTAATTCCAATTGCAAATTTTGGAACTCGAGAAATTGCTTTGGGCTTCTTGACATATAGGCATGAAGTTCTCTTATAAGGTCTTCTAATTTAGCAACATTTTCATGGTTGCTTACCATTTTATATGCTAAATTCATTCTGTGAGCCATACAGTGAATTAGTAGCATATATGGGGCCACTTTTGTTTGTAATCTAACACAGAGCCCTGTTCGGTGACCCTGCATGACAGATGCACCATCTGCTCCAACGCATACCAACTTCGTAGCAATTTCATAATCAGTCATTCCAGCAACATCTTTCAAATGAGAAACAACTATTTTATATAGGTTTTCGGCATTACAGTTTTCAACCATTTTCATAACACCCAACAGATGAGGTGTCCTTATATGATTTTCTAAAGTATAGACATGGATACGTACCCATGCGGTGTTGTCAACTGCTATCACTTCATCAATTGAAAGAGAGATAAAGTTTACTTTCTTTACATTCTCTTTCAAATCTTCCTTCTCTATCATCGAGAGGCATTTTGCCATTTCCCATCCACTACTTTCAGACCAATGAGATTGAGGTACATTCAACATTCCATTAAATTGATACAAAACTTTGAAATCGAGGAAATCTGAAATCGCTCTTCCTTTTTTTAGTATTTGAAAAAGAGTAGAGAATTGTATGAATTTTGCATGTAGATTTGTTTCTTTCATCTTACCAATATGCAATGTGATCATTCCTCCCTTTTCCAACAGAGATGTCCGTGTTTTTACATTACTGCCTCATATTTCGCTGCGTATCTAACATGCATGCATTCTTTTTCAGTTTTCCACCTATGTGTTTTGATTTTCTGGCCATCCACCCCCATTACAGTCAAATATTGTTTTCCACAATGTTTTTCTATAGTGTCCAGCTTCAGTTGCATTTTTTGTTGCTTTCCCAATTTCCACGTACATATTGTACATGTACATTCAGATGGGATCTCTTTAGAATTAGATGATTGTACAGGTTCAATAAACGGAAATTTAGCTGCCCAATCAAACTTGTATGTCCTGCCAATGGTCCACATATTCTTGTTCGTTTTCAATGCTTTACTTTTTTGAGTAGAATTTTGAGCAATATCACAATCACCTGGTTTCCTCTTTCTTGGACTAGAGTTTGATTTTGATTTCTATCTTCCATTTTGTTGAGTGTTTGTATCTGTGATATCTAGCTGCACTTCTAGTTGCACCCCAACAGGAACAATATCTTCAAGATCTGGCATATTATCATAGGTTTCATTTGTTTGACTTTGATACTGTGCAGAATGCATGTCCACCTCAATAATACCTTCCACACAGTCAGTATTCTGATTCTTTGTGGTGGCATCTATATGATTGGTATTTACAATATCTGTATCTGCAGAGTTTCCAAAATACTTGAAGAGTGATTTCTGAGATTTCTTACTTACTTTTAGGTTATTCGTATTCTTTGAGCTGGCACCTTCCATTATTCTGAAAAGAGTCCTGCATCAGCAAAAGAACCAAGTAGTGACTTTGTCCAGTGTCTGAGGTCTTGTCGCACGTCCCCTGTCTGAGGTCTTTGTCACGTGTCAACTCTGCACTTGTCGTGCGTCAACAACCCATTTCCTGTCGTGCGTCCACTGTCTGAATATACTGTCGCACGTCAACACTGCCCTTGTCACGCATCAACTTCTTTGCCCAAGTCGCGCGTCAACACTTCCTCTGTCGCGTCAGTACAGCTCTTGTCGCGTGTCAACAATGCCCTTGTCGCGTGTCAACACTGCATTTGTCGCACGCGTCAACAATCACAGGCTAACAGTAATCTGAATCTCTAGTGCTTAAGGGTATGCGAGTTCAAATTTCACAGTATTGGTAATTTGGTAAGCTACTTGAGGTATACTACCCGGTGAATCAGCTAGGTTTTTATAGGAGATGTTTTCAAATGAAGGTGAAGACGACACACATGTCGACACTAAAATTTTCCTCCATAATTTCTATTTCATTAATGTATGTATTACGAATAGGATGTTGTAGTAGCATCGATAGAAGATAACGGCACCGTCAATCAATACGGTGCCGCCAATAATGTGGAGTACGGTAGCAGATCAAAGTACAATAGGAATGTTGTAAAAAGTAAATATTTGTCGTAAGTGGTCCTAGTAATGTTAAAATGTCAAAGTTTGGGTAATTAGAGAAGTAGGGTCTACGTGATTAGGAATTAGAAATATTATATTGGTAATAAGGACAAGGAGTGAGGTCATAAATATTTTGTGTATTTTATTTGTAAAAATTCTAAAAATGTGGAACCCATGTAAAATGATAAGGTTTATCTTATCTTAGTAGATAAGCTTACATGTACATATAAGAGTTAAGGTATGGAATATGATTTGTCAGTGGATTTCTTATCCTATCTTAGAGATAAGATGGATAAGCTGGAAGTTCTATAAATAGAGAGGCTACCCCCCTCATTTAGCATAGAAGGAAGTAGTGAGAAATATTGTAGGAAGTGTGCGAAGGAAGCCATCAATTAAAGGTGTGTTGAAGAAGCCATTAAGAGGTGTAATTGTAAAGTTTCTCCCATAGTCTTGGTGAAAGTCAAGTGATGTCAATAACACTTGAAGTACCTCATGGGTGAGATTATGTGATTTCATGTTAATATTATAATTTATTTTGATATTTCAGATTTGTCATCATTCTGTCTTATCATAGTCGATGGTATTCTTGTGTTATGTTGTTGTTTTGTTTCCAGATTACATCCACCAAACTAAAGGCTGTGCATTAGTAAATAATCATAGCACGAGGAGTTCCCGGTGAAGAATTATCATAGTGCGGATTGCTGATGACATTTTGGTTCCGTTCTTAGGGACCATTCCTCGTTAGTGGATTTTACGAGAGATATTCCCACTTAGTCAAAAATCAATTAGAGGGTAACCTTGTTTTTACTGTGCATAGTAGTTACCATGGTAAAGTCATTTTTGCCATGAATAGTAGTTACCATGGTAAAGTCATTTTTGCTGGAATAGTATTTACCGTAGTAAAGTCACTTTTTACCGTGAATAGTATTTACCGCAGTAACTTCACTTTTTTTGTGAATAGTGTTTACCACGAGTAAAGTCGAGTTTTTACCATGATAAGTCAAGTTTTACCATAGTTTACCGTGGTCATTTCTATTTTACTTGTAGAAAGGTGTAAAGTCACTTTTTAGTATAGTGATTCCAATTATTTGTGCACATAAGTCTTGTTAATTGTACTTGTGGGTGGGTATTTCACTATGGTTACTTTTGAAAATGGGAAAGATTCTGTTTTTTCAGCTCAATCTAATGAAGATGCTTCTTCTTTCATTCAAGAGTTTAAGTGATCTTGTATTTGTAATGGCCTTATAAGAAGGGAACAATGGACTGAATTTTTTCCTACCTTTTTGGATGGATCAGCACTTAGGTGGTTTGAAACACTAGGAGATAATGTGAAAAATTCATGAGATTTATTAACTGAAAGTTTTCTTGAAGAATTTGGTGAACAACGAAATATGCGAGATCTCATGATCGAGATCACAAAGCTATCCCAAGGAGAGAAGGAGAAGATAAGGGATTATCATGCTCGTGTTCTAGAGCTAAGGAGGAAGCTCGATGCCCAGATCCGGAAGGAAGGACTAGCGGATGGGTTGATGAATGGCATGGATAATCTCCTCTGTAAGCACTTCATTCTTGGGATGAAGCCAGAGATCAGACAACGAGTGAAGTATGACCGCCCAGCTACCATTGAACAAGCAAAGGAGATTGCAAGAAGGTAAGAAGAAAGCATGGAAGAGGAGCCCAAAGAAATTGTTGCTAAAGTAGAGCCTACACCAGCACCTTTTGTCCAGAATCCACAACCACTCTCGGTGAGCACAAATATTTCTCCTAGTATATCTACTGAGTATGAAGATCTGCTCAAAAAGATGGGTCAGTTAACTATTAATCTTCTTCAAGGATAGGAATTTAGTTCTCAGGGAGGAGATAGAGGTCCAAAAAGAAATATTTCTGAAGTTGTTTGTTATGGTTGTTATAAAAAGGGTCATTATAAGTATAATTGTCCAGATAGAGCTTCTACATCTGGTAAAGGAGATAATGATAAAGGAAAAGCACCTGTGAATTCTTTTGATGTAGTAGATAAGAGCAGAAATAATGAAGTAGATGTGTTTGTAACAAAAAGAAAGAAAGAAAAAGATAATCAAGATGGAAATGATCCTAAGAAGATGAAAGAAGAAACTAGTAAGAAACATAGGAGAAGAAAGTTGGGTGTGCAGGATTTTCTGATTTCACAGGGGCAAGGACCATACTCCATCTTGGAAGATCTGTCTAAAAGGCCTGCAAATATTACATATGGTCAACTCTTGGCTATGTCTTCTGAGAAGAGGCGGGAGTTGCGAGGTGGACTCAATGCTCGAAGAAGGAAGGAGGTTGAGGTCCCTGTTTTGGAGGCAGAGGCGGATCCCTATACTCCACAAGCTGAGGTATTATGTAATGGTATTTCAATTCATGATGTCTTAGTTGATGGAGGTGCTGCAGTTAATGTAATGACCGAGTCTGTAATGAATATGTTGGGTTTAAAAATTGATCGCCCTTCAACACTTATGTTAAGGTCATTAAATAAGGGAAAAACTAAACCAGAAGGTGTAGTTTCAAATGTGGTAATATCTGTTATGGGTGTGGTATGTGTGGTAGACTTTTAGGTGATGAAAAATGGTATTGTTGCGTACCTAATGTTGCTAAGAAGACCATGGCTAAGGAGAGTTCATGCAAGAAACTACTGGAATGAAGGTTTCATGACACTTGGACGTGGTAGAGAGAGGGTGAAGATAAATGTGATCCCTCGACACCATAAGGCAGAACCTGTGGATTCAAGTGATGAAACTGATGATTGGACATCCTTTGATTACTCTAGTACCAGTGAAGTGGACACTGAAGATGAAGAAAGCGAGGTGGATGTTTCAAATGGATATCCTTCCATCCACCAACTCATGACCCATAAAATTATCTAAAGAAGAAGTTGATGATCGTCTCCAACAAATAAAGATTGGTGATGCTGTGATGGAGAGTGAGAAGGAATCCTACCTCCAGCTCTTTCGAAGGTACATACACCTATTCACTTTTGGTTACAAGGAACTCCATTAAGTAAGTTGGGTAGAACATTGTATTGAGTGGTAGATGGTCCTAAGCCCATAAAGAAAATGCCATATAGAATGAATCCTAACTTTTCCAAGACTTAAAAGAAGAAATAGATAAGTTGCTTGATGCAGGATTCATATTTGCTGTGGAGAATTCAGAATGGGTTTCTCCCATTGTGATCTCAATAAAAAAGAATGGGAAGCTACGCATTTGTGTTGATTATAGGAAGCTCAATAAGGCAACAAAGAAGGATCATTACCCTCTTCCATTTTCGATCGAGATCTTGGATGAAGTAGGCGGCCAGAGTGTTATAGTTTCTTGATGGATATAGTGGCTACAACCAAGTTCGTATAGCAGAAAATATCAATCAAGACCACGTTCACCACTCCTTGGGGAACATTTGCTTATAGAGTTATGCCTTTTGGGTTGTGTAATGCTCCAAAGAACATTCCAGCGTTTGATGAATAGGGTGTTCGAACGCTACATTGGGACCTTCATCGACTATTTCTAGATGATTTTTACATCTATGGGAGCAAGTTGGACCACCCGCACCAAATGGAGGCAAAGATTTCAAAGGTTAGATGAAGCACAAGCCTCACTAAACCCTACAAAGTGTGTCTTTGGATGTTCTAAAGGCATTTTGTTAGGGCATGTTGTATCCAGAGATGGTATTGGTACTGATCCTGATAAAGTTTCAAAAATCAAAGATTTACCATTTCCTCTTAATAGAAGCAAGTTGAGATCATTTTTAGGCCATGTGGGTTACTATAGAAGGTTTATCAAGAATTTCTCAAAGATTGCATAGCCACTAACCCAGTTCTTGAAGAAGGATGTTACTTATGAACCAGGAAATAAGGCACATGAAGCTTTTGGACAACTGAAGGAAGCCCTGGTGTCTTCACCTGTTTTGAAGAATCCAGATTGGAGAAAGCCATTCATTGTGTACACTGATGCCTCAGATGCAGCACTAGGAAGTACTTTGAGCCAAAAGGATGAAAATGGGAATGAACATCCAATTTACTTTGGGAGCAAACAAATGAGCAGTGTTGAGGTAAATTATCTTAATCGAAAAGAGGCTCTGGCTATCATTTTTGCTGTAAAGAAGTTTAGAAATTACTTGCTAGGGCAAAAATTTCTAGTTGTAACAGATCATCAGGCTCTAAAATATATTGTAAATAAGCCTAACCCATCAGGGAGGATAGCAAGATGGATAATTTTGCTACAAGAATTTGAATTTGATATTATAGATAGGCCAGGAAAGAAGCATGTCAATGCAGATGCACTCTCTCGAGCCTATGATGGTTTAGGATCATCTTGTGATGATGATGATTTCCCGATGCAAGCATTGTTATCCCTTGACACAATCCCTAGTGAATACATAGATATTTGGAATTATCTGAATGAATTCAAGTTTCCTAATGGTGCCAATGCAAAGACTAAGAGAAAGATTACTCAAGCCAGTCATCCATATTCTATTCTACATGGAGCATTATTTCGAATAGGACCTGATGGACAGTACAAGAGGGCAGTTGGACGTGATCAAGGAAAGGAGCTGCTAGAAGAATTCCACAATGGTACATGTGGAGGGCACTTCTCTGACAACTTACAAAGCAAAGAAGGATCTTGGATGCGAGTTATCACCGCCCACTCTTTTTAAAGATTGTTATAATTATTGTAAGACATGTGATATTTGTCAAACACATGGTAACCGTAAGACTTCATCAGCTCCATTATGTCCTATTCTTCCCCTTGGTCCCTTTGAAAAGTGGGGAATAGACATTGTAGGTCCACTTCCAACTACATCACGCCAAAATAAGTATATTGTAGTTGCCACAGATTATTTAACCAAGTGGGTTGAAGCTAGGCCATTGAAAATAGCTTCCATGGATGAAGTGGCAAGGTTCATGTATGAACGCATTGTCACCAAATTTGGTTGTCCATTAGAAATTGTAACAGATCAAGGAAGCCACTTCATTAATGAGGTGGTAGAAGCCCTAGTCAATAAGTTTTCTATTAAGCACAGGAAGGCAACAACATACAAGCCAAGCACAAATGGACAAGTGGAGCGAACAAATTTTGTCTTTGTGTCAAATTCTAGCAAAAGATGCGGCCTTGCGGTACATAAATGGGATAAAAAGATTCATGCGGCATTGTGGGCATATAGGGCAACATCAAATTCAGCAATAGGTTACTCCCCATTTCGGTTGGCCTATGGCATTGATCCAGCTTCTTCTATTGAGTTTGATATTCCCACCGTGAGAGTTATGAAAAATGAAAGGATGGATGAAAGTGATTCAAGTAAAAGAAAGGTTGGTACATCTTCATTTGCTAGAGGAAATGAGGAAAATAGCAAAGGATACAAGCCATAAGAAGAAAATGAAGCGAAGGAATACTTTGATCAAAAAAGATCCGATGGTCTCCATTTCATGTGAATGACTTGGTCCTAGTATATGATTCTAGATACAAAAAAAAAAGAAGAGAGAAAATTTCTTCCAAAATGGATGGGGCCCTACAAAATAGCAGTTGTGCATGAAAATGGTACGTACCGACTGGAGGAATTGGATGGCACTCCCATTACGAAATGGGTCAACCACGACAAGTTGAAAATTTTCCAAGCACCAAAAGAGTCTACTCCGAGGACGGAGTAGAAGCTAGGAAGGGGGAAGATGTCGACACTAAAATTTTCCTCCATAATTTCTATTTCATTAATGTATGTATTAGGAATAGGATGTTGTAGTAGCATCTGATAGAAGATAACGGCACCGTCAGTACGGTGCCACCAATAATGTGGAGTACGGTAACAGTCAAAGTACAATAGGAATGTTGTAAAAAGTAAATATTTGTCGTAAGTGGTCCGGTAATGTTAAAATGTCAAAGTTTGGGTAATTAGAGAAGTAGGGTCTACGTGATTAGGAATTAGAAATATTATATTGGTAATAAGGACAAGGAGTGAGGTCATAAATATTTTGTGTATTTTATTTGTAAAAATTCTAAAAATGTGGAACCCATGTAAAATGATAAGGTTTATCTTATCTTAGAAGATAAGCTTACATGTACAGATAAGAGTTAAGGTATGGAATATGATTTGTCAGAGTGGATTTCTTATCCTATCTTAGAGATAAGATGGATAAGCTGGAAGTTCTATAAATAGAGAGGCTACCCCCTCATTTAGCATAGAAGGAGGTAGTGAGAAATATTGTAGGAAGTGTGCGAAGGAAGCCATCGCTAAAGGTGTGTTGAAGAAGCCATTAAGAGGTGTAATTGTAAAGTTTCTCCCATAGTCTTGGTGAAAGTCAAGTGACATCAATAACACTTGAAGTACCTCATGGGTGAGATTATAATAGATTTCATGTTAATATTATAATTTATTTTGATATTTCATATTTGTCATCATTCTGTCTTATCATAGTCGATGGTATTCTTGTGTTATGTTGTTGTTTTGTTTCCAGTTACATCCACCAAACTAAAGGTGTGCATTAGTAAATAATCATAGCACGAGGAGTTCCCAAGTGAAGAATTATCATAGTGCCGGATTGCTGATGACAGACCCCCCAAAAAAAATATACTATATATTTTAGGCGAACAGGACACCGACCCACTCCGAATCATTCACCTTTTCAAATTTTCCTAAAATGAAATTTTCACCATATTACAAATATTCGCAGCTAAAATTATCCTGTTGGGTGTACACACATATGGAATTCTTTAATTTATTGGTTAAATACCCCCTCCATTCTTTATTATTTCATTCTTGATGAAAGGAACATTCTTTGGTTTATATATCTCTAAGGACGGACAATATCCTTGGTTGCCTAAATAACTAAGTATTGGTTATACATGAAGGGTCACGCATGAGATAATGTGTGCAAGGTATATAAGGTATCACACATGTTTAAAGGACCACGTAGAAGCATGCACATAAAAAGGAAGAAAGACAGGATAGTGCATGGAAGTACATGTCATGTAAAATAATAGGCTAGCACACAAGGGTCCACACACATACAAAGCATTTGCGACTTAGTAAATTGTTTAGCATGGCTAAAAGATCAAAGAAATAAGATGAGTTAGCACATACAAAAAGACTGGAAATATGCAATCAAGGAAGATAAAACACATACAAGAGGTTATCTAAATATAGGAATTAAAGCATGAGTAAAGTAAGTTATTTATATCTTGATCTATTGTTAACACAAGTTCAAAAAGCATGTAGGTCATTATTAGAGAACACCTTTATTAGAAAGGTGCATGTAGGCTGTGAAGGAAATTCCCCACCATGTGTGTGTGTGTGTGTGTGTGTGTGTGTGTGTGTGTGTGTGTGTAGGTGATGTGTTCTATTATTAACTAGTTCTAGTAGTCCTAGGTAGTTATAAGTTTTGACTTAGTATATAGTTTTGGAGCTTGTATTGTATGTGCATGGTCCATGCGTGGTTGTAAACATTTTTTTATTTAATCAACACTCTCATTATGTAATCAATTTTATTTTTCCAAGGATAATTGTTTATGGATTGTTAAAGTGACTATGTCATAACATGGCTTGATGGGTATTCAAATCTTCTTAGTCATTTTATATGAATGATTTCCTTATTATATGTGTTTCCAAATTGCTATGTTATGATGTATATTTTTCATGAATGGTTATGATTATAAAAATTCATTTCTAAACATCTTGATAAGTAAACAAATTAGGGACTTGGTGGCTATGTGCACTTCGGTGAGCTTCTGACTTGTGCGGATGAAGTGTCGACACGTCTAGCTCGATTAGTAAAATAAAATACTACAAGTACTTGAAGGAAAGTAGAAAGGTCTATAGTGTCTTCTAGAATCCTTTTGATTGTGTTTTGAGACAACTACATACCCATCTATAGCATACAAAAATGTAAAATTTTAGGAAATGATCATCAAAGGAAAGCAAGGACGTATTGATAATCGTATAAAATAACATGCTTATAAGGAAAGTTTTAAAAAAATCTTAGACTCACTAAATATATGCACTGGTTGAAGCCCATGATATGGACACATTTCCACACTCCCCCAACTTTAAAAAAATGCATCAAAACCACCAAACCATACATGAACATCAATCAAATACATTAGAAAACCTTAAACATGGAAACTCCATACAAAGGGAGACACTTTTTTCTTTAAAGGTAGGAATAACATGAAATTTGCAAGAAAGGATATTCAAAATCTTAGAGATAAAGTGCAGCATGCACCTCTTTTCTTTTATATCGAGATCTTTGACTAGTGCGAGAAATAATGACGGGCAAATGAAAGACAAGCAGTAAAATAGAGTATACTTTGTTATAAAGCAAGCACAAATGAGTTACAATTAAAGGTGTTTCACACAAAGAGTACAAAATACACCAAGAAGACATAAAATTAAATTATAAAATGCCATAAAATACAAAAAAAAATATAACAATAAACATCATTAAGAATGAAGAATTATTTTCTACATCTAAAATAGGCAAAGTTAAAAAGAGCTAAAATCTTGCTAACAAGAAATGTGCTCCATATACATATTACAATTACATAGACAACACAAAAGTGCAAGTGCCTTTGGGGTATTCCACTAAATTCCACACCACCCTTAATATTTATGCAAATTTTATTCAAAAAAATATTATATTTAACTATTAAACCTACTTTGACCAAATTAGCCTAAAGAATGTAGTGATTAATCTCATCTTGTTAGACCAGACCTAAATGTTTTCACCATTATTAAATATTCATAACTTTGAAAAATAGTTTATTTCCTATTTCCATTTCAAGAACCCCATGAATTTCTTACATTTCCTTTCCATGCCCTACATAGCAATTATAATGGCGGTTTATAGTCTTTTTGGGCATACACATATAATTTATTGTATAGATAAATCCAATGTTTGGAAAAACTATAATATATTATATATTTATTTAAAAATCTAACTTGACTTGTATCAAAAATATAGCCCCGAAAAATGTTTACATTCGGTCTCGATAAAATTCATACGATAGCAAGAGGCGGGAAAACAAGGTGAGAAATCAAGGTATAAATTCCTACGACCTAATGTATAAATATGGCGGGGAAAAGCATAAATAACGTCCTAATTTTGTTTAAAATTAAATGCATAAATATGGAAGAGACAAAATGTGGTGAGGGATTTATGAACTTCGTATTTAGCAAGTGTGTGTAGTATATTGCAAGAGATCTACCCTTTATACAAGTTTTCCCCAACCAACAATATTTCGAGTAAATTGTATTTCAATTAAAATTGACATGATTTAATTAAATTTAGGTAGAGTTTTGGAGCAGGATATGGGAATTCATAAAAACATAAAGGATAGAGGAATTTTTTCGATGTCTTAGTTTCAACCGTCCTATTGGACATTCTGAAAAAATGTGTAGGTGTATACAAGACAAGGAAATTGTTTGAAAACATGCTTTAAACAAATGTGTTCGTATGGATAGATTTTATTGCAGGATATGCACAAAAATGATTTATTCTAAAGGATTTACAAACTTTTACCCATCGGTTGCATTATTCAAAAGGAGAGTATTGAAAAATTAGCCTTTTGTAGTTGGATATATAAGGAAAACCTAAACATAATGGTACAAACATTTATAGGTGTATTTAATGGGTTTAATAATATATATTTCAATATTTGCTAATTTTTGGGGCAAATTGATGTATCCTAGAATTCACCAAAATATCCTAAGGTGTGATGGCACATCACTCTACCTGAACTAAGCACTCACCCAAAGTGTGCAAGGGTATCAGGTCCCTCTTTAGAGTATCTTTTTTGATATGTTAGTGTGAATACACGTATAATTCAGATCCATAACAGGATAATCAATTAAACCATAGAGCATGAGCCATATATAGGTCTTAATCATATGAAAGACTGACTAAAAATGACTACAATAATATTTACCATGCAAGAACCATATTCAATCACATTTAACACCAATATCCAACCAATATGATCTATTATATTAAGTACTATAAAACACATAAGCTTCATACATCAAGATCTAGTTTCCATGGTCATGCGCTCTAACAAATCCGCAAAATTACTCTATAATAATCAATCTATCCAAATTGTGCAAATCAATACATATATATAGGGGTGGGGACTTTCCCTTCACCACCTATGCACCTTCAAAAATAGGCTACATGCTAATAATAATCATGTGCCTTTACAAGAGAATACAAAAGCATGCAAGTGCTAATAATAGATCTTCTAAAGTTAACTCTAAGTATAGATCCTATTATTAGAACAAAATCCTGCATGGTGCTCGAACTACTGCTAATTCCTAAAATAGCCTTGTGTGAACTACAAGTCTTCATATCTTTGTGTGCTCCACACTCTACGTCCAAAAATAGCCTAGATCTGAAAAAGTGGCTAAGTCTTGTTTGCCAACTATTTTTGGGTGCGGCCATATTCTTCTATACTTTCACGTGCTCTCCTGTGTGTCCTATGTCTACGCACCCCAAACCTTCTATGCTTCTATCCTTGAGCTATACTTCATCTACTCATTATTACCCCACACTAATTACATTATCACCCCTAGAAATGGGTAATACCAACTCATCTCTCCAAGAATAAATAATAATGAATAAAGGAATAACAAATTACTTGATCAAAAATAATGAAGTGTCACTCAACACTCTGCTCCTCTACCGGCAGGATCAATTTTGAATACTCATTTTTAATCTCTATCTCTAACGCCTACCATACCACTCAAATCCCAATCCTTTCTTATCTGGTATGTCTATCACTATGGCTTCCACTCATCTTGAGTCATTTTCTCTTTCTCATTCTATAGAACCCTGACAACGTTAGCCATGCTTGACATCATTCCCTCCATGAAATCCATTTTTGCACAATAATATTTCCAACTTCATTTATCCTTTCCCCGTGGGTCTTAGGATGATGTAAGGGATTTATGCTTTTATTCTACCCAAACAAGTCTATCCATACACCCAAGTGTCTCATTCTTCATCACCTTTAGGACCTCATTATCTTCTTCAAGAGTCCTTGTCCTAATTATTACATCTAGTGTCGTACACATGTTTAGAGCTTGATCAACCTTTTTAAGCTCATCCTTCAAGGCCTACAATAAATATTCATAACTAGCAATATTTCTGGCAATGGTGGCCTTGGCCCTTTCTGCTTCCTCTACAAGATATTTTGGTGTAGGCATACACACGGGCCCTTCATCTATGACCATTTTTACAAGCATGCGTATGTAGTGCATTACGAAGGAAATTTCTCTAGAACTTGAGATTCCAGATGTGGCCTTACCTTAAGAATATCATCTCCAATCTCCTCTTCCATATTGATCAAGGCTTCTGTCTTGGTCGTGGCCCTTTCCTTTTATGTTGTTATGCACATTATTTTTCCATCCTTATCCTTTTTTTCATCCATCAATGCCCTAATGGTTGCCACTTTATTTATGTTCCTACACGCAACCTTTGTAGATACCTTTACCAAGTCATTGCTCACTTGTTTGTCCGAAATTACACTTGGCTTAACATTTAGTGTCGACATGGGGAAATTTCTTCATCCTGCGTGAGATGCATGATTCTTCGCACATGTCAAAATTAGGCTCATCCATATGAGTCTGCATTGACCATGACAATTGCTTTCAGTGTGCATGTTTTCCATCTCCACGTCCATCAGTTCCCAACCATATAAATCCTTAGGTTCCACAATACTTTGGAACCACGTGCGTATGATCTTGCTTATGTCATCAACATACCTAGCTGCAGAGAGTCACATAGTCTTCTCCCTCTTTCTCCTTCTTTGTTCTCTTTCCCTTTCGAATTGGGGTACCTGAATCTAGAGTTGGGCCTTCACCCTCTTTTTTACTATGGGGTGTTCCATAAGGCTCACCCTTCTCTACTTATATTTCTACTTCCTTCAACCCCTCCTCATCATTCTTCATTTCTTCATCTCGAGGATCCTTTATATCTTCGGGATCCACTAGTATACCTAGTGTGCTTTCTCTTGATTCATTATCATCTCCATCCTTAATATTTAATTTGCATCTTTTCTTCTTCTTAGGATCTTCCTTCTAAGGTGAAATCCTAGGTGACCTCCTTAAGTGTTGTGATGACTCTGCACTCTAAGCCCTTGTTCTTCTAAACACCCTTTTAAATTGTGACTCCTCACCCTTTTTTGTGTCTATCTCTAACTCGTTTATTTCCAATACTTCTTTTTCTTCTTTCTACAATGAAGGGATTATTGCACACTCACTTTCCTTCTTATCATTGGGCTTCCTTCAACCCCTATGCTCTAAACCACCACTTGCTTCCTACCCTTCTTCCTCTTCTTCTTTAATCAAGGGTGAGGCTGGTCCCTCATCTTCCAAGGTTCCAACTATATGCTTCCCCTTGGGTGGGCCTAGAATTTTGAACTCATTTTCCACATACACCCCCTTCTCCAACCTAGGCTTCAACTGAATGTAGATAAGGGCTTCCCCCTTCTCTCCAACTGCCAAACTCATTGCCTTCATGCTAATGTCATCAAAAATTAGGTGCTAAATGTATGCGAGACTTACCAGGATAGACATAAGTCTTTCTAAGAGTGTGGTAGTTGTACTCTACCTTTTCAAAGCATTAAAGACCAAATTGGTGCATGTATGAAAACCTATGTACAAAAGCCTAGAAAAATCACACTTTAAAATCATAAGGGAGCTTACACCATGGGATCCATTTTCCATCCTTCATCCCAAAATGTGCAATACAAAAGTGTTGATATACTGCAAACTATACCTAGTTGCTTCAATATTCTCCATTCTTCTTCAAACGCAGCGGCGCAAGCACTCATACCACATATCCACTCTCTACTTAAAGGGGCCACTCATGGTCCCATCACAAGTGTATTTTTCAAATCTCTCTGTAAGAGATTATTCACCTCGGGGTATTACCAAACCTTGTCCTTCAGGCCCATTGGGCACCCCTATTTCTACAAAAACAAGAGATAGAAAAATTACACCAAAACTTATCTTATCGCCACCATGCACTTCTTCAATAATGGTTTCGTAATAAACCCTGCAAGATTGTAGACTACACCTTCGACAACTTCTTCGCTATGTGCAACCACAATGTGTTCACCTGTGACCACTAATCCTGGTCATTAATTTTTGTGAGAAGGTGCGTTGCCACTTGAACTATAGGATATTTCTGTAACTTTTCTATATCCATTTTTTACCCTCCTTTAAGGTATCCTAACTCCTTCCTTATTTTCAAAATACCCTCTTTATTTAACAATTCATTTCTCACCTCAACTCCTAAGCTCCTAATTCTTGTCAAGCTCTCAATCGGGGGCATGATGAGCCTCATACGTTGTCAGTAAAGTAGAAAATGTCATCATGGACTCTTCTAATTAGCCACTTGGTATAATTTATCTAGTTTTCCAAATTAGGGCAGTTCATATAACTACATAACCCCTATTTGTTTCAATAGCTTCTCGCATGCATCATCATACATGGCCATGTCATCGGTTGTGCATTTTTTTGTCTTTTTAACCATTAATTTCTCTAGTTCTTCCTTGTTACATGTATTCAAGTGATTGTACTCACTCACCTTACATTGATAAACATGTGAGTCCCAATCGCAACCTATGAAAACTTCCTCTGGGTATTACATTTCAGAAAACTTACTTTCGATGGCATCCTCAATCTCAATCTCAACTTATTTTTGTTTCTTTCCCCTTGTACCTTCCCTTAGTGCTCTTTTTGGTGCCATTTTAATGAAAAGGGGTTTTTTTTTGTACCTCTTCCGATCTCTCCAACTCAACTCCGTGTGCCATAGAACAAAACCATGTGCCCTAGCTTTAATCCAAACCCTATCTCTTGATTTATCCTCCAAGCATGCCTCTACTTTGCTCAAATACTTCTCCATAGGGAGAGCAAGTCAATCTCATGCATAAATCTAATATCACCACCTAGTTTTTAGCTCTTTTCACTCCACCACCATCTTTGCTAGCTTGCTTGTAAATAACTTGCTCAAGAATTTGTAATCGCAAACGTAAAAATGGCTTCACAACCATTCCTTATATATTTTTTAAAATTTATCACTTTTATTGCTCCTCCACCTACCACCAATGCCAACATTAATACATTGTTCTTCAATTTTTCCATGATGCTTACCTCCACGCCATAGTCATAACTTCCAGTGCGCCTTCTACTTCTTGGCCACATACCTCCTTTCACGTGCTTTCATGCACCAAAGTACTTTGCCATTGTATCTTCTTCTAATTAGTTTTCACTACTACAACCTACCTCACGTTACACTAGGTGTCTATCCATAAGTGGTTTGTTATTGTGATAAATCTTTTTCTATCTGTACCTTCCCAAAAACACCCTCACGAAGTTTTTGTATATGCATACCCATATTCATATGACAATCAAACTATACTCAACCCGAAATGAATCATGTATATAAACCACCACACACTAAGGGTATGTGTGGTCCTCTCAGTGCATGAAAACACTTAAATTGTAATCATCTTCTCGATGTGCAAGCACTCTTATTACACAAAACACTTGAACTAAATTCACAAAGCATAGAACGATGAAGGGAACATATATAAAGGGAATGCATTAATGGAAACCTAATCTAAGTGGAAATATTTCCTTATTACAAATACCAAGAAGACTTATTTATAGTAGGGCTTCAACCTACTCCCATTGAAGTAACTAGCAAACTGTGTTCCATCCAGCACCTCTAACTAGCAAGTGCTTGAGTCAAATATATAAGTGATAACATACGGTCCCAACCAATGCACCTTAAGCTTTCCGGGGTGGTGAAAAAATTTTGGATCATACAAAAGTAACATTTTCCCAACGTCAAGCTTCTTATCCTTGATGTGCATTTCATGTCATGCCATGCCATCTACCGGATTTTTCTTTCTTCTAACTCCATCTTGTTATGGCATGCCTCTCATCCAACTTCATCAGTTTATCAATACGTTCTTCCAACGCTTTCTCATCATCCAGACCTCTTGCATGTGTAATACGCAAAGAAGGTAACATAAATTCCATGGGTAGAACCACCTCTATGCCAAATACCAACTAAAAGGGCGTTGCTTTATTCAACCTCTTGTAGTTTTTGGGTATGCCCAAAGTACATAAGAGACTTTATCATCCCAATCTCTCTTTCCAACATCATAATTTTTTTCAAAGTATGGCTCAGTATTTTGTTGAAGCCTTGATAGTTCTAGTTTCCTGAGGGTGATAAGGGGTTTTCCTATGGTGTGCAACCATAAATTCATCCAATAATATCCTGATAGTCTCATTAAGGAAATGAGTACCCCTATCACTTGTTAAACTTAAAGGGAATCCATACTTGCTAATAATATTTTCCCATAGAAACCTTGCTGCCATAGCTATTGTGCAATCCTTTGTAGGCGTTGCTTCTACCCACCATGTAAGATAATTTGTACAAGTTATAATATAGCGTGATCTTGTCCTATATGCGGTTGGGGAGATAGGGCCCATAAATTTAATTTCCCACTTCTCAAAAGGTTTTGCACTAGCAATAGGCCTCAAAGGAATTTCATCTCTATGCCTAAGCTTTCTAAGGCATTGAAAATGGTCACATGCCTTACAATATGATTTGCAATCCTTGTATAATGTTTCCCACCATAGACCAGCTAGTAAAATCTTACACGTGGTGGCATCCTCTGCATAGTGTCCACCAACAATACCGTCATGAGCCTCTGCCATAATTATTTTTCACTTATGCTCAAGTACACACCGGCATAAAAATTCATCACGGCCTAACTTATATAATTATCCACCGATCAATATGAAAGGCACGGTGCGAATAACAAGTTTTTTCTTTTCTAAGACCTTCATTCCTTTAGGAACCACACCTTTGTGTAAAAAGACAACAATATCTTCTAAGTTTGAGGTCGCACAATTCAATTAGAACATCTATGCATCTAGTATTGTGTCCTTAATGATTTGCACGTCCTCTCCTAATTGAATCCTTAATAAATGGTATGGACCAGAATTTCTCTTACCTGGTTTAACTACCACTGTAAAATTAAAATATTGAAATAATAGAACCCAACGGCATAAGCACCCATGTAAAATGGGCTTATTTATCTAGTACTTCAATTCCATATAGTTTGTATAGAAAATGAAAGTTGTTGCCAATAGGTATTGTCAAAATTTATGAAGTACATAGATCATAGAAAAAGTTTTGTGCTTTGTCGTTGTATAATTTTGTTCTACTAGAGTCAACTTCCTACTAGTAAAGAAAATGGGATGTTCAAAAATACCTTCTCCAAGCTAAGCTAGTACCATGCCAATGTCCATGCCAGAGGCGTCTACATGAATGTGAAAGCATTTGTACCATGAAGGAAAAATCAAAATATGTGTTGTAGTAAGCCTCTCCCTCATTTTTTCAAATGTGCGTTATTGTGCCTCACCCCAATAGAACTTTCCTTTTCCCTTGAGTAATTCTTCTATGGGCCTAGTGATCTTGGCATATTCCTTAATAAACTTTTTGTAATAACCCATTTGTCCCAAGTATCTGCACATGTCACTCAGGCTAGTAGGTTTCTCTAAGCCCAAAATCATAGCTACCTTAGCAGGATCCACTAGTAAGCCTTCTTTACAGATAATATGCCCTAAAAAAATTCTAAAGGGGTGGAAAATATACACTTCTTAATGTTAAAAGAGATGTTCAATTTCCTATATCTATCAAACATCAACCTAAAGTTATTATAGTGATCTTTCATGAGCCATAGACTATATCAATCATCCAGATACACCTGCAAGAGCTTGTGAATAAAATCCTGGAATGCTTGTACCACTATGTGCAAAATATTGTAGGCGCATTCTTTAATCAAAAGGTCATAACTGTTTATGCAAAACTTCCCCACTTGGTGGTGATTTTTTTTCTTTTGTTGATCCTCTCTGGCTATCCTTACACGATGATATCTATAGAATCCATCGGTAAAGGAGTAAATCTCACACCTTACAACGCCCTCCAAGATTTATTTAGTAAATGGTGTGGGAAAGGGGTCTATGACACATCTAGCATTCAACTCCCTATAATCAACACAAATTCTAATTTTTTCATCTTTCTTGATTATGATCACCATAGGGCTTACCCATTTTGACTCCTCAATGTGCACAATGATCCTAGAAATTAATATGTTTCCAATCTCCTCTTTCACCTTCATATGCAAATTTGGATGCATCTTGTAAGGCCTTTTCTAAACTGAGCATGCACCTTCCTTGACTTGATTCTCATTTTAGCAAAAGATTTATGTACTATTTTCAATTCATGATAGCCCCTGGGGAAAAGGTCCTGAAATTTGTGCAACAACTCAATGATCTTAGAAACTTTAGAGTCAAAGCAATAATCTCCTATAATATCTTCCTTAGGTTCAACATCCATTCCAATATTCACTTTCATGGTATTCATGGGCTCATGGTAGGCACGTGCCTTCTCATCTGCTCTATCTAAGATGTCGCACATACCCTCGGTATGCCAATTTCTCTACCTCTTCATCATCAACCATGTAGATCATCTTACTTTTTTCTCTTTCTAGGAAGGCATGCTCAAGTTGTTTAGCATCTATTTCTTCTTCTTTAAAATGTGCTACCATTTTTGACTCTCCTAACAATTCCTAAAGTAACTCTTCAACCTTTGCACTTCCTCCCATAGTTAAGTTCTTCATAACCTGCAATGCCTCATTCACGAAGTTTAGAATAAAATTAGTCAAAGGTATGGATCATACCTTGATAAGTTCTTACCGATTTCTAGTTACTTTATTCAATTCTACGTAGACATACCACACACACATGTAGACTTGCAATGTGAAATAAAACTTGTGTACCCATAAAAAAGGTGGTAAAGCTTCCTACCCCACTATCCAGAGTCTCTCACACTACTGAACATGGTGCTTTGAACAAGATCATTACCATGAAATGCACAGATCTGGGTAGGTGCATTTCTTCTTAGAAACCGAGCAGATAAAGCAATCCTTACTTCTCTCCACTCCAAAATATTATCCCTATGAACAATCCACCAATGCACTGTTGTCCCATGTAGAGTATAAACTAACATGTTCCTTCTTTCCACCTGACACTTCCATTGAACTTCTATAGCAAGCAGGAATACTTTTGGATTCTCTTCACCATGTATCTCGATGCACTGGCTACTTCTCAAATGTCCGACCTTTGTGTAGCCCGATTATGCATGTAACCACACTTATTCTCTCATGCCGAATCATTTCATAAGTTCTATGTGCCCAATTGTCACATTCAACACTCGTAGTATTGTTCATGGATTGTATATCATCCCACTGGAGAACTTACGCCTTTGATGGCTCAAGAACTTCTAGATCTCTAATGGTGTGCACATAAATTATGTTCAAGTCTTCTTCACTTAAGGGCTCTACATAAGGCATAGATTTCCCATCTATCAGAGGTATAATGACTTGCTCTTCCTTATTCTCAAAAATGATATATCCCTTGTTGAAATGTAAGTTAGCATTGTTTGCATAACACCAAGGGTGCCCAAGTAATGCAAGAAAATTGTCTGCTTTTGCAAGTGCTAAGACCTCAAAGTCCCTAGTGAACTTGGCCCCCTGTATAGTAATGGATACATCTTTCAACACTCCAATGGGTGTGGCCTTCATCCAATTTTCCATGAACAACACATTAGAGGATGGCTGCAATGGAGGTCTACCCATCTGAACCCATGCATCGAAAGTGAGCACATTCACCTCCATGTCTGTGTCAATAAAGATGTTACTCAAAATCCAACCATCAACAACAACATTTATAGTAATCTCCTTGTCATAATACAAATTGTCTAGAGGAAGATTAGCATGGAAACACTACCTCCCATGCTCAGGTCCTAATGTGTGGAGTGTTTCCCTTCAACTAAATCCCCAACAAAGGAACAATGTTCTGTTGGCATAGCATCTTGCAAACCTCCTCAAATCATCAACATCTATCTGATGTAGCTTAGTTTCTTTCTTTTGTTCTAAATTTCATGATGGTTCCTTCAAACATTGTATCTCACCCTGTAAATTTTGAATGACCTCCATGGTTTCTTGATAAACCTTCTTCCAATGCAAAGGGTCTAGATACTTAGCATGCGGGATTTCCTCCTTAGTAATGGTAGGATTCTATTACGGTGTTTCTATAGCGCACGCAGCCTCGGTAAGTGTAGTAATCTTTATAGGTAGCAAATTAGGATCCAACGCTAAATTTTCCATCCATTGATATTCCACACCGCATTGTACTCTAACCATTCTTGCACCCTTGTTTTCCTGTTTATGTTTCTTGCTCAAGTGTTCATACAAGTCGGGGCACTCTTCATAACTATGATTCTTTCTATAAAAATAACACATAATATTTTGTGGACATTTGCACCTATAGTGATCAGGAGATCCACATGTGTAATAGGTTCCATGAGGGAAATCACTCCTACCTCCCCCATAACCTCGACCTCTAAATCCACCATGGTATCCTCAACCTCTACCACAGCCTCCATCAGATTTCCCTTCATTATGATCATGGTCATGATGCTCACCTTTCTCCTTAGAATTATTTGCAACACCAGTCTATCATATGCCAATATCAATGGCATCATGGATTTGATCAATCAACCTGCAATCTTCAGTATCATGAGTGGAAGACCTACAAATCTTACAATAACTAGACACATTCTTCCTTATCACGCACTACAACAATGGGCACTTGACTTGAATTGTGGTCCAAGTGACATATCTCATAATCCAATAATAAGGAGTGCACCAATTTATGAGGGAAACTATCCTTAGTATGCCCCTCTACTTCAAAATCTATACACCAAATTCCACTATGTGTCTCATGCATCGAATTAGCTAATAGTTTTTCTAACTATTTATCCATTGCTGTAATCTGAGCTTCTAAGAATGGGCTCACTCCTATATCTACACTTCCTACCACCTCAACACGTAGAGCTACTTCAAGTGCCTCACGTGGATCTCGTATAATATTTATGTGAAATTTTCCTTCTAAAATGCATGATCGGACCTCCAACAAACCACTATGTATGCTAGCTTGTGTGGATGTCATAAGATAACTTAGACAGAAGGGTTTTGAACCAAGCATCATATTTTAGAACACTCTTAGTAGTAACCTACATAATATCCTTGAGCGCACTTATGCTTTTCTACTCAAACTCAGGGATATAAAATTCCTTTAAGAAAGCATCTCGCAGCATTATATAGTCCACACAAGTCTGATTAGGATCAAAAATTTGTACCAACTATACGCACATCCCTACTGATGTAGTTGCAAACTGACTTGCCTTACACTCTGGAGCTGTAATCCCCTTCGTGTGCCATAGTATTTCACACATATGCACATGCTCAGCTACATCTTCAATTCCTATATACTTTGGAAGATGGAGAGACATATCCATATAAATTTGTTGAGGTTGGTGCAGCCCTTGCCCACCAAATCTAGAACCTCTGTGTTTCCTCCTGTATTTCCACCGCCCCTAGATCCATTAGATCCACTAGCGCCCGAGTCACCTGATCCTCCTAATCCACCCCCTCCAGGTAGGTAATCGGCCAAAAGATTCACTACCTTATGCCCCTACATTTATACTAAATGGACCCCAACTTTCTATGAAATTGTACTACTCCTATATGTTATTCCAACATTCTGCGAACCCACATTATGTGTCGTTGATGTTCTAGAAAACATACCTCTAATTGATCCTCCAAATAACATAGATGACGATTGTGCCATAGATGAGTAATCTACTTGATTCACTCTTGAACTTGACTACAAATTAACTCTGTCTCTGCGTAACTCTACTACTCACACTAGTTTTCGATTACTTACTTGTCAGTACAAACCGGAAAACCAAGCACAAGGCTAGGTTCTTGGGTAGATTCGAGATACGGTCCCGTAGCCCATGTCGTTTCTCTTGGTGCACTCTCATCCGAGGTGAAGAGGTTTCCCTACCATGATTTCCCAAATGGGGGAGTTTCATATGCTCTGGCTCCATGTCTTCTACATGAGCTTTGAATCCTTCATGATCCATCTCTCTCCATAAATCCATTCATTCCATAGCTTCACGCTTCTTCTCTAAACCCCTCTCGCACACCTTATTGAACTTAAGCCACCTTTTGTCTCTTTGTCTTTCTGTCATGAGGTCTGTCATCCTCACCAATCATACTCTTATCCCCACACATGGTGGGGTTTAGTTAGCCATTGGCTTCTCTTCTAAATATAGGGTTACAATCAGGATCTTGATCGCCAGTGGAATACCACGCAAATACGATCCTCTAGGTTCGTGCAAAAACTAAAACTCAACAACCTCTAGGAAAGAGTAAGTTGAAACTACGTATTCCATAATATAATTGTTTAAAACACCACAAAACCAAACATCCACAAAGTGTGTCCAAATCATATATACAACATACAAGGCTTGGAATTCATCCTATGTCCAAACAAGCGTGTGAAACCTCCAATTCCTCTTAGACACATAAGCAACTAGTCACTCGTAAATATCTATGGGAAAGATAGCAAAGAATGTCTCATACAATGTGTCATACAGAGTCTTCTCAACCCACACGCATGCATTAAACTCAGGTCCAGTACTAAATTTGTGAGCATACTCTTCTTCTAGATCTTCTAACCACTCCTCAATACTGGCTAAGGTCAATCGATACGTCTTCATCATGTAACATCCTGAAAAATAGCTAAGAAAGAGATCCCAGAAAAAGAACCAATGATGTAGCCTAGAATTCACCAAAATATCCCAAGGTGTGGTGGCACATCACTCATCCTAAACTGAGTGCTCACCCGAAGTGCGCAAGGGTACTAGGTCCCTCTTTAGAGTATCTTGTTCAAGATGTTAGCATGATTACAAGTATAATTCAGATCCATAATAGATAATCAATTAAACCACAGTGCATGAACTAGATCTAGGTCTTAATCATATGAAATATTGACTAAACAATGACTATAATAATATTTACCATGCAAGAACCATATTTAGTCACATCTAACACCAATATCCAGCCAATATGATCCATTATATTAAGTATTATAAAACACGAAGCTTCATACATCAAGATCTAGTTTCCATGGTCATGTGCACTAAAAAATCTGCAACATAACTCTACAATAATAATTGGTCTATCCAACCCATGCAAATCAATATATATATATATATATATATATATATATATATATATATATATATATATATATATATATATATATGTGGGGACTTTCCCTTCACTGCCTATGCACCTTCCAAAAATAGGCTACATGCTAATAATATCCATGTGCCTTTACAAGAGAATAAAAAAGCATGCAAGTGCTAATAATAGATCTTTTAAAGTTAACTCTAAAAATCTTGATCCTATTATTAGAAAAAAATTTGCATGGTGCTCAAACTCTACTGCTAAGTGCCAAAATAGCCTTGCATGAATTTCAAGTCTTCATATCTTTGCGTGCTCGCACTCAATGTCCAATAATAGCCTAGATCTCAAAAAGTGGCTAAGTCTTATTTGCCAAATTTTTTGGGTGTGCCTATATTCTTATATTCTTTTACATGCTCCCGCATGTCTTGTGTCTCTGTGCCACAAACCTTTCATGCTTTCATCCTTGAGCTATACTTCATTTGCTCAACAAAAACCTAAAATGAATATCATAGTACATCCAACCAATAGTAATACAATCGTACTATTTTTTCAAGAATGCTTGACAAAATTTAGTTTAAATTACATAAAGCTCTGGACAAAAGGTATGGACATTCACAAAATCATAATGGATGGGAGAATTTTGTCATACAACTTAGTTGTAACTATCCTCGTAAATATGCTTGTAAAATGTGGAAACATAGACAAGACAAGTGAATTGTTTGAAAAAATGCCTAAAGAGACATGTGTTCACATGCGAACATTGATTACGAGGCTATGCAAAAATTGTCCTTAGTATGAATATCACTAATCTACCTTTTTATACAAGTTTATCCAACCAATAATAATACAATTGTATTGTATTTCAAGTAAAATGCACCATATTTTAGTAAAAATTACACAGAGATATTTGGAACAGGTATGGACATTCATAAAAGCATAAAGGATAGAGGATTTTTGTCGGATGTCTTAGATGTAACTATCCTAGTAGACATGCCTAGAAAATTTGGAAGTGTGGACAAGAAAAGTAAACTATTTGGCGAAATTCCCAAAAGAGATGTGTTCACATTAGGAACTCAAGCCTATACTTTTTCTTTAAGAACATGTAACAAAACAAAAAAATGATAAGATAAGACTATGGTTCAATGGTAAATAGAAAGTCTGAATCATATTTAAATTATTAAAAGCCTCACTATTGTATTAAATAGACCCACATTTCAAGTACCCAAATTTCAAATGCGTAGATTTCTAAATGATGTTCTAATAGGGTATTTTCATTTATTGACCATATAGAATAAATCCTTGTTATGCAACACATATAGTGGAATGTCATTTGTTCCATGCAATGCACCATCAACATTTTGATGGGCATATTCATTTTTAGCTAAATGTCATGATGCAAGAGCATCATCTTAAAATCTTCATATAGTCAATTTTTTTCTTCTTGATCATTTTTGAGGGTCAAAGTAGGCTAGTTGAAGTGATTTTAGGTCTTTGGATACCTTCAAGTTTCAAATTTTGGGTTGTGTGAGTTTTCCCTCAAAAACTTTTTTGAATTTCTTAAGGAGGTATTTTCACTTTTTGGCTTTGTTGGTATCTAAGGTGATTAATTAGTTCTAGTACAAGGTATAAATCCCTTTTGGAGGACTACAAAGCATTTTCATAAGCATTTTTGTATGAAACTTTGTTTTGTGACTTGACTCAAGTATATGACTTGAGTTTATGGTTTAGTTGGTTATAATTGATACTTAAGTTACATAGTTAGGTATTTAGGGCTGACTACTTTGGAGTGGAGATAGGTTGAAGAAGAGAATGAGAAATGTTCTAGGGGATAGGAGATGAAATGTGAATGTGGGGATGAAAATAAAGGACTCAAGACTATAACAGGGGTTTAACACCCATTTAATTAAAATAAGATAGTTTCTATAATAAGAATGTTGTTACTTGAAAATGAATGGAATGAAGACCCTGTAAGTATCATGTTTCATATGTTTAGACTTACATTTCATTGATAATAAGCAAGGAATAAATTAAACTCAAATATTCTAACTGTACAAGTGAGATTTCTAACACCATGTGACTATTTTTCATTAATTTTACAAACCTAACAAAAATTTTCAACCTTGATCTTTTCCCTATAGTTGAATTAGGTCTGTAAAAACCTCTATGTCAAATTAGAAGATATGAAACCCCCTTAAACTCCTAAAATGCATTTTTCTCCCTAATTGGGTCTGTGTAAAACCCTAATTAGGGTTTAAGAATATTTGGCATTTAAACAACTTAACAAACTTTTTTACATCTAAATTTTGATCTATAGTAGGAGGAAAATAAGATTTGTAAGGTTTAGGGTTTTGGAGTATTTTTGGCACGTTCTAAACCAAACAATTCCTCTCTACACCCTTTTTTAAGCTAAGGAGACCTAATTTGAGTCATAAACTTGAAAATTCAAAAGACTTCTAGTTAGGGTTTGAGTCTAAAAATTCATGTGTAGACATAAACCTGTAATAGGTACTCAAAAGGTTTTTTTTTGTTTAGATTCCATTTTATTCAAACATTAGATCCATAAAACCTACAAGACATAGCTACTAGAAGAGAGACTTAATGGGAAAATAAGGGATTAGTGAGTTAAGGGAGAAAATTTGAGAACTAAGTCCTAAAATTTTGTGAGGAGAAATATTTTCCAAAAGGGTATTAAAAAGTTTTTACGCTTTATCAAAGATCATTGTATTTTATTTCAGATTATAAGGTTTGTGTATAGTAAGATTTAGTAAGAGGAAAAGGCACTCAAGAAAAGAAGTCTTGAAAGTTGCATGTTGTTGGTCGTCAGATAGGACTTTACGAAGAGCAACAGTCAGGGGACAAGAAGTCCCTCCTCTTTAATGGGAGAGGTTCCCTTATTCAGAAACGAACCTATTTACAAATGTACAAAACATGATTTGTTGGTTAAACTTGGATATTACGAAAGTGTTTTCTATGAAGATCATCAATTACAAAAGGACTGAGGAAATGAGAGTACGGGAAAGAGCAGAAAGGCAACATGCAGAATTATAGATATCAGAGTAATTCTTTATGTATGCGAAAGTCACAGTGAATTGAAACAAGATCATTTGTATCGAATAAATAAGATGGAATTTAAAGACACAAAGTTCTGTAAATAACATCTGCTTAGAACACAAAGTTTCTTAACATAACACAGATTCATTAATCAAGGACACAAAGTTCCTTCTTGGTTATACAAGATCACCGTGCTTGCAAAGTTGAAGAGTATGCAATCGGTAAGACTAACGAACTTGAGACAAATGATCTTCACAAAGAAAATAAATGAAAGCTTAGGAATAACAGAGATCAGATAGACAAAGAATGGAAAAGTCCTTCTGTATTGATTTCTTTATAATCTATTTACACTTTTCAGAAAATAAGCCAAGTTCTTCCTCCTTCAAATGGCGTAGAAATGCCATTATATAACTTACAAATCAGTTACTCTTCGTAACCGCTTCTTTTAACCAAGAATAGTTAAGGACCGCCAACCGCAATACCTCAACTTCTTACAAAGAAAACGGAAAAAGAAAGGGAAGAAGAGAAAAGAATAAGGAGAAGAAGACAGGTGGCCAGTCACTGAGAGGGACCCACTGACTTCAGAATCCGCTGCCTGAATTTCTTTAACGCCTCAGCTATATCTCTGCCACGAGGGACTGACGTGTTAGTCGTAGACTGAGTCCAAAATCCCAGACACTTTTCCGTCTCTTTATCAAACTCGACATGAGTATGATAATCTTTATTTGCTTCTTCAATGGCAGATTGAAGAGAGCAAATCTCCTTCATTTTATCCTTGGAGATGGAACTTTCCTTGAACAGATTATCTTTGACAAAAGCTCTGAATTGAGCTTTAATTTCTTGCAAGGAAAGGAGTACACCAGAAGTTTCATCTTGAAGATGGCAGTGTATATCTTTGAAAGCAGAGACAACCAGTGTCTTGAAAGCTTCGCCCTTCTGCCAACTGTTCTTCAGTTCTCCCAAAGCCTCCTCCAGGACTCTGATCTTCCACTCCACGCTGTAGACCCAGGACTTCGACAGATTATCCTTTGCATCATCAAAGACTTTACTTGCCAACAAAATGTTCTCATCTGCCTGTCCCATGAGTCGGAGGTCTACTATGCAACTGCTCCAGAGTTTGAGCTCTTTATCCATGATATTGATAGTGGAGGAGAGCTTCAGTTGCACATTGCTCACCTTTTCGTGGAGTTTGAAAGCTTCATCGATGAAGTTTAATCCAGCAACAAGCATGTCATCCACCAGGGCTTCAATAGCTCTACCATAGACAGAATACTTGTGCATATCTTTGATACTCTGCACTTCATCTTGGCTTAGAATTACAGGAGGTGGGAGAGTAGTCAATGGGGTAGGGTCCAAAACTTTGTCCTTAGACAAAAGAGACTTGATGAAACCTGTGAGAACTTGGGCCTGTTCTTCCAACTGTTCAATAGTTTGTTGCCCTTTCTCTACCCTCCCAATGACTCTTGTGACTGTTTCCTGGAGGTTGTGAATTTCACCTTCAGGGGTAGACTCTCCCATTGGGATTCTCGAGAGCTCTAAGTCAGATACCTGCAAGTCCTACTCTGATTTATCCGTTGTAGGCTTGGCAATCTCCAGGAATTGCTGACCTTGAGCATCAGACACTATTCTGGAGGTAGTTCTGGCTTTCTTGGCACGAGAAGGAGTGGTGCCCAACAAGGCAAAGCTGACATCAAAATTTGACCCTGAACTCCGAGAGGAAAATTTCCTCTTCCTTTTGTCAACCAAAGGTTGCACCCACGCAAAAGAGGAAGAGGAATCAACAGGAGGGGCAAGGGGACCAAGAGACAGAGAGCTCATGACACTCAAGGTCTGCGCAGCTGTTGACTCGAGTTGAGAGGTGAGTGGGGCACTTGGGGCAATTGCGGCAGAAGAGTCAACATCACCTGAAAGCTCAGTGCTCTGGATTTCTTTATCTTTATCAGCTGGATCTTCAGGAGCACTTGCAAGAGTTGGTACTTCGCTTTCTTCACTTTCACTGAGAACAATGATGTTCTCTGGTCCCATAGGCAACTCTGCCTGCTTTCTTTGAGGGTCACTTTCCACAGGCTCCTTCTTAACCTCCTTGAGCTTCTTCTGGTACACTTGAGTGGATGAAGAAGGAGTGGAAGCTGCAGGTCCTTGTATTGATGAGGCAGGTGGGGTTTGCACTGGTGTTTCTGACCTTGGAGCCGATGCTTCTCTTCTTGGCGTTGAAACATCCTTGGAAGAGGATTCTCCTGAGTGCCTTCTGAGCTCTCGAACTTTCTTGTCAAACTAGACCTTAGTCCTGACTAAGACTGGAGCAAGGATCTCAGCCAGATCATCTTTTTCTTTCCTGTTCCAATCCAAGTCCTCCAAGGGGGTGTGCTTAATCACACTGTCATACTCATATGAGTATAGATCAGAATTGTCATCCTGGAGTCCTTCAGGAACTTGGTACAAGCCGAGTTCTTGGATCAATTGCAGGGAGAACTTACCAAAATGCCTTCTCCTTGCCTCAAAATCATCTCGCACGATCGGCCCGAAGTCTTCTCGTATCGCCCTAATGGTAGATTATCTTGATGTTCTGTTCAATAAACTTCTTCAAGTCAAAGCAGGTTCTTGGCTTGAAGAAATGAACAGTGATAGGAACCAGGGCTCTCTCTATGTTCTGAGCATCCAGGGCTGTTTTGCAAGTGTAGTTTCCCAGAGAGATGGGAAAGTGCAAACCGGAAATCTTCTTGTCCCTGCAGGTTCTGTGTAGTTTGTCTAACTACCTGCATACTTCAATCAAAGCCATCTTATCATTGCAGAACATGGGAAGCCGCAGAGGGGTGCTCTCATAGCCAGCAAGCCTGATATAAGAAAATTTCCTGAATTGGATGAAATAAGCACCATATTGCGATATCAGGTTCATGGCTTCATCTGAAAACCTTCTAGCAGTATCACCTTCGAGCAGTCTGACCACGTACATGGTGAAAGCGTCATTGACCCTTCTGAAATTACGATTGCTGGTCTCCAGGGTGAACTGCGGGCAGTAAGCATATACTGGATCATCTTTGTGAGCGTCGATGTAAGAAAAGCCAAACCATTGCCGTGACGCTGCCAGGGTATACATCAGGTACGAAGTCATGTAGAACTTCTTCGTTTGCTGCACATTGGACAGCTGCTCTGTCAAATTCATGCTTATGATTTCCGCCCAATTGATATTTTGCGTTCCTTCGCACACCATGCTGATGAGCGGGCACATCCAGAAGTGAAATTCGTTGGTAGAGGGCAAACCCATAACCCGAGCCAGCAAGATTATGAAGTCTGACAATTCTTCATTGAAATCTACTCGGAAGAGGGTTTTGGTCAGACGAGAAGCTCCTTTCTTAGGGTTCTTCAGCCAGGACTTCGCCACTCGTGCCTTATATTTGTCACTGTCTTGGTCGAACAGGGCCTGTGCTTGATCCCGGGAAACGACTATGGCATTATCCATCTCTGGAATCCTCAGAGCAGTGCTAATGGCGGCAGCATCCAGTTTGGCGATGAGTTCCCCGTGTATATTGGTCAATTCGCTCGAAGCGGGGTCGAAGTGAGCTCCACATGAAAGCACGGTATCAGCGCACTGTACCGAGATCGGGAAACCTCCAGCAAAAGCCAAACCGCTATCGTGAATCATTTGCGCCATTGGTGTAGGGTTTGCATCCGCCATTCTTGCCCAAAAATCACTGAAATCGAGATGACGAGCTTCGCTGTCCCCAATATTGTGAACGGCAGACTCAAGTGGTGAAATTTGTTCCTGTCCCTGAAACTTGATCTTCATATTGATAGTAGCTAGGAGGACAGAGCCGCAAACCAGACTCGGAAAGGAATTACAGAGGGAGGGGATACACGCGCAGGTTTTCAAATTGCAAGGGTTCGAGCAAAAGATAGCATGGAAGTAGTGTGAAAAATGCAAAGGGGAAATGCTCGTTATATAGCCGTTTAGGAGAGAGAAAGGTCATAAATGCGCATTTAATACATACCCACCAATTTGAATAAGCATGATATTCGGGTAGAGCGGGAAAAATAAGCACGAATGACACTTGGTTCACTTGGGACATGTGAGACGCGAATGCGCGAAACACGCGGCTCGGCCGATTCGGGTGAAACAGGGAGAAGACGCACAAATGCATTTTGGGACATTTGGGACGAAAACGCGCGAAGGACGCGGTTCGGGTGTTTCGGCCGAAAATGGAACAAAGAGGCCCGTTTGAACTTTGGGACATTCGGGACGAAAAGTTCCGAAGGGCGCGGTTCGGGCGAATCGGCCGAAAATGGAACAACTTGCATAATTTGATTTGGGACATTTGGGACACGAAAGTGCGAAGTACGCGGTTCGGGTGTTTCGGCCGAAAATGGAACAGCTCGCACAATTGACTTTGGGACAGTTGGGACGAAAAGTTCCGACGGGCCCGAAAATGGAACAACTTCGGGGATTTCGGCCGATCGGGGAACAGATCGCACTTCGGGACTTGGGACACGCGGGACAAAAATGTCCGACAGGCCCGAAATACATACAAAATGACCCAAAACTATGGATTTTCTCAATCTCACGACCTTCAACAATTTCAGCACAACAGAGAAGACACTAAAACTCAAAATTTTTTGAAAGTTCACTATCATTAAGAGTAGGGAATTTTGAGTGGACAACACATGTAAAATACATGGTAAATAGGGCATGTGATGGTCAAATCTCATTAAGGGTTCCAAGGAACAAACCTTCATATTTGAGAGACAATTCATGGTTCAAGAAGACCATCCTTCTTTGTAAGGTAAAGGATATTTCAAGTGAGTTATTTCTACGAATTCTTATAACTTTTAGTGATCTTAGAGAGGCCTTGCATCAATTTCTATCAGATCAATATTTTTCTCTTGAAAGAGAAAGGAAAGCTTGATAAGTTGTGAAATATGAGAAGAGAAGCAAACTATGAAAAAAGTTTGCAAAAAGAAGAAGAAAGAAAAATAAGATGGCTCAAAGAGTAAGGATGAGAATAGGAGGTTAGAGAGGACAGCCTAGAGAGAATTAATGGGTTGTTATATTAAGAAACATACAAGATAGATTGGGAAATTTAGAATTTTCTTAGAGAATAGGTATGGTCCTAGTAGAGGAAAGTGACAAAGAAGAAGTGGTACAAGAAACCATTACGAAGAAGAATTTGGACATGAAACTTTTGAAAGTAGTAATGGGAGAAGGTTCTAAGCCAAGAACAAAGGTGCTAGAGTGTGGAGGAACTCTACATATAGAATACTTGATTGACTAGGTCACTAAGATGCTTTGATTATGAGGGAATAATTGAAAACAAAAAGGTAAAGTTTTCTTGTACTAAATTGACATGATATGCAACTATTTTATGGGACTTTTTGTAATAAGAAAGGATCAAAGGAAAGGATAAAATCATATATTGGGATAGGATGGTTGCTAAGTTAAGAGGTAATTTCATTCTAGATAATTATTAGACAAGTTTGTTTAAGAAATTACAAAATTTAAGGCAAATAGAAATGAGTGTGGTTGATTATACAAAATAATTTTATGATTTGGCTATGAGATCATATCATACGAGGGAGATGTTGAAGAAGTAGCAAGATATTTGAATGGATTAAGGCTTAACATTCAAGATGAAATCAATTTGTTCACTTTGAGAACAGTGGAAGAAGCTTATCAAGCAGCATTGAAAGTAGAAGAAAAGTTGTCTAGAAGACAAGTGCAGTATTCTAGAGGTAGAGCTAGAGTAAAATAGACAAATAGACAAAAACAACAACAAAATCAAGAAGAGGAAGAAAACATCTAACAAAGGAAAAGCACTTCAAGAGGTGGTTATTCCTATAGAGGAAGAGGTAATTTTGGAAGAGGAAGAGGAGAGTGACTAACTAAAAAGGAACTAAACTATGGGAGTATAGCAACTAGTTAATCTAATATATGAGGAATAAAATGTTGTAAAGTATACTAAGACAATATGGAAATGATTTATAATTATGCTAAATGAAATAAAACCCTAATGTGTAAATATTTAAATGGAAAATAATTAGTTGATCATTGGAGACTATCATAGTTTGTTATAGGTCCAGCTCTGATTTTGGAAGTGGAGATGATCACTCAAAAGTCCTAAAAATACTAGATCCTAAGGATTTAAGAAGACCGAGGTGCTTGTAAAGGTACCAGGCACCACTGATGTACCTTGGTCTAAAGAATAAGCACCCTAGTTTCTAAAAATCTCATAATCTAATTTCCACAAGGTCACAAGCTGATCTAGAATACTTCCTATCTCTGTCACACTTTGGATTTGTCGAGCAATGTGTCAAATGTGTGAAATAACACCAGATGAAGGAATGACCTGTAAGAAGTAAATAAGTATCAAAAACACTAAAAATAAAGATGCAAAATGAATGGGTCGGACTAACCTCGGTTGCCACAACACTAGGCTTACTAAACTAAGCTTTTCACTACATTTCAAACCTAAATGTAGTTCGGTGTATCTTTGCATGTCGTGCCCTAGGTGCACTTTTTCCATTCACACTTTGTGAAGTAGTGAGCAATAATAACAATAGAAAATTTAATAGCATCTCGTGCATGAAATAGAATAGAATCCCCCTATTTTGTGTGTGTTGATGTATATCTCCTAGCCTTGATGCATGACACTATGTGGATGCAAAGGACATGTGACGCTAGGACCCTCTTTATGGTCTCATAACTTTGTATTTATAGGGTTCTCTTGCTCTAATTTCAAATTAACCCCGACATGGCCAACTATGAAAAAAAAAAGAATGAAAAATGGCTAAAAAGACCCCAAAAAGAAGCGGGAAAGTGAAACATGGATTAGGGCACCCCATGTGGGACCAGGGCACCTGAGGCACCCTCGTTTAGGCTAAAATGATGGGACAGTTGCAAAATAGGTGGATATGTATAATAAAATATGCTAGAATGATGAATTAAAATATAAAAATAAGATGGATAAAGGGTGGGATTCATTACTACTTTCTTCACTTGAGAACCCTCTAAATAGTAGTATAAGACCGAGCTAAATAATGCCTAAAGTGCATGATTTTGTGTCTACATTTTGCCCCCACTTTATGTTGGTAAGTGGAACGCTCGATAACATAATGTAGATAGAGATGTGTACCCGATATCTAGGTATATTGTAGAAGAAGACGTGTTGATTGACTCGACTTAAACATGGAATGAAAAAAGAAAAAGTGGAGGAGCGTGGATTCTAAAGATGAAAAATGTACATAAAACATGATGAGAGTGAACCTAGAGTGGAATGCATTTGTAGAGCCACCGTAATCAGTAGTGTACCCGCATGGTTAGTAAAGGCAAGTGTCTTCACGATGTGTCATCATCGTCACTTATCATTGTTGTTTTTGTTTTTTTGTTGCCCCCAATTTGACTCTTATTTCTCATATGGTCGGACCTACAAGGAGAAAATGATCAAGTAGTCAAATATATATATGTATGTAAAAATGTTGTGTAAAATACGCATGTGTATAGAAATGTGTAAAGTATGCAAATGTAAAATACATGAAAAGAAAAGTGTAAATGGAACATGTGCACTTGATCCATATCAAGAAAAAGGGTGTAGAAGGATATCATGTACTGTCGTGAGTTTTTTGGGCAATCTCACACCACCCTAGATAAAGAATTATAGGGAGGAAATGCTCTATGTCCTCCAACCTTTAACCATGTTATTTGAAATGTGTGAAGAGATATTTGTACTATCCTAGTTTTTTGGGTGATCTAATGCCACTGGATGAAGTAGTGTAGAGAGGAACACCCACTGTAACCTCCATGCATGTAACTGCTCCGCATAAATGCCCAAGGACAACATGTCATGTAGATGTCGTTGTGTATGGAGTTTGTAGACTAGTCTGAACTCACTCGTTGTTTGTAAACCCACAGTTCTAAGGGTGGAAAGTGCATTGTACTAAACTAGTGTAAATACGCTATGTTAGTATGTAAAACCCTCAATGATGCCCCCTCTTTGGGGGCACATGCGACGTCGCTAAAAGGAGAATGCGGCCCTAAAAGAGGACCTACCGCACTCTAAGCTTTAGAACTCTTCCCTGTAGGGGAAAGGGAAAGTGCTTGGTAAAAAAAAAGGCACATAAAAAAGGGGATGGCTAACCAAAACAAGTGTTAGTCCGAAAACACATGCATGCAATAAGAAAAGTGTAAAATATGTAAATAATGTAGTAACTACCAAACAAAGTGGTGTAAACATGCAAGATAACAAGTAGACCGCATAAAGTAGGTTACAAACATGAGACATCACTCATGATGTCGCAAGCTATGTAAGGTCTTCATGGCTTCAAATAACAAACAAGTGTGCACACAAGCAAAGGGAAAATCCCACATACAATGGCAAACAAAGTAGACAAGTAGAAACAAATAAGTAGTCATGGAAACATGTAATCCTGCAAAAAATTGTTGCACATGGAATACCCATTAGCATGTTAGAGTGATAACCAATATGTCAAAACGTGTATGAGTAGGTAATATAAGATGATTAGTACAAAATGAAACAATAACACCTAGATAAGATGAAAGTGGATGCCCCCAGTGACCAATATAAGAAGGGTAGAAGGTGAGCATTATGCCGCGTGTAGGGTCCTGTATATGTGATCACACTAAACAAATATGTGAACACGGATGTGTGTATGATAATGACATATGAGAAAGCAGTCTAACATGTGTAGTAAAGTGATCATGCAAAACACTAGAAATAAAAAGAAAAATCCCCCAAGACAATGGAGTATAATGTGGATGAATAGAATTGAATGCAAGATGGAATTATAGGAGCAATGTGCCCCAGTGGATGGAAGTGTATGCGGTGAGGTTCATTTTGTTTGTTCCTCGGTAGTCAAGAATGAACCGTAAATGAGAGTACGTCATCGGGAAATGGTTGAGTAGTGTTGGTTTTTTCTAGCGCGATGTGATGAGTGTGTATGTGTAATGGTGATGAAATGTGACATATGGAGAGATTTGCGTGAACCCTATAGCAAGCATATATCACGACTTTTTGAATAGATGAGTGATGATTTATCCATAAGCGTATATCACTATATGATGAAAGGATGGAGATGGGTGATGATTTATCCCAAAGCGTATGCCACTACAAGATGAAATTTGGGAATGGTGATGTAACCTAAGGTGTATATCACTACAAAATGATAGAATGGGTGATGATTTAACCTAAGGTATATGTCACTAACACTGGAAATGTTGTATGAGGAAATGTCGCATGGTGAGTGTAAGGTCCCTTTTATTAGTAAACCCTGAGCAGTACCAAATATGGACCGAGGAACTAAAATGTTTCATAGGGTGGTGAGGACAACGCATAGAAGCTAACATAGTATAAATGACCAAATGATAAATATGGGTGTAAATGCGTGGTTTGAGCAATGCAAAGTAGGATGTGTAGTGTGTATAGGATATGTAATGTGTGAAGTGTAATAATAGGTGTATATAGAAATGGAATATGTAATGATGATAGGTAGAACTAGACCCATATGTAATGTAATCTAGTGTAGTATGTAGAATATATATGATGTATGAATGTGTTGTGTGAATAATGTAATGTAGGAAATGTAGGGTGTGTAGACTATGTAAGATGCGGTGATAGGTGTAGATATAATATGTAGCGATAACATGTAAAACTAGACCCATCTATAGAATGTAACCTAGCATTAATGTAGAATGGATAGATGAATTGTAAAACTAGACTCATATGTAATGGATACTAGTGTAGTATATGGAAAAATTATGATATTAAAATGTGTTGTGTATAATGTGACTAAATGTGTAGATAGCGTAATGAATATAAGGCATAGGTGAGGATTAGTATAATGTAGAAATGAGTATAGAATGAACGGTTTATGATGCGCAATGTAGGATGAAATGTAATATGTAGTGCCTATGATGTGGTGTGTGGGGTTCAATGTAATGGTAATCCCTCAATAGTCAAGTGTGAACCAAGCATAAGAGTGTTTCATCAAGTAAGGACAGTACTAAGATGTGTGTATGACTATGCAAGATGAGTTGATGTTAAGATGAGGGGGATGTGTAATTACTATGCCCCTAAGTATGTATGTGATTAAAAGACACTAATTGGATCAGTGTATGGAGTATTTTCCGTAAAAAAGTGATGGGATGTGAGAGAGGAGTGTGACTGTCACACATGGTTCGTCATCATAGAAATCATCATTCGAGTCCCAATCGTCAACGTATGTAGGATCTATAGCGGATGTTAGAGCTATAAGCTTAAATTTAAGCATTTCTTACTACGTATGACTTGGTGATGGGGAATTTTTCTTATTTTGACTTGGTAATGCAACAGATGATTTAGCAAGAGGACGTGATTTAGAGAAAACCGTAAGAAGCGATGGATTTCTTTGATTTGATAATGATGGAGATAACTAAGTAGGAGGAGGTGGTGAACTAATTTGGAGAGGTTTTTACTTATGTTGACTTGATGACACTGTAGGTGGTTTCTTACGTGACTCTTGACTAACCGAAGAAGGTGCATGAGAAGTGGTAATGTGATGTTCACTAGATGTAGAAGGAACCATTTTTGGAGCCCATTTAGAAGAAACACAATGTTTTGTAGTGAATGAAATAAACCCTTGAAATTCAATATGTTTGATCCTCGTTATAAAGCATAACACTCATTGTTGTTGTGTCCATTGATTTGATGGTAATGGCAATATGGACGTTCCCAATATTTTGCTAGCTGACAAGGAAGATAGTAATCAATTGACGGTAAATTGATCAATTGACGAATTAGGAGCTTAGTAAGAATGTCATGTGGCTTAGTATTATGCTCAAATATGAGAGGTTCGTGTAGACACCAAATATCTACACTCTCTCATCTTCATTATTTAAACTCATTCACGATTTTCAAAATAATTAAAACATGCCACTCATGACACCACATGACCTAGATCACCCACTTGTATCCTTTAATTAAATTAATTTAATACTCATATCATCGGATCCCTATCCCTAAAATAATTAATTAAGTAAATTAAAAACCCTCACACCTCACCATGTGAACTCATCCACACTCACTAGTTATAACTAGTTAATTTAGTAACCTTCCATAAATATAACCTAACCACCTCTAACTTATCCCTATAACTACTTCCCACCCCTAACTAGTTAGAACTAAGTTAAATTATAAACCTTCTAAAAACACCTCCACATTTATCCTAACTAACTTGGTCCTCATTGAGCTCACCCCTCTTAGTATCTCAACCTCTCTCGAAATCCCTTGCAAATCAAGTTCAAAATGGCAAGAAAATCACTCTTTTTATCCCCTAACTTGAATTATCCAAAATTGTCGGTGATTATCTTGGTCATTGTCAATCTATAGAAACATATTTATAAGCCTCTTTGGGGCGGGATTTTGGACAAAAATTTACAAGGAATTCACGAACATTCTAAGCCTAAGGTTTTCAACATAGCACCACCATCGCCTTACTACATCAAGACGATCATCATATCATCTAGCATTCTCATTAATACAACCATCTTCACCCATCCACCACTCAATCTAGGATATCACATCAATCATCCAAGGTAATCTTTGTGTTTATTGATTTCGATTCTATTTTAGAGTAATCATGCTTGTCTTTTTACTAATAATGTCATTTAAGGTTTAAAATTCCTCACAGTTCCAAAATAATTAATTTATATTCTATGTTTGGGTCATTTGTTAGAATTCACAATGTCGTCGGTGATTACTAGAATCACCTACAATTCCCCGCACAATATTTTTCTTTCATAAATTTGTTCAAAGCTACCTAAGAATCCATATCCATTTCCTTTTATTGCTAACATGTTTTAAAAATGGGTTTTGTAGATGGCCATATCAGGTATTAGTCATCCCATTTCAAGTATTGATTTGCTACCAATTGTTCAACACCCATTACACCGGGATCGAGTATATCATTTACATGATTTATATCTTTTTGCTATCCATGATGTGCCTTTTGACCATTTGGAATAAATTTTTGCATCAACCCAACGCACTCTTGAAGCAACCAAATAATTTTGGGAGACATATTACAAGGTCAAAAGGATCTAAGCTGACGTTACATCATTCGAGTATAACTATGAAGCAAGCATAAACATCCCCGAGGACACCGCACCACATCTAAAGTTGACATCGAAAGTAACATCAGCCTTCCGCATACATTGATTTTGATATTTCACGTTTATACGACATGGAAGAAGAGATATCTAACTTCTTCATTGAAGATTACATCTTTGAGCTGATTTTTACTTCACAGAAGATGAGGACTTAGCCTATTCTGTAGGCTCAAACTTCTTAGAAAACCTATATTCTGACCTAGATTCCAATTTCATATTATATCCTTGTTGTTCTTATTTCATTACTATCAACTAATGTATGTAATCACCTAAATAAGTGATAAAATTTAATCACATTTTCCATCTATCATATTGTACTTCAAATTATCATCAATAAAGCTTAATTTTCTTAAAATCGGGTTGATATCCACTTAAGGAAGTCTTTGGGCTTCTAGGACTAGCCTTTTCCAGACAACCTACCCATCTTATTTTACTAACTCTATTTTTGTAAGTGTTTATGATTTACAAGCTTACTTGTAGGAAAAGGAAGTCCAGTTCATCCTCCACGAAGTGCAAAACATCATACATCCACCACATCTCGCAGTATCTTAAAAACCCGCCATACTAAGGTTGAGAAAAATTTTACCCTCTTGAAGTATTAAACCAACCCCCAAGGTAAAATTGTGCCTAAACATTTTGGCACGCATAGGTGGGACTCTTGTCCCTTATTCTTTTGTTTCATCTTATCAATAAAATATTCACTATTTTCATCGTTTAGTAATTGCATGCGATTAGGATAATCACCGCAATTAGGCCAAGTGTTAGCGATTGGGATATGTTCTTTTTTTACATTGCTTCACAATCTACTATTTTTTTCTCTATTTTCTCTAATCTGGTTGTAGGGCACTATTAATTGAAAAATCATTTGTTGGATTTCTCGCTTATTTACTTTAAAATTGCTAAAAATCTAAAATATATATAGGAGCGCTCTCACATAGTAAGTCCTAACAACCTTTTTTTTACATTCTTCATGTTTGATTGTCCCTCTTCATCAAAATCAACATTTTGTTTTGGGTCTTAAATGAACTATTTCATAATTCTTGATCATCTAGTTTTAATTAGGAGGAAAATTTGTTGCATTCACTTATCCTCCCCACACACAACTAAATCACTTCAAAATCAAAAATGTATTCAAAACAATTCATACCTAGGTGAAATTGATTGGGATTTCATCACCCAACAGGAATTCGACTCGATGTTATGGCCAAGTATAATCTCTTATCTTTAGATATATATTTTCTCAAAGACCCAACTCCCCTATCACATTGGGACTGTGAAGTGAGGGGGTAGGCCCCAATATACATGCCCATACCTGAAGCGATGACGAGTTGGGCCTCACGTACCTTTGCATATATCAAGGACTCCACCCTTAAACAAACCTGAAACTATCCATAGCTTACCACTTCCTAGGACCCTCATTAACCATTTTACACATTTCACCCTTTCATAATCAATCAGGATAAATACAAAACAACACATTTTTCTTGTATTTTCTTGTTGTTTGTAAATCAACCAATTTAGTTGTTCTTCACTTTCTAGGTTTTTGTGTATTTTTTTATTATGGTACTTGTTAGAAAATAATCACGTAGCCAAATTCCTGAAAACATGTCTACTCCACTACCTACATTTCAACGACATGTCCCATTTTACACTTCAACACTTTCGACACCGACACAACAACAAATCCCATATCATCAAACAGATACATCCAATCCCTTTTCTGACACCCAACGAACTTGGAGTGAATCAAGGGTCAACTATAAAAATGAAATGGAAAAATAAACGTTTCATTCCCCACATTGATGTCATGGTCAAATCCTTCATACACTAGAATCAGAACATCCATTTTCTCTTAGAGCATCTGAAATGCCTTTCTACAATAGGGGAGACCCTGTCTTTGAAGAAATTCTAGACTCAAACCCTATTTCCCTCAATGCCTATCTAGCAGCCAAAAATGTTCAGATGTAACCATTTACACCCCAGCACACTTACAATCCTTCATCTTTCATTGCACAACTCGTTGAACAAAATCAAGACCCCCTGTTGTCTAGCAATTATACCCATACACTTCTTATCGACACAAACATCGAACAATAGTCAACCCGGGGTGTCTTCTAATCCTACTAATCCCTTTGAAACATTGAATGAACAATATTCCACCAGTCAACCCAAAACATCTAAGGTCTCTTCGATGTCTGTTTATGACCTCCATATGATTTCTTCACAAAACACATATACCCAACAATATGCATCTTCATGCAATCCTTCCATAGGTTCCACACCTCCTCTAAGTAGTATTGTTACTTCCTCGTCTACCCATCCAACCTCCTCACAAGTATAAACATCTTCACTAGGTTCTATGGCCTTTTCTACTATTGTATCCTCCCAATAGGTTACTAGTCCCATTAAGAACATCATTATGTCCATTCCTACAACTACACCACTAGTGAATACCAATGTCATTTCCAAAGTACTCACCTAGTCTCACAATATATACTACAACCATTGATCTCCATGCCGCAATCTACGTCCCTATAAATTATTCCAAAATATAATATATCCCAACAAAGCACTCCACAATGTGCACCATCCTTCGCCGCCTCTACCATATCCTTCTAACAAACACCTACATATTCACAACCACTTACTCACACATCATTACCATTATCGAATATAATAAAAATTTTTCGATCTCGGTAGAATAATCCATGACAAAACATTCATTATCAACAGTATGTACCTCAATATAGCATACCTCAATAAAACATTCCATAGTACAATGCCTGCGAATAGATTACCCCTTACCAACATAATGTCCCTTATCGTAGAACATTCCCAAAAAAATATTCCCTGCCCGTGAAGACAATCCTCAAGAATATCAAGCATACTAATAACCTAGCCAGTCCTTATTTCAACCTGGCTCATCCTCACAATAACAAACACAACATGATCCTCTCTAAGACCTTTTAAGCCGCATATCTAGTATCGAATTTGCTTCATCCTCATCCAAGAATGTGCTCTCCTATTATCAAATTTACAATGAGCCCATTCATCCCTTATTACTATATAAACCATATTTGTCTCATTACGAGCTCCCAAAGTTTATTAATTTTTACATCAAGGAATATCCCCAACAACACATATGTGCCTTCCATCATGCATGTTATTTAATAGCTCACAACAGCACTGATGTTGAGGACCTTTCCCATGTCCCTTTCTAGTCCTTACTTAGATTAGTACAATAACATCCCACAACACTCCCTATTCTCCTTTACACAACTTGCCCAAATTTTCTTAGACCAATTTTCCATAAACATAGCCCACAAAATCACTATCAACGACCTATATGCCATCAGACAATTTAAAGATGAATCTATCACTGATTTTGTTGCCCATTGGAGGGTGTCACTAATCAACTATCCTTTACATTACCACAAATATAATTAATCAAATTCTTCTACTCATGCATGTGTCAAACACATCTCATCCACATTTCAAATCCAATCATTTCAAAATTTCAATGAGATTTTTACCATGGCCCATAAATTGGAAATGCGGTCTTTAGAAGATGGATGAGTTAAGATTCATCCTAAGAAACCCAAATTTGAGTTCCCATCTAAGTCACCATCTAATAATGAAAAGTCCAAAACTTCCTCCAATGATGTCGTAGTTAAATTTTCTCCCAAAGAGAGACCCAATGTCGAGCATCCCCATCAACAATGCAAATACACACCTATAGGAGAGACTTATAGTGCATTTTTGACAAATTGCTTACATCCAACATGATATCTCTCCCACCTATTCGACCCATTGACACGTCAATATCTAAACCCATTTGGTATCGAGATAATGACTATTGCAAATATCATAGGGTCAATGGACATGACATCGAAAGGTGTTGCACATTCGAAATGTAATTCAAGATTTGATCGACAAGGGTGAACTCCACTTAGATAATCCAAATGCACCCCCAAATCAAAATCTTGACATATTTAAGAAACCTTTTTCAAATCACCCTTCATCCTCAGATCAACCACAAAAAAATGTTGTCCACACCATCAATACAATAACCAAAATAGAGCCTACCCTTCCTACATCCTTGTCACTTACTGAGCCAAAACCTATGCAACCAACACCAATAGCAAATGATCCTACAACTATGACTATGGAGCCTTCACCTATTGAGTGCATCACTAAAAAAATTTCTACATCCTCATCACTTATCGAGTCAAAACCTGAAAAATCAAAACCAGAATCTAATGAGTCCAAAGTTATTGTGCCTTCACCTGTTGAAAATGTTACTAAAACTATTCCTACACCTTTGTTACATGCCACTACCGAATCCATACCCACATCCTCTACTACACTCAAAACCACATCTGAAAAACAACCCAAAATACTTTCTACCTTAGAGAAGTCAGACCCTTACATTGCATCATCATCAACCATACCTAATTTATCTAAAACCATAAAGGCACCTCATAAACAAGGTGTTGTTCAAGTTTTTAAAATTCCTCAATATGTTTTTCCAGATCATATAATTTTATGTAGACCTCACTCCCTTATACATGTTAATCACCCTATTATTACAGGATCAAAATCCCCCAATTGAGCGCCTATAAGCGAGTCCATATCCCACACCTTTTACACAACTCAACTATCTGCACTGTGATCACCCATATGGGGTCCCTCATCCTCACATGTCACATAAACCAATTATCTTCACCAATGACCACCCATACAAAGTCCTTATTCTTCCCCATCATGACACCTAGAAATCCCCATGACCAAAAATAAACAACCCACTACTAAACAACTTGTCTTACTTCCTCTTGAGAGAAGTAGAGATGTGGCCTTGTCTCCATCTATGTCTACACCTAAGGGGCATTATGCCACCATCCTAGATGACCTCCTTCAACGGTCACTTATTACATTACCACCTCCTAAACCATCTGATCATCATAGATGGAAACCTTCTGGTATGAATTCAATGTTTTTTGTGATTACCACAAAACACGAGGCCATTCCATAGAATCTTTGTAGAGCCTTTCATTTAAAAGTCCAAAATATTGCTGTCTGCTCTTCCTTCCTTCTTAGTCAAACACAATGCTAACATCAACATCAACATCATCATCATCAAAACCTAAAGAATCCATCCCTAAAATACCTACTCTTCAGTGATGTCATACAAATCACCACCGAGTTCACAAAATTATGATAAAGAACCATCGAGCCTAAGAAAGATAAAACCTCCATCATTATACCTCCACCTCTTGAATTATTCACCTCATTTGATAAACCTAATGTATCTATTTCCTTAACTCCTTAGGAGTGTAATCAAATGTTTCCATCAAAAGCCAAAGTCTTTATACCCCCTTTCACCGTAATACATAAGGTTGTTATCAAACAATTACACCAATCTCCTATCCGGATGTCACTCTACGAGCTAGTTAGACATCCCCTTTCCATAAACAAGCTATGATTAAATCCCTCCAATCTATAATTTACTAGCCAATGATCATATTCCCTTCACAATTTTTTTGGGTTCTCTCAAAACATCTTCTGCTATACCATTTGAACCATCTGAAATTCCCTCTCTCAGACTAGAATAACATGATCTACCACTCTTCATTACCACTTAGATTAATGACATCTCTATCAAGAGGGTCATGATTGATAGTGGTGTCGTCATTAACATTATATCATCCCTCACCTTCGACCAACTCAAATTACCCAATACTTTGTCATCGCTCAAACTCCGGTTCTATTGCAATCCTTCAATGACACTATCGCACCCACATTAGGCACCATCATACTTCCGCTTAAATTTGGTGTCAAAACCCTACCCAAACTCTTCTACATTATAAAAGGAGAGTTTCAATACAACATATTGTTAGGTCTCCCTTAGATATACACCATGCATTGTATTCCTTCCACCCTCCATCGTTGTCTCAAATATGAACATGAGGGTTGAACCTTCACTATTCCCACTCGATCCAAATCCTTTTTCTCGATTATTAAATGATGTATCACCCAAATGACGTCCTTTTACCTAAATATGCACCCGAACCATCGATGAAGCATCCACTATCATATCTATCCCTTCTTCCAAGTTACCGATGAATACTCTCTTGGTGAGGTCAAAATATCTCACGCTTAGGGAATATCGTCTCCTCATGATTAACTCCATCCCTTCACCCAAAACATATGGCCGCCCTGACAAGCAACCCATGTATGATCCAAACATAGGATATGTTATCTCCTATGGTCTTGCATATCTCAAAACAAATATAATTTATGGGGGACTCGATAACCCTCCATCCCAAGCTATCAATCCACACCATGCCATGCCATCCACATTGAAATTCAAATCCCTTGAAAATCCCAACTTCTCCCACATGTATCTTCATCGCTACACATGAAGAGGTTTTAGCCTCAAACATTATAAACAAGGAAACCATGATCAACCCATCTTGTGTTACCTTAAAGATCATGAGAAAAGTGGTTTACGCTATAAAATATTCACCTCCAAAATGTGCAAAGCCACTACATCTAAACTTGCTACATCTCTAACTATTTCCAAATTAGAATCGTCATCGCCAACAAACCCTAAAGATCTCATGGACGTAGACAACAATGTACCCATCCCACCTAATTTTTTTTAATTAATGTTGTGTCTTTAGGACCACTTTATCAATCCAATCATTCCACTAAATCGTTAGCCCTTGTTTGGCCAGAAATGGTTGAGGAAGATTCACCTACCATAGATGTCCTCCGGTTCGGGATGACCAAGATATCCTCTCCCATATGGGATTTGAAGACCATTTTCTTCAAAAATCCTTACCATCTGACACACCAACACTCCTCAACTAATCCACCCTCGATGTTAACTTAGGTACCCCTCAGGATCCTCGCATAGTTAAGGTCGTTCAATCTCTAAATTCACAAGAACTAAATGATTTCACTTCATTCTTAACAAAATATCACCAAGCCTTCACCTAGTCATATAGTGATATGCCCGAATCGATCCTCACAATGTCATACACAACATAGTCATGTATCCCAATGCTAAGCCGATTAAAAAAAACTCTGTAAAATTCATCCCCGTATAGCTTTCCTTATTAAGGAAGATTTATAACACCTCTTATCCACTAACTTCATCATACCCATTGACTATCCACAATGGGTCTCTAATGTCATCCCCATAACTAAAGCTTTAGGTAAAATACACATCTGCATAGGTTTCAGGGATCTCAATCTTGCTTGTCTGAAAGATGATTTCACTCTCCCAAACATAGACCATCTCGTCAACCTAACAGTTGGCGATGAAATGTTTTCCCTCATGGATGGCTTCTCTGGTTATAACCAAATCCTCATTTCTCCTGACGATCAACACAAAACCTCTTTCATTACCCCTTAGGGAACCTTTTACTATCGTGTCATGCTTCTTCGGTATTAAAATGCACGAGCCATGTATCAACACGCCATGACATATATTTTTCATGATCTCATCCACAAAATTGTTGAAGAATACTTTGATAACCTCCTAATAAAATCCAAATCATGAAAAGATCATCTTGACATCCTTGAATCAATCTTCACTTGTCTCATCTAATTATGTCTTCATCTTAATCCTACAAAGTGTGTTTTTGGTGTCCTCATCGGAAAACTTTTAGGATTCATCATATCGATTTGAGACATTGACATTGACCCAAAAAAGTTAGAGAAATTATTGAGATGCTTCCACCATCCAATCTTATGTAATCGTATTCTCTAAGGTAAATTACAATCCATTTGACATTTCATATCACAACTTTTTGACTATCATCAACCATTTCACCACCTTCTCTGTAAAAACATAAAATTTCATTGGGATTCTGACTACTAGAAAGCCTTCGATGAAATCAAATAGTATCTATTATCACCACTTGTGCTTACTCCAACTCATGAAGGAGATCCATTCTATCTATACATATCCACCTCAGAAAATTCCCTAGGAGCTATGCTTGCCCACCGTGATAATCAAATTCGCAAGCAAGTTGTATACTACATTAGTCATACACTCCATGAATATGAAACATGTTACACTAAAGATAAAAATTATGTTGTGCGTTATATTTTTCCACCTCCAAACTTTGACATTATCTCCTCAATCACAAGACATATGTCGTTACCATTTTCGATCCGCTTAAAACCATGCATGTTAAACCTTATCATAATGATCACATCACTCGATGGCTTCTACTCATGACTGAATTTGACCTCGAAATCATGTCTCGAAAATCTATTAAAAGTCAAACCATTACATATCAGCTCACTAAGGTGCCCCTTTCGAGATAATCAATCACCTCACGAACATTTCCCTGACTAATCCATCAATAACATGACGAATCTGATTTCATCCCCGTTAAAATGACCCTCTTCTTCGATGGTGTTAAATGTCATGAGGGGGAGGAGCTGGATTTGTTATCATACCACCATGGAACATTCCACTCCCATTATCATTCAAACTTAACTTCAAACGTACTAACAATATGGTAGAATACGAAAGCCTTAATCATAGGCCTAAATATTGTCATTCTCCTAGGTGCCCACATCTTGGAAATTTACGGAGATTCACAACTTGTCGTCGGTCAAGTCAAAGGAGAATACTAATGTAAAAATAAAATCCTTCAAATATATAAAGTTTTAGCTGACTTTATCCTTGGCGATTCGATCATTACACTATTCAAGTTATTCCGTGATCTTCTTATAGGTTTGCAGACACTATGGCATCCCTCGGATCCCTCGTCCCTTTTGAAACAAAAAAATCAAGTGATAAAACTAAAATGTCTGTAATTATTCAACGTTTAGACCATCCTTCACATCAAAATGAGCTTCCTTCCATCAATAACATTGACAACAATCCACTAGATCTATGGTACACAAAAATATATGACTATCTCTCCGAATCTAAATTACCATCAGATTTATCACATGAAGCCAAACAATCATTTCTCCAACATGTCACTCACTTTGTCATCACAGGAGGTGTCCTTTATAAACGTAGCTTTGACGGCATATTATTACTATGTCTTAAAACACATGAATTAACCAAAGAAATCGAAGAGGTTCATGATGACATCTACGGTGGTCACTTCAGTGGCAATGTCATTGCTAAATGTGTCATACGGCTAGGGTATTACTGGCCAACCATTGCTAAATGTTATTATGCATACATAAAGAAGTGTGTCAAATGCCAACTCCATTCATATCTCATTCACGTCCCTAGTCAAGCATTACAACCTGCTTTCAGATCTATGGCCTTTCTCTCGAATGGGGTTAGACCTCATTGGTGAAATCAAATATAAATCATCTCAACAACATCATTCCATAATCATAAAGAACTAAATATTTCATAAAATGGGTTGAAGCCATCCCTTAACATTGAGAAAATCATGAGATATCATCAACTTCATATATCAGAACATTATATGTCATTTGGCATCCCACATAAACTCATCATGGATAATGGAAAATCCTTCAAAAATAAGGAAGTTAAAAAGCTTTGTGATACATTCAACATCAAACTCAGTTTTCATCACCATATTATCCTCAAGCAAATGGATAGGCCAAGGCCTCTAACAAAACACTTAACAAAATCCTCATGAAAACAATAAATGATGTGGGTAGGAATTGGCATCTTCAAATCTCGTTTGCTCTCTAGGCCTATCAAACTAGCATTTGCATACCTACAAGTGCTATGCCCTACTCACTTGTCTATGGCTTTGAAGCTATTGTACCTCTTGAAATTCAAATTCCATCATTATGTGTATCCCTCAAAGATTTCATTCCCGATGAATAATATCACCAAGATAGCTTATCATAACTAGAATTGTTAGATGAAAAATGTCTAGTAGCCCTTGAACATCATCAATTCTATCAACAATGTATTAGCGAGCATATAAAAAACATGTCAAAGAGCATGACTTTAAATTGGTGATCTTGTACTTAAAGAAAATCAAAATGTCACTACATTAGAATGGAGTAAACGTGGAAAGTTTTCCCCAATTGGATTGGTCCATACATTATCACTCACAAGTATGGGTCAGGAGCGTATCATCTCACTTCTCTTGATGGGGAACCCGAAAGGGAACCTTTGAATTCTTTGCACTTATGGCCTTTCTATTATTAAATGATTGATCATCATGATAGTAGTTCTAGTCAAATCCCATCACCTTATCATTGCAATGATTCCTTCCTTTGCAGAACCCCTTGAAATCATCTATCAAAACCATGACATAGGGGCATGTGTGTGTGGGTTGCTGAAAGCACACCTTATCCCCTCCTCAAAATAGTTTATTAGGGTTTTGACCCTCAGCTCAACAATATATGAAGAAAATTCATTTGGATGCTTATCTTGTCAAAACATCACATCATGTTATAATAAACGGGTCCTCAAGGACAATTATTCATAAAATTCTAAATTATTATTAAAAATATTAAAAGTATATTGTTCCCTCGAAGGAAAACTACCAATTAAAGTTGGCGAATGATCCTCAGAAGGTTGGAAACCTAGTAAAAAATCAAAATGTAGACCATACCCTCAAAGGATGACTACTCATGTAAAAGGCTTCCCACTTTAATCACCTTCAAAAAATACATCAAATCAAAAGCATCTGGAAAGCTTCTGTATTGATCAACTTTCCCATCATGGAAAAATTCCCACATCAATCGGTTTTTGCTTGAAAACACTATGGAAAATCTGGGGCATCATATCCTATAAATTTGTTGAAAATGAGACCCCTTTTTCCCACATTAGTCTACACACATCATCCCTTTTTTTCATCCTAGAAAAATATAGTCATTCAAACCCACGTTCCCATTATGTGTAACAATCCATTAATAATCTTATTTAACATCTGAAAGGCTACAAGTGCAAAGTGTTTTTCGAGACCCATCACATATACCAAATTCATAGCATGGCAATCTTTCCATTTTCACTTCATTTTTGATTTGGCATATTTGTTGGATCACTTTTTAAAGACATTTAAATCAATTAAACATTAAAACCACATTCAAGACATCTTTAATCAAACATTCTAATATATCACATCCATCTGAATCCATCTAAAATATCAACACATTTCAAATAAAAACATACAACATCTAAATCAAATTACAAGAACAAGTCATAAACCATCATCGTCATCATATATATATATATATATATATAATATATATATATATACATCATCATAAATGTATATAATAATCAATATCATCATTGTACAAAAAATGGGCTAATCAATATATCATTAGCATATGAAATCATATGAAATCATATCATCATGTAGTAAAATCAACATCTCCTAACATTGTGCTTGACACCACCTTCTCCTCTAGGAGCAAGAGTTCCTCCGGCCGCACTTATATTTCCACCACCTCTACAAATACTTGTCACAACACCTTTCCTCTAGCTCCTCCCATACCATCATCACCTCTCTCTCGGCCTCCAAGGCGGATGTCCCACACTCGCCGCACTATCACTATGCCTCACTACTATCAAGGTTGTCTCTTGGGAAGCTACATGATCAACATATAAGGTGGCATCAAGGTAGTTCTTGATAACAAGTCCACATAGTAGTCTCTCTTCACTCGCACAACCTTGTAGTGCGCCACTGAAATCATATCAAGAGGAGGTGTTGCAGATGCTACCCTTTGCCAGAGACATCACTAAAAAAATTGCACCGGATATTGAAAGCCATGTGATCCCCAAGGCCTTCCTTCGTGTATCCATGTGTCCCTTGTACCTATCTCTATCAGAACAAACATGTACAAGCTGCGCCTGAAGGCTATCTTGCTCAACGATCAGTCCATCCCTCTCTATGATGAGAGTATCCTGAACTCCCATAAGGTCATCATGCTCTCTCCAAGCGGCATCTCTCTTCCCTCCACTACGTCTTTCTTGACCGTCACTCCCTTTTGAAATAGTCGTAACTATGGCATCATCACCCTCACCCCTCTCATCCTTGGGTACATGTGTTCTCCTGTCACCCAAGAACATATGCATCTCATTGTTTGTGCTACCTTCTTTGTTTCCCTAGTCCGATCAAAGGTCCTCATTGAGCGGGCCCACCATGCAGTAAAATATGGAGTCACCCTCGCATCATCAATCGGAACAATCTGGCCCTTTTCATTAGGACCCATAGCCCCTGTTGCTCATCAATCATTGTAGGCCTCACCACAACAGCCCTCAGAGTCTCGGTATCCCCATCCTCTCGCTTGTACTACACCTTTGGATCCACGGGTATATCTTAAGTCAGTCCAAACTACCTCCTACTATGACTGAAACACAAGATCTCATCCTCTCTAACTCTACAACCCTATATCCAAATATCTTGTTGTAATCCCAACAAGTCTTGAGGAAACTTGGGCCAATCATGAAAATCCAAGTATGGCATCCACACCACATCGCCCACATGTAGTCCTGACACCAAGTCTCTATAATAACCATGCCTCTTGGCCTTCCTCTCTCGACCCAGATTCTGGCTCCATCTTGTGAAGCTAGGATGTCTAACCTCAATATCACAAGGTATGCCTAATAGATGAGCAATCACAATGTTCTCGTGAACACTGCAACAAGAATCCAACATCAATACCATAACACTTGTGAGTTGTCCAAGCCCACGAGTCTCTCGAATGTTTGTGCCAATAAAGTAGGTGCCCACTTAAATATTGTATGGTGCTCCATCATCTCGGCAAAAACATCGGTCATCATCCAAGGAAAACGACCGCCTCTTGAATCTAACAAAGCAAAACATGAAATAGCTATCATCATCATAGTCATCCATGGACAACCAACTCTCGCAGGCTCATATAACATCTGGTAATAAAATGCCCTGATGAATACCTCACATCCCGAGCATGCTCTCCATATAACCTCTGCATAGTATATTCTCTCCAATCCTCAATAATACAATAAATCACCTGTCTGTGAACCAATAATCTCGTAATATGATGAACATCCTCAAGGGTAATGGTCATCTCCCATGTAGGAAGCCAAAAATTATTTGTGGAAGGATTCCACCTCTCTAATAATGCCAATATCAAACTACGACATTTGTGAACCCATCTATAAAATCTCATACCACTAAAACCCATTACCTCAAGATGCTCCCAATCCTCATCTGATAAATTTTCCCTCACCTCATCCAACATCAATGGTATACAATCACATATAGTCAATTGTGCATCCACCTATAAAATGCAAGCACACAAGATGAAAATTAGTATTATCACATAAATATCATTCATTCCAAAGTATTAAAACATCAACTTTATTGTCCAAAATTTACTAACAAAAACAAAACTATAATGTCAACATCAATGATATTGACATCCAAATATACAACACCAATGGAAAATTTAAAAACATTCTACAAATTTAAAAACATTCATCAAAATCCATGCTCTTCTATCTAACTTACAAACTATTTTTGTCTCGGGGAATTCTTGGCGATTCACCACAATGGTAGTGATTGGATGAATCGTCGGTGGTTCTGCTAATAAAAATTAGGGCATCTGCTCGCCCTCAATACAACACTAAATACCCTAAACTACACAAAAATCCAAAAAAACTAGACAAAAATGAGATTAAAAACCTACATTGGCCATCGACGGCTTGCGTTTCCTACTCGAGGACGTCATTTCATCATTTTTTCACTTAAAACACGTTTTTCACCTCTACAATCACTATGTGAAAATGTTTTTACTATGGTTACAATGTTGTAAAACAACACTTTGCTTTTGGGCTATTTGTAGCCCTTTATTATTACACGATGTAATTGTCGGCTATTTCCTAATCATTGACGATTAGATCCTTTTAGGCATACACGCCCATATTGCCTAAACATTTTCACTTTTACACAAGTGTGTCATGTTTTCAATGGATCTTATCCCTTGAAATTTTGAATCAAACAAACATAGTCAATATTGGGATTCACCATTCATCTATGGGACACAAGCCCTTTGGCCCCCATCACTTGGTTTTCCCACCCAATAAGGATCATATGTCTACAGGTGTCAAGCCCTTTGGTCACCCTATTAATTGATTCCCTAGTAACTCATTCTGTACCCCCTTCTACTGGGGTAGCCTTTGAAAAAAAACACATTGGTGTTCATTGTATTGCGTTGTAGTAGAAACACCCATACAAACAAACCTTCTCATCATTTTTGTCTAACGATTTTCCAAAAATCGTCAGACAAAAAGGCAAATGTAGACACCAAAATCTACACTCTCTCATCTTCATTATCTAAACTCATTCATGATCATCAAAACAATTAAAACATGCCACTCGCGACACTCCATGACCTAGATCACCCACTTGTACCCTTTAATTAAATTAATTTAATACTCATGTCACCACATCCCTATCCCTAAAATAATTAATTAAATAAATTACAAACCCTCACACCTCACCATGTGAACTCATCCACACTCACTAGTTGTAACTAGTTAATTTAGCAACCTTCCATAAATATAAGCTAACCACCTCTAACTTATCCCTATAACTACTTCCCACTCCTAACTAGTTATAACTAAGTTAAATTAGAAACCTTCTAAAAACACCTCCACATTTATCCTAACTAACTTGGTCCTCATCTGAGATCACCCCTCTTATTATCCCAACCTCTCTCGAAATCCCTTGCAAATCAAGTTCAAAATGGCAAGAAAATCACTTTTTTATCCCCTTACTCAAATTAGCCAAAATTGTTGATGATTATCCCGATCGCTGGAGATCTATATAAACAAATTTCTAAGCCTCTTTGGGGCAGGATTTTGGAGAGAATTTTACAGGGAATTCATGTCCATTCATGAAAATTATGAGTCTAAGGTTTTCAACAAAGCACCACCATCGCCCACTACATCAACACGATCTTCATATCATCCAACGTTGTCATCAAAACAACCATCTTCACCCATCCGCAACTCAATTTGGGATATCATGTCAATCATCCAAGGTAAGCTTTGTGTTTATTAATTTTTTCTTCTCGTTTTCAACTAATCATGATCATCTTTTTATTAACAATCTCGTTTAAGTTTTAATATTCCTCACGGTTGCGAGAATAATCAAGTTATATTATCTATTTTGGTAGTTCCTTCATTTGGCATAACACTTTGGGCTTACTAAATTGAGCGTTGCACTACATTTCGGACCCAAATGTAGTTCTAGTGTATGTGTGCATGTCGTGCCCTAGGTTCTCTTGTGCTAGTCACACTTTGTGAAGTAGTGAGCAATAATAACTATAGAAAATGTAATAGCATGTGTGCATGAAATAGAATAGAATCCTCCCCCTATGTTGTGTGTGTTGATGTAGATCTCCTAGCCTTGATGCATGACACTATGTGGATGCAAGTGATGCAATGGATGCAACTCTAGATGGAGTGATAGTAGTATGTGACATTAGGACCCTCATTATGGTCTCATAACTTTGTATTTATAGGGTTATCTTGCTCTAATTTCGTAATTAACCCCGACATGGCCAACTAGGAAAAAGATAAGGATGAAAAATAGCTAGAAAGACCCCAAAAAGAAGAGGAAAGTGGAACATGGATCGGGGTGCCCCGGTTAGGACTAGGGCACCCCGAGGTACCCTAAATGATGACACTGGCACCTCGGTTTAGGCTAAATGACGAGATAATTGTGAAATATGTGGATATGTATAAGAAAATATGCGAGAATGACGAAATAAAATATAAAAATAAGATGGCCAAAAGGTGGGATTAATTAGTACTTTCTTCACTTGAGAACCCTCTAAATAGTAGTATAAGACTGGGCTAAATAATGCCTAAAGTGCATGATTTTGTGTCTACAGAGAGTTTGAGGTAAGTGTTTCAAATGCAATAAGTTTGTTGGTCATTGGTCATATGAGTTTCTACATAACCCTTATAGAATTGGTAGCGGGGTAAGTGAAGAAAGAAATCAGATTGTGCATGTTGATGAAGAAGAAAGTGTAGGATCACCATCACACATAGAAGAAGACATGGAACAATAGAGGTTGATGATGAGAAGAGTCTTGCTGAAATCAAGCCAAAAAGATGAAGAACTAGCTCAAAGAAGAACCTTATTCAAGAAAATGTGCAAGTCTAAAGGTAAGTGTTGTAAGCTTATTGTTGATAATGGTAGCATAAACAATTTGGTGTCTTTTGAAATGGTAGAAAAGATAAAATTGTAAAATTTGGTGCATCCTAAACCATATGTGGTATATTGAGTTCAAAGAAGTCATCAAGTCTTGGTAAATAAGAAGTGTCTTTTTAGTTTTCAAATTGGAAGCTATAAGGATGAGGTTCTTTATGATGTGATGCCCATGGATGTTTGTCATGTCTTACTTGGGAGACCTTGGCAATTTAATAGGAGAGTTATTCATGATGGTAGGGAAAATACAACACTCCAATTAAGAATGGCATTAAGCATGCACTAAACCATCTCAAGGACAACAATGCATGGAATGAAATCTATTCAAGGGTCATGTTGATGAGTGCAAAAGAGTATATACTACTTGAAGAAAGAGATAGTCTGAATCATCAAAAGCGCATTTGAAAGGAAGTGCGGAAAGATGGAAAACAAGAAAAGTACAGTTAAAAGACTATGGAAATGGTTAAGTGGGGAAGAGGAATATCAAGACAGTCTTCAAAGGAGAAGAAACAAAGAAGATGTGAATAGTGAACTTGTAGACCTCATAGAAGTAAGAGATAACCAAAATATCTTGGAGACACAAAATTCAAGGAAATCTAAGTGCAATTAGAAATGTGAGAGAGAAGTTGGAAAATCTTATGCTAAGGAAGAAGGCGACAATCTAAAGAAAAAGGTTGAGACAACAAAGAAGGATGATCAATAACAAATTCAAGAAGAAGAGCAAGAATAACTAGTTTAAGAAGACAAAGGTGAAGTGAAAGAGACGACAAAAGGGTTATTGAGGCTCAAGTTTTTCAATCTAATACTTCATTTAGTGATGATTGTGCGGGTATATCAATTGAGTTGGTGATGATGAAGCAATTGAAGAGTGATCTATCTAAGACTAAAAGAAAAAGGAGGGGTCAATCTTTGGAAAAGACTTTGACAAAAGAGGTAAAAATCTCCAAGCCCAAGGGTTTGTGCAAAAATCTGAGTAAAACCATCATCCGAAATTGGGAAAAGCGGGAAAATTAAAATGCGCCCAAAGGAAAAAACTACTAACATGTTTCTTGCAACAATGTCCACCACAAAAAATCCTTGCGTTGCAGATTCTAAACCCTTCGAGCGAAACAAATTCGTGTAGGCACACACCCATATGCGGTGCCGACATCGTGTTTATGGCATATGGCCACCCTATGCCGACACCTTTGTTTGTGACAGATGACCACCTCATGCCCTTCAACAATGGCAACTATGAAAACAAAACCAGGGCAAACGAAATTTGAACTCGGAAACCCAAGGCATCGTTCGGTAATTGCCAACCACAATTAAACCCCGACCATTGGAGAAAAGAAAATTAAAACCCAACCACCATAACACAACATAGAGAGAATCAACAGGGTTGACATTTCTATGGTCTTGCATGTGCACGGAAATGCCATCCATGGTCGATCTAGAGAGTGGATGCAAATCTCATCAGAAGGAAACGCCTATCGGTGTAAATAAATAATAGATGAATTTGGAATTATTAAAAAAGGAAACTTTTGCTTTAAAAAAATCGACCCACTAGTGAATTCTTCTAAGAGAGTACCAAGGGGGTCACCTTTCAAGCTTTACACAAACGTGCTTATTTGGATAAGATTCTACAAAATTCTGTAGCACCCATATGACCACGCTTTTGAATCCCTGAGCATCATTCGACGGAAAACCAAGAAAATCTGGCAAACAAACTGGTCTCCGTCAACTTACGTTTGGTATGAGCACACGTGGGCCACCATGGAATTGTGCCGGTTTACGATTAAATCAATACAGTGGTTACAGAATCCCAATTTATTTGGATTCAATTCGGCTTCGCCTTCCCACAAATCTATTTTCTCTACAGGCAACCGGCACTCACCGTCTCCCGCTATTTCTCCGCAATGTTCATTTCCACTTGACTCCTCTTAAGTAGATTCGATCCGCCGCCCTATAGAAAAATCCCACGAATAAAAGAACCCGTTATGCGCTCTGCGAATTACATTCAAGTTTGGCCGGAGTTTGAATTGCCGTCAATTGACGTACTTTCTCATGGCAAGCTCCAGGCAACGCAGCCCAGACAGCAGCCCGCGTTCTGATGACGAATCAGGTGCTCACGCGTACAGCAATCCAGATGGGTCGGTGAAAGAACAAGATCGCTTCCTCCCCATTGCCAATGTCAGCCGAATTATGAAAAAGCCCTCCCTGCCAATGCAAAAATATCCAAAGATGCCAAGGAGACCGTACAGGAATGCGTGTCTGAATTCATCAGTTTCATCACTGGAGAAGCTTCTGACAAGTGTCAGAGAGAAAAGAGAAAGACCATCAATGGAGATGACCTGTTGTGGGCAATGGGGACTCTTGGATTTGAGAATTATGTAGACCCACTTAAGATTTACCTGCAGAAGTACAGAGAACTTGAAGGTGAAAAGACCAACATGGCCAAACAGGGTGGTGCTGACCATGACCAATCTCCTAATTCTAAAGACGGGGCCTCTGCTAGTGGCAGTGCTGGTAATGGGTCTGGGTCTAACCCTGGAGGAAGCTCTAAATATAGCGGAACCTACTATCCTGCTTATGGAGCTCCACACATATATGGGGGCCAGCAGCATCAGCACCAACATCAGCAACAAATGTTGGGTGGGCCTTATCATCATCAGATGCATATGAACACCAACAAAACTGCTACTGGTAACACTGGAGACCGTCATTCTAGAGGGCAGTGGTAGGAATTTGTAGGGAAATTCAAATTTCTATGTTATAAATGTATATTGGGTAGTTATTGATGCAGACTTCTGGATTAATTGTATCAGACAAAAATTTTGTTCTCTCTTTCTTTTTCTATTTTTTTCCTTTCACCTGTCAGAATATGTTACCAAAGCACACATGGGCTGTCTGTTCTATATATGCTTACTAAATGTTTATGTTATGACCTGTGGCGAGGATGTATATTTATGCCATACATTAATTTATAAAGAAAATTGTATGGATCAATTTGGGTTTTATGGATAGTTAGCTGTTCATTAAGAATAAATCATACCTATGTTGCAGTTGCTCTACCATGTTGTGGGTTCAACCCATTTCGCCCGAGCTCTGTTTACAATCTTATAAGCTACTTAATGGGTTTACCATGAACTCTTGTGAGGATGTATTTATCTGGTACATTGAGTTTGTAGAAGTGTGTACATGTCAGTTCGGATCGTATGGGTGGTTGATGTTTTTTTAAAGATAAGTCCTGTGGTCGAGAGCCTTTACTGTCTTGTGGGTTCAACTAATTTTGCCTTTTGTGGACATGCTTTGGATATAACACAAGATGTTTGTTCGTTGTGGTAAGCTAATGGACTCTGCACATGATGAAAATCTTGTAGAATCTACTAATTTAAGTTCATATGGACTTATGTGGTGAGCCCTATTGATTTCTACAATCCCATTTCTGTCATGACCTGTAGATCTATGTTTTTGACAATATGGTGTTGGTCTAGTAGAAAACTAATAGAAGGGTGCGTACGGCCTGTTCTACATCCATCTTGTGGATATATTGTGAACTGAGGTGAGAATGTATATTTATGGTACATTGATTGAACACCTCATTTTGAGTTTCTATGCAAATTTAATGTTTTCAAAATGATCCTCCTGCTCAACTTGCTTTCCTGTGTTATGGGTTCAATTCATTTCGCTTCAGAAATGACTTTTTGAAGTCATTTTTGGGCCTGTTGTACTCTGGTCAGCCTAATCCCTTGTCATTTTTCCCTTGCTGTTTTTCTGTTAAGAGCCTTGCCCGTTGTAATAAATGGGAATGACAAAATGGATTTTAAGATCATTAAAGTCTTTGGACAGATATAACGTAATGTGCATGAACTGTTAGATTCCTGGATCTTACCTTTCAAATTCTTTCTCCTTCTCTATTAATTTAGCTTGAACTCTGGAAATTCAGTAATATGATAAAATATGTTAGTATCTACCATGCCTCCGTCCTATGGATATCATATGTTTTTTTAGATTATATGTAATCTGATTCTTTGTCCTTGGCCTTTTGCTGTGTTTTGTTAAGAGGCTTTGCTGTCTTTACCAATGGGTATAACCAGATAGTTTTTAAGGTCAATTTAAAGTTTGTAATAGACATGAAGTATAATGCATGAGATTTTATTCCTTCTCTATTCATTGATTTTGAAAGAAGAAATATATGAATTTCATGCTTCATAGGGCACTTAGGTTGCCTGACCATGTTCTGGGCGCATTTCATTTTGCTTTTGTGAACACACTCTGGGGTATAGCATATCATGTTTGTTTCTTTCGGTCTTGGTCCACAATAGATGGGCTGATTCAAACTTTAAAGTCATACTGATAAAAATCTAATAGAATCTGCTATATTATGTTTATATGGACTTGTTTAGTCTGCTTTGCTCAGCCTTCTTGACTTTCTTGAATTTTCTTTATATCTGATCTTTGTGCACAAGTTGCTTTAATGTGTTCTGTGTTCTGTGTTCAACTCTTTTTGCTTTAAGAATGACATGTTTTGAATTAGTATTGGTCCTGCTGGACTCTGGGTAACCTGGTCTCTTGTTGTTTGTCCTTAGCTGTCTTTTGTTTTATTCTTGGCTGTTTTTGTTTAGAAATGGTGCCCTTTTAATCAACGAGTCTAGCCGGATCGATTTTTAAGGTCATTGAATGTCTTTTACAAGACCTGAAGTATTGTGCATGAGATGTCAATTTTTGAATTTCCTTCATCTTCGATCCTCGTGCTTAAGTTTCTTTACAGTGTTATGGGTTTTAGTCATTTTGCTTTGCCTGTTGGATTTTGGGTAATCTGATTCCTTCTTGTTCGTCCTTTGCCTGTTTTTAGTCAGTGGCTGTGTGCTGTTTTAATCAATGGGTACACACACATCAGGAGATTTAAGGCTCTTTTATTCCTTCCCTATTGATTAAAGGGAAAAGCTCGAGGAGTTTCGTGGTTCTGGAAATTCAGAAAACTTATGAAATTCTTGGAGAGTCTACTGTATTTGGGTCCCATGGATATAGTTCTTAGATGACCCCTTTGTGCTCAAGTTGATTTAGCGTGTTTTAGGTTCGAGTTTCAACACGAGGCTCATTCTGGGCATAACATGTTTTAGACTTCTTTTGGACCAGTTGCACTCTGGATTCTCTGTTTCCTTATCATTTCTTCTCTATGGATTTTTTTGAAAGCCTGCGCTGCCGTAATCAATGGGTGCAACTAAATGGATTCGAGGCATTCAAGTCTTTGAACAGATGTGAGCTACTCTGTCTAATTTACAATATTAAGTGCATGTCTATCCTAATACCATAACATAGAGAGTCCATATATGGTAGAATTTGTATAAATCTCTGTGGGTATGCTCTGGGTTATAGCATAGCATGTTGCAGTAAAGCTCTCATGAACTTATCCAATTCACATTTGTATAGCTCTCTTGACTTTCTACATTTCCATTTCTTTATGGACTTGCAGATCTGTCTTATTTTGTCCCCAGTCTCGCCTACTCATAATAGTAATGGAGGAGGCGATCAATCTGGTCCAAATTAGACTCAACTCTGCAAATTGCAATCTTCCCAGTTTCGCTGCTTGTTTCTCTTTTACATTTCATATCGGAATTAAAATATGGTAGAAATCTTGAGAAATCGTCCTAAATATGTTCCTCCCTCATTCCACCGTATAGTTAGTAGCTTCCCTATGAAGCTAGCTAGTTTGCTTGATTCTGATAGCCTTTTGGGTAGAAGTATCTTGCGGAAACTCCAAAAAAACCCTTGATAATGAATGAAAATCAGGCCTTCAAATGTCACACGTCTCATCCTCCTCACCAGATTGGATTTGATTTGTAGATTTTATTGAAGTTTGTATTATGTATCTGGCCTTTTATTTTGCCAAACGTATTTCTACCTCGGGCCTGTCACTAAAATTGTTTAAGCAGTCTTACATACAGCCTTTTTCAAAAAATCATCATAAAATTTGTTATTCCGATTTCTATTGAAACTTAAGCCTTGAAGTGGTCTTGATGGCATTTTTGATAGCGCAATTCCAAGAGTGATTAAATATTTGATTTGGGCAGGGGTGAGTGACCAGTCGTTGAGACCCTTAACTTTATGGGTCCGGAACGACAACTAAATTACTTTCTTTTGTAAAAAGCTTATCAATATAGTACAAGAAGTCAACTCGCTCTAGAGGTGTTTTTGGTGACTTTTTAAATGATGAGTGCATGTCTATAAATTGCGTTTTCTCTCATTTTTTTCTATTTTTCTTACTTGACTTGATAATTATGCATAAAAAATCTTAAATTTATATTGAAATATCCAAAAAATATTATTGGCGTCTATAAAATGTAAAAAATGAACCATCAATAATATTTAAGAGTCTTTATTTTTGCATGCACCGCATTTAATTGGTTGCGACCACCACTCACCTACATTTCATCAATGATAATTGTGACTCAAACGTCGTAACATGCTATTTCAATATTGTTTTGTCTACTCCTTAACACTGACTTTTATTTCATTCTTACCCAATGTTGGTTTGTTCTGGATGCTCTACAAATGAAGGAGTTGTTGTTGTCGGTGCGAGTGATGCCATTGCTTTCAACATTGTGTTTTCACACCATCATTGCATGTAGATATTTTAGTGTGCACCTCGGAGTTGGTTGTTTGAGTTGAATGGTTTTCTAGGTATCTATTTCTTAGGGTTTTGTGAAATAATAGGGTGTATTATAATTGTATGATTGGAATATAATGTTTGAAATGAGGTCTGTTATTGTAGGGATGAAACCCACAACTTATTTCACACCATCACAACGTTTAGATGTTTTGCTTTGCACCCGATTGTTCTTTGTTTGTGTAAACTATTTTTCTAAAATAGATTTTAAGTGAACAATCTTGCATAGCTTGCATGTAAGCTTATACATTGCATAAACATTGAAGTGTGCACATTCTGCAAAGCAAGAATTAGTTAAAAACCCATATATCATATTTTTTTCCTGAGTTTTTGCAATCTTCTGTTTTCTAGAATTTTGGGGCATGTTTGAGTTACATGATTGAAATAAAAAGTTAGAAATGAGGCATGTTATCTTAGGGATAAAACCCACAATTGTGAAGTGAATGCATTGTCCTTCCATTTCAATATTACTTTCCTTTCTTCTTTGCACCCACTTTGTTTTCAATTCGAGTTGTTGGTTCATAAAGATTATAGTATTTGAATATGTTATATTAACTTGAATATTGTAGCTTTTTCCTATTTATTAGTATAGGTCTTAGTGTTGAAGGGTGAGCCTGGTTTACACAATAAAATTCACGGAATAATGATGTTCCATTCTTGATTCATTCCGAATGTTTATACAACATACACCACTCCATATAAATAGGTATTTACATCCCTATAGTTTAGGAAACTACTTTCCCAACAATCTCTCCATAATCCTATTTACGAAATATTGTTAATAACAATATTACGCTTAACCAAATACTAACCAACTTACTAACTTCCTAATCATATGATAATGGTAAGTATTTCTTACCTAATGCAAATACTAAATTCCTAACATTCCCCCTCCTTGTAGTGTTTACATGGTAGAAAAATATTCACTCTCATCTACGGTATGCTCACCCCTATGGCATGTCCAATTGTGTGACTCTTGACCTCGATACAAAGGAAAGACTCTCTCCTTCTATGGTTTTAAACAAACTTACCATAAACATTGACGTGAATCGGCCTCATCAATTGTCCACTTCTTGTGGTTTTTTGGATCTCCCACAAACCTTTTCAACCATGAATTGACTTACTCGGCGCCTTTGTTCATCACTATGCTTGTACATCGGGGGAAGAATATAGCATATTACACATATGAAGAAGAAAACTCACACTTTGGAAAAGATTTCACACTACATCCCATAAAAATCACAATGTTCTTAATTGCAGCCACTATTGTTGATCGTTGCCACTCAATCTCGAACAACATAGGAAAATGTCACTGTCACTAGTAGCTACCCTTGACTCTAGTTGGTTTTGCGTAGAATAGAAATGGAACATTGGTGGCATGTTCCCCCTATAATGTGAAATTTCCATTATTCATCAAATTACAAAACACGAACATTGAAAAAGTGTAGACACCCAAAATTACATACTTGTTCCCAGTACTATCCCGAGTTCACATCCTAGTTCATACCCCTTATGATTGATTAATTAAATTAATTAATCATGCACATTACACCTTGTTGGGATTAATTAAATTAATCTCTAACCCACTTTAGCTAGCTTAATTATCATTTATTAAATAAATGGTTAATTAGTTATCTTGCACATTGTAGCTAATTAAATTAGTTACTTAATTAGGAAAATACACCTATTTTCCTAGTCAACTACCACGACTCCACTTCACTAGTCTAGTCAACTATACTTCTAGAATCTTAGAAAGGAGAGGGCAACTAATTTTTATGTGTAACCACCTTCCTAGATGTAACTTCTACTATTACAAATGTCTACTACCCCTTAAAAGTTCTGAAATGTTATTTCCAAGTCTACTTGTTATCATGGGTAATTACAATTATTAACTTGGAGCTTAGTCAAACTCATGTAACCACTTCTAACCACTACTCAACCTCTATAAAAGAGCAAGCTTACCCCTTTGCAAATCCTCTTGGATTGTTGTAAGAAAACTCTGTCAACGTTGTTATCCAAAATATGCATATTAGAAGCTATATCCAGGCCAAATCTCCACTCGTAGGATTGTCAAATCCCCATTCGCAAATCACTTTCAAGAGCATCCACAAATCAAAATATTCAAGATTATAGAAGTCTAAGAACTTCCACAATCTTCCTTGAGGTTTGCTGAGAGTTATAGAGAAGGTATATTGTTGTTCAATTCTTTATCTTTCATTTGTCTGTTAATTTTCGTTGCTTGCATTAAGCACGCTTTGGTGGGACTTATCCACATTTTCAATTATTTTTATTTTTATTTTATTTCACTTTTTAATGCGGTTTTAATCCTTACTAAAATTTGTGTGAATGTGGTTTTAATTGGTTAATGTTGTTATTTTGGTGTGTTTTTGTTGTTTGTGTATTGTTGTATTTTCAGGATGCATTTTGGGAGGGTTTGCTAATGTAGTCTTTAATTTCACTAAAGTGTTATGCACACTGCACACCGACACCTCATTTAGAGAGATGTGAATGCTCACCCGAAGCGCGCGCCTACCAGTCCCTCCTTTGTGTTTGTTTATCAAGATGTTAACATACATAATTGTCACAATAACTAACCAAGTATTCATTTGAGTATAAAACCATTACATATATATAGGGGTGGGGACTTTCCCTTCACTTCCCATGTACTCTCCTAAAAATAGGTGTGCTCTCAAAATAGACAACATGCATTACATCCAAAAATAGCCATAAAGCGTGCATGCTTTTACAACAATCCTAATAATAGATTAACCTAAATATAACTCTTGTTTTAATCCTATTATTAGATTGACCCATGCAGGATCATCTCATAATCTCTGCATTTGCTTTTTCCATCTCTTAGTTCCCCTTTGCATGCTCCCAAGCCATCTCGATGTCATCTAATTATAGATCTTTCTTGGATGCCACTCTTCATCTATTCTTCTATTTTTAGCCATGGATCGACAAATTTGACTAAGTCCCAACTTTTCCTACTTGGGCATGAACCTCTGCACGCTATTCCATTATGCTTGCGCGTGCCCCTTCACACCTCCCTCACGCGCACTCTAGACCTTCGTGTGTGGTTCATACTTAGCTAATTCATCCATGCAACATTACCCCACACCGATGTCATTGCCATCTTTGGCAATGGTTAGCCCAACTTATTCCTCCAAAGAATGCGTAAATTAAATAATCTTCAAAGAATAAAGAATATAATCAATCTATGTGATTCCAAAAATAATGACTTCCCACCTATGTAGAAGTTACATCATGTCGTGGGATGATGGAGAAGCTTTGGAAACTCTAAATTCAATTCTCCTTCAAACTTGGCCCATTTTGTGAGCTCCTTTCTACGACCTTCCCTAGAACCTTTTCCACTATGTTTGATATTTGATCGGGCACTAATTCATCTACCTTCCCTGCAACTCCTTAATTACCACAAATCAACTCAACAATAACCCCTTCCAAAGCATGTCCATGTGCTCCAAAACTAGCGGCTGAAGTTGTTGGATTCAAAACTCTATTATTTCCCTCATGGCTTTAATCAATTCCTTTTGCCCGATATCTCCGCCATGAGCTTAGTGTGCTCGGCCTTAGTAGTGGGCACACTTCTTGAATAACTTTAAACTCTGCCTCTTCCTTGGTGACTCACATGTTGATAATAGGGTCACTCTTCTAACACCTACTAACGGCCAACTCTACCTTGTTGATAGCTCCTTTTATCTATGTAATTATGGTCTCAAGTTCAACTATCTTGGCGTCAACAACTTTGTTTTCTTCCTTCTCCTTGATCAATTCTTCAATGATAGGCCCCACACCATTTTTGATGTTTACTAACAACATCCCAACAAGGACCTCAAGATATTCCATCTCATAATTATAATCGCTCAGTGCACGGCTCACGAGGTCGGGCATGCGCTTAGAATCTACTTCACTAGAATGCTTGCCCTATCATAGGCTTCTTTAGTGTGTTTGTGTTCTCATTTTAAGTCATTATTTGCGCTCTCCAATTCTTGCTCCTTATTCTTCTTATCTTCCATCATGACCCTCATGGTTTCCCCTTGATCTAGATTCCTCCGCGTGACATCGACAACCATATTATTCAAGACATTACATGCCTGCTTATCAGTTAGAAACATCAGGTCCACATATTTATACTTCTTTCCTTGCTCTTTCTTTAGTTCTAATGTGGTGAGGGATCTGTTATTTATTTTGAACTCCGACTCTTCTGCATAGGTGTGCACGTTCTAGGATAATATCGTCATTCATGAGATCCCTCCATGCACATCCAACAAAATCCAATCGAACATTTTCTCTGTCATGAGCGTGCTCTAAAACCTTGCTTTCAGGAACTTTGTAGGATCATCCACATAGTCCATGTGAGGTGATTGAGGAGGCCTTATCTTTCGGGTTTCCTTGGCCTTCGTTCGTTGTTTTCTCGGTGTGCGAGGGTGCATCTTTGGTATCTCCTATCGCACCCTTATCTTCCTTAATCACATAGGCATCATCAACCTCTTTGTTCTCTCCATGCGCCTCCTCGTGCACCGGTGACTTCTCCTTGTGCGGACTCTATGCTACTCTTCCTTCTCCAAGCTAGGGTCTTCATGTGTTGGTGCCCCTTTCTCTGCCTCCCACGTAATCCCCTCATGCTCCAACTCCTCTATCAAATTTTATTCCACATCCTCATTCTTTAGAGACTACATGTGTCCCTCCACGCTTGGTCTTAGTTTTTATTGGACTCTCCTTGGATGGGTGAGATGTTAGGAAATAAGAGATAAAATATGCGGAATAATCCCTTACATAATTACGCAATGAGTAGAAACTAATATGCAGAAAATATTATAGATCTCAAATAAAAGAGAAGAATAAATAACACAACACAGAGAGAGAATATTTAACGTGGTTCACCCAATATGGGCTACGTCCACCAAGAATCACTTGCTCATATTTTATTACAAGCCTCCACTCTCTTAATACAATACTCGGATTGGTTTGGAGCTATGCTCAACAAACTCTATAGAATTCACACCCAAATTCAAAGCACATCTACAATACATTTGCTTGTCTATCTATCATATGCATAAGACCATATAAATAGACAATTGCTTAAGCAATTTGATACAAAACCGTGGGTATCAAAACCATGGGCAAAAAATCGTGGGTATCAAAACAATGGGTACCGAAAAAACCATGGGCCCAAAAACAGCCCATAATGGTTACCCATTACCCATGGGTTAATAAACCACCCATAAAAATTTGCTTGGGGCTTCGCCCCCGAACCCCCTTGACCCGCTCACCGGAGAGCGGGACCGCCATAAAAATACCCGAGTGTAACACATAGAAGGTGTGCCACACTCTAACATGAAAACAAGCTCCGAGAACATAACATGAGAAGGTCCTATGCTGTCATCATGCCTTCTCCTTTTGTAATACATCTCCTCTCTACGTGTGTGATCAAGCCCAACTTCCTCTTATTATTTATCCTCTTTTACAACATGAGATTCCTCACGAGTTCTCTTAGGATGTGTCATAGTGTTCTTCTTTGGTTATGGTAGGTAAGTGTCTGTAATATCTATCTCCACCCCATCATGTGTTTTTGGTCGCAAAACTACAAAGAATCTGCATATCATCCCTTTTATTGTAACATTCACTGTGGATTTAGGTCCAATATGTTCGGCTCTTTAGTCTCCAAGTATGTAGGCATGGAGTCATAGCCATAGGTGGTGCACAAAGTGTACCAATCTAAATCCACCTTATTGGAATCAAAAACCATTTTATGCACACCCTTGATCCAATTCACCATACACATGAAATATCTTGCGGTAAATGCAAATGACAACTTGCACCATGGCCCCATTTCTCCATTCACCATTTTGAAACATGCAAGGATAAAGTGTTGCATTAATGAAAACTTTTCTTTTCTCCATCCTCCTCGGGTAACTCTCATGGAATGCGCCATTCATTCTTAAATGGCGTGTGCATCCTTGTGTACCACTTGTCTACTCTTGCCTTGTTTACATTATTGATCACGCCATCACAACTATAACCCGCAAACCGTATTGCATGGGATTTGTTTGCTTTGGTGGGTGAACCCACATGTCCTTATCTGGCCCATATGGGACACCAATTTCCTAGAAGACAATTAACAATGATTGAGCCCCACGTGATTTGTGTGCCTTCTTCGGTTTGTGCCTCGCCTCTTGATGATCCCATTGGTGATAGATTGTGCTATGTTATATTATGTATTATAGACCATCTTGTGCTAAATGTAAAGGAACTTCTTATTTACATCACCCCATCTCTCAAGTGCCCAATTTACAACCGACAAGCCTAGTTGTTACCACTGGTCATGTGGTATGCAATCTTCTCTACACTCATGGCCCTTCCTCCCTTCTCATATTGTAACTTGATGGCCGAATCATCAATTTGTGTATCATCACACAAGTCCATCTCTAAGTCTTCCCCCATTTTGTGTAACCTGTGACTTGTCCGATGAGCTAGGATGTTATCCTCATTCTTTGGCCCACGAAGTAAAAATAGTCCTCATGTACCCTAGACATGAGCCATTGGAAGAGATGTGCGGGTTTGGTGAAGAAGGGTAGTTCAAAAAGCTGGAGGAACCCTACTTTTTCAAGGGTTCTCCTCACCGAGTCATCCACCAATACCGTCCCTCTTAATTTTTGTCTAAGAACTCTTGTGACATGTCTGCATTCAAACTCACCTCATTTCCTGGAGCAATGTGGTTAAACTCACTTATTTTGCACTTTGTTAACCACGATTTCCATGTCTATGCCTTAATTACTCCAAGGGGTCTTGTATTTACGAGTATATCTCATCCAAAGGGTCCTAAATCTCAACCCTCTTCATTCGAACCTTTCCTCTACCCTTAGGTGATGAAGAAGTCACTTTCTTGATGTCATTCTTTTGAAAAATTGTGCCCTAGATAGTTCACTTTATATCTCTTTAATTTTACACAAAACCTAATATCTGCAAACTCTAACCACTCGAGAATATAATGTGTGCAAACCCTAATTACACGTGCCCTTGCTTTTCACTTAACCCTCTGCTCAAACTTCCTCTTTTCCTCGAAGGATCCTTATGTAAACACCCTATGCGCGATGCGCTAGTTTGCTCTTAACTCGCTCCTGTCGTATCTTGAGTTGCTTAGTATCTCTTCCTCACTTCGAATGCAAGGTAACAAATAAATCGGTTTGCCCCCTCTTTTAGAGTTTTCTTATACTTTAAAAATTCCACCGCCTTACTTTTCACTTTTTCTCACTTTAAATTTTGAAAGTACTTTTTCCATTTAAAGCACATTTTTCCATCTATGGCACATTTTACTTTCCTCCATGCTTCATCTTCGGCGTGCATGCCATTCATAACCTTTTGGCACACTTACCACTTCTCAAGGTTACGAAACATCCATGCGTTCCCTTCTTCGCACCACAAGCCTTCTTCCTCTATGCCATATTCCAAGTAGTACATCTTGTTGTTGCCTCCCTCGTGTTATCTTGTGTTGCCTTCCATTGCATGGGTTTCCATCGAGCAACTCTGTTATACACCATTCGTATTAGGTACCTGCACATCTTCCTCTACCTTCGTGCGTTCATAATTCTTATTCACTTTGAGAACCTACCTTTTTATTCACATCGCACACATCACCATATTTTATCCAGTACTTTATAGCATTCAATTTTTCTTTCTCAACAAATACCTTCTTCGGGCATGTCATCTCTCTTTACCTCTTACTTTTCTTCAAACCCCAAGCACACCAACACATCATCAAGACTGGTAAGGATGCTCACTCGAGGCGCACGCAGTGCTAAGCCCATCTTTTATGTGAGCTTCATGAGAATGTTCTCCATTAACAAAAAGATGGTTGCACAGATAGAAATTAGTCATTCTTACACCCAGATCAAGAACTAGATCTAGGTCTAGACACACCACATATGGAAGTAAACATGATCACATTACGAAATATCATAGATAAACCCTAAATAATATCAAGAACACAAGGGTATGAATTCATTGACAATAAAGAGAACACACAGATCAAGAGCCATAACACAGATGTTCAAAACCATTCCATTGTATTCATTCATCACATTATAGTAGCCAAGAATACATTAAAATATTCCATGGGTGGAGATAATATAGCAGCAGAGCCTCAACATGTTCTCTATCATGGATTCATTACGAGAGATTACAATCACGTATTACACACTTTTACTATATTTTTGTCTCTCTCTCTCAAATGTCATGCAAGACCATCCATAAAGAAGAACTGGAAAGAATCTCTTCCAACCGCTCATATTTAGAAGAAAAGACCTGAAGGAATCTTTCATGATCGCCCCAACACTACCCAAGAACATGCCAAATGTTATCAAGGGTTTCCCTAATCAAGTATCCTTAACATGCAAGTGCCAGCTAGTCCATAACAAACTCATCTCCTTATCCCTTCATGATAACCATAATGATTCCCTAGAATATTCTTTTCTTGAGCTGCAAGTCTCCATAACTTATCCATAATTGTATCTGGTTGCTTTTCCATTCATTCCCTTAACGCGTCTTTATCCATTGTCCAAAATTGAGTAAGTCCTGAATCCATCCTGCTGGCGTGAGCCCTCACACATCCCTAAAATCTACTTCCATGCGTGCCTTCGCGCCCTACTTCCGCATGCCACAACCCTTCGTGCCTCAGGTAATTGGTCAATTCGGGGTCCAACATCGCCCCACACTAATTTTATTTCCGCCCTCGAAATCCTTCGTATTTCCCAAACAAAATCTTAACAACCAAAAATTTGCTAAGGTAAAAATGTTGTGTGGTTAAGCTATTTAAACCAACTTGGAGGAATTCGAAACTCTGCATCTATTTCATCCTTGACTTCTCCTGCCTTCAAATCTGCTAAGGCTTTCCTGGCGCTTCTCCCACAACACGGGGCATTTGGTCTAGGGTGACTTCATCCACCTTCCCCTTGAGTGCATTAATAGCTACCACAAACTCCGCATGTAGATACCCTTAAACTCGTCCATCCGCTCAGTGATGGAATCCCAGAGCTTGCTAATCCTGAAATCCATCTTCTCGCACTTTTTTTTTTTTATCCTTCTAAAATGTGGTATTAACAATAAACTACGCGTGCTCATCCTTGCTAGTGGGAATCGTCTCCTGCCAGAATCATTGAGGGTGGCCTCCTCATCTATCACTCGCACACTAATGATGTTCTCGCACTTCTTGTAACTATTGAAGCCCCTATCCGCCATTATTTTTACTTCCTTGAGTTGAGTAAGAAAATCCTCCAACTCAATGATCTCGGGATCCAATGGCAATTTTATTATTTTCTCTCTCCTTGGCAAGATTTGTAGGCTGTAGGCCCCACGCTATCCTTGATGTTTGCAATTACTATCCCTACAAGGTATTCAAGATACTCCATCTCGTCCTCATAATCTATCCTAGCCTGGCTCATCAATGTCGAGACATTGTCCCAAGATGCTTTTGATGAGGGTGTCAACTCGATCATAAGCCTCTCGATTCACGCCTATTCGCCCTTTAGTCCTTGGTGCAATCTTTCTATCTCCTTTTCCTTTTCCTTATTTTTTGTGACTAGGGTTCGAACAGTGGCCCCTACATCCAAGCTGCGCCAAATCACCTATGAGGACATCTTCTGTAGCGCATTGCATGCTTGCTCATGTGTGAGGTGGTTAGGATCCACCACTTTATACATCTCTCCTCCCTTCTTCTTCAGATGAACGGTCTTGATCACATGATCGTTGACCTCAAATTTAGGCTCTTTAGAGTGGCAATGCATGTTCCAACTTAACATTTTTCTAGTCCTAGGCACGCCCCCTTCTTGATCCATAAGATCCCAACCATGTAGTTTTTATGGTGGAAGGGTGGCCTGAAATCTTGCATGCAATACCTTCGTGGGGTCATCCACAAAGTCCATATGAGGGGACATAGGTGTCCACTTCTTCCTTTTTCCTTGCGCTTTGACTATTGCTTCTTTGATCCTAGGGTGAATCCTTTATCCTCATTTATAGTAAAGGAGTCCCCCTTATCTTTTTCTTCTAGGTTGGTGGTCTGTGTAGGGGAGGCCTTGTGCACTGGACTCTTCTCTGGTCCTTCGTAGAATGCTCCTTTTTTCTCGCACACCTCACCCACATCCTTAGCTTCAAATTTAACTCTCTTCTCATGTTCTTGAGCTCTGCTTCTAACTCTGCCCTGAAGGTAGTGGGGTCCTCCTCTCCTTCCTCTAAGCCTGTCACGGAGCTCGATGCGTCATATGTATTTTTCTTCTTCTCTTCTGATTTTTCTTCCTACTTCTTCTCTCCCTCGCACTTTGATAGTGAATCCTCGACGCCACCTTGTTGTGATGTGTTGGTGCCCTTATTACCATTGCGGTGCGTGTAATAATTCCTCTTCTAGGAGGTATCTAACTTCCCTTCACTCTGTTCTTCTTCTTCCTCTCCCTCGACATAGATTGCTTTCATTGGCGGGATTAGCGCCTCCTCCTTGGCTTTGGAAAGGGGAGTTTGTAATATCCACCTCAATCCCCCTTGTGTTTTGGGGCGTAGCTACACAAATACCTGATGGACGTAACCCTTTATGGTGACACTGACTTATGGGTGCAAGTCCAAAAAATACGGTTCCAGAACCTCAACATAGGCGGGTCGGGTGGCATATTTGTATGTCACGCGCCAGGTATTTAGTAGTAAATGTGAATGGAAGCTTGCACCACGGCCCCATTTCTCCCTTTTCCATCAAAAATTCGCTAAGAAAAAGTGTTGTGTAACCGTGAATTTGACTTGTTCTCCAAAACTTGTGGCAAATCATGGGGATACGCCACTCATTCTCGATGGCCTCGCACAATCGTTCATACCATATGTTCATTCACGCCTTGTAGGCACTCAAGATAGTCCCCACAAGTGAATTGTGCAATCTATATTGTAGGAGACAAGTGCACCGATGGATGAACCCATATGTTCCCATCTAGGACACCAATTCCCCGAGAATACGATCAAGAAAAGTATTGAGGCCCATGTGATTTTCGTTCCTACCTCATTCTGCACTCACACCTCCTCAATAATGTTGTTTGTAAAAATTGTGCAAAATTGTAATATGCGTGTTGGACACTCTATAGGCCACATATAAGAACCTCTTATTGATGTTTGTCCACCTCTCTGATGCACCCAATTTGTAACTAATGAGTCGGGAGGTGACTCTCAATGTTGGGTCTAGAAGATCCGTAATCACCTGAGCCCTTCCTCCTTTCTCATAGTTCAATTTTTTTACTAGCTCCTCAATCTTTGTAGTGGCACATAAGTCAAGTGTCATGTCTTCGCCGGTGTTTCATAGGCCTATAATTGTCCTAATTAAGTGGCATATAATCCTCATCCTTCTTCCCGTAAAGTAGAAGAAGTCCTCGTGTACCAACATCAACCACACGAACAATGGGGTGGCTTTTGCAAAAGAAAGACAACTCCCATAGCTACAAAACTCTAGTTTGTTGTAACTCTTTTTATACCAAGTCGTCAACCTTAGGGTTTCCGAGCTCATATACTATTGGAGTGTTTGAAACCAAATCCGCCTGCATCATTTTCTCATTGTCACTTGTTCCGTGGTTATATTCGCTGATTTTGTGCCTATATAACTTAGAACTCCACTTCTCTGTCTTAATAACCCCTAGGGGTACTGCATTTCTGAATAAATCTCAACAGGTTCTTCTTTTTCCACCACCAGTCTCTTTGTACAAGATTTCTTGGGTGCCATCTCCTTTCTTTTCCATTCTTTTGTGCCCTAGGTGCTTTCAAATTCTCCTTCATCTGCCCGAACTTGATAACTTCAGCGCTTCTCTTTCACGCAACCCCTTCCTACTCCGTTGTCTCCTTTCCCTCTTGTTACGCCAAAACTCACACAATTTTAATGTTTCTTGACAAGTACCTCGCTCTTCTTCACAAAACCCTCATCGAACTTCAAGTTGGGAGCACAAAAAATTGTTAAGGAAAAGTAGTCAAAATGACTACCCTTACCCTTCTATTTATACTTTTTCAATGCTTTAAAATTCCTCTGACCATCTGTCTTAATGTCTCTTTTTAATAAAGAACTTTGTTTCGCTTAAATAAACTTTCGCTACTTTCTATCGTGCGTTGTAGTTAGAACCTTCTAGCACTCTAACACTACTTCACTATCATAGACCTCCTTCGCGTGCATTAGTGTGTTGAAGTACATAACCTCTACGTTGTCCACTAAGTAGTTCCCCAAGGTACCGCCTTTATTTTGTTTATACTTGCGTGATCGTTATCTCTCTTCTGCGTTGTCTTAAACAATTTTTCTCAACACACCTTTATAACCGCACGAACTCAAACACCTTAAACATTGTACCACTCATTCTTCTACCTTTGCGTTAATCATTTAAAATGAGTTTCCTAACGGTCCATTGTCTCAAAGAATTTTTCAATCATATCCAAACATATCTGCCAATTCACCCCACACAAAATTTATGCACCGTCCTCTGCGCATAAAATCACTTACAATGTAATTATCTACTTTGGCCCATCAACACGTAACACAACACCGAAAAATGATGATAAATGAAACATACAAAAGGGGAAAGTGCTGATGAAAACCTAATCTAATTGGCAATACTGCCTTATTCATAAACACATAAAAGCCTTATTTATAGTAGGGCTTTAGCCTACTCCCATTGAAATAACCTGCAACCTTGTCCCATCCAGTACTTGCAATTGACATGCACCTAAATCAAGGATGTAAGATATAATATATGGCCTAATCAATGGAATCTAAGTTTCTAGGATGGTACGAAACTTAGGATCATAAAGTAAAACCATATGCCCAACCTCAAATTGTTTATTTTTAATGTGACGATTGTACCATGATTTTTGTCTCACCTTCTTAGTCTTTTGAATTAATCTAGCAAGTGGTCACCTTTCGTCCAACTGCATTAACTTATCCATACACTCTTATAATGCTTATTCATTGGCCAAACCTCTTGCACACACATATGCGAGAGAGGGTAGCATAAAATCTACCGGTAAATAGCTTCCACGCCAAATACCAATTGAAATTATGTGGATTTGTTCATTCTCTTGTAGGTTGTTCTATACACCCATAACACAGCTGCGACTTTGTCATCCCAATCCTGTCTCCCAACATCACAAATTTTGGTCAACATGCGACTTAGTATCTTGTTAAATGCCTTAGCAGTCCCATTAGCTCAAGGGAGATAAGGGGTAGTCTTGTGATGAGCCACCATGAAATCTGCCAACAAAATCTTGACTGTCTCATTAAAAAATGTGTACCCTTGTCACTAGTCAAATTCAAAGGGCACCCATACCTACTAATTATATTTTCCCATAGGAATATTACTGTTGTGGTCGATGTGCAATCCCTCCTAGGTTCTACCTCCGCCCACCGTGTTAAGTAATCAATAAAAGTAATGATATAACAAGAACCAATCCTTCGTGTGGCAGGTGAAATAGGGCCTACAAACTCAACCGCCCACTTCTCAAATGGTTCAACTAGCTATCACCCTCAAGGGAATTTCATCTCTTCTTTCTGGCTTGTTAAGGCGCTAAAAATGATCATCGGCCTTGCAAAACTTGATACAATCCTGGTGAATTGTTTCCCACCAAAGAATTGCTAGTAAGATCTTCCGCATGATGGAATTTATTGCATAGTGTCCTCATGTAATTCCACCATGTGCTTCCTCCATTATTAGAGCGTGCTTGTGCTCTAGCAGCACACACCAACGCAAGACCTCATTATGGCCTAACTTGTATAAGTATCTACCAATTAGCATGTACAGTGTGTTGCATATGGCTATCTGTTTTCTTTCCATAGTCTTCATTCCCTCTGGCGCCACACCCGTTTTGAGAAACACAACAATATATTCCAAGTCAGAGGACGCGCGCTACAATCTAAACAATTATGCATCTGGCATTATATCCTTAATGCTATGTGCGTCCTCTCCTAAGTCAATCCTCGATAAATGGTCAGGCCCCAAATTACTCTTACCTAGTTTTATAATAATCGTAAACTCAAACTCTTATAACAATAGGACCCACCTACATATGAGCCCTTGTAGAACGAGCTTGTTCACCAATTACTTCAATGCCATGTGGTCTGTCTAGAATATAAAGGGTGTTGACAACATATATTTCCTAAATTTGTGCAGCGTGTAGATCATCGACAATGCCTCGCACTCGATGTGATATAGTTTTGCTCTGTTGGGGTCAACTTCCTACTTACAAAACAAAGAGGGTGATCAACAACCCCCTCACCAAGTTGTGCCAATACCGCTCCAATTTCCATCCCTGAAGCATCAACATGTACATTGAATGGCTTATCCTAAGAAGGAAAGCGTAATATGGGAACATTGATAAGCCTATTATTCAGGCATTAAATGCCATCTACTATGCCCTTCCCCAATGAAATGTACTTGTTCTTCAACAATGCCTCTAATGATTCGACGATCTTGGCATATCCCTTGAAAAACTTCCTAGTACCACCTTGAAGTAATCCATGCATCGTACTCTAGTTGGTAGGCTCACCCAATCCCACAATAACAACAACTTTGGCAAGATCCACCGGAAAGCCTTCTTTCCATATGATATGCCCCAACAGGGTTCCAAATGGAGTAGCGAAAACACATTTCTTAATGTTGAGAGATATACTCAACTACCGGCATCTCTCAAACATCAACCACAAATTTTCACAATGGTCTTTTACTAGTCCATAAACCATCCAATCATAAAGGTAGACTTGAAGAAACTTGTGGATGAAGCCCTGAAATGCCTGAACCACAATACGTGAAAACACAATAGACACGTTATTTAGTCCAAATGGCATGACTGTGTAGGAAAAAATTCCCCATTCAGTGGAAAAAGTTATCTTTTCTTGGTCCTCCTTTATAGTTATAACCTGATGATATCTTTGAGAATCCATCTGTAAAAGAATAGATCTCATACCCGGCTACTCCTTCTAGGATCTCCTCAATGAAGGGGGTTGGAAAAGGTCAATGACACACACACCGCATTCAATAATCAACACAAATATTTATCCTCCCATCCTTCTTAATGTTGATGACCATCAGACTTATCCACTCTGATTCCTCAACAACCTCAATGATGCTTGATGGAATCATCTTGTAAATCCCCTCCTTGACCACGAAGCCTACGATTGATTCATTCGATAAGGTATCTTTTGAATTGGGCGCACGCCTTCCTTCAATTTGATCCACATCTCTCCTAAAGAGTGGTGAAATCCCTTAAGCTCATGGTACCCGCACATAAACAAATCCTAAAATTCACACAACAAATCAATAATCTTTAAAACCTCCCTTTCGACCAGTAATCCCTAATAGTAGCTTCCTTAGGTTCCGTACTTGAGCCAATGTTAACCTTCTTAGTTTTCAGGGGTTCATGGTAGGTGCGTGCTTTCTCATAACAATATCCATCACCTTGCACGTCTCACATTATGGTTAGCATCCAAATTCTCCACTTCTTCACCATCTATCACATAGACCAACTTTCCTTTCTTTTTTTCCATGAAAGTGCACTCAAGTTGTACTTCCTCTGACTCTTCCTCATCAAAGCGCGCTTCCAAGTTAGGTTCTCCCAAAAATCCAAAGATTCTATCCTTCGCCATGACACTACCTCCCATAGTTAGGTGCTTAATAACCTGCATTGCCTCATGACCGACAACTTTATACTTCGATCTTGAAAGGTTTGAATAAGGTCAAGCTGTAAATCCTGCCAGCTTTCTATCGATAGAATAGTTTTGAATGAATGTACCATGCACATGCACAACCTTGTAAGGTGGAGTAGAGATTATGCACCCATAGTGATGGATGCGGGGCTTCCACGCCTCCATCGAGACCTTCTCACATGGCCGGACATGAAACGAGTTGGGTTTTTTTCCATGATAGTCTTGTATATTAGTAGGGGCATTGCTTGAGAGAAACCTAACGAGAAAAGTGATTCTAACCTCACACCACTCTATAAGGTTATCTTGATGGGTCGCCCACCAACGTGTTGTGGTCCTACACAAAGTTTAGATAAGCATACCCCTCCTTTCAATCTCACATCTCCACTGGGTCTCCATTGCTCGCAGGAAAACATCAGGGTTGCCTTCCTCATTGTAACTTATCAACCAAGTTTTCCTCCTAAGTGCCTCGAGTGAGCATGCTTTTGTTACTCTTGTAACAAATCCTCTTAATTTCCTTTCAATTAACTCATATGTCTTGTGTGCCCAATTATCACATGCCACACTAGTGGTATCACTTACAGATTGAGCATCTTCCCACTGAATAACTCCTTCTATTAGATGCACAACCTCAGGGTCTTTGATAAGGCACATATAGATTTTGTCTAAGTCTTCAATTAGGTTGTGGAGCTGTTTTCATGTGTGAAAGTGTTGAATATTGTACACTAAGAGTACTATACACTTTCCACAGTTGTCTCGCCAAGGTTCAAGGTCGTAGCCCCCGAGAATATTTTTTTGGCCTCGAAAAAATGTTCCCAATATACCGAGAAACATGATTTTCTCATATGGGCGGGATTTTGACCCATAGGTTTATGGGATGGTTTTGGCCCATGGTTTTAATACCCACGGTTTTGTAAAATTGCTTAAGAAGTTGTCTACTTATATGGTTTTATGCATATGGTAGGTATGATGTAACATTGTAGATGTGTTTGAATTCGGGTGTGAATTTCAGTAGAGTTTGTTGAGCATAGCTCCAAACAGATCTAGGTATTGTATTGAGAGAGTGGTGGCTTGTAATAAAATCTAAGCAAGTGATTCTTGGTGGACGTAGCCCAAATTGGGTGAACAATGTTAAATAATATCTCTTTGTGTTGTTCTTTTATTATTCTACACTTTTATTTCAGATCTGTAATATTTTCTACATATTAGTTTATACTATTGCGATTCTGTGAGGGATTATTCCACATATTTTATCCCTTATTTTCTAAGATTTGGTATCAGAGCCTGGTTTGGTTTGCTGAATTGTTGAATCACAGGGAAAGTTTTAGCTTGAGTGGGAGCTATGAAAGATGATGGAAGATCAAGAGTTGATAAATTCAATGGACAAAATTTTAGTCTTTGGAAGATGCGAGATGGAATATTACCTTTATCAAAAGGATATTTATATTATGTTGTCTAAGAAGGTGAAAAAACCCTCGAGCATGACGGATGCGGAATGATATTTTCTATATAGGAAGGCACTTAGTACAATCCATTTGTGTTTTGCATCTTCATATTATTTAATGTTTCAAAAGAAAATACTACAAAAGAATTGATGGATGCATTAGGAAAGTTGTATGAAAAACCCTCTTCCTCTAATATGATATTTTAATGAAAAATTTGTTTAATATGAAGATGTATGAGAATGATTTGCTAGAAGATCATTTAAATTATTTTAATACGGTTGTAAATATGCTAGTTTCGATTCTGATAGAATTTGATGAAGAAGTTGGGGCTTTATTAGTTATGTGCTCTTTACCTAAGAGTTGGAATAACCTAGTAATGACGGTAAGCAACTCGGTTCCAACTAACTCAAATTTGAAGTTTGAGGATGTTGTAGGGGTGATTCTAAGTGAGGAAATGTGAAGAAAAATATTTGGGGAATATTCTACTTCAAGGAATGATTTGATAGTGGAAACTAGAGGGAGACAGAAAAGAATAGAGGAATCCATAGAAAATCGAAAGATCATGAAAGGTCAAAATCCAAAAGCAAGATAGTATGTTGGCATTGTGGAAAGTCTGGGCATGTAAAGAAGGACTATTGGGAGCTTTGGGACAAGAAGAAACAACAAGAAGAAAACAAGGAGGCAAATGTGGCAACATGTAATGTATGTTAGGATGCTTTGATTCTTTCTTTGCACAATATTGTTGAATCTTGGGTTTTAGATTCGGGGCTTCTTTCCATGCTACTCCACATAGGCATTATTTTGTTGATTATGTTCAAGGGGATTTTGGGCATGTTTTTATTGGTGATGATGAGCCTTGTAGTATAGCTGGAAAATGTTTTGTTCGGGTTCAGATGTAAAATGGGAATACATGACTATTGAATGATGTCAGACATGTGCCTACTTTAAAATGAAATTTGATATCGACAGGCCAGTTGGGAAGTGATGGTTGTATTGTGATATTTACAACAGACTCTTGGAAGGTTACCAAGGGTGCTCTTGTGGTGGCAAGAGGTAAGAAGGTTGGAACCTTGTATTTAACCACTTATAACACTAATGTTTGTAATCTTGTGGCTTCATAAGTAGATACTGACATTGTGGCACTATATGCTCGGTCATATGAGCCATAAGGGCATGTAATGTTTCTCAAGGTTGAACCTACAAAGAAAGAGAGTAAGTTAGAGCTGGTGCATTTTGATGTGTGGGGGTTGGCTTAGGTATCATCTCTTGGGGGTTCAAATTATTATGTTAATTTTATTAATGATGCAACAAGGAAAGTTTGGGTTTATTGTATTAGAAAAAATCTAATGTATTTGACACTTTTGTCAAATGGAAAGCCTTGGTTGAGAATGAAATTGGTCTTAAGCTAAAATGTCTCAGGTTAGATAATGGAGGGGAGTATTGTAACAATGAATTTGATGATTATTGTTTTAAGAATGGAATCCGTAGGAAAAAGATGGTTCCAAGAACTCCGCAGTAGAATGGGGTGTCAGAAAGGATGAACATAACAATAATGGAACTTCTTTAGGAGTATGAGGTTACATACAAGACCCTGTCTCTTTCTTTTTGGGAAGAAGCGGTGACTCGTGAGCACACTGTGTACTTGATAAATAGAGGAACTTCATGTGCCTTGGATGGAGGCATACCCGAGGAGGCTTGGTATGGTAAGAAAGTTGATTATCCATTTCTTAGAATCTTTGGATGTGAGGTGTTTATCCATATAGATAAGGATGATAGGACCAAGCTAGAGGCTAAATCAGAAAAATTGTACTTTCATTGGTTATAGTGGTGATAACTTTGGCTATAAATGTTGGAGTATTAAGGAAAAGAAAATCATTCGATCTAGGGATGTGGTATTTAATGAGAAATTCATGTATAAGAAACATTTACAGAAAAACAGGGAAGAATCCAATAAAGAATATGCGGTGGTAGAGGATCTTCCGGATGGAAAAGTGACACATGAATCAGTTCAGAGCCTCCTCAATAGGAACTCCAAACTCCTATATTGAGAAGGTCTTCTAAGGTAAGAAGAGAACCTGCAATTTTTTCTCCTTCTCTTTATTATTTATTACTCACCGACAAAGGAGATCCGAGATTTTTGATGAAGCAATACGGGTAGATGCCGGGAAGAAGTGGGAGCAAGCCATAGATGAGGAGCATCGAGGCTCTCATGGAGAACCGGACATGGGATTTAGTGAAGCTATTCGAAGGAAAAAAGCATTATAGAACAAGTGGGTGTTCGAGTCAAAGAGGAAGAAGGAGGCAAGAAACGATAAAAGGCCCGGTTGGTGGTCAAGGGTTTGCACGAGAAAAAAGGTATAGATTTTGATGAGATTTTTTCTCTCTGTAGTAAAAATGACTTCTATTAGAAATCTTCTTGGAATAGTTGTAGCAGAAAATTTTCACTTAGAGCAGCTTGATGTAAAGACTGTATTTCTCCATGGTGATTTGGAGGAGGATCTATATATGCAAAGACAACCGAGAGGGCTATAAGGTCAAAGGTAAAGAGGAGATGGTGTGCAAATCGAAGAAGAGCTTGTATATCTTGAAACAAGATCCACGTAAATGGTATAAGAAATTTGATAGCTTCATGATGGAGTAAGGTTATATTAGATGTCATTCTAACCATTACATGTATAAAAAGAAATTTGAGGATGGCGAGTTATATTATCATGTGTCTGTATCGTATGTGGATGACATGTTGGTTGCGGTAAAAACATGTAGGAAATAAAAGTACTCAAGAAGAAGCTAAGTGAATCATTTGCTATAAAGGATTTGGGGTAGCCAAAAAATCCTTGGTATGAGGATATCTCAAAATAAGAAGGAACGGAAGTTGACTTTATCTCGAGGAAGAGTATATTAAAAGGTCTTAGAGAGGTTTAATATGCGGGATGCTAAACCGGTTGGGACTCCTTTGGTAGATCTTTTCAAGTTATCAAAGGAGTAGTGTCCCAAGATATCAAGAGAGAAACCAGATGTCCAAGGTACCTTACTCATGTTGGTTGGCGGTTTGATGTATGCCATGGTGTGCACCAAGCCCGATATTGCCCATGCGGTGAGAGTGGTGAGTAGATTTATGAGTGATCCATATAGAGATCACTAGCAGAGACATTAAAGTGGATCCTTTAGTATTTGAGAGAGACCATGGGGACAGTTTTGTGCTACAGTGGATCAGACACCACTTTGTGTGGTTATGTAGATTCATATATGGCTAGAGATGTAGACAACGAAGGAGCACGACAGGTTATGTTTACACTATAGGTGGGACAATAGTGAGTTGGATTTCACGACTACAGAAGTTGGTGGCTTTGTCAACCATGAAGGCTGAGTATGTTGTTGCCACAGAGGCAAGCAAAGAAATGATTTGGTTATAACAATTGCTTGAGGATTTGGGGCATAAGCAGGAGGAAGGAAAGCTGCATAGTGATAGTCGAGTGCTTTATACACCTAGCTAAGAACTTTGTTTTCCACTCTAGGAAGAAGCATATATAGTTAAGGTACCATTTCATCGGGACTACTTTGGAGGCGAAGAGAAGTTGAAGTTGGAGAAGATTCATACTAGTCGAATCCTACGGACATGATGAATAAGGTGGTCACAAGGAAAAACTGAAGCTATGTTCAAATTTTGGTTGGTCTTCACGGAAACTAGTGAAGGATTGAGAAACTTTCTCCGAAGAAAACTAGTCTCCAAGTGGGAGATTGTTAGGTTGTGGAGCCTATTTTCATATGTGAAAGTGTTGAAGAATATACACTAAAATTATCTAACACTTTCCACAATTGTATTGCCAGGGGTTCAAGGTGCGGCCCCGAGAATTTTTTTGGCCTCAAAAAACGTGCCCAATATACCGAGAAATGTGCTTTTCTCATATGGGTGATATTTTGACCCATAGGTTTATGGGAAAATTTTGGCCCATGGTTTTGATACCCATGGGTTTTATAAAACTGCTTAAGCAATTGTCTACTTATGTGGTTTTGTGCATATGGTAGGTATGATGTAACATTGCAGATGTGTCTGAATTCGGGTGTGAATTATGTAGAGTTTGTTGAGCATAGCTCCAAACAGATCTGGGTATTGTATTGAGAGAGTGGTGTCTTGTAATAAAATCTGAGCAAGTGATTCTTCGTGGATGTAGCCCAAATTAGGTGAACCATGTTAAATATTGTCTCTTTATGTTGTTCTTTTATTATTCTACACTTTTATTTTAGATCTGTAAAAATTTTTACAAATTAGTTTCTACTATTGCAATTATGTGAGGGATTATTCCACATATTTTATCCCTTATTTCCTAACATCTTATCCTCCCAAGGGTTCGAGTACGGCACCTTTGAATTTCCATCTCATCGAAGGGATGATAACACATTCCTCATTTTTCTCAAAACTTATATATCCCTTATTGAAACGTAAGTCAACATTGTTCTTATAGCACCAGGGCGCCCAAGTAATGCGGAAAGTTGTCCACCTCAGTAAGTGCCAAGAATTCAAAGTCTCTAGTGAAATTTTCCCCTTGGATAGTGATATCAGCATCCTTTAAAACACCAATAGGCATTGCCTTTGTCTTGTTAGCCATATACAATAGATTTGAAGATGGATGTAATGAGGGCCTTTCCATTTGATTCCATGTGTCCAAGGTAAGAACATTAACTTCCACACCTGTGTCAATTAGGATATTTCTCAGGAGCCATCCATCAACCACGGTATTCAAGGTAATCTTCTTATCATAGTCAATCTTTGTGTGGGGGGAAGGTTAGTGTCTGCAAGAGCTACCGATCGCGCTCTCCTCCAGCGTGCGGTACTTTCTCCCATAGCCATTATCCTTATAGATGGATGATATTTTCTTGCCTCAGTATCCTACACACCTCCCGACTTCATCTAGATACTTCACCGGAGCCTCAACACTCTTCTTTTTCTCTAACTGTCACACTACTCCTTCGGGTATTATATCTCTCCTTGTAGGATTTGAATCACATCCATGGTCTCCTGATAAACTTCCTTTTGATGAACAAGGTCGGGATACTTCCTAGGGTTAGGATATGGTCCTCCCCCAAGCTAGAGTAATCCAGGACAAGGAAACATACCACCGCAGAACCTCCTCGAGATTATCTTGGAGATGTCACTCCACTTGTCTAAGTACATAGCAGAGAGGATGTTGTTAAACATTCTCAAAAGTGTCGATATTATCGAGATCGAAGGGGATCGACCTCGGATATAAAGGCTAGTCGGTTTGTGACTATATTATAAGGCCACGTGCATAGCTGGTATAGGAAATATGATCCACATAAAACAAGAGTGGCTTATGACATCCAATGTGTTGCCTTCTTGGAAAATTTTCACATTCCTAAGTTTTAGCGAGAAAAGAATCGAGCACTCAAGGATATTAAACATGGACTATCTGAAAGTGTTCAGGAATATGATACTGACTTAAAGGCTCTATTATCAAATCACTCATATGATTTCCATCAAATTCAACACACATAATGGTTCATGGGTGGATTGTTAACACCTTTCAGAGGGCCCTCTCACACAATTTTTTCACATATACGCGTGAGGCCACGGAAGAAGCTCTACGTGCTTTGAAGCAAATCGGTAGTGTGGATGCTAGAGTGATCTCATTCCTTGAATCATAAATTGAAGAAATGGAAACATAGTTGGAAAAATTATCTGCTAGCTCATCGTATGACACACAAATTGGTATTTTCATACAAATTATGAGGTAGAGGGGCATACAAAGAATATATTCCCCATAGGAATGTACGCAATCTAATAGAATATTGTGAGATATGCCACAAGGACAATGATGTCATAAATTGTCCACTCCTCACAAGTGCTACACAAAAGAATGTGTCACTTTCTTGTAGTATTTTTGAGGTGCATACGTATGATATAGTTGATTATTATCGATTAATCACATCCATGAGGATTGCAAAATGGGGTTACGTCAGGCTAGTACAACGGGGAGTTCACTAGCGCATGAAGGGAAAATGAATGGATCTAGACAAAATAGCAATGGTGGTTATAGGGTAGGATATCGTGGTAGAGTACGTGGTGGTCACAAACCTAGGTTCATTCGAGGTACTAGCTACACTTGAGATTCACTTGATCATTATCGGTGTGAGTGCCTAAATAACATGTCTTGCACATGTTGTGGAAAGGGGCACAAGGTAGAGGACTACCCAGATTTATATTCTCACATGTTTAAGAATAAGAAGGAATGAGGCGTGGCAATGATACATCTTGAGTGCACCGGATAAGTTCAATCGAATCCAAAGGAACTGATAGTTGTAAATAAAGAACCTTTGTTAGTTACCACATGTGTAGAAGCTTCACATGTGCGAGAACACAAGATAACAATACCACTCATCCAAAGAGAAGAGGTTGTGCAACCTATCAAGTATCCCGATGCGAGCAACGAAAGAGGTCTTTCAAGAAACCATGGGCTTAATCAAAGATCTACAGGGGGAGATCTAGTTTTAAAATAAAAAGTGTGGGATAGGGATTTCACGTGACATATGAAAGTCCCCAACAAATATGTTGATGAATGTAGGGAAGTATTTTAGATGTTTAGACAAGAAAATATCATACCCCTGTTAGGAGAATGGTAGCACAAGAAGGTTTCGTGCATAGGGAAGGATAGGGAAAGATAGATATTACATGTAAATTTTCCACCACAACACCATGAATATGATAAGGAAATCACCTTGGATGTAGTTATTGATGGATGGATAGTGAGCAACATTCTTATTGACACTAGCGCAGAAGTGAACATTCTTACCTTAGATGCATGGAATAGGATGGGGAGGCCAACACTTCAACCTTATTCTAGTGTGATGTATATGGAAAGAAAGACCGGGACAATTCCCATTGGAGTTTTTAAGGATGTAAGCATCACTATACAAGGGGAAAATTTCAAGGGTGATTTTGAGTTTCTAGAGTTCATAGAGGAAGATAACTTCCCTGCATTACTTGGTCATCCATGGTGTTATGCAAACAAATTAGATCTATGATTTAATAAGTGTTTTATTAGTTTTAATAATGAGGATGAGCACATAGTGATTCCTATGGATGGTACAAGGATTTCACCATGCACGAGATCCTATTAGTGAAGAATACGTGAACCAAATCTATGCGCATACTATACGTGATCTAGAGTGTGTTGAGCCAAAAAATGAGGGAGAGCTCAATGGGTAGATGCACATTCAAGTAGTGACATTAAAAGCATTGATTATGATAACTTGTTCCATGAAACATATGAAATGGTTATTCTCAAGTGTTAGGGATGCATAACAAGGAGATCAAACCTAGGACAATTAGGCAGTTGGGAAGAACCACACTACCAAGGTATACATTAGTGAATAATTCCTAGAACTCTTATAGATACCCTGAGCCAATTTTTGACAGCGTGCGAGCATACATTATTTTTACGGATTCTTTTATTCATACATTCCTTATTGATATTCTTTGGGGTATTGCCCATATTTTTCATCCGATTCTTTATTCATTCATTCATTTATTTGGTATTTCCGGATGGACAATATACCTTGTGTGGGGTGATGTTGGGCCGAGAAATTGACTAATTATGAGACATGCGCAAAGGTCAAAGGATGCGCACAAGGGTGCACATGGAATCATGATCAAAGTAGTTACGAGGGTTGAAAAAATGCGTAGAAGGATTCATGGGAGGAATGAAGAAGCATGCATGAACGATTGTGTGCGGGAACAACATAGACATTAGTTAGTTAGATTTCCAAGGCATGCTAAAAATAAGAAAAAGCACGGGTTGACGTGATTGTCAAGGCAAAGCTAAAAATAGAAAAAAACATGGATAAAGCACATGCATGGCTAAGAATATACTTGAAGCATGCATGTAGGAGGAAGATATATTTATAAAATAGGCGGTAGAAGCTATTTATAGCAAACAAGATAAATATGGAACTTCCATATTTAAAGCAAATCGCTTATGGAAAATCATAGGCTAGGCATCTATTTATAGAAAGTGCGATTTGGAAAATCATTTAAATCATGTGTAGGAGAGATCTAAGTTTAGATTAAATTATATAAGCAGTGAAGGAAAACTTCTCAACCTATATATGTGTGTAGATATCCATGTAATCAAGGTGTGTGTGCACGTGTGCATATGCGTATGCGTATGCGCGCGCATGTGCATAAGTATGTGTGTGAACGATAGACTTTGAGGAAGTATGAATAAAGTTTTAGTCCATGTATGAGTCCTTCCCTATGCATGATTCTATAAATGGAGGTTGACATAACCTAACATATTGTAATACATCATGATTATATTGAATACAAATCTCTTTTTTCTTGGTGATTAATTATCTCTGCACATATTATAGTAATTCATGTTCTTCATGTGGTATGTTTGCATATTATGTTAACCATGAATGCAAGAATACATATTAGTATTCAGACACAATAAGGGACCTAGTAGAGTTTCACGTGCTTCATGTGAGCACTTAGGTTGTGCCTAGGTGATGTGTCGGTGCACTTGACGATGTTACACTAAACCTAGACTACAACGTAACATGATGCACATCCACTAGGGAATCCACTGCTATAGTTTTGAAGCACTCAACCAGGTTAAGGAGTTCAACTTCCCTCATTTCCAAGCACCCAAAGAGCCTTACTCAATGTCTTAGAAAGAGCACAATCATCTCAAACATGGTCAAAATGATTCAAGTTTTCAACTAGTTGCATTCATATAGATATCACATGTTAGGTGGAGAACTACGTGTGGTTTGAGGTCTCTTGAGTAATGCCAATGTAGGCGGTGCACGAATTTCACTTCAACCCAAACACTAAACTTCTTACAAGGTCTTCCACCCATAGTTAGGGTTTGATTTTCATTCAGTTGATTTCAAATAGTTTTGGAAGTGTGTAACACTTAGGGTTTGAAAATGAAGCATATTTCTAGACAATCAAAGGGCACAACAAGTTGCGAACTCCACTCCTAGAAATTCCAATACCGTCAAAAAGGGTAATGCATCATATTGTGTTAGTGAAAAAATTGGGAAACTATCTAACTTAGACTAACACCTAGTAGTCTAAAATCTTGAACCAAATCCCTCAATAACCATCATGATAAGAGCTTAACAAATTAACTTCAATGCATGCATTATGAAAGAAACAAGCAACATGCTAAGTTTATTTTACTCTTTATATTGTCTAAACTATGTGTGAACCTATTTAGATTCTAAACAATCAAAGTGGTTGTTTTTTTGCTCCAAAAGGATGAAGAGATCTCCTCAAGATGGCTACAAGGCCAATCCTAATTAATCCCTTACTAATCCAAGTTGGAGTGAAAGATGCAAGATGAAGCTATTTCAATGGTGGATGGCCAAGATCAAATGTCTTATAGCTTAAAGCTACCACAAATGAGGTCTAATGTCCTTCCAAAGTGTTATGATATTTTGTTATGTAAACAAGGTGTAAGGTTGAAAGGGAGGGGTGACCCCTCTATTTATAGATTTTGGTTTGGGAAAGAATGAAAATATAGTGCATGTGGGACAAATGAACAAGCCAAAATAGATATTTTTGGAAGTCAAAGTACCTTTTGACTAGATTAGGAGTTAATTAACCTTTTAGGATTAATTAGGGACTCTAAACAAGCTTAGGAAGCTTTCTAAGAGTTTCTGGAGGAATTTGAATTAGATTTTGGAAGTGTTGGAAGTGGGAGATAGCCAATGATAAGGTTCATTGATTAAATACAAGATAGAAGACTCAATCAATGTGAAACTAGCTGATTAAGAGGATTATCACCAATCAACTTGTCGTAAAATGGCATCCTGAGTGAGTTAGAAGCAGAGTTAGATAATGAAGTGTCATTATTTGAAACAAAGTGAAAGGAGATGAAGATAGTCAGTGTAATGTTAGTAATAAGATTGCTTTGATCGAAATCTAGGTGTCTACACAAACATCATTGTTGGAAAAGGTGTATAATTTTGGACCAATGCGGTTTTAGACACGGTATGCGAATGAAACATCTATAGATCTACTGCTCCTAGTTTGTTCAGTCTGTGCATCCATCTCTCTCCATAGGCACTTTGTATAGATAAGTACATCTTCCCTCTTGTGTTTTTTAATCTTGTAGCATATTATAAGCACTAGCTGCAAATACCAATACATTATTCTAATATTGTATGATTAATTTTGGAAGTTAATTAATAAAAATAAACCTTAGTATCAAACCTTGCATTATTTTTTAGTTGTGCATTCTATAACAATATTAATTTAATCCAAAAAGGATGTAAACAACACGATGTGTTTTAAGAAATATAAATGACCTTTTCTTAGGTAGAGGCCAATGCTAAATTATTTCTAGCTAATAATGACCACTAATCCTTTTAAGAAATCTTAGATGTTATCCCCATAGATATGCTCCATAAAATTGGAATGTTAGCTTCTACGCCTATGATGAAAGGATTTAAATGTTATCTTGAAGAACCTCAAATATTGAACCTTTAAGGAAGAAACCACAACAGCTAGGGTTTTGTAGGGTGTCCGCACTAGGCTTCACGGCTATTGACGTCCACCTCTTCTCCCACCCCCGCACCTCTTTTCATGGTGGGTAAGCTAGTTTTTGCTATCGAGATGTATTTCACGGCCGTTGTTCTTTAGAAATCCAAGACATGGCTCTTCGAGGGTGTTGGTGCTTCAGGATGCCTTATGCTGCGGGAAAAGTTTTCCGGGGTTCGAGTGTTTCAGGATGCCTTACATTGTGGATAAATTGGAGGACATTCCAGTGGTTACAATCTCCATGTTAGAGGTAGATAACTCTATTTCTATCCTCAAAGCTATTGTTCTTATTTGTAGATTTAATGGATTTTTCGCCTCAGAAAGAAGCTCTTCACAACTAGATTCACTCCACTTGATCGAGTGCCTATGAAATACAACTTTGTGTAAAAGGGTTTTTTATTTTCTAGTTCTCTTCTCCTTCTGATTATCAGCCGAGTCTTGTTGATGGCCCATGGTTTTGGGATAGAGCTAGCCTCTTTCTCACTCTGTGGTTTGAGGATTTCGATCCTTCAACTATGGTAGTCTCTCAAATGTTGGTTTGGGTCCATCTCCCTTTTGGCATCTTGTTCTTTTTGAAGCTATTGGTAACTCTATTGGTCATTTTCTTAAGACGGATGATGAACGGCCCAAACATGGGTTATTCACATATGCTCGTATTTTCATTAAGGTGGACATCGTCAGGGCTTCTGATAAGTTGGAGTTACTTCATGATGGTTTCAGATGGATTCAGACTTCTTGATTATGAGAACACAACCTTCCGGTGTAGATTATGTCACCAAACTGGTCACATGCAAAAGGCTTTCGTGCTCAAAAAAAACAAAAAGAAGCGCTCCACGACTTAAAGGTTGGTAGCCATTTTCAGCGCCGAAGTCAACACATGCTCTCCTCCCAAAAAATCTGAAAATATGAGTGTTGAGGATCCTCCAGTGGCGGTGGTACTAAGCGATCGCATGCCTCTCGATCTTCTAGTTTTGACACGAGTCCATATAGCCCTTTCCCAGTCCCTCCTCTTACATTGGCTCCCAATGAAGCATCGTGGGCTGCTATCACAAAATATAATGAGAAGAAGGGGCATTTTATTTCTCCTACTTCTCGGGGTCCTTCGTTTCTCCTAGTCTTTATGTTCATTCATAGTTGAATGGTTTTGTTTTTTAACAATTGGTAATTTTTGTTGTTTTCCTAGGCATGGCCTAGTTTGTGGATTTGAGGCATGCTCTCATACCGCCCACTTTTTTTGTTGAGAGAATCTTGTATCATGTTGCCTTTAATATAATATAAGATCTTTTTCATAAAATAATGGTATCTTGAAACACCATTTCAAACTTACTCACCCAACAAGGGCTATGAATGGCTTGTAAAAAAGTTTCCTATGGTGGATAAGCTTAATGTCGGATGGTCTATTCATTCTTTTGTGCATTGTTAGAGTCACAAGTTCTGTCAAAGTGGGCCAAAATCGAGGATTGGGACTAGATATGATTGAATGTAAAAAGTATAAATCATGTTTGAGTGGTGAGATCCAAAACACTCGAGGAAGAAAAAACTCTTCGTTCATTCATACATAAGCCAACTAGCCAAAAATATGCATATGAGGTCATTGTATATAGTGAGAATTTAGGTCACCCACAATGGTAACCAACTAAACTCACAATTAGAAAATGACTTAAAGTACATTCCCCTAATAACCTATGATTAACCTAAGCAAGCTAATTAGACCATGTAGGTAAAGCCTACAATAACACCCCCTTAAGTGTAGCTTAGGTGGGTTGGAACGAAAGGTGGGTCCCGAAAACAAGGCCCAATGAGGTACCCATGTACAATGTAAATCTGTCATAAAGCAGAGAAAAGGAGAAAAATCAGTGGGAAAAAACTCCTCCCCAAAAGATAGAAATGAAAAGAAGGTAGGACCGAAAAGCCCCATTTGAAGCTAATAACATATAACCACCATGTATCCAGTAAATGAGCCTCCCGAAGTGACTTTGGATAAAAAAGAGGAGCAGTGAAGAGTGTGTTAGATTTTCCAAAGCCTAGAATTATGTTCCAAGACATAACATCACTACTTTCTGGATCACAAGGCCTTTCGAGACAACATTGATATATTTGTTGAGAGGTACAAAGATAAGAATTAGATGCAGTGAGGAGTGGATCACCATGGAAAATTGAATGAGTCTACCAAGTGGTGAATGGACATATATCTAAAATGTGGTTCCTGAGACAAAGAACTATGCTCCACATGCAAAGTGGAAGATCCAATTGCTCCATGAAGGGATGGTGTATTTGAAGGAGTAAAGAAAGAACGTCGAAGGTCCCATGTAACTATGTACTAGATTGTCCAATGTTTGATGAGTCTTGAAACAAAGTGCCTGCTCCTTGAAAATTCAATGGAGGACCGAAAGTAGGTGGATCAAGAAATAACTCCTCAAGATTTGGAAGGTGACAAGAAGATGGTGGAGGTGAGTCCCCATCACTACTATAGTCATTTGTGCTAGAAGAGAAGTCATTATCATCATAAATGTTCTCAGGATTAGAAATGCCATCAAGTGCAGGTGAATTTGAAGAAGAATTTGGAGGGACAAAGTGAGATAAGGAATATAGCCGAGTCTGATGATTGACTACACCCACTTTGCAATGATAACTCTCTGGCATACACTAAATCTAGAGTGAAATCAACATGCAAGCCTTAACCAAGGTGAGCAATCTAGTAGATTGTTAGGAGATTAGTTAACAATGAGGGAATATTGTGAACATTATTGAATGTTTCTCCACTCACTTCAACAGACCCTCTCCCAAAAACTTGTGCAGAAGAGTTGTCACCCAATTATATAGAGGACATGTCACATGGCTCTAAAGAAATTAATTCCACTTGTGAAGAGCCCATATGATGTGATGCACTTGAATCAATTACCCATGTAGGATTTGATGGTACAACTATAACTAGGGCTTTCCCTTTTGTTTTCCCCTTTCTTGATTCTTTCTCTTTATCTTTTCCATGGTCATTTACCTTGGAGGATTCATGGGTTGATGAAGATGGTTTGAAAGACTCAGGAACACCTATGTTGTTCTTCTCAAGAAGACTTGTGAGGTGGTCAATTTTATTCTTCATACATTTGCTTTCATCATGTTTTCATGTGTAATACCCATATTTGATCCTCTCTTTCTTGGACTTAACACTTTGGAAGAGGAAGTTCTAAAGTTTGATTTGGAGGTGGGATCATTTTGATCCTTGTTTTTCTTGTGATCCTTATTATTCTATTTCTTCTCTTTGTTTGAAGCCTTCAGTTTCTCATTTCTAGAAAGTAAAGCATATGGTTTATAGGACTTCAATGCACCCATTTGAATAAGCTTGTCTTGCTCCCGAGTTAATTCAAAAAAAAAATTTCCAAGGAAGGCATGGTCCATGTAGCTCCCATGGTGCTCTTGGTGGCATGAAAGGTAGAGACGAAGAAATAATAGTTGGAACCCAATTTGGAAAGGATGGAAAGAACTAATTGATCATCTATTTTTTCTATGCCGCACAATTTCAACTATAACATTAGTGATTTGAATTTGGTGAAGAAGTCTTGTATTGTGTCAAAGTTGTCAGGGCTCAACAGGGGAAATTCAAGAGACATGAACATACATAATAGACCATAGGCTTCATCACTTTTTTTGTACCACTTCATCTTTTTACATCTAATGTTGGTTTTGTTTCTATACCCATGGTGATCTAGTGTAATCCTTTACTCCTTAAGAGGATTTTTATTTTGAATTTCTACTCATGATATTTGAATGATGTAAGAAGTAACGTAGGATGGATCCATTGCAGCAAGTGGTTGTAGGTTGAACTAAGTGTGCTGAAAAGACTTAAGTGTGCAACCCTCGTGAAACTATAAAGGTGACAAGTTTACAAGAGAGAGAGAGAGAGAGAGAGAGAGAGAGAGAGAGAGAGAGAGAGAGAGAGAGAGAGAGAGAGAATAGTAACAATGTGTAGATCTTGAAAAAACTCACACTTTAAAAAAAATAACACCTAAATCATAGTTCTTGGCTGAAAGTTATGGAAGTTTGAAATTTCTTGCTTACCACAAATATTCTCCTCTTTGCTTTAAAAAATGGGTTGTAAAACTTTGCCCAAACTTTATGAAGAAAACTTAAGCCCCCTTGGGTTGGGTGCGACAAAGGGCTTAACTCCCATGTGACCATGGGCTTTGACATACACACACACACACATCGCCAAAGTATTTACCTTGCTTTGTGCCTTGTAAAACCCATTGTCGGGTTTTTTCCTTTGTCGAACACCTTCACAAACCGGACACACACAATTAGAGTTCTAGGCCAGTCAAACACATTTGGAATCACAAATTTTTTTCAGGATTGTTTCTTGTTGAACACCTCCCAAATCCTCGACACATTGTGTTGGAAATAAGAACTGTCGAACACCGACAAAACTCGAAACATGTTATCGAGGTTTTGAACTTATCGAACAAATTGCGAAACCCAAAACATGTTTAACAAGTGGTGGAACCTAAAAAGTGTGTCAAGCAGTGTCGAACTTAACACATGTCAAACGGGTTGAAAACCACAAACAATGAGCTTTGTAGGGTTGGAAGTTTGACCGCAATTTGTAAGTGTGTGTTAAGATGCACGAGATGTTTTGAACTCCGTAAAACCTAACACACTATCCGTTGACCAAGGTTCGAGGTTTGACCACACTTTACAAGTTGTGTTTAAATGCTTACATGTTCTCAAGTCCCAAAACCTCGAAACACTTTGGCATTGACCGCTTTTCGAGGTTTGACCGCACTTTACAACTTCGTGTTCACATGTAGAGATGTCCCGAAGTCTTGAAAACCTAACACATTAGGCAAACTTTATGACATGTCGGACACCTTGAAAATCCCAAAATGCACTTGGGCGGAATTATGGACCTGCCAAACAACTTGCAAAACCCAAAGTGAATTGGGGCGGAGTTTTAGACTTATAAGCCACCCTGTAAATCCCGATACACAGAAATAGTGAGAAAAACACAAGGAAAAACCCGGATCTCAAAAAAAGTGTACGACTTCCACAAAAATCAAATACCCACCAAATGTTTCGAAAAACCTTGATAAACCCATAAATGCTTTTCAATTTTATTTCGGAGCTTGAGACGATTTAAATTTTTGTTGATTTCAAACAAAACCCTTCAAAAACCCCAAAAACATTGAAATCACACATCACATAACTAGGTCAAGTTTACATCTAAACCTAATGTTTTGACCCCTCCTGAATTCAACAACACTGTCTATTTTTCATGTAGAGACTCTGGAGAAGAGATTTGCAAAAATTTCCTTAAAATCCCACCAAACCCTTGAAAACCAAAACCTATGAAAAAAACAAACACTAAATGAGCTAGAATGTTAGATCTTCCAACACGAGGCAAATGGCATTTGGCTACGGATCAGCTCGATGCCATGTCAAAGTGGATCGCATTGAGGATTGGGACCGTATAGGATCAAATACACAGAGTAGAAATATGTGTGGAGTGGTGAGATAAAAAAACACTCGAGAGAAGAAAAATCTTCATTTATTCATTCATAAGACAACTAGCCAAAAATATGCATAGGAGGTTGCATTATATAGTAAGAAATTAGGTCACCCAAAAAGGTAACCACTCAACTCATAATTAGAAAATGACTTAAAGTACATTCCCCTAATACCCTATGATTAACATAAGCAAGTTAATTAGATTGTGTAGGTAAAGCCTACACCAACAAGTTCAACACGATATGGAATGCCATTGTTGAACCCAAGCTTACACATTTTGCTTAGTGCATATTTTATTATGGCCTTCCTCTTGGCCAAAGGTTTATCCATTTAGGATTTCTACAACAATAGTGCCCTTTTGAGGTTACATTAAGACCCTTATGCACCTTTCTTGGTTCTCGCGCATTCAAATAGTTAGGTCTTGGATTCATGATTTTTTCAAACTATTTAGACCTGAGCCTTTTGTCTAACGACACATCCTATTACGAGACTGGCCTTCTCTCCCAATGGCTTTTACCCGGACTTGACATGCTGTCAAAGTGGAAATTTTGTTTTTCATTTGTAAAGAGAGATATTCAATTATGTTTCTCATTTAACGGTTGGTTGCAATCTCTCTACGTATAATAAAGTTATGATTATTTCCAATGTCTTGTTGTATATACATATGCAAGCCTTGAAGTTAGCTTTGGAGGTGGCCCATCTCCGGACCCATCTAAACCATTGGGGCAATGTGAAATATCCCTTGTGGGATACCACTTAAAATTCACAAAATATATAAAAATAACAACGAATTGAATTCTGATTTTTCTTATTTTTATGACAGCAATATGCAGAAATAAAGAATTTTTTGTATTTTGCAAACTAATCACTTCCAGCACTACCCAGAAGCTTCAAGCTACTCAGAAAAATATGTAGAACAATAAACAAGAGAGAAATAGTTTTTATCTCCCAGATTTGATTTGATTTATTTAATTTTAGGGCAAAAAATGAGAGAAAAATACAGTTGGCCGTAATTTCCAAAATAACAATGGAAAAATGATGGAAATGAATTCTAGGGCATCTTCATGATGATAACAATCTCTAACTCCAAAATCTCCAGAATCGGATTGCATAAACCCCTCCAAAATTGCTCCTCAAATATGGAACTGAGTAGATAAAACCATAGAAAATATCTATTCCAAATCTAAATTGAAACCCTTGATGAAAAATGGTAGTCCTCTTACTCGAATTTGAGTTTCTGATTACTCTCCGAATCGATCCAAAAATCTGAATAAATCTCCAAAATAGCAAACTAGGGAGGATCTTTCACCATCGAAGAGTGCTCTGCTAGCTAGGTGTGGATCTTTCACCATCGAAGCTATGGTTCTGTGGGATTTACTCCACAAGCAAAGAAAGTGTAAACAACAGTTGCTCCAATATCAAAATAGGTGAGTGTATGAATGAATGCCTATTCTCCCCCAAGTGCTTCCTTTTATAACTTCTCATTGCGACAAAATGCCAAAAGAACCCTAATCATCCCTTGGGTCTTTTCTTTAATTAATTAAAATAGCTTAAGTCACTTTATTCCCACATGCCTAAAAGTCCCCTTAAGTGACCCCAATGAAGAAATAGAATAATAAAGTGTCATATAGTCACCCAACGACAAAATATAACAATTATTACCACCAAGTCGCTCAACTTAATGTCAACGACAAAATATAACATAAAGCAAGGTGGTAATCATGTATCCATACCCAATAGCCTGTAGCGTCATTAGCCCCTCGGGTATGACCAAGGCTAAGACTGAAAAATGGTCGTTAGGCCCTCGGTGAAGGAATGGGGACATTACACAATGCTCCCTATACCATGGCTTGGGTCTTGTTTCCACCCCTCTCGGGAACTTTCTCCAAGAGACAGGGGTATTGCCACAACTTGTCTTACTGACCACTCGAGGTTGAGTTATTTGCCTCGCCGCCACTCTCCCCCTTTGGCACATCATAGGTAGTGAGGCTCATTGTCGTCACACTACAACAATTGGGCTTTGCAGAATCTTCCTAGGATAAGGTTCCCTAGTTGTCTTCACCATTTCTCTGGCTAGAGGCTAAGCCCATGGCAATGAAGAAGTTACAAAAGCCACCTAGAACGAAGCCATTGACTAGGAGACCCCATATGGAACTAACCTTCCCAATTGTGGTTGGGGTAAGTCGATGGTAGAGATCCATGATTGCTCTCTTCACAATAGTTGCTTAACGTATTTAACTTGTTCATAGTCCATATTGTTGGCCTAGTGTGATGTTTTTATGGCATACTTCCAATCTTTTTATAAATAATTGTACTATTTTATCTTTGGTAATAAGATGCTATTCATCATTATTTTAATTTTTGTAAAATAATAAAAGTACTAATAATAAATCTATAATCTTTATATTTCGTAGTGGATTTTTTCATCAATTAGTGGGAAAGTCTAAAATGCATTAAATCTATTTGGAACGTTGCGATTTCTTCCGCACACAGAACCCCATCGTCTCCGGCTCCATGGATATGAGAATTACCAATTACATTAGCATCAGCCAATGCTGTTTTCAGTCATCTCCATCTGCAAATGTAGAGAAAAAGACTCGCGCTTCATACCCAAGACCAAGTTTTGCTCCTTCTCATCCCTTTCCAAATCATTCAGCCAATTACCCAAATGCATAATCTCACCCAATTCAGCTGTTTTCGTGAGGATGCCTGGCACTTCCATTTTCACCCCCGAAACTAGTTCAACGCAGAAACAAAGTCACCGTAAGAGCAGGGCTTGCTGTAGATAACACAAAGACAAAAGATGTTCAGAAAGAGGGCGTTGAGCAAACAGGGGTGGTGGTGGTAGGAGCAGGGCTTGCTGGCCTAGCTGCAGCAAGGCAGCTTGCAATGCAAAACATACCATTCAAGGTCCTTGAGGCCTCTGATGGAGTAGGAGGGCGTGTAAGAACAGACCATTTCCAAGGGTTTCTGCTGGACAGGGGATTCCAGAAATTTATCACTGCTTATCCAGAAGCCAAGAGAATATTAAACTATGAATCCTTGGACCTGAAGCAATTCTATTCTGGGGCATTGGTATACTACAATGGAGCTTTTCACAAAGTCGCTGATCCATTGAGGCACTTTGCAGACTCTCTGGGCACGTTGCCAAACCCAATAGGTACTGTAATTGATAAAATTTTGGTTGGGGTAGCTAGATTGAAGTCTGTGAGTGTTTCTGATGAAGAGATTCTTTTGGGTAAAGAAGTTTCAATCATGGAAAAGCTTAGGGGGATGGGTTCTCTTCTTCTATGGTAAATAGGTTCTTCAGGCCTTTCTTTGGGGGTATTTTTTTGACACGGAGCTCACGACCACTTCTAGGCTTTTTGATTTTGTCTTCAAATGTTTGGCATTGGGATCGAATACTCTTCCTGCCATGGGAATCAAGGCAATTCCTGAACAGATAGCAAATCAATTGCCTGAAGGTTCAATTTTATTGAATTCTAGAGTTGCGGATATTGTAACTAATGAAACGCCATCTGTGAGGCTAGAAAATGGAAGGATGATAACAAGTAAATATGGTCTAGTTTTAGCTGTCGAAGAACCCGAAGCAACTAGGCTTTTGGGTGAAGAATTAAGGCCTGTTGCAAAGCCTCCAAGAAGAACTGTTTGCTTGTATTTTTGCACTGATGAAGCTCCAATTAAAGAGCCTATACTAATTCTTAATGGCTCTGGTAAAGGAATTGTGAATAATATGGTCTTTCCTACCAATGTCGCTCCCTCCTATGGTCCTCCGGGAAAGACATTGGTGTCTGTGTCTTTAATCGGTTGCCATGAATATTCTTCGGACGAGGATTTGAGGGTTGCAGTGGTTAAGGAGCTCTCCAGTTGGTTTGGTTCTTCTGCTGTGGATTCATGGAAGCACTTAAGAACATATAGGATTAGATTTGCACAGCCAGACCAGACTCCTCCCACAGATCTTAAGAAAGATCCCAGATTTGTGTCCGGAATTTATCTCTGTGGAGATTATAGAGATTCTGCAACATTTGATGGGGCTCTCGTTTCAGGGAGAAGAGCGATTGAGAGTCTCGTAAAAGATGCAAAACTATCTGGAGTGTTGTGAGTCTGAAGCACATTGGACACCAATATTTCAGATTGCTGTGAAAGGAGTGTAAGCAAGCCAATTTTCTGCACCAGTGCAAGGAAGTTTCACATTCCTTTATTTGGTTGCTCTGGAAGTGGAATTATGCAATACAGTGCTAAATTTGTTTAAGAACCATCCAATTTGTGTGTGTACATATACTTGAAACTGAAAACTACATGAGTATTCACAAGTTTAGCTCATTCGCTTTACATGGTTGGATCCATTTCAAGAACAATCAAAAGAGCATTGCATGCGATTCATACCCCTATTTTTCCAGCTAAAAGTTCTTGGCCACTGAATCCCAATCCTGTATCACAAGTGTTTGTCATTTGGAAATTGTTTTTGCTATTTATATTTCAAGACAATAATATATGGCATTTGCACATTTCTGAAGACAAACAACCCTGTTAGTGTGTCTTTACAATCAAATTTCCTCCTATATCTTGTATTATCTTATTCTAAGATCCATTTGATTCATCAAATTATAAAAGATTGCAGTTTCAAGGGTATTGCTAGAAGCATAAAATGAAACAACCCCGTACAAGCCTTACATAAGTTCAGTTGAGCAGTTCTTAAAATTCTTCTTTTGGAAGGCATTGTGTGATCTTGTAATGCTATTCAAAGAAGGTAATTCTTCTCATTCAACTATTGCAGAGTAATTTATAAGCACGTGTGATGCAAATCATCCCTCCATGTCTGAAACTTATGAAGGAACCAATGTTATGCTTGAAGTATGCCTAAGTAAGGCACTAATTTTAAAGGTCATGGTTCATATCAAAGGATTCTAAGCTCGAAGAAGCATCATTATTGGTAGGGGTATACCAATTGTGGGTAGGTACTACTTTCACCTTATAGGTTCCCAACATGATAATTACAAGCTGAAATGCATTTCAAGTTTTCAACTTAAGGAATTTTTGACTTGTGCAAAATTACTAGTTGTTCTTTCATGAATGTCAACCAAACAATAGATTGATTGTTCTGGCCGTAATTCATAAGGACATGTTTAACAATCCAGGGAACATGTTTCATCAAAGATTTTATTTGGCTAGAACTTCATGACACTCCTCTCAAAAGGGAGAAAATGGTTACCAAATACGGCCGCATTTTAGTTTTTTACCGATTTTTTGCGTTTTACAGTCTCCATCGTATGGAACTCCGAATTTTTCGGGATTTAATTTTAAAAAATTAGAAAACGCAGAAACTGGGGAAACCTAACCCGTAAAAGCCAAAAAGTGAGGAATTACAGGGAAATTAGGGCATTTGTTTAGAATTTTCTATTTTTATAGTAGCCCGCACCATATTAAATAGAGAGTGAACAGCAGAGGTAAAAACAAAGCTTTCAACAGAGATAAAAACAGAGCTTTCAACAGAGGTAAAAACAAAACTGTTTTTTGGTTTTAACCTTTCTAATTGCACTGTCGTAGATGTTTCCAAAGGCCTTCTAAAAAAACAGTTTTGTAAGGCAGTTAGAGAGTGAAAGTGCATAGTGAGCACTGAGCAGCAGAGGTAAAAACAATAATTTTCCAGAGCTTTCAACAGCAGAGTTAACAGAGGTTTCATTGCAGCAGCCTGCAGGTTAGTTAAAATTTATTTCAAGTGTAATTTTTTTATTTTTTAATGGTTTATTCATCACTGTTATAATTTATTTTATCAAAAGAAGATTTCATTCATATATTTTACAAACAAACATAGTATATCAAATTCGAAATCATATTGAAATTCAACTTAAGATCTTATATTTTTATTTCAAAACAGAGTGAATATGGCAAAAAAAGGTCCACATGATACAGAAAAGGTGTATAAATGCACATTTTGTAAATCTAGAATGCAAGATAATTTAACTAGGATTCGAGGTCATCTTCTTGGAAATTCAAACCAAGTTTCTAGTTGCCTACAGATTGATAAGGATACAAAACAGAATATATTAAAACAGTTTGAATCCAAACTGGAGAATGCTGCAAGGAAACATAAAATACACATTGAAGTTGGATCAGTTCAGTCTCATCTGCAAATTTCACAAGGAAAACAAAAACAAACATTGAAGACATTTTGGAATCAAAAGTCTAAGGAAGATGTTGATAGGGCAGTGGGCAGGTATTTTTATGGTGATGCAGTACCTTTTAATCATGCTAGATCTCCATATTTTTGCGGAATGGTGCGTGCAATTTCAGAATTTGGGAAAGGGTATCTTAGCCCTTCTTATGAGAGTTTGAGGACATCGGGTCTCAAGAAAGAGAAGGATGAAATAATAAAGGAGCTGAAACCTATTATAGATTCTTGGAGCAAAACTGGATGCACAATTGTTAGTGACGGTTGGTCAGATAGGAGACGTAGAACTCTTGTCAATACTCTTTCTTGTTGTCCTCGTGGAGCTGTGTTTTTAAAGGCTGTGGATGCTTCAAGTGAAACAAAAACTTCAGAATATATTGCTAATGTCCTTGAACAAGCTATTTTACATGTTGGAGTGGAAAACGTAGTTCAAATTGTGACTGACAATGCTACAAATTGTGTTGGAGCAGGAAAAATTTTGATGGAAAAATATCCAACTATAATCTGGAGTCCTTGTGTTGCTCATGTCTTGGATCTTCTTTTGGAAGATTTTGGAAAGTTACATTGGGTATCAACAGTTGTGGAAGAAGGCAAATTGATTGCCAAGTTTATTACAAACCACCAATTTACACTAAGCAAATACAGAAAAGAGTGTAAGAGAGAATTATTGATGCCAGGGGACACAAGATTTGCAACTCGATTTATTACCTTGCAAAGAGAAATTGAAGAGAAGGAAGCAATTAGAAGTGTGGTGGTTGGTCGAGATTGGGCAAATAGTAAACTTTCATCTATTCAAAAAAACAAAGAAATTGCAGCTATCATTCTAGGGGAACAATTTTGGGAGGGAGCAATAAAGGCCAATAAAATATTTGAGCCTATTGTAAGAGTGCTTAGAATGGCTGATGGTGACATTCCTTGCATGGGAGATATTATTGAGGCAATGGACACAACAAAAGAGGCAATCAAACAATCCTTTGGTGGAGATTCTTGTAAGCCAGAATGGAATTATTTATGGGATATGATAGATGAGAGGTGGTATATGATGCACTCTCCGTTACATTCAGCAGCATGTTACTTGAATCCTCGGTTGTTTGGGATGAAACATGAAAGTGATGAGGAGACTATGGATGGTTTGTATCAATGCATGGATAGAATGTGCTTAGATCCTGATATTCGAAGCAAGTTAGATATTCAAAAAAATGCATATAGGGATGAGATTGGGCTCCTCTTCTCTCGACAAAAAGCAAGAGAGAATAGAACTAATCCAGATATCACACCTGTTCAATGGTGGGAATATTATGGTGGTTCAACCCCAGAGTTACAAAAGTTTGCTATTCATATTCTAAGTCAAGTATGCAGTGCATCTAGTTGTGAAAGGAATTGGAGTACATTTGAACTCATTCATTCAAAGCGGAGGAATAAATTAGGGACTCAACAACTATCAGATCTAGTTTTTGTCCATAGCAACATGCGAGTCCTAAGTGCCAATATTGCAAAGCAATACTCTTCCACCTCTACTCCTCATTCTTTGAATCCTGATGCAAATTTGAACTATGATGCAGAGTACTATGCAGATGTAAGTAGTGGTGATGATGAGATATCAGATGGTGAATATTCAGAGAATGATACAAATGAGGGATGACTCTTTATGTGGGAGCTTCATAGTTGTGTTCCTATTTTTAAGAATTGTAAACATTTGTCAACACTCATGATGTTAGAGACATAAAATATGTTATTTCCATCATTTTAGTTAATGCATACATGTTTTAAGTTTAAGCCAAAAATCTTTTTCACTTTAATAATTTTTAATTTGTTGTATAGTTATGTGTTTAATTATTAAAATTACCATATTTTTATACATACAAATTACCGTATTTTTTTCCGTATTTATCGTATTTTTCCCATGGACCATTTTTTTCCATATTTTGTGTCCACCGTTTAATACTCTCCGTATGAAAGTTGCTACTATGGTATAATGAGTACATTGAAATCTCAATCAAGAGATTTATAGTCCTAACCACTCTCCTCTCCGGGTCAAAATATGTATTTCAACCAAATGCAAACTCATCAAAGATGAATTTTTTTTGCTATGTCAAACCCACTTTGTGAAGGCAATAAATTGAAAACGTGACTTCTGACTGTGGAGATGAAAACTTTTTAGTTCATCAAACTCAACTTTTTGTTACTCGGAATCCAAATAAAGCAAGTTAAAATCTCAAAATGAAGTAACAAAGCGGGTATATGTTCATATTTGATCACCAAATGTCTAATCCTATTCAACATTCTACTTTTGCAGCGGTGGAAGCACAAAAAGAAGGGACTATTCATTCATACTCAAGGTAGGATTCGTGGAACAAATTTATCTCATCGTGTCCTGTGACCGATCGAGTCAACCTACATTCCACGGGTACCTCCACTGCCATTATTGAAATATGCCCCGTACGCCCAAGTATGTTTCAAATGTACCCGGGCATAGCCACTATGTTTTGCACCGTAGTTGTAAAATATTTAATATTTTTGTTGACTCAATCAATGCAAACCCTAAAAACTCATAAATTAATAAAAATATCAAACCCTAAAATCCTCTAAAACCGATAAAAAGACAAAAGCATTACCAAAACACACAAACAATTCATTGTTGGTTTTTGCAAGTGTAAGAGCAAAGTACCAAAGATGAATTGAAGAGGCTGCCAAAGGTCAAAGAGGATTTGTTTGGAGGCGCTATTGCAACGAGGACTAGATTAGAGGCGGTCATTGCTTGCAAGGAGGAAGCTATATTGAAAGTGGAGCTAATGGGAGTGGCATGCAAGAATTTGATTTTGAGGAAAATCTAGATGATATATTCTAGATTATTTGTATTCATATTGACATGATATTCATATATCATATGTATTATGCCACATGATTAATGAAAATGTTAAATTTTAAGCATATTGAATGTTTTGAACCTTGATCCTACTATATTTTTTAAGTTTTTTATTTCTTATGGACTAAAAAATGAGTAAAATGAGTGTGTGTGTGTGTGTGTGTGTGTGTGTGTGTGTGTGTATGGAACTACCCAAACTAAGGGTTTCTAAAATTCAGCATATCCATGTACAGAACCTGTACCCTTACCCGTACCCATACCCAAACCAAGGGTTTTTGAAAACCGGTGTATCGTGTGCACCGAACTTGTACCCATATCTTGGCAACATTGAGTCAACTGCAGATCGATTCCGAAACTATGAAACATACATGGGAAGTTTCAGCAATTTTGAAGCGTTTTTTCCATTTTGACAGAATCAACATTCTGAAAGAAACACGTCTCTTATTATTTTGATATTACAAGAAAGGAAAATTGCGATTCATAACAAACAAAGACCAATGAAATTTAAATGCTTTTTTGTTAACGAAATAGCTAAAACATCTAAGATTATAACACAATCACAAGTGCAGAGGTGTGTGTCAAGATGGTGACCACATCGTTGAGATTGGTCATAACAACTAAAGACCAATGAAATTTAAAAGCTTTTTGTTAATGAAAAAACCAAAGTATCTAATTCTATAGACTATAACAACAAAATCACAAGCGAAGAGGTGCGTGTCAAGATGGTGAGCACGCCATTGAAATTGGTTACAGTGAATGATGAATGAGGTGCGTTTGAATCCTGGTCTCTAAGCTAACAACAAAACCACAAAGTGGCTGTTATATACAATGAAGGAAAGCATAGAAATAACATAAAAGAGTGGATGGTTTGGTTGTTTTATACAAAACAATAAAGCTAGGGAATAATAACTTTCCTCTTTGCACACTCACGAGATTGGAGCAAAATATTCTCGCAAAAATATATGCTAGGACCAAAAGGTCACGACCTCTCCAAGAATAGATTGGTTGAAAAAGGATTGTCATATGGAAGCACATTAGACAAGGTTTATATTAGCTCATGGAAGGGTTATTGTGGGTACTTAAAGATGCTAGCAACGGAATCTTCTCGCCTTTCCTCCTTGAGGTTTAACATGTTCTCTTCCATTGTTGACGGCAAGTGGATGTTTGGCTTTGCTAGATATGGACTTAGAGCTGGTCTTTCTTGTGAAGCAGATGGAGAATGAAATGGTAACCATGCAACAAAAAAAATATCAAGGGCGATTCATGGGCTTTTTCATGGAACTCTTGAAAGTAACTTTGATGTAGCAGTGGAAATCCCAAGGAATGTGAGACTTAACAAGTTTCCCACAGGAGTTTTGGAGTGATTCTCTAGAGGAGAAGATTGGAAATAAGTGGGGAAATGTCTTGTGCAAGAGCTATGTCTAAAAGACAGGTTGTGTGCCTCTCGTACTCTGTTGTGTGTGCACATGGACCCTAGCAAGATGCTACATATGCATATAGTTCTCGAACGGGCAGAGGAGCTTCTGGAAGAAAGAGATTCTATGAATGCCTTCCATTAAAATGCAAATGCTATAATCATTGAGGGAAATTGGCTAGGGACTGCCCCGAATCCTTTCCCTCCTCGGGGATAAGTTGGTAACCGTTTCGGTAGGAGCATGGATCTCAAATTCAAAAATAATCAAAAATTAAGAATGGGGGTCGCACGAATGTCATTGAAAATAATTTTGTCCTGGTGGGTCCAGTGGAGTGCAAACAACAGAAACCAAGCAAAGATGAGGAAACAATAAACAAAGCTCCATAAAAAAGAAGCGATGAATTTTGAAGAATCGAGAGAAAACCATTATCTAACAAGTTCATGAATATGGATTTACATTCTTTATGCATTCCTCCCACATTCTATGCTATTGAAACAAAGACCTAAAATGTTGTAACTTGATGCTTCCTACTCTTATAAGCTGTCATCTACAAGATACATCTCGTCATGCAAACATTCACATGTTACATGTATTGCATACCATATTCCACATTCTAATCATGTTTATCAACCATGTGTTTCCATAAAACAATAGTGCACAAAGAATATGTCGTCTTAACATTGGTGAGAACAAGTGCTTATGCATTCACCGATTGTTTATGTTCTCTTTAGTATTTGATAGGATATTAGTTGTCGGATTTAGAATACGCAAACAAAGAATCAAACTCAACAATAAAGAGAGATACACAAAGAATTACCCCGGAGAAACCTAGTGTGGAAAAACTCCGGAAGAGTGAATCTCCACTTTCTCTTGTCCACCATCTTCATCTAGTTTTACAAGCTCGCTACCTTCTTGAGGCCTTCAAGAACGCCAACATCAATCAACAACATCTAGACTTGTAAATGTTCTATGCAACCTTCTTGTGGATCACTTGCATCAAACAAGACTACTGTTCTCGGCCACTCCACTATGTAGTCTTCTGTAAACTTGCAATCACACTAAACAATGATTGCATCATTTCTCCATGAATTGGACAAGTTCGATGCATTTTCAACCGTTCACGGATTCATTTATGCACTTCCAAGAATGCTCATGTTTGAACTAAGAGCTCAAAAGCTAAGAAACTGAAGAGGGACTATTTCTTTGCTATTTATTTTCATTGTGTTGCACTATGGCAAACTGCTTGCTTAAAAACACTCGGTGGTTGCCCACCCATCTCTTAAGGAAGATTAGTGTTTGAAACTGCCGCTTCGGAGTTCTGAAAACAACTCTTAAATTAAATTGGCGGCTTCGTCGCCATACAAAAGCCTCAGAACCAAGGCCATAGCTTTTGTATACGGACTTGAAATCAAGTGCCATTTGTTTTGAAAGTGCATAATTTTGGTTTGGAGAATCCAAATCAGTAATCTAAAACTAGTGTTACGAAGGGACGTATCCCCCACAAAACTAGGTGTGCAGGATGTCTCGGACGTCTTGGGGATGGTGGGGCAAGGTGGGGAAAGTCCCCACGCTTCGAAAGCAGAAAGGAGGGGAACGTCTCCGGACATCCTCAAATATTAGGGGTTCCTTTTTTTTGGAGGATGCGGGGACATCGGTTTTTTTTTTTTTTTTGAAAAGAAATGTTAGTATTTAAAATAAATTTCTTTGTTGTTTTCTCTTTAAAACTGATTTTTAAATTGTACTCTGTGGTATAAGATTGTTTTTGGAAGCCACTCATCTCTATTCTAAAAATAAGTTTGTCTCTATATAGTATAAATCTAATAAAAATTCACTTAGAAGCTCCAATAACTTAAGAATCAAGAGTGATAAACAAATACAAAAAATTTCAAGCACAAATTCACACGGTTGACTATCACAACATACATTAAAAGCTATACGGACTATGAAAACCAGCAGCATACATATTAATATTATATGTCCATACATTAAAAGCTATATGGACTATGAAAACTAGCAAAGCATATATATTAATATTAAAAGTTATATGGACATATAACATTAGTATAGTTATATGTATGTTGCCGAGCTTTTAATATGGACATCTAGATGTGGATCGTATGCACATGGTGGCCTGATATATAAATATGGATTGCTATTCATAATTTTTTTAAAAAATTGTATATTTAAAAAAAATAAAAATTATATATTATTTTAATACACATCCCCTTATTGGGGTGATAATGTCAAGTGGGATATATACCACTGCTTTACGCCCCATATTATTTTAAAGTTTATTCAACAAACTTTATTATGATGGTCTTACACATTCAAGAGTGAAGTGGTTTGACCAATTCATCCACCCTATATTGATTAGGGTGAACCCCTTCGAGATTGTCTATGAGCAACGTCTACATTGGTACCAGATTGATATCTAGATAGATATCTAATTGGTAAGATCATTGATGACCATTGCATTGCATTGCATTGTATTGTATGATTGAAAGAGATAGCTCTGCAATCATTTTGTAAGACCAAAGGAGTGAAGTGGAAGTGATGGGTAAAAGTTGTATTAGAAATTCTTAATAACAGACAATGCTTTATTCAGTGGGGTTTTTACCTTCGTGTTTTCCCACTTAAATCGGGGTTACCGTCTCTTTACTTGATTGTTATTTGTTTTCGATTCATGTCATTACATTCTCAATGTCGCATACTATAATCTATAATCTTCGGCATTTATTTTGTGGATGTATAATTTGTTAATTATATTTCCCTTCATTTCCCTGACATGGTATCGAGAGTGATGATTATGCGTGTGCGGGATCGATCTAGAAACTTTTAAATTAGTTAGAGTGAAGAAGATTGAAGTTATTTCCGGATCTGTTAAGCCATAATTGCTCACAATCATTTTCAAACTTATCAAGTTTAAAATTTGATTCCCACCCAAATATTTCTTGAAAATATTGGTTAAATAGATGTTTAGATTGTATCTGAGAAATTATCGGCTTAGATATTTGCTTTTGCATCTTGTTTCATTGTTTATGGTGTAAATCCATCATTTGCAAGTTTTTTTAGTATTTTGCGCCGATTATAGCCGTTAGTGCAATTCTTTTATTGTGGATTTGAAAGATCTCTTTTGATCTAGTTCTTTCTGTATGCGTTTACATCCGCCTCGACCTTATAAATCTTTACTTTTTCGCAGATCTGCTATTGCGAAGCCCGATCCAATAATTGAGTGTCAAGTGGCTTGCGCAGTGTTAGTTTTGTTTAGATTTTTCATTTTCTGCGAAGTTTTGTCTTTGTGAAGAGTGGGTGATCATTTAGTGTCAAGTTGCTTCACATTGTCGATATTGTTTATTTGATAGTCGGATGTGAAACGCAAGCCAATAAGGGCTTAACACATCTCTTCGGCGTTGCTGCAGACTTGGGCTAGCTTTTCTCTATAATTTGCGAAATCAAATCCAATAAGAAAGCTCCAAGTCACTTAGTATTTCGTGTTGTCTAGCCTTTGTTATCCTGTTTATGTTTTTACAAAATACGGACCAATAAAATTTCTCCTAGTAAGCTTCGTACTTCGTTGTGTCAGTTCTTTGTTATCTTCTTTTGACATATGCGAAGCTTGAGCCAATAGCATTGCTCTAAGTTTCTTCGCATTTCGCATTTATCAGTTTTGCAAAAAGCTAGTCATTTAAAAGACTCCACGTGCTTTCTATTTTGCTTTGCTTATTTTGGTTGCATTGCGAAGTGTGAACTAATAGAAAAATGCCACGTCTTTTTATTTTTTCGCATTTGTCGATTCACGAACCAATAGAACATGTCCATGTTCAATTGCATTTGTTTGTTCCTAGTCAAAATGCGAATGCGATCGAATAGGAAGGCTACACATGTTTTCTACTTTTCGCAATTTGTTAGACTCTATCTTTTGGGATGTCGGTCTTTGCTTTATCTTAGCCTCTAAGATTGTGACACCTGTCTTTTGTTTTTAGAACCAAACTTTATTTTAAAGTTTAGCGTATTTTGGTGACTCTAAGTTCGGCCGTTGTAATCTATATAAAGGTTGTCGGAAATCACGCCAAGTGTATATTATCAATCGTTAGATATTTGACAAGTGGCATCATTTGATTGTTTTTATTGTCTTTACTTTCGCATTTTGTTTGAAGTTTGTCAGAATGTGAAATAGTGAACTAATTAATTAAAGACATGTGTATACGCTTTTCTTTGTTTGTTTTTAATTAATTGTCTTTTGACTTATTAGCTACATTGCGAAGTGCGAGCTAATTGAAAAGCATGTTGAGTATTTTTGTCATTGATGTCAAAGGTACAACATTAGTGTTGGTGGAATTATTGAGGTTTGAATATTTATTTGATATTCAACATTACAACATTAGTGTGCGTAAAATATTTATTCATGTCAAAGGTTCAAGTTACACATTAAGGTGCAAGTTGAATAATTTATTATTCAAACAATGTGATAGGACCTACATGACACATGGACAAGTGAGTTGGCCCAAGTGGGGCACAATAGCTGAGGTGGCAGAGTATGTGGCATTATTGTGATGCCAAAAATTGAATATTTTAATATTTAACATCACCAAGGAATCTTACGACACATGGCGGGATGCGTAAGAGATTCTATGACAACTTATGATGCGTAAGAGACTACATGATGTGTAAGAGATTTTATGACAATTTATGACGCGTAAGAGATTCTATGATGTTTAAGAGGAGTTACTTAAAGGGTGTAAGGAAGTGTACGAAGGTTTATGACGCGTAAGAGGAGTTACCATTACATGTGTAAGAGAATATTGCTATTTGGAGTAAATATTCAATATTGTTATGCTTGTCAGTGTGATGTGACTTGCTTATGGTGCATTTTTTTCATGTAGGAGTTTTAAAATTGCAATATAGGCGCGAAGATTGGCCCATGGTATGGGCACATGGTTTTAGGAAACTATAAAATATTTTGTCCGAGGCTCTTTTACCACCATTTTCTTTTTGCTCAGCCCTAGTTCTTTCTATTTTGTTTGATTGAGCCTAAATTTGGCTAAGTATGGAGCTGAACGCGAAAGATATCCACATGTCTCTTTGGCACACTTAGGGTAGAATATGGAGAGCCGAGACCTTTCAAGTAGTGAGCATCGTCCATGTGTCTTGGGATTGATAAGGCAACCTAGGCAGATTGGAAAAAGTCAAAGATGCAACAAAATATGCACATGGTCTCCACGTGTCGCCCGAGTGCAAGTTCAAATAGAGAGAGAAAAGGAACATTCTCAAATATGTGCAGCGCCATCCATGCGCCACCTAGGCACAAGTAGAAATACGAAGCCCCAAGAAAGGCCCTCATAGTAGCGCGTGATCTCCACATGGCAAGAAAGAGTCATTGGCACTAGGGACCAACAAAAGGAGCGAAAGGCTTAGCAGTTTCTTGAATTAAATGCGACCATAAATATCCCGGACATGAAGTTGAGATCTTTCCCAAAAAATGAATTTTTGTAGTAGGAAACTTGAATGTGGGCGATGAAAGATCTAATTTTGGACATTGAAACGAGAGCCAAGGGATCTATAAAGGAAGGTTCTCGATCCAACAGAAAACAAGGGTGCGAAAAGGAGGGGGACAGGGAAAAAGACACGAGAACTGTAGAGATATATTTAGGCTTAGATATTGTGTTTTCTCGCCTTAGCAAGGCTCCATTATAGAAGAAAGTTGTAATATGCGCCATTATCGGCCTTATGTATTATTTTCTCTATGAATTAAGAGCTATTGTTCTGTGCATTTTAGCTCTCAATAGTCTCTGTCCTCCCTACATTATTGCTGGTAGTTTTTAGATAAATATTGAATATCTATTGTGTTATATGCCCTTGGATCTTCTAGATGCATGTATAAATCTACCTATTATTATGTTTTGCACCTTCTCAATCTTTGATAGTTTAAGATACTTCTAAGAATGGTAGAGCATGTTAAATGCTCTTCCACTATTTTTACAATTATTTTATAATCTATCTCTGTGTCCTTTTAATATAAGTTTTGGCACATCGCCTTAGTTAGTTTTGCATGTTGTTTTATTTTTCCTCTAACCCTTATCTCACACCAACAAGATCCAACTTCTATAAAACCTGGAGGTTATCTTAAGGGGCGCGTCTCACATCCTTAAGGTATCCCATGACTCTGATGGTTCATCTACAAAGATAATTGTCAACAATGTTCCTGACACACTCGGTGGGACCGAAAAAGCTTAAACATCAAAAGAAGTTACATTTTGTAGCGATATTCCAGCCCTTGGAAGCTCGAATAACTACACATCTGAAGACTCCATCGTCAAAAAATCCATTGATTTCAATAGTACTAAGTTTGGTCCTCTCTAATTCATGAGATGGATGCGAACAAGATCGAGAACAAAAAGGGAAGGTGCATTTGAAAATCTACAGATTGTCTACGGCAAGGAAGAGAAGAGGTAGATAGATTCATAGGTCTTTGTCTCCTCCAAACTGAACTCTCTCAACACCTCCACCAGGTAGGCCTTTCTTATAATCAACTAGAATCCTCAAGACCTATCTTAATGTCTCACCAACCACCTTAGCCTTCGAGACAGTTTGTTTCATGGAATCAAGGGAGTCCACTCATCTTACCAATGCCCCCAGTGGTGTGGAATCCTATCCCAGAAAACACGCTAAAGGTGCTGCCCAAATTCAATGGAGAAGACTTCAAAAATCCGGAGGAACACCTTGAACATCGCGGAAATATATACGGTACATTTTATCAAGGAATAAGATGTCACCTTATGGTTCTTTAGCTACTTCCCTTGAAGGGATGGATTGGTATCGGTCCCTAACCACTAATTCTATTGGCACTTGGGACCAACTAGGAGATAGATCTTCACTCCTACATCAGCTCATCAATATTAAGAAGGGTTTACAAGAACTTATGACCGGTTTTAAAACTAGATTTCACAAAACGTGGTAAAGAATCCTTGTTCTAGCAAGGCCGCTTGTAGGTATGGCTATTATCTTTTAATTGAAAGATTTAAATTTAGATATCTATCAATGATACAATTGTTAGAAGGAACTATGCATATGATATTGCGGTCCCAGTGAGAATAATTTAATAGATGTCGGTAAGCTTCCCCAAGAGCCCTTTGCCAATATACCCCAAAATAGCTCCCCTTCCACAAGCACAGCCCCGAGCTCTACCCAAGCCCCTACGTCCATATATAATTACCCATCCTCTCCTCCGGATCCTATTCTCACTACAGCGTCATCATATTCTTCTCCCGAAATGGAGGAGGCTAAAAATATCGTCAAAAACTTCTCTAATGAGATAGTAAATCTTAAAAGGAACCGATCACTTACTTAAGACAAAAGTATGAAATCTATCAAGGTGGCGGGCATGCGTATCCCCCTCAACATTAGAATACCAAAAGACCGCTGCTAAGCGCGGTCATCTAACCAACTTGTCCCGGTGTCAACACCACTTCAAACCATCCCACCCAATAGTGGAAGGGAAATGGTACCCAGGAAAAATAATTTGGTAAAAGATCCCAATGCATGGTGCTTCCCTTGTAATATTCCTCATATGCCAAGAGAATGTCCCCAAGGCAATTCACAACAAAAAGTAGTAGAAAAAGAGAAAATGAAGGCTACGATGTTAACACATCAGAACCTTACCAGTCTGTGGGAGTCCAAAGCGCAACCTTTGTTGCATAGATTCAAGGGATGTCCTTGGAGCAAGAAGCGGAGATCGCACCTGAGCATGTGCTTTTCTCATGAGTAGAAGGAGAGGAATTTGTATTTACAAATGAGGTATCTACTTCCAACCCAATTCAATCTAATTACAACATTCACTTCAAAAAAGGATGATGGAGATAGTCGTTCCTATCCCAACTACGACTATCAAGACACAAAAGGGCCTCCAACTATCACATTCTCACCGTCGACGGTTGTAAAAAAGAAGCCCAGAAACTGTCTAGAATTAGGATTCCCTCCATCCCACAGTTGAAAGAATGAAGCATTAGTCACCGCCCAAGACATCATCGCCTAGACCGATAAACATGGTCGAGCAACTCAAAAAAGCACTAACTAACGCATCCTTGTAGGATCTTATGGGTATATTAGAGCAAAAGGAGTTACTTCAAGAAGAAATGAAATCAAATGAAGACCCAACCTCCACTAGGAAATAGAAGGAGAAAGTAAAGGCAATTCAGAACCAATAGAGGTAATACCGTTAAATCGGAAGGGAGAAGTAAGTAAACCAAAGCCCAACCCCTTTTTTATGAATCTTATAATAGGTAGGAAATTAGTGCATAACTCCATGATAGACTCTGGCGTAATCACTACGGTCATGCCCAAAGTAATTGTGGATGCCTTAGGAATCAAATATGAGCTCTTAAAGAAAGGATTCATGCAGTTGGATGGAAAATCAGTCCAAACCATAGGAGCTATCAAGGGACTCCCGTTGCAGCTTTATTCATGTCTGAACATCACCATTCCACAGGATATAGTAGTAATTGACATTCTGCCAATCTTTGGACTATGTCTATCTCGAGATTTTAGGGCCAAGATAGGAGACTACATGTCTCTTGATTGGTCCCATATGATTCTGCGGACCGGGTATGGATCTAAGATGAAGGTATTATCAGAGCCCCTCGCCAAGGAGCATATAATAGACCAAGCGAGTCTCAAGATTTGAGGTGTCCCATGCCATGAACACCCGAGAAGAAGAATCATATATAGAGGATGGTAACCTCTAAAGCGGCAGCTTATTTAGCCGATTTCTCCCCCTCGGCGATCCCTTTGGGAACTTCGATTCAACTGGTTTGGGCACTTATGTCATCTTCGACGAAGACTCCATGATTCCAAAAGTGATGAAAGAAGAGGATCTAAGAGAAGGGAGTCCCATCAGGGATTCTCAGATATGGACCCTACATTTTGATGGAGCTAGAAGTAAAAATGGCTCAGGAGATGGGATATGTTTATCGTCCCCAAATGGAAAGAGGATACTCCAAGAATTTTGCTTCCAATTTTCCTACACCAAAGAACGAAGCGAGAATATGAAGCCTAAGTGCATGGCTTGGTCATGCCATGTAAGAAGGGCATAGAAACAAGCTAAGAGTCTTTGGCAACTTGGAGTTGGTGGTCCACACAAGTAAGAAGCGCCACCGCCACAAATAATTCAAGAATGAGGTCCTATCAACACAAAGTGTGGGATATCATCGAAGAGTTTGAAGCCTTTAATAGCAAGGTTATTCCTTGGGACCAAAATATGGAGGCTGATAGGATGGCTTTAATCATGTCGCAATTCAGCCCAATCCAGGACTTGATAGCAAATGAAGGTACAATAAAGTTGATCATCCGCCCATTTATACCTGATAACATCGATCACTAGTAGGTTTTTAACAATGACCAGAAAATTTTACACTTCCTCCAAAGAATCCGACCGGTTTGTAGACCAACTCCAACCTAAAATTGAAGAAGCTTATGGAGATCAGATTATTCAGTTGAAGACGAACAAGCTTCCAAAAGGGTTAATAACACTAGAGAGCCTTTTTTATTCTAACGATGCTAATACAAATCAAAGGAAGTTTGCAACGGTTAAGGAGGATTACGTCGAGCTAGAAGTGACTAATGGAAGGAAGCTAAAAATTGGGAGATTAGTCACCTAAAAGGAAAGGGAAAGACTTGTGGCTCTATGCCATAAGTATAACAAAGTGATGGCTTGACGTACGATGACCTACATGGTTACAACAAGGATATCATCCAACACACCATTGACCTTAAAGAAGGAACTAAGCTCATACGCTAGAAGCAGCGGCTGTGAACCCAAAGATAGAATCCCTCATGGTCGAGGAACTTAGAAAGCTCCTAGAGGCCAAAATAATCTTCCCTATCAAGCACACAACATGGGTTTCTAACCTAGTTCCGTAAGGAAGAAAAACGGTGAAATTTGGCTCTGTGTAGATTTCAGAGACCTAAATAGAGCATCCCTTAAGGATCACTATCCTTTACCCTCCATGGAGCAGATATTACAAATAGTTGTAGGCTCGAAAGGTTCTCTCTGTTGGATGGTTTTTCAGGTTATAACCAGATATGGCTCATGCGGAAGGAGACCAACATAAGACCACTTTCACGAAAAAGTGGGGAACCTTTGCATACATGAAAATGCCATTTGGACTCAAAAATGCTAGAGATACCTTTCAAAGAGCCATGGACTCCACGTTTGGAGCACTAATTAATAAGGTAATTCTTATATACCTAGATGATCTCATAGTATTCACCAAAATGAAAGAGGATAATTTTGACACCTTAGAGGTTTGTATTCAAGAAATGCCAAGAATTTGGGATCTCTTTGAACCCAAGGAAATGTGTTTTGGAGTACCCCAAGGAAAACTCTTGAGACAAATTGTTTCAAAAGAAGGAATCTCTATTGATCTAGAAAGAGTTGAAGCCATCTTGGGACTACCCTTACCGGTCAACAAGAAAGCGGTCCAATCTTTCTTAGGAAAGATCAATTTTGGCAGCAAATTCATTTCAAATTTTGCTGGGAAAATCCACCGATCACGTTAATGCTCAAGAAGGACCTTAACTTCAAATGGACCACTGAAGGCCATCGGGCCTTTGAGGTAATTAAGGGCTATCACATCCACCTTGATGCTTTACGTAACCCCAACTTCTCAAAGATTTAATTATGTATGTATACGGGAGTGAGTATAGCATAACATCCATGTTGACATAGAAGAGAGAGCCTCAAGGAGAGGAACATTTGATTGCCTTCTTCTCAAAAAATCTCCATGACTATGAAACTAGGTATAAATTTGTAGAAAGACAAGCTTATGCTATAGTCAAGGGTCTAAAGAAATTCAGGCACCTTATCACCCATAGTAGAATCAAGGTTATGGTGGCACACTCTAGCGTCAAGGAATATATAACAGAGGGTGAGATAACAAATAAAAGAGCTAACTAGATCACTAAGATATTCAAATATGACATTGAGATAAAGCCTACAAAGCTGGTACGGGAAGAGGCCTATGCCAATATCTTACACAAGACCCCATGCCCTCGACTAAGGACGAGCTCGAGAAGATACTCTACATCCAAGAAAGTGACTATAATAGTTGGGTCTCAAACAAGATTCACTTCATGCAGACAGGGAAGTAACCAAGCCATCTCCCCTTAAAAAGAGAAGATATTATAGGCAACAAGGATCCAAGTTCACCATGATTGATGATTTCATTTTCAAAAGAAACTTTGACGGGATCCTACTCAAGTGCCTAGAGAAAGAAGAATCTAAGAGGATTTTACGCAAGTTGCACCATGGGAGCTTGGGAGGCCATTCTTCCACCCAAACCATAGCTATAAAAACCCTACAAGTAGGGTACTTTTGGCCAATCATGTTCGTTGACCGTCGGTGAAAATAAACAGATGCAAAATTTATCAAGTTTATACAACCTTTTGGAGGAATGCGGTATTACCTCTTAACCCCATCCTAATTGAGGAACTGTTTGCACAATGGGGTCTCGGAATTCATCGACATGGTCAACCCGCTTCGAGTGCCGGACACAAATGGATCCTCATTGCAACCGATTACTTCACCCGATGGGGGAAGTAGTTCCACTAAAAGAGGCCACCGAGAACATGATTATGGAACTCCTGCAGATATCACTACCCGCTTCGGACCCCTCACACTATTATATCAAATAATGCTAAGGAATTTTTAGGGGCCAAAGTATTTGACTTTGTTGTAAGGCATGTGATCTATCTGAAAACATCCTCCAATTATTACTTGTAAGGTAATAATTTGGCATAATCCACTACCAAAACCCGATCGGGCTTGTCTAAAGGATGGGAAGTGAGCATAAGAGGTTATGACATGAACATGTCAAAATAACCATATGGACTGATCGAATCATGCCTAAGAAGATCCTAAAAGCCTCGCCATATGAGATAGTTTATGGGAAAATTGTTATAATGCCGATCACCATAGAAATCCTTGCATTACAACTATTAAAACAAATTGAGATAGAGGAAAACAAGGTAATGCAAGTAAGACTCACCAAGCTAGTAGAGCTCCAAGAGAAGCGGGAGGTCGCTCATGAAGCCATGATTAGCCATCAGTTGGTGGTAAAAACCCTGTTCGATAAAAAATCATCAGAACTAGAATTCCGAGTTGGCACTATGGTTTTGAAATGGGATGCGAAGGGCATCAAACCCGGAAATCACGAAAAAACTTGACCCCTTATGGACATGACCCTTCAAAATTAGCACATGCAAATAGCACAACGCTTTCAAACTCAAGACCATAGAAGGTGATCCCTTGGTAATTCCAGTAAATGGGATCCACTTAAAGCCTCTTCATTAAGTCTCTTCGTTTGAAGTATTGTATCATATGTATAATTTTTTATTTCTCTTGATTTTTGCCTTTTTGTTTTTTCCCCTTTCAATAAGTGTCTCGGACACGTGTCCCTCATGGACACCCTTGTCTCTTTTTGAAGTTTTGAAGGAAGTGCACCTTCCTAATTTTCCCTGAAGTTAATGATCCAATGTCTCTCTAAGATATTTGGGGAAAAGATTGAAGAATTGATGCAAAATCTCTCAGAAAATGTAAAGTTTGGCACTTAGGGTCACTAAACGAAAAGGGTCGTTATATGATGTGACTTTATATATGCACAAGCCATTACTCTACATAGGTTAGGACAATTATTTAAGACAAATCTTGGAGCACCCAAAATATTCATTTCAAGCACTAAGAGTTTTTTCGCCCAACCTCTAAGTCTTGAGTAGAAAAAAATCAAATCCTTCTCCTAATTCTGAAATTTGCCATGATGACTTACATATCCACACCAAAAGAAAAGTCTTATGCGGGAAACATGTGCCCACACACACTCTTCACCCAAGATCGAGGTTCCCGATGGGGATCACAGTTCAGCGACCCTTCCATAGTGAAAGACATTTCCAATGATGTCTTTGTCCTTGTTCTCAAAGCAAAAGCTCAAATCTTTGAGGGAGGAAACCCATGCCAGTTCCTTAACCTATGGGATTCTCGAATGTTTTGGCTCAAGAATCTGGAGTACAACACTCACTCAATATATGGTGCCTCTTGTGCACCCGTGCCTAGAACTCGTATGGATGTGCCCGAGTTGTTTTCAATACCGACACCAATGTTATCCAGGGCGGGAGTGTAAAGGTGGTAATTACACCTCAAGCTATGGGAGACATGTTGGCCCTAGTCTATGACCCAACGACCGGTTTATATAACATTCCTAATATCCAAAGCATTTGAGCTCAATTCCAAAACAAATCTTTGTTTGTCAATAGGGAGTTGAGACAGATAGACTCGTGGTTTGGGAACCGCAGATTCCCCATTCCCCTGAAGTCACTAATGGTGGACTCTCAAGATGCTTACTTCATGCTTGACTTTTTTTTGGCCAAGATTCGAGATAGGAATGTCCATGATTGGAAGATGTCATCCCTATTTAGAATGAGGTCCGTGCATAAAGAGCGAGAATACCGCTTCGGCTTCGCCGAGCCATTTTGGAGTCCATTTACAAGCAACTAACCATGTTCCCAGTGAACTCAACCTTTAGGTATTCCTCATATTTATTCCACCTCATTTTATATCAGAACACCTAATACCTCAGCCAGTATATAGATCTAACAGCTATGGGATGCGGAGGTGGACCCCCAAAAGATCATTCGAGGGTCCGCTTAGACTCATGTGATAACCCGCTTGTCGGACGTATACATATTTTTTTAACTCTTCTGTGGAGCCCCTCCTGGATAAATTTGACCGGGAAGGGGTCAACAATAGAATGAATAGCATTTTCCAGTCCCTCCTTGTAGATCCTTTGCACCCTTGTGATTATTTTTTTGGGTCGTACATTCTATGATTCAACCGCATAGTTTCGGTGGCAAATTCTTCATGCTCCTGAGAGTCCTCATAACATGGGAGGTGGGTCTAGAGATAGCCGGGAAGCTGGTACTCCTGGACATTGAATTTGAATCCGGTCAAAATAAGAAGGAACTCTTTGAAATCCCCTTAAGAAAGGGGGGAATTATTGTGATAAAATGCAAAGCGAAGCATTTTCTCACACAAAAACTAGCTTCATACATCTTCACCCTAATTCAGACTCATGGAGGTATGACCCGGATGGGATGATAGCCTCCACTTTAGTTCAGAAACAAGGTTTCAAACTCTTGCTAGCACGAGTCTAGGAATTTTTTTAAGGACAGGCGGTCCCCCCAGGAAGAGTCACCCGACATGTTCATCGAACTCAGTGACATTCCAATTCCAAAGTGGGAGTCATTCCACACATTCCGTCACAGGTATAACCCCACCCTCAAAATAACATGAGGAATTAGAGTATAGGCGGAGATTGAGGGAACCACCCTCAATTTTGAGGGCGTGTCTAGTGACAAGTAATGGGAGGAGTTTTGGGATGTAGATCATGGGTCCAACTCGAGAGTGAGAGGCAGTGACAATCACCAAGGTGCAGCCAACAAGAATTACCATAGAATCCTCTAGGCCCTCTTAACAAAGAATCGCTAGTCCCGCCCATCCCCTCCACCTATTAGCAAGATCCTTTGTCTTGGGATCCCACACTATAGTTCACAAGAAGATCCCTAGGATGGGAAACTAGTGGAGGAATCAATTGCCTAGCCCCCCACAAAAATTTGAAGTTGGTCGAGACCCTTGCACCTTCTCCCGCTCGCTCCCTCCTCCCAGGTCTCCCTTTTAATCTCCTCCTCCACCACCATTTTCCCCTTCATGGAGTGTCCCCTTATCAGTCACTCCATCCCATACACTCCTCCTCCCGGATCCTCTCTTCACCTCAACTTCCTTCAACCATCCCAACTTTCTCCCCGTATGGTGATGGGATGTTCTTTGGCTTTGTATCCTCGCAACCTCAACCACATGTTACAATCCCGTATGGTCTACCATCTAGGGTCCCATTCATAAGCGAAGTCATCTCTTCTCCCTCGATTTATTGAGTCAAGCTGAAGTGGCCAAGGTAGCCTTTGAGATTGTAGGAGATCGAAGAAAAAGAAGAAAGAAATGTCAATAGGAGTGATGAAGCAGATGCGGTCATTATATGACCATTAACAGAGCTCCTTGACCATCGCACAGTTAGTCATCCAGGCATCCAAACCCGCAGAGTAGATGCAACCTGATGATTATTCTATCAACGCTATCATGGTTGAACTCACGAGGTTCCGACCTAAATATCAAGTTGAAATGATGAGCGAAACGACTGCTATAGTCATGACAGACTACCTCAAACTCAAAGAACCAGCTCAAAAAGGCACATACTAGCCTCAATTGGGCTAAAATCACTGTGGCCAGCCAATAAGCTGAGATTAAAGGCAAAGGCAAAGAGATTGAATAACTCTGCAAGGATTTAAAGGAAGCACCATCACAAGCAGTCCTTGTGACTTCTCAGTCGGAGGCTAAACTCGCCACATCCAAAGCCTCAGCCAGTTCACTCTTTTAAGAGAAAGGAGTCCTCTAACATGAGGTTGATTCAAGAAAGGTGGAGGTGGCTATGATCTAGGTGAAGTTTTGTGTTGTCGAGGCATATAAGGTAAGCCTCTAGACAATGTTGAAATCATACGAGGACATGGTCAAGGACTTGTCCTGTAAATTGAGCCAACAACCCCAGAAAGGGGGAATTATAACATTAGTGCAGGAGTTATATGCCTCTTGCTGTGACCAAATTTCTACAGTGGAAATGAATCTTACCCTTGCACTCAGATTTATATCTGATGCACATGGGCTATGCTCAAATGTGGAGACCATGGCCTCCACCATCAGCAATGTCATATCCATCAAGGTCCTTGAATCACTACTGCTGGTTTATAAACTTTATGATTCTTCTAACTCCATCCTACAAGGGGCCGAAATCACAGACATGCAGATGGTTGTTGTAATGATCAACAAGATTCTGAGTTATAACAAAGCATCCATCAAATGCCATAATCTCATAACCCAGCTCCCACAGGGGATCAAAGAGTAGAAGCGAGTATCAATGAGTTGCTTCAATTGGGATTCCCCTCCCCCTTCCCCAATGAATCCATAGTCATATCAAAGGACCAAATTCAACATCTCTTGATTGCCAAATGACAAGATAAGACTGTCTTTCAATCTTTAAGAGAAATCTCAAGTATCATAGTAAGTGGAGGCCATCTTGAACCCAATTGTACAGTTGGAGTTCTGTTTACACGCAATAGTGCAGAGTCTCCAAACCTTCTCTCATAAGGAGATAATCGAGCTAGATCAAGCCTTCCAAGCCTTGCAGTGAAGAACCTACCCAATCGAGGTGGAATGGCTCGGATATCAAGCTACCTTGCAACGAATCTGAGTGGATTTTTGAAAGCCACATTTTGAATTTTGAGGCAAGGAGGATTATTAGATCCTTCCATGGCTGGCATAGAGTCCCTTGGTGAGTCATCAATAACTGTAAAAGATTTTGTTTGAGGCTCTTTTACCAGCCATTTTATTTTATTTCCCTGACCCTAGTTCTTTTTGTTTTGTTCGATTGACCTCGAATTCGGCTAAGTATGGAGTTGAATACGAAAATATCCACGTGTCTCTTTGGTGCACTTAGGGTAGAATATGGAGAGATGATAACTTTCAAGTAGTGAGCACCTATCCATCCATGTGTCTCGAGTGTAATAAGGCAGCCTAGGCGGATTGGAAAAAGTCAAAGATAAAGTAAAATACGCATAGGGTCTCCACATGTCACCCGAGCACAAGTTCAAATAGAGAGAGAAAAGTAACATTATCAAATATGTGCAGTTCCATTCATGTGTCACATAGGCACAAGTAGTAGAAATACGAAGCCCTAAGAAAGGCCCTCGACTAGTGCATGATCTCCACGTGGCAGGAAATATTCATTGGCACTAGGGACCAACCAAAGGAGTGAAAGGATTGGTAGTTGGGTGAATTAAATATGATCATAAATATTCTAGATAGGTAGTTGAGATCTTTCCCAAAAAATGAAATATTTTGTAGGAAAATTGAATGCGGACGGTGGAAGATCTGATTCTAGATGTTGAAACAAGAGCCAAGGGCTCTATAAAGAAAGGTTTTGATCTAGCGAAAAAGAGGGGTGCAAAAAGGAGGGGGATAGAGGGAAAAAGAAACCAAAACTGTAAAGATATATTTAGGCTTATATATTGTGTTTGCTAGCCTTAACGTAAGGCTCCATTGTAGAAGAAAGTTGTAATATGTGCCATTATCAACCTTATGTATTATTTTCTCTATGAATTAAGAGCTCTTGTTCTGTGCATTTTATCTCTCAATATTCTGTGTCCTCCCTGCATTATTGATGGTAGTTTTTAGATAAATATTGAATATCTATCATGTTATATGCCCTTGGGTCTTCTATATGCATCTATCAATCTACATATAATTATGTTTTGCACCTTCTCAATCTTTGATAGCATAAGATAATTCTAAGAATGGTAGAGCATGTTAAATTATATTCAGCTATTTTTACAATTATTTTAGAATCTATCTCTGTGTCCTTTTAATATAAGTTTTGGCACATCGCCTTAGTTACTTTTGCATGTTGTTTTATTTTCCTCTAAACCCTTATCTCACACCAACAGAAGATCCAGCTTCTATAAAACATGGAGGTTATCTTAAGGGATGTGTCTCACATCCTTAAGGTATCCCATGACTCGATGGTTCATCTCCAAAGATAATCGTAAAAAAAAATCACAAGTGGGTTTTCCTCTCATTCCTATATAAGTAAGTGTTGTGTGGACATTTTAAAGTGTGTGAAAAAAGGAGAGAGGATCTTGAATGAGTGTGATATGTATGTGAGTTAATACTATAAATATATTGAGTATGAGTATGTGAGAGAAAAAATAAAGAAGGAGAAATATTATTGATTTGTATTGCAGATTTTCTGGAGTGGGTGCTTGATTGGGGATTGGTGTCTCCGAAGTTAGTGCTTGAATAAGTGATTGTCGATCGGTGGTGTTTGCATTCCGTATTGAATTGGTGTTCGGATTGGATATTGGTGTCTTCTATGAGTGGGTGCTCACACCTTGTAAACATTATTTTATTTCGGTTGGATTTGGACAGTAGATCCAAGCAGTCTCTTTTTGTGGATGTAGCCCACATTGGGTGAACCATGATATATCTGGTGTTATGTGTATTTGATTTTTTTGTGTGCTCTCATTTTATTTTCAGATTTGAATAAATTATTAAGTGTTGGAAAAATTATTAATTTGGAGAAGAAGTTTAAATTTTTTGAATAGTGATTCACCCACCTCTCAGTATTCCCATGCTTCTAACAATTGGTATCAGAGCAGGTTCCTTCATGTAGCTTAACAACTAGAAGGTAGATCAGAAAGCATGATGGTAACTTAGGAAGGATTCTCCACAAACAAAGCTTCGTTGTTTGATGGATCAAACTATGCCTTTTGGAGCATAAGGATGCAGACCTACTTGAATTCTCTTAGACATGATATTTGGCAGTCGGTTGAGAATGGATATACGACACCAACAACTCCACCGACAGATCAGGTTGGTAAGAGAGCATGTGAAAATAATGCTAAAGCTATGAATGCTATTTTGTGTGGTGTAGCAGATTTAGAGTTTGTAAAGATTATGCTTTGCAAAACTGCCAAGGAGATGTGGGATAAGCTCAACAGTTTATATGAAGGAGATTCAAAGTAAAGATGGCAAAGCTTCAAACACACAAAAGAAATTTTGAAAGTCTAAAGATGAAGGAGGAAGAGAACATTGCAACATATCTACTCCATGTGGATGAGACTGTAAACATGATCAAAGGCTTGGGTGAAGAGATGGAAGACCCAGTAATAGTACAAAAGGTATTAAGATCTCTACTTCCTAGATTTGATGCTAAAGTTTCAGCTATTGAAGAACTTAAGGATCTAGATAAAATGAAAATGGATGAGTTACATGGAATACTCATGGCTTATGAGATGAGAACAAAACCAGATAAGCCAAGAAAAAGAGAATTTGCTTTCAAAGCTTCAAAAGGAAAGGAGAAGAAGGTTGAATCAGATGAGGAAGAAGAAGCCCTATTGGTGAAAAATATGAAAAGAGGATCTCGACAAGTACAAAGGTAAACTTCCTTTTAAATGTTTTAATTGTGGTGAGATTGGACATTTTGTAGCTAAGTGTCTACATGCAAAAAGTGAAAGTGATGATGAAGAGCCTGTCAAAGCAAAGAAAGGGAAGCCTTTCTACAAAAATAATTTCAAGCAAAGGAAGTTTGAAAAGAAGAAGAACTGGAACCAAAACAAGAAGAGTCTATGCACCAGAGAAGATGATAGCTCAGAGGAAGATTGTTCAGAAGGTGACATTGAAGAACTTTTTTTATGGCCCTTGAAGATGGAGAAGTGGAAGTTGAAGATGCAATTGATGAAGAAGGTGAGGTAAACTTGGAAGAAGAACTCATTTATTCCTTGGGTGAGATCAAGAGACTAAAAAAGAATACCCTAAAGCAAAAAGTGCAACTTCAAGAGTATGAAGAAGAAAAGAAAAATATGCATGCTGAAAAATAACATGAAAATACTATTGTTGATCTAAAGACTCAAGTTGAAGAGGTAAAAAGAATAGAGGAAGTGATTCTGAAATCAAAAGAAGAAGAATGCAAGAGATTAGAGTCAGAGATTGTCGCACTAAGACAGGAAACTGAAAATTTGAACAAGAGACTCAAGTTTGAAAAGAGTTCTGAGGTGTTGAGCAACATTTTGGATGAACAAACCAAAATCATCCAAAGGTGGTATTGGATTCAATGAAGCAGAAAAGAAAGAGACCAAAGAACCAGAGAAGAAATCCAACTATGTAGATATCCTAAAAGGCTCTAGTAAAGGAGAAAGAAACAAGAAACAAGAAGATCATCCTCCACAGAACAACAACAAAGAAGACAACAAGTGGAAGAAGGTGCCAATAAGAAGTTTCAGAAGTTCATCTTATCAGAGGCAACCCTACATGACTAGGTATTCTTTTCATGGTTATTGTTTTTCCTGTCACAATTATGGTCATAAGATGATGAACTATAGATCGAGGTTTTAGAGTTGGAATCAAAATTTTCATGCTAGAAACTAAAATTCTTTTGCTGCATTTTCAAATTTGAATGAGCATGAGATTAGATGTTATGAATGCAACCAAGTTGGCCACATAGCAAGATTTTTAGGAGTAAGATTACAGAAAAGCCAAAGCAAGAGAAAGAGGGAAAACAAATCATACAGAAAGCCAACAATAAGAAAGTGTGGCAAAAGATAAAGGAGGGAGAAAAGGAAGAGGCTATGTTGGTACAAACGGCACTCCATGCACAAGATGAAGAACAACCTTGGTACATTGATAGTGGATGTTCTAGCCATATGACAGGTGACAGAAGCAAGTTCCTGAAGCTGAAAAAGGCTAGTAGAGGTACAATGTAAAGTTTGGAGATAACACTACAGCCAAGATCACAGAAGAGGTAACATAAAATTAAATGGTCAAGCTAAAGTTGAAAATGTTTTACTTGTTGAAGGACTGAAACATAAGCTTTGAATGCCACCAAATGTGTGATCAAGGTTATACACTCATGTTTTATGTTGAGGGTTGTGAAATTAGAAAGAAGGATACAGGTAAATGGGTTGCAGATGCAAATAGAACAAGGAACAACCTATACATGTTGAGTGATGTGAAGGGAGAAAAGTGTTGCATGAGTCAGATTGATGAAATTTGGTTATGGCACAAGAGATTGGGTCACATTAATTTTGACAACATGGTGAAAATCAGCTCAAAACAAGCAGTGAGAGATTTACCCAAGATCACAAAACCGCAAAGTACTATCTACAGACAGTGTCAACATGGGAAGTAAACAAGGGTCAGATTCAGGACAAAGGAGTACTCTACAATGAAGCCATTAGAGCTAATTCATACTGATCTCTGTGGGCCAACAAAAACACAAAGCTTGCAAGGTGATTCTTATTTTATGTTATTAATTGATGACTTTACTAGAATGACATGGGTTACATTTCTAAAGGAAAAATCAGAAGATTTTGATCAATTCAAAATTTTTAAAGCCTTTATTGAGAATGAGACAAACTCTAGGATCAAGTGTTTGAGATCAAACAGAAGAGGTGAGTTTATGTCTAACAATTTTGATGAGTTTTTTGAAGAGCATGGAATCAGAAGACAATTTTCTATAAAGAAACACCACAAATGAGAATGGTGCAGCTTGAATAGAAAAACAAAAGCACAGAAATGGCCGAACAATATTAAATGAGTCCAAGTTACTAGATGCTTTTTGGAGAGAGGTAGTGTACACAACGGTGTATATTCTGAACAGAGCACAGATTCAAGTAAACATAGAAAAGACACCATATGAGCTATGGAAGGGAAGACCAACTTCTGTGAAACACTTCAAAGTGTTCGGAAGTAAGTGCTACATTAAGAGAGATGATGAAGATGAGCTCAGTAAATTTGATTCTAGAGTAGATGAGGGCATATTCCTTGGTTATTCATCGAGAAGCAAGGCTTACAAGTGCTATAACAAGAGACTACAAAAAGTAGTGGAAAGTATAAATGTGAAAGTTGATGATTGGAAGCCGAAGAAGAAAATAGGACACTCAGTGGTGCAAAAAGAGGATGAAGAAATCAAATCTGAGAAAGAGGAAGAAGAAGAAGAAGAATCAATCAATGAGAAAACACAAAGGCACCATCCAGATTCATTCAGAAGAATCATACAATAGATCAAATCATTGGAAACAAATATACTTAGAGTACAGACAAGGAGGAGACTAGCAAGTGCACCACAAGAGGTAAACTTTTCCTTGTTGTCAAAAGTTGAACCGAGTAATTTTAATGAAGCTAACAAGGATAAGTTTTGGATAAAAGCCATGGAAGAGGAACTTAATCAAATAGAAAAGAATGACACATGGGAGTTAGTGCCAAGGCCAAAAGACAATAATATCATTGGTACCAAGTGGGTCTTTAGAAACAAGATGAACGAAGAAGGAGAAGTTTTTAGAAACAAGGCTAGATTAGTGTGTAAAGGGTACTCACAAGTTGAAGGCATTGATTTCAAGGAGACATTTGCACTGTTTCTCGCATATGAGGCGGTAAGAATGTTTTTAGCATTTGCTTGTTTCAAGAATTTTAAATTTTATCAAATGGATGTAAAATCAGCATTCTTGAATGGAAACTTAGAGGAAGAAGTTTATATAGAGCAACTAGAAGGTTTTATTCTATCAAAAAATTTAGATTTTGTATGCAAGTTAAAAAGGTTCTTTATGGTTTGAAACAAGCTCCTAGAGCTTGGTACTCTAGACTGGACAAGTACTTACAGGAACAAGGATTCAAAAAAGGAATTGTGGATAGTAATTTGTACATCAAGATAGAAGGAGAACATCAGGTGATAGTTGTGGTTTATGTGGATGACATTATTTTTGGAAGCGGTTGCATAGGAGATTATGCAAAGAATTTGTAGAGGAGATGCAGAAGGAGTTTGAGATGTCTATGCTTGGTGAGTTGTCTTATTTTCTTGGTTTGCAAATTCAACAGTCTAGTCAAGGAATTTTTATTTCACAAACCAAGTATATAAAGGAGATGTTGAAAAAGTTTAGAATGGAAGATTGCAATCCAGTTAGTACACCCATGATTACAGGTTGCAAGTTGAGTAAGAATGATGAGTCTCCCGATGCTAATCGACCTTGTATAGGTCCATGATAGGTAGCTTGCTATATACCACAACATCTAGACCAGATATTATGCAGGTTGTTGGATTAGTTGCATGGTTTCAGGCGGCACCAAAGGAAACTCATGTGGCAGAAGTTAAAAAGAATTTTCAAATATTTGAAAGGTACGTTGGATTATGGTTTATGGTATCCAAAGAGTGATGATTTCACTCTTACAACATTCACAGATGCAGATTGGGCAGGAAGTGTTGATGACAGGAAAAGTACAAGTGGGGGAGCTTTTTATCTTGGTGACAGATTAGTGTCATGGTTCAACAAGAAACAGGCCTCAGTTTCATTGTCTACAACAGAGGCAGAGTATATTGCAGCAGTGGCATGTTGTACACAGGTGCTTTGGATGAAGAAAACATTGAAGGACATGAAGGTAGAGTATGAGCATCCTATTTCCATTTTCTGTGACAATACGAGTGCTATTAACATCTCGAAAAATCCAGTCATGCATTCCAGGACAAAGCACATTCCCATTAAGTATCACTTTTTGAGAGAGAAAGTTGCAGATCAGCAGGTGAAATTAGAATATGTTGGGACTAAGGATCAGATTGCTGATATATTTACAAAACCCCTACCGAAGGAATATTTTGAGTCACTCAGACAAAAGTTAGGAGTGATTCCTATCACTCTTACTCATTGACTATCTCGGGGGAGTATGGACATAGGGGGAGCTACACATTGCAGTATCTTCACTTCAAGTACAGTTCAAGTGATAGGTTCAGTTATCCCTTTGCCATTGATGTCAAAGGGGAGAATTGTAGAATGGGGGAGAATTGTATCATGTGGGAGAGTTACATAGAACATGTATAGTGCAACAATACAGAAAGAGCTCAGAGGTAGAAAGTTGGATTTCAGAGCAAACAGGTTTTCATGTCTATTTTTAGCAGGGGTTTGCCATCAATGACAAAGGGGGAGTTTGTTGAGTATTTTTTCATTGATGTCAAAGGTACAACATTAGTGTTGGTGGAATTATTGAGGTTTGAATATTTGTTTAATATTCAACATTACAACATTAGTGTGCATAAAATATTTATTCATGTCAAAGGTTCAAGTTACACATTAAGGTGCAAGTTGAATAATTTATTATTCAAACAATGTGATAGGACTGACATGACACATGGAAAAGTGAGTTGGCCTACGTTGGGCACAATAACGAGGTGGCAGAGTATGTGCCATTATTGTGATGCCAAAAATTGAATATTTTAATATTCAACATCACCAAGGAATCTTACGACACATGGCGGGATGTGTAAGAGATTCTATGACAACTTATGACACGTAAGAAATTCTATGATAGATTATGATGTGTAAGAGATTCTATGACGCGTAAGATATTTTATGACATGTAAGATATTCTATGACGCGTAAGAGGAGTTACTTAAAGAGGTGTAAGGAAGTGTAAGAAGGTTTATGATGCGTAAGAGGAGTTACTCTTACATGTGTAAGAGAATATTGCTATTTGGAGCAAATATTCAATATTGTTGTAACCGCCAAGTGATGTGACTTGCTTATGGCACATTGTTTTCATGTAGGAGTTTAAAAATTGCAATATGGGCACCAAAATTGGCCCATGGTATGGGCACATGGTTTTAGGGAAACCACAAGTGGTTTTTCCTCTCCTTCCTATATAAACAAGTGTTGTGTGCACATTTTAAAGTGTGCGAAAAAAAAGAGAGAGCATTTTGTATGAGTGTGATATGTATGTGAGTTGATATTGTAAATCTCTTAAGTGAGTATGAGTATGTGAGAGAGAAAATAAATAAGGAGAAATATTATTGATTTGTATTGCATATTTTCTAGAGTGGGTGCTTCGGATTGGGGATTGGTGTCTCTAGAAGTTGGTGCTTGAATCGAGATCGCACGGTCAAGTGGTGTTCACATTCCATGGATGAATTGGTATTCGGCTTGAAAATTGGTGTCTTCTGTGAGTGGGTTCTCACACCTTGTAAACACTATTTTATTTCGGCTAGATTTGGACAAAGTAGATCCAAGCAGTCTCTTTTTGGTGGATGTAGCCCACACTGGGTGAACCACGGTATATCTGGTGTTATGTGCATTTGATTTTTGTGTGTGCTCTCATTTTATTTTCAGATTTGAATATATTATTAAGTGTGGGAAAAATTATTAAGTTGGAGAAAAAGTTTAATTTTTTTGGAATATTGATTCACCCCCCCTCTCAGTATTCCCATGCTTCTAACAAAGTGATATGTGTCATATCCTACTTCATCCGTGGATTTTTAAAAACTCACTTTATTCCGTGGGTTATGAACTTTCTTTATACCACTCTTATTTATTTCTTTGTACCACGACTTTCAAAGTTTATTTGTTATGTAGATTTAATATTTTTTCATTCCACGGTTTTTCAAAGTTTGTGTTTTGTGGGATTTTTAAAAATATTATATCTTTCTCTATGGCCTTCCATAGATTGTTTGTTTCATTTTTAGCTAGTTATGCGTGTGTATTTTTGCTAAAATTATTTGTATCTTTCCTTTTATCTCTATTTGGATTCCTTGATTCGTTTTTTAGCTATATTTGTTTCCATTACCATCTAAGCATTAAAATGGCTAGTTGTGCTAGTCTCTCATACATAAATCTCAATTATTAAATGAAACTAATTACATCATTTGGATAATTCAATTAAAAACTTGTTTTATGGCTAGAAAGCTTTGGGATTTTGTAACTGGTGTTGAATAATAACCCATGAGTAGACAAGCAACCCCTGAAAACCTTGACTCCTTTTCTCAAAAATCTCGGAAGCTCTATCCATCCTATCATTGCAAAGCACAAGAGGTAAATTTTTAATGCATATAGGTCATATTGGATTTCCTATAGATTCTTGGAAGAAATTAGAAACAATGCATGAAGGCAATCGCCTATCAAAAATAATTAAGCTAATTATGGAATTGTTTACAACTCCCATGAAGGGGGATGAGAAAATTGTTAATTATTTGGCTAAAATTAAAAACATTAAAGCTCAAGTTAGATGGATGAAACTGTGAACTATTCCAAGATAAGATTCTATATTTTATAATTCAGATAAATATCCATGAAAAGTTCGAAATTATATCTCCGTCCTTAACTCTAAATACCAAAATGAAAATGATCTACTTGATTTGGATACTTTGTCTTCTTTGTTAATTCAAGAAGAGCGTGTAATGGAGAATTTTGATTCAAAAGAGATTATTTCTCAAGCCTTGTTCTCTTAGAATCATAAGTCTCATCGTAATAGGGATAACAACAATCCTAATCGAACTCTAATATCAGATATAAATTTAAATCCTATCCTAAATTCAATTTTGCTAAGAAAAATTAGAATTTTAAAGTCAAATTTAATGACACTTGTAACAAGAGTGACAAATTTAGGCATAAAGAGTATGATTGTAGAGTATAAACTTATAAATCAGTTAAGAATGCTAAGAATAACAAGCCTAAAAGTCAAAAGGAAAATTAGAAGTAAAATCATGCAAAAGTTGTTGAGCAGTCTATTGCCCTATATACTACCCTCTCAACTTCAAATGAAAATGAATGGATTCTTGATAGTGGTGCTTCTAGGAACATGACTGCACTCTTGGTATCCTCTCAGATATAGTTAAATGTGAGGAGAACATATATCTAGGAGATAATTCCATTATTAAATCTGAAGGTTGTGGCAATGTTAGATTATCAAATGGTGTAATTAGGAATGTCTTGTATGTTCCTCAACTGAAAAATAATCTTCTATCTTGCTCTCAGCTAACTAAAGAAAATTGTAAAGTGGTTTTGCTACAAGATAAGTGGTATGTAAAAGATAAGTAATATTATTGCTTCTAGTATTTATAAAAATGACTTGTATATATTTGATGGTTTTGTGTCTGAATATTTCTTTTCTTCCTCTTCTAGGAATGATATTCAGCTTTGGCATGAAAGATTAGGTCATGTAAATTTCAAAATCTTGTATGAAATGTCTAGAATTAATCTTGTTGTTGGCCTCCCAAAGATGAAATCTGATCATGAAACATGTGAAAGTTGTTTGTGTGGTAAGAAACATGTTGAACCATTTCAAAAACATCATGATTCCAATTCTTCTCAGTTATTAGAATTGATTCACAGTGATGTAAGAGGACCACTTGAAGTTCCTTCTCTCAGTGGTGCTTTGTATGTTGTTTTCTTTATTGATGACTTATCTAGAATGACTTGGTCTTATTTCATTAAGAAGAAGTTTGATGTCCTGTCTAAATTTTAGGAATTTAAAGCTTTGGTTGAAAATGCTTCTAATATGAAAATAAAAAAGAATTAGGATTGATAATGGAGGTGAGTATGTTAGAATTTTTTTTGATAAGTTCTGTGTGTCATGTGGAATTCAAATAAAATTAACCACTCCCTATTCCCCACAACAAAATGGTATTACAAAAAGGAAAAATAACAGTGTTTTAGAAATGGTTAGGACCATTAATCATGCTGCAAGTGTGCCTAAATTTCTATGGGCAGAAGCCATGAATACTGTAGTCTATATCTTAAATAGAGTGCCTACTAAAGCTCTCCATCAAGATATGCCTCATGAAATATGGACAAATCAAAATATGACATTTCTCACATAAAAATATTTGGTAGTCCTATCTCTATCTTGATTCCTAAAGCTAATAGGAAAAAGCTTGATCTAACATCCATCTCTTGTAATTTTGTTGGCTATGGTTATAGAACTAAAGGTTTAAGAGTTTATGATCCTTTCAAGCATGACATAATTGAAAATAGGAATGTTCTTGTCTTAGAAAAGACATTTTGTGATGCTTCTCATGAACCCTCCTCTGCTTCTCCTAAGATAGAGCTTGATAATACTTCTCCTAAAAATATGGAAATAAAAGTTTAAGAGGCCGATTATCCTAATATAGATGTGATGGAGATTGAGGGGGAGTCCTCTCAAAATGTCCTGCATCCCAAGATTCCTAAATGGGCTCAAAATCTTGTTCACAACTCTTATCCTATTAATCTTAGAAAGGTAACTTGTAGTTAGCATTCATATCATGTCTTGATGACCCTCAATGAGGTAGAGCCACAATTTTTTGAAGAATTCTGTCAAGATGATAAATGGATTCAGGCTATGCAAAATGAATACAATGCTTTGATTAAAAATAACACTTGGCAACTAGTCTCTCATACTTCTAAGAGAAACATTGTAGGATCTAGGTGGTTGTATAAAATCAAATATAACTCTGTAGGAGAAATTGAAAAGTTCAAGGAAAGGCTGGTAGTGTGTGGTTTCACTCAGAAACCTGGTCTTGATTATGTTGAGAAATTTTCCCCTATAGCTAAGATGAGCACTTTGAGAATTCTTATTGCATTGACTGCCAAATATGGTTGGGAGATTCATCAAATGGATATTAAAAATGCATTTCTTAATGGTGATTTAAAAGAATAACTCTACATGCGTTAGCCTAAAGGTTTTGAAGAACCTGATAAGGAGCTATATGTCTATAAGCTCAAGAAGTCTTTGTATGGCCTTAAAAAAGCTTTTGAGCTTGGTATGCTAAAATTAATAGTTTCTTTCAGGAGCTTGATTTTTCTAGCTATTATTATGATAATGATTTGTTTGTTAAATTTTAAAACAATCATATTGTCATTATTGTTTTGTATGTTGATGATATTTTGATTACTAACAGTGATAGAAATTTAATTGTTAGAATCAAATAAAGATTAAAACAACATTTTGAAATGTCTGATTTAGGATTTCTAAATCATTTTCTTAGCATGGTTATATTTCAAAATCATAAGTCTATTATTGCATCTCAATCTTAGTATGCTATGAATTTTCTTAGAATATTTAACATGATTGACTATAAACTTGTTTCCATTCCTATTGAAGTTGGTGTTAAGTTAGATCCTAAACCAACTTGTGCTAAATTTGATCCTACTCTGTATAGATAACTAGTTAGTAGTCTAATTTATTTGACTATTACTAGACCTGATATTTATTATGCAATAGGAGTTGTTTCAATATTTATGCAGGATCCTTATGAGGATCATTAGAAAATGGAAAAATGAATTTTGAAATATATTAAAGGAACAATTAATTATGGTCTTTTTTATTCTTCTTCTAATGATGCACAATTATTTAGCTATTGTGATTCTAATCATGTTGGTGATGTTGCAGATAGAAAGTATACTTCTGGATATGTTTTCAATTTTGGTGTAGGTGCCATCACTTGGAGTAACAAGAAACAACCAACAATGTTTATCTCTTCTACTGAAGCAAAGTATAGAAGTGCTATGGAAGTTGCAAAGGAAGCTATGTGGTTGAAAAGACTATTGGATGAACTGCATATGGGCGTTAAAGGAAGAACTACTCTTCTATGTGACAACCAAAGTTGTATTTTATCTTACAAAGAATCTAGTTCAACATCAAAGGACCAAACATATCAAAGTTCATATGCACTTTATTCGAGAGAAAGTATTGAATGGTGATATTGATCTCAAGTTATGTTTAATTAAAGATCAAGTTGTAGATATCTTCACAAATCCGTTATGTTTTGTAAAGTTCTGAAAATTTCATGCCTTGTTGGGCCTATCAAAGTTTCCCTTGAGGGGAGTGTGCATGACAATGCCACCTCTTAACAGCCTGTTGAAAACTTCCAATACTTCCTCCATTTTGTAATAAGTAAATATGTCACACTATGTGAAGTTACTTGTAAATCCCAACAAAGCATTAGTTATGGGAATGCCTTGTTTTATAAAAGGCTCCATAATTTGATATAAGTCTTCATATGTAAAGCACTTGTCCTTAGAATTTATTTTGTATATGTTCCTTTGTATCGTGGATTTTATAGGATCCTTGGAACACTATTTTGAACTGAAACAAAACATGTGTCTCATGGTATTGATAAAATTCACAATAAATTTTAGTTGTTTAGGACTTGCACAAGTCCACGGACACCGCGCGTTATTGTACCGCATAATTGAAAAACCCACGGACTCTATTTTAGTGCACCGTAGAACTACAAACCCAAGGAATAATTATGTGTGGCTTGTATAAGTCAGTGGGCACTTTGTGGTAGTATACTATGTAGTTAAAAACTCACAAAACTCTACTTTAGTGTACCACAAAACTAAAAATATGTAGGTAGTGTACCGCAGAGTTTAAAAACCCATGGAACACATGTGTTTTTAGATGTCAGCCATCTTGTCATAAGGAAAAAATGTCAACATGTTTTTGCATGTTCTTCCCCACTTAACATTAAGGGGGAATGTTGGGGTGATAATGTCAAGTGGGATATATATCAACTGCTATATGCCCCGTATTATTTTGAAGTTTGTTCAACAACCTTTATTATGATGGTCTACCACATTTAAGAGTGAAGCAGCTTGATTGATTCACCCACCTTATATTGATTACGGTGATCCCCCTCGGATTGTTCATGAGCAACGCCTACATTTGTACAGATTGATATCTAATTAGTAAGATCTTTGGTAATCATTGCATTGCATTGTATTGTATGATTGAGAGAGATACGTCTGCAATCATTTTGTAAGACTAAAGGATTGAAGTGGAAGTGTTGGGTAAAATATGTATTAGAAATTCTTAATAACAGAGACGTTGTTTTATTCAAAGTGGGGTTTTTGCCTTTGGGTTTTTCCCACTTAAATCGGTGTTATTGTGCTTTACTTGAATTTTATTTACTTTCAGCTCATGTCATTACATTATGTAATCTACATACTATAATCTATAATCCGTGGTTTTTTTGTATTTATATAATTTGTTAATTATATTTCCCTTCATTTCCTCGTCACCCTCCACCGTCCCAAAAGTTTAGATTTTTTTGCCATCCAAGAAACTTCGTCCCCACATCCCATCATCCTGGAGTCTTATGTAACATTGTCTATAACCACTATGCATGTCTTTTCCATGATGTATTAGCCTTCGTACCAAAACCTATCTTTATTAGGTCATAAATTGTCATAAACATTTGTTGAATCCTACTAGTAGTCGATTAACTCAACCAATAAACTTTGATAATGTACATTATCTAATATTGAATTATATGTCCCCAATGTGAAAGATTTTGGTCCCATAAAAATCCATACTAAAAAGACAAGGATTAACCAATAATATTCTCAAATGGGATACATGATCTTCATCAACTCTCTTGAATTGTATAGTATTCCTCTCTTAGTAGTCCCTTCACTAGTTATTTGTTTAGTACAAGGAATCAACACACATTTTGTTAAATTTGTCCACAACCACATATAAATAGTCGTGTTTCCTTTGTGACATGGGAAAACCTCCTACAAAATCCATGGAAATACTTTCCCACGAACATGTAGGGACAAGAAGAGGAGTGTAAATTCCTAACTTTTTGTTGCTAGGCTTTCTAGTGGCACAAAGTACACATCCTTTTATATACCTAGTTACATGTTCCTGCATTCGAGGCTAATAACAATACATCTGTAAATGTACAACTATTTTACCAGTTCACCAAAAATGACCAAATATAAGAGAAGTGTGAGCTTCCCTAATCATATAAACTCCATCATCACGCGGAATGCAAAGTTTACTAGAATGATACAAGATTCCATCATGCACATGATAATCTAATTCTCCTATGTTTTTCCACTCATTAAATCTTCATACACTTCTTTAAAATCAACATCATAAACATATTGTTTTTATAACTATCATGAGCAAAAGAAATATGTTGTAAAAGGACAGATGCAACAACAATTGGATGTATCGATAACATATTAGGAACCTTATTTTCTAAACCTTCCTTATACCGATCATAAGGTGGAATGCAAAGAATCCCATCCAAATGTATGTCTAGACTGTTGTAGCTTGGTTTTTGTTTGAAGGTACTAGAGGGGCTAATGATCTGTATGAATTATTATTTCCTTTCCCATCAAGTAATGTTTCCATTTTTTTACACTCGAACCAATGCATATAACTCTTTATCATAGGTTGGATAGTTTCTTACCACACTCGTGAAGGTCTCAGAATGGTAACAAATAGGTTTTCTATTTTGCATCAAGACTGCCCCCATTGCATATTCACCAGCATTCGTCTCAATCTCAAATGACTATTGTAAATATGTAAGTGCTAAGACCGAGCAGTGTTGATTTTCTTTTCGGTGTATCAAAAGCTCTCTGATGTTTTCCTCCCCATTGAAAGACCTGTTTAGTACTAGTCAAAGAATGCAAAGGAGATGCAATAAACAAGAAGTTAGCAATAAATTTTCTCTAGTATTGAATTGTACCAAGAAAGCTTCTAAATTCCGTTACATTATTGGGTTTATACTAGTTAATAATAACCTCAAATTTTGTAGGATCAATTTTAAATTCACCATGTCCCACAACATAACCCAAATAAACCAAATATGTTTTCCCAAATTCACATTTAGACATATTCAGATACAATTTCTCCTTTCTTAAAGCATCTAATATTTTCTAAATATGAATGACATGATCATCCCATGATTTACTGAAAACCATAATATCATCTAAGTAGACTATGAAAAAATCATCAATGAATGGCCTAAAAACATTATTCATCACATACATGAATGTAGCCGGTGCATTGCACAATCCAAAAGGCATAACAAGACATTCAAATAAACCCACTTTTGTTTTTAAAACAGTTTTCCAAACATCATCCTCGGTGATTCTAACTTAGTGATAACCACTTATTAAGTTTAACTTAGTGAAATAAATAGCATTTTTTAACTCATCTAGTAAATCATCAATACAAGGAAGAGGATAACTATTTTTCACCCTTTACCACACTAGAATTTTAGAACGTGTTCTACGACTATTTTTCTCAACCTCAATTACCCTCCCACAATTTCTCTGTTCTCATCGTGGATCCATCCTGTGTTTATGAGTTTTCCTTGGACTTGACTGCATAATACGCCGAGCCTCATCATGCCTCTATTTGTTAGTCTTCCCCCTTCGTGACTCCTTTTTGTGTACTTGTGGATCCTTCCCAACCTCCCGTGATAGTTTCAGGTGACTTCCATTTCCCCCTCAATCTTCTTGACTCTCTTGCGAACCCCTCTTGTGTGTCCTAGATTTTTCTTGGCCCTTATAGCTTTAACGAGCTTCTTTTCCCAATCTTTCCTATATTGCATGACTATTGGCCTCCCTTCCTTCTGCGTCCATGTTTTTGTGGTTCCATGGCCCTTTGACTCGCCTTCGTGATCATGTGTTCATGGTTTCTTCGCACGTTTCAAGGTGTCATAATTGACCTCCGTGGGGTTTTGTGGGCCGAGTTTTGTTACCTTGTCATGGCTTCCTCCCGCCACACTACACACCCTCTCGCAGTGGCTATCGCTAACAACGAAATTTTATGCCCCGCCTATTTGATCGATTCCCTTGGGTGGCTCCTTGACTCTCCCCTTTCCTTAACCCCACTCCATTAAATTCACCCCCTTACTATGTCTTCTTCCACTCTAGCATTGCAGGTAGGGTTAATCTCTAGAAAGGAATAACACCAACAACACGATGGAGGGATATCCAGTATCATCAAAGAACTACTTCATAGGCTAGAAATTGTCGAGTCCTCTAACAGGGCTCTTCGAACGAGGTTTTTGAGCTCACTTCATGATTGGAGAAGGTAGAAGCAAACAATATCTCCCTTCGGAGATCACTGAAAAATCCAACATACCACCCTCTCAACAACATTAATGACCAGCTACAAGAGGCGATTTTAGACCTCAAACACAAGCAGGACGAGTTCTAGACCCACCAGGAAAATATCAAACAACAAATAATTTACGTGGGCCCAATTAGTTAAAGGTAAAAATACAGTTCCTCCTCCTCTGTTGGAAGTCAAAGAAGTTGTGCAAGAAAAACTATTAGAAGAATGAACCAAACATGCTAGGGAACTCAATCTCAAAGTGAGAGGGCTGCCTACACCTCCCCCTTCTTCAAACCCGATGGCCATAGGTTCCGACTTTCTCACCAAAAGTTTGCACCTTCTGATATGCAATGCTAGACCGAGCCTAGCTTGGATCGGAATCAACATTGTTTCTTGATTTTAAATCGGTGAAAGATAGACTTCGATAACTCAGATTCAAATGCAAGTTATATCCCTTCCTAATAAAATCTTCCTTGACGAAGACCTCACTAGAGCACAGGTGGCTGAACTCAAACAATCTCGGGAAGCGGTGATGGCAGCTAGAAAAGCAGGCAAGTGGGTTGTTATTCACAACCTCGGACACATTATCCGTGACACCTTCCCCTAGTTTGTCTCCTAGATCCGGTTCCCAATGATGTATTTCTTGGGAAGGGCTGCATGAACAGAACATTTCCATCACATGCTTTGGAATGGTAATAGATTATTCTGGTCTTCTCTGAGTGTGCTATATGATGCTCTAGGCTCTTCGGACCTCCTTTTTGTAGAATCGAGACTTATGATATTCATGTTCACCCCCTCCCGAAAATCAAGGGGTTCCACTAGCTTTTGGTTTGGAGGTAGGAGACTAGAAGTTTTGGAGGCATCGAGGTTCTAGCGGGGTTGGTTTTCGTTATCCAAAATGAGCCCCTTGCTCATTTTGTGACTAACTCCCTTCATTTCATTCCTCCCTTGTGCCTCAGTCAGAATTTTTTACTTTTTAGGCACTCAAGATGTTTTGGAAATGGCACCATTGGATAGAGCTCCTTCTCAGCTTTCCAGAAAGGTAAAGTTTTCCTCCTAACTCCATGTATTTTTGAAGTTATGGCTCGGTGGAGTTTTTGTGGGAAATTTTCCCTAGACAGGCCCACGGCCAATCAGAGAGCACCACGTCAGCAATCAAGTGGCGGAGGGCGGAGGAAAATTTAGAAATTTTACTAAGTGTTTGGCAATGGAAAAATCTTTTAAGGGAGTTCCGCCGACCAATGGGAAGAAGCCACATGTCTAGGTGGGGAGGAGTTGGGAATTTTTCCCAAGGGTTGGCGCAAACAAATTTTTGCCCGTAGGGCCCACATCCAATGGCATTGCGCCACGTGTCCTTAGCCGAAGGAGTGGCGGAGGTGGGAGAAATTTTTCAAATTTTTCCTAAGTATTGGCACCATGGAAAAATCTCCAAGGAAGGCTGAGCCAATCAGAGCATGCCACGTCAGCAAAGAATTGGCGGGCCGCGGAGGGAGACTTAGAAAATTTGGCGAAGTGTTTTGGCGGGAGAAAAGGAGAAATATTGGCCCGTAGGCCCACCGCCAATCAGATCAGGCCACGTGTCACCGCGGCGTTAGGGGTCGGAGGCGCGAAAGGATCTTTTCCTTTTCACCCAAGTGTGAAAAATAAAAAGGAAAGCCTACCCCCACAAGGCCTACAGCCAATTGAAAGAAGCCACGGGTCCTCGGCTTGGTGGAGATCGGAGACGTGGAGAAAAATTTCCCCGCTTGGCCCAAAGGAAAAAATTCGAAAGGAAGTCCTACCTCCCGAGGACCGAACCAATAGGACCATGCCATGTGTCCACATCAGGTGAAAAACAATAGGCAAGCCCATGCAGAGAATTTTTAAAGGAAAGGCCCGTGTCCAATCGGGTCATGCCACGTGTCCTCGGGGCTTCGATCGGCGGAGAATTTTTGGAAAATTTTCCAAAGGCCGAGGCGATGGAAAATGAAGCAGAAAGAGCCTGTGACCAATAGAATCATGCCACATGGCACCAGGATGGTGGGGTGTGGAGATTTTTGGGAAATTTTCCCAAATGCAAAAAGTGGGAAAATTTCAAATTTTCAGCCCGCCAACCCATTTTGGCCCTGTTTTGCCCTAAATTTTCAAATGAGCATAACTTTCAATCTAGAGCTCAGTTTTGGCGTTCTTTATATCAATGGAAATTTGGTGAAATTATCTACATGATTCCAGGGTAAAAAAATTTTTGGTGGAGTTTGGAGGGAGAAAATTGGAAAACACCTCTGGCACGTGGAAATCAACAAAATGACATTTCAACCACCATTTTTAATGCAGCATGGCTCGCATTCTCTCCCAACATGGTCAAAAATGTCAGGGAATGGAATTTTAAGGATGCCCATGCTGTTTTATTGCATTTTGGTTGGTGGTTGAAGCTTCTCTCATGTTTTCCCACATTTCTCTCTCCTGAGCTCGAATGGGCATTGTTAAAAGTCGATTTGGCTCATTTTGAAGGGGTTGGACATTTTTATGTTTTGCAGGCTCCCTCTTTCACCCTAGAAAGTGATTTTATGGAATACCAGACCTCTTTCAAGACTGCAACATATTTTCTACCTTTTTGTTGATGTAATGCATGCATTTTGATATTGGAAATGACAATGCAAGCTCTGTGAATGAGTTTCAGTCCTCTTCTTGTGTTGTTTGATTCATCCATGATCTTTCATTACATTTTATCAGTTTGTGCATGATGTTTTGCTGCATTTCTGTAATCTGTGTCAATTTGCAAGTAAGTAAAAATGCTCACCACTCCTCCGCGCATCACCTTATTAGCATTAGTTTTAATTCTTTTGCATTCTCTATCTCTGTCCCCTTGGAATTTATAGTAGGATTTTGAGTTTAAACCTCTGCAATTTTCAAGTAATACACTTGATCAGAGGAGTTGAGGAACCAACCTCTAACCTGGAGATTATTTTCCCACTTTTACAAGTCCCACACTTGGGGAAAAGATTCAATGTTGTGGAATCACACTTTGGATCTTTGAGATGTCAAACTAGAAATCTGATAGAACATCTAGAGGGTGCCTGATTTGCACTAATAGTTTCTGATAAGAGATACTTTCTATTGGTGCTTGATTTGATCTTGCCCCATTTGTTCTAAAATTTCCCAATCTGCCTAGTTCATCGTATTTTCTATCTCCCCGAATGGATGTGTACAAGTTTTATCTTTACCAGGGTGTTATTGTAAATCCTTCTCTATGGTCATGGATTGTTGTTGAGCCATGAATTATTTAAAAATTATTTTTCCTTGAAGAAAGATTCAATTCAGGTGCAAATGGTGAAGTTCCCCGCATCTTACTATTTGACAGTGTGTTTTCCCGTCAAATTATATCTCAACATCTTTAGCTACGTGGTCTCTTTTGATTGGATGAGGCACGTCGGGTCTATTTTATAACTTGTAACTTTTTGCTATGTTTGCAAAAAAGATAAAATTAGCCCCACGGCCCTGATAGCATCTAATTGGTTATTTAACAGATATGAAGTGAAAGAAAAAAGTCTTACTTTGACCCCAAAGAAGGACATGTGGCAGTTTTTCAAGTTAAAAGCAGGGAAGCGGGTCTGCGAAATGTTTTGAAGATTTTTGCCTTTTTGTCAAAAAGGAGCAAAGTTATGAAATAACCTGTAACTCTGCTTTGAGGCTCACATCAAAAGCTACAAGCGGGAAGGTGGGTTGACGGAGGAAAATTGGAAATTTTTCTTTTTGTTAAAAAGGGTAAAATTGCATAAATGAGCCACGACTCCATCAAAGGCCCAGATTAAGCCACGTGTCGAGCCTATATTTCAAAGGCGAGGGGGGGAAAAATTTGAAAATTGTGCATTTTCTCCAAAATTCATAAAATGCAAAAGGAAAACCCAAGCCCACTTTGAAATCATATTTTTCCACGTGGATGACTCTAATCTAAAGTTGAGAAAGGGCAGAATCAACGGTTATTGTGCATTACATCTGATTTTACTACCATTTTTCTCCAAGACTCCTGGAGATGCGAATACACATTGTTTTTCATCATTTTTGATGAAATTCCTTGTCATTTTTGTTTGCAAAGTGTAATTGAATGGATTTAGATCTTAATTTGTGAGTCCAAGGAATGTAAAGGTTGATATTTTGAAGTTGGAATTGCTCGGGCACTTGTAAAAACATGAATTATCGTGAGAAGCTTTGGATGCATGGCAAAGTTATAGAGGAAAGAATGGGAAAATGATGTTATGATGGAGGTTGCATGCACGAAGGATGAAAACATGCTCCTAGTTAAAACAATGATGGAGATATTTGCAATGATTCACCTTTTTGAACAATTGGCAACTTTTTGTTGCAAATTTGTTAAACATCATTTTCTAGAAATCATGATCAAACATGTAACAAACAAAGGTTCCTCGAATATTCTTTTCTTGGGGGAAAGCTTGGATGTAAATTGAGTGTTATAAAAAGCATGTTTTAGTCATGCAAATGGTCGAGGGTTGAATTCTTACGAGAAAATTTGAGAAATCCCATCTTCCTGAGAGACCATCTGAGAAACTGTTAATCTCTTATGTTTTAGATTTGATCATGTCAAGTTGGTTGCAAGTGTACAACCATTGACAAGCTCTGATATTTTTCAAGAAACCTTCCCCTACTAATGAATCTAATCAACTTCGAATTAATTTGTGTTAATCTTGGGAAAAATTGTGTCTACTTTATTTCAAAATGTCTGTAAATAGTATTTCTTGTTCCTATTGCAATCTTGTGTTAAAATCCCTCTGAATCACATAGGATCTCATCCTGTGATAGTTTAGTGGCATTTTCAATTTCATTACAAGAAGAGCCTTCATCCTGTAATGAGATAAACAATTTAAAATCACTTTATTGTCATTTTTTTGATAAATATTGTCTATAAGCCTTTGAGTGTATCTTAGGCATGAGGAACCGGGGTCTTTAATGTTTAATTAAGTCTTTAGCTTGAGCCTTTGTGTTAAATTCTTGGAGATTGTGTGAAACCATGAAAATTTGGGCCTCCATTGATGCACACCTTCTAGTTGAAGGAATATTTTAGCTATTCTGAAGTATTACTGTCATTTAGTTTTCCAATTGTTGTGAAGGTTCTCAAAGATCTGGAAAAATCAAGTTTATCCTACATAATCTCCCACCAAAAATTATTTAAAAACAATGAATCCTATCCGAACAACCCCTTTTTTCCCTATCTATCCCACAAATGAATAAATTCTACTGCCAAAATATGCAGAATCAATCAGGATTCCATAATGTCTTTAGTAACCTTAACCTTGTTTAGAAAATATCACCATTCTTTAGAAGTGACAACTCATGAGAGTTAAATTGTGGTGCATTGATCATATTTTCTCAAGGTTTCCTATCAAATTTGTTTAAAGAAGGATATCTTCATTATCCTTCACCAAAAGAGGTTACAAAATGGGTCCTCTCACCTCGGTTGAAAGGCGCGACCTAAAGTAGTGAGGATAGATCAAATCAATTTGAATGTGCGAGTCCATTTCTCTAACATCGAGTGATAAAGAGCCGGTTGAATCACCTCCCAGCTATAAAATGACATACATGATGATTTATCTGTCTCTAGGCTTCTTTTTAAATCGTGATGCTACTCACTTTGTAAAATTGAATCGGTTGGATACCAACACCAGATTGGTGCCGTTGTCGGGACTTATTAGCATTGTCGGGGATTATTTGAACTTCGGGACTTATTTGTGCGGCAACAACACCCAGATTGGCATCGTTGTCGGGGACATGAAGGTGTGTACAAAGTTTGAACACCATCAACAACACATATAGACCCTGGTAAATTCTTCTTACAAATTTTTAAGTGCAAATACGTTGTTGAAACGTCATCCTGTGTCCAAATTTGTAAGAATTGAGAAAAGTTACAAGTTATGCGTGTAATATTTCTAGTTTCTGTTGGTTTTTGCACTAAGTTTACATCATCAATGTTAAATACTGGTAGAGGAAGGTTAGATCTGCTAATCTTTGCAGGAATTAAGTGTTGATAGATATTTGATAGATCAATTTTAGTGCATTTGCACAACTAAGGTGAAAATCCTTAGTGGCGACTCTGTGTTGAATTAATTTTTGATAAATGCCAGTGTCTTAACCTCTGTCAATTAAAATTTATCACTAATCTTTGCAAAGCTAGAAGGAAGAAGATCTTTCTTCACTAGAGACCCTACCAAAAAGTTGTTTCTAGAATTGGGAAAGACAAATTATGAAGGAAGAAGAATCTAGAAAGTTATTGGAGATCAGAAATCAAGAAAAGAGTTATCAATTGTGGAAACTGATCAAGTCTTTCATTGAAGATTGCCATACTTCCTCAAGTGCTTCTAAATCAGGTAGTCTTTTTGTAGATCAGAATTCTCCATCTGGAGAGGGGCCTTCATTTGTATTTGAAAATTTTACGTCTCATTTTGTCCCTGTGTTTTCCAAAGCTGATAGGATCTTCCAAGAAACAGATTTTTAGAGAACATTCATTCTAAGAATTACATTTTGTGCCCCACAGACCCTCACTCCTCATCATTTTGTATCTCTTGAAAATTCACCACCTCAAAACAATATGGCCCAGCCCCCACCCAGACCTCCATTTGTTGTTAATACCTTCGGTCCTATAAATTTTAGAGGTATGGATGGATATCCAAATGTTGTGCCCCAAGATGTTAGAAATAAAATGCCTAAATTTCAAGGAAATAATGTTATTACTGGTGATCAACACTTAAAGATTTTTGTCAATATGATGGAAGAATTTGAGATCAAATTTGAGGATGTGTACATAAAATTGTTTATTCATACTCTAGAGGAGGACGCATGGGATTGGTATAAATATTTTCCGAAAACTCCATTGATTCATGGATAGAAATGAAGAATGCTTTTAGATTGCAGTATGGGGATAAAATAGACCCTAGGTTTCTTTTGTCTAAATTTGAAAATATAAAGAAGAATCCTAATGAATCTGTTCATGACTTCAATACTAGGTTCAATAAGACCTTGAATAGGCTACTTGTAATCTTGAGGCCAAGCGATGTTTCCTGTCTGATAAAATATTCTAATGCTTTTGATAAGAAGGCTGCCTATTATTTGAGGGATAAGAACATTGAGGTAGGCCTTCACCATGGATTTGCAGATTGAAAACAATATCAAAGCAGTTGGTAAGCCTCCTAAGAGGGAAGGTATCAAGTTGATCAATTCAGAGAAGCCTCAGTCAAGTAAGTCTGTGGATCTAGAAGAGGTTGTAAAAACTCTGGCTAGAGTTGTTAAAGAAATATCTTACAAGTTAGCCAGAGCAGAGAAAGGAATTGGACAAGGTTCCCAAGGTCAACACAAGCCACAAGGTCAAGAAAGATTTTCAAATCATCCCAGAGGTGATCATAGATCAAATGACAGGGGTAAAGGGCCTATGGGATTAGGAAATAGACAGCCCCAACCCCGGGAAAATAGATTGGTGCCTGATCCTTTAGCTGCCAGAGTTGTTGCTGTTGAAGAAGCTCATGAAATTGAGTGGTGTGATAGTTGTTTCTTGCCACATTCTCCATGTGTTGTTGAAAAGGGAGTTGAGGAAGAAGCTGATGATGATGATGAGATAAATGATGATGCATGCACGATGGATTTCTCTACAAGTTCATAGCAGGGAGCAACCTCAACTGAGCTGATGAGTGCCAGAACTGTTGAAAAATTCTAGGATTGCATTCACCGGTATTGCCTCTTCCTCCCATTAATGATTTTGAGATTGATATGGTACAAGCTTTTGAGTTGCCTAATAATGATTTTGAGTACTTAAGGACATTAATGATTAAGAAGTATGATGGAGGAATTCCTTCAGAAGAGGACAAATAGTTGTTAATGAATGCAGTAGTTGGCCACGAAAAAGAGTATAATGCCAAGAGCAAAGTTGTCAAAGGGGCAGGGCCTCAGGCCAAACCAAAAACTCTAGTTCTCACCAGTATCCCTAAAGAAGCCCCTAATAAAGATGCATCTAGAAAAGGCTTTGTCACCCCAAATAAAACTTGTGTTCCTCCCCATGCTCAGACTGTGAAAAATCTTGTGCCATCAGATAAACTTGTAAACCTTCCTCCCAATACTGCCTTACCCGAATATGTTCCCTGTGACATAGCCCAAATCTTGAGTTAGATCAAGATTACTGTTCCTATTGTTGAATTGCTTAGAATCCCTGAGCATAAGAAGAGGGCGTTTGAGTATTTGGGGCTTAAGGAAGAAAAGGTCACCTAGGATAAAAAGGTAAACAATGTAGAGGTTCCTCCTGCCATTACAGAATTAGAAAAACCACAAGCATTGGAGGAATTGGGTGAACCACTTGAGGTTTATTTGGGAACTTCTCTAGTTGAGTCTTAGCTGAAGGTGGATCCATTTTTCACTACTCTGATTATTAAGGATAAGCTGTTACATAACTGTATGTTTGATTCAGGAGCCTCATGTAATGTAATGCCTCTTGAGGTCATGAATGAGTTGGATCTCAAAGTAATAGCAGCTTATGGGAAATGTACTTGCCATGGATTCAAGAGAGGTGTCAGTAGTTGGATGTGTCAAAGGCTTAGTAGTGCAATTGGCAGTGTATCCAGGCAAGTACTTAACCTTGAATGTAGTAATTGTGGATTGTCCCGCTAAGTGGGGAATGTTATTATCCAAAAAGTGGGCAGCTAGTGTGGGTGGAAGTGTGCAAATGGACATGTCTTATGCCACCATACCAATTGAGGGAAGCCTTGTGAAGTTACCTGGTGAAAAGAAAATTTTATATCTCATTGAGGACCCCAAAAATGCTTCTTATGAAGTATTGCACACAGACACTGATGTTGATAACTCTGTGAGCTATGTTGTTTTCAAGGAGTATGAAATTGATCAACTACATCTATCCTGAGCAGATTGATTTTCCTAAGACTTTGATCTTTGATGTAGCCTCAAGAGTTGTTGAAAAACTTGACATAGGCACAAAGGATAAGCTTGAAAAAATGTGGTCAGATAGCAACTTGGATGGAAAAGAGAAACAATCATATGACTAGTTGTTAAAGACGTATCAGAACTGCTTAGCATGGTCATATCTAGAATCAAAGGCACTTGAAAATTTTCCTTGATTTTTTCTCAGAATCAGGTCACACACCATTGTACAGTGTATAGTCTTTTGGTTTCATTCTACTTTTGTTTTTTTTTTTTTGGTTTGTCTGGTCCCCGGTGACTAGTTTTGTTGGTTTCTCGCTTTTTCTTGGAGGGTTGTCTCTTGACCCCGTTGCCCAATGGTTTTTGGCACATGGTCTGCTCTATTGTTCTTATGGCACTCGCAGGGAGTGCCCATCCCCGAGTCGGAGCTGATGTTGGTGCTCGATTTGATCTCACCCCATTTGTTCTAAAATTTCCCAATCTGTTTGGTTCGTCATATTTTCTATCTCCTCGAATGGATGTGTATATTTTTTATCTTTACCAGATGTTATTTTAAATCCTTCTCTATGGTCGTGGATTGCTTTGTCGAGCCATGAATTATTTACAAATTCTTTGTCCTTGAATAAAGATTCAATTCTGGGTGTAAATGGTGAAGTTCCCCTACATCTTACTTGTTCGCATTTTTCCCCATCAAATTATATCTCAACATCTTCACCTACGTGGTCTCTTTCTATTGGATGAGGCACGTCGGGTATATTTTATAACTTGTAACTTTTTGCTATGTTTACAAAAAGATAAAATTGGCCATGCGGCCTCGATAGCATCTAATTGGTTATTCAACAGATATGAAGCGGCGGGAAAAGTCTTACTTTGACCCCGAAGAAGGACACGTGGTAGTTTTTCAAGTTACAAGCGGGAAGCGGGTCGGCGGAACATTTTGAAGATTTTTGCCTTTTTGTGAAAAAGGAGCAAAGTTATGAAATAACCTACAACTCCGCTGGGGCCCACATCAAAAGTTACAAGTGGGAAGGCGGGTCGGTGGAGGAAAATTGGAAATTTTTCCTTTTTGTTATAAAGGGTAAAATTGCATAAATGAGCCACGAATCCATCAAAAGCCCAAATTAAGCCACGTGTCGAGACTATATTTCAAAGGCGGAGGGGCAAGGTAAAATGTGAAAATTGCACATTTTCTCCAAAAGTCATAAAATGCAAAAGGAAACCCCAGGCCCACTTCGAATCAAATTTTTCCACGTGGATGACTCTAATCTAAAGTTGAGAAAGGGCAGAATCAACAATTGTTGTGCATTGCATCTGATTTTGCCGCCATTTTTTCTCCAAGACTCCTGGAGATGCGAATACGCATTGTTTTTCATCATTTTTTGATGAAATTCCTTGTCGTTTTGTCTGCAAAGTGTAATTGAATGGATTTAGAGCTTAATTTTTGAGTCCAAGGAATGTAAAGGTTGATATTTTGAAGTTGGAATTGCTCGGGCACTTGCAAAAATGTGAATTACCAGAGAATTTGGATGCAGAGAAAAGTTGTAGAGGAAAGAATGGGAAAAGGATGAAATGATGGAGGTTGCATGCACGAAGGATGAAAACATGTCCCAATTAAAAAAATGATGGAGATATTTGTAATGATTCACCTTTTTGAACAATTGGCAACTTTTTGTTGCAAACCTGTTAAACGTCATTTTCTAGAAATCATGATCAAACATGTAACAAACAAAGGTTCCTCAAATATTCTTTTCTTGGGGGGAAAGCTTGGATGTAAATTGAGTGTTATAAAAGCATGCTTTAGTCATGTAAATGGTTGGGGTTGAATTCTTACGAGAAAATTTGAGAAAGCCCATCTTCCTGAGAGACCATCTGAGAAACTTGTTAATCTCTTATGTTTTAGATTTGATCATGTCAAGTTGGTTGCAAGTGTACAACCATTGACAAGCTTTGAGATTGTTCAAGAAACCTTCCCCTATTGATGAATCTAATCAACTTCAATTAATTTGTGTTAATCTTGGGAAAATTTGTGTCTACTTTATTTCATAATGTCTATAAATAGTATTTATTGTTCCTATTGCAATATTGTGTTAAAATCCCTCCGAATCACACAGATATCATCCCTGTGATAGTTTAGTGGCATTTGCAATTTCATTACGAGAAGAGCCTTCATCCTATAATGAGATAAACAATTTAAAATCACTTTATTGTCATTTTGTTGATAAAGATTGTTTGTAAGCCTTTGAGTGTATCTTAGGCATGAGGAACCAGGGGTCTTTAATGTTTAATTGAGTCTTTAGCTCAAGCCTTCGTGTTAAATTCTTGGAGATTTTGTGAAACCGTGCAAATCTGGGCCTCCATTGATGCACACCTTCTAGTTGAAGGAATATTTTATCTATTCTGAAGCATTCTGTCATTTAGTTTTCCAATTGTTGTGAAGGTTCTCAAAGATCTGCAAAATCAAGTTTATCTTGCTTAATCTCCCACCAAAAATTATTCAAAAACAATGAATCCTACCTGAACTACCCCTGTTTGCCCTGTATGTCCACAAATGAATAAATTCTACTACCAAAATATGCAGAAGAAATCAAGATTCCATAATGTCTTTAGTAACCTTAACCTTGTTTAGAAAATATCACCATTCTTTAGAAGTGACAACTCGTGAGAGTTAAATTGTGGTGCATTGATCATATTTTCTCAAGGTTTCCTTTCAAATTTGTGTAAAGAAGGATATATTCATTCTAATTCACCAACAGAGGTTACAAAATGGTTCCTCTCACCCTATTTGAAAGGCACAACCTAAAGTAGTGAGGATAGATCAAATTCTTTTGAAGGTGTTATCCATTTCTCCAACATCTGAGTGACAAAGAGCCAGTTGAATCACCTCCCCGGCTACAAAATGACATACATGATGATTTATTTATCTCTAGGCTTCTTGTTAAATCTATGATGATGCTTAGCTTGCAAAGGAGAATCAATTTGGATACCAACACTTTCTAATACAACATTTTGGTGGTTACTACTGGATGAATTTTCCCGCTTCCTCTAGGTTAGGCTCAATCAGTCCTCACCCCACCTCGGAGACTTTTTCTTTGTTAGCTGTTATTTCCACTTCACCTCCTCCACATATGCCATTAGTAATGGCCTTGATGGGGACACCTTCTTAGACCTCCACACGGGTATTTCTCGGGTTTTCCTATGGGAGAGGTCATTCATTCGAGGATTTCAATGCACGAAAAAAAACTTCCGTCTCTTCTCATGACAGGGACTTACGATGTGTTTTGTACTTTTGAGGATGATCTTAACTCTATCAATCTCTAGAGGGTGTTAGAGGACTCTTCGGGACCCTTAACTACCTATGGTCGGCATCTCTTACGGTTGGGTGAGTCTCACAGGATGGTGATTCTGAATGGTATTCCATGCTTCCCTAACTCTAGCTTCTTCACCTGTACACCTCACTGTGGAGGGGCTAGCGTTGTGGACTACATTCTATCTTCCTCTAACCTGATTCCTCACATACATCACCTTTCCATCTTCCCGTCCCCCTTGCTGATCATGCTTCCCTTTCCTTCTCCTTGTAGGTTAACCCCCGAGGCTCTTCCTCATCTTCGTTGCACCCCACGTACTATCTTAAAGTTTGGTGAAGGTGATCCTGTAACCTTCTCTTTCCACCTCCGTCGACTTCTTCCTCCTGAGCCTCAGTTCACCTCGCTCCCCACTTACACGAAGTACAACCTCCTTTCCTCCATTATCCACGAGGTTGCCTCTAAGTCCTACCCCCATGTTACCCTCACCCCATCTAACAAAAAAACTTGTCCTATGAACCAATGGTATGATGAGGAATGTAAAGCCCTGCATTGAAAACTTTTCCTTGCTTCTATTCATGATCTCCCTTCCTTTCCCTCTCTCAAATTTTCTTATCACAACCTCCTTCACCACAAGAAACACATATTCATTTCTCGATGGAGATGGGAGCTTCGTGAGTCCCTCTTACACATGGCCAAGCATTTCGGCACACCATTCTCCCCCGACACTCCCCTCTTCTTCTTGACTTAGATACCAACTCCATGTACACTTACACCTCCACTCTTTATGATGTCCCCAAACAACCACAGATTTAGGTGGTTTCCCCTCCTTCCATTTGCCACATCTTCACCACCCATATGTCAAAAAGTCCATTTCAGTTATGAATAGTAACAAGGAGCCAACAAAGAGGGCTTTCAAGAGGAAATTTTCAAATATAGGACTAGCATTCTAAACAACTATTTATTGGATCTCTTCAACTAGGTAGTTTGTATAGGATTTCTAGGTGCTTGGTCCCACCACATTATTCACCCTATCCATAAATCGGGCCCTACCTTGGATCCCAAAACAATAGAATGATCATGGTAGGTCACACATTTTCCAAGATTTATGCTACTATCCTCCACATGTGACTATCAAACTTTCTAGACCATAACCACTACAAGGCCAGGGGACATGTGGGGTTTCCTCCAACCTACCGATTACGAGACCACATCCTCACTCTTGGGCCATATTTGAGGAAACATGTCACCATTCTTCCAAGGTGTTATGTTGCTTTGTCGACCCTCGGAAAACCTTTGACTCTGTCCCGCAGGAAGCCCTCTTCCTACGTCTTAGAGAGAGTGGGATATCCAAGACTCTTCTTGTTTCCATCATGCACCTATACGAGAAGATTTTGGGACTTCTTCATACTCAAGCATCGGGTTCTCTGACTTCATCAAGAGCACCATTGGGGTCAAGCAGGGATGCCCTTTGTCACCCACTTTGTTCAGTATCTATATGGATGAGTTGGAGGATTTTCTCATGGATCACATCCAGGAGGGTGACGGGTGTCTTCTCCACCAGGTTCTGATCTATATTCTTCTCTTTGTAGATGATGTTGTCCTTCTGGCCTCCTCGGCGAAGGCTTATAGAGACAATTGGGTACCTTGGCTCTCTTTTGCGACAATTAATCTTGCTAAAACCAAAGTCATGATCTTCAATGCCCTGAAGACTTCTGAGTTCCACTTCTTCTACAAGGGGGAGGAGCTTGAGATCACTAGCTCTTATACCTACTTGGGTGTACTCTTTTTGGACCTCACTTTAACCCATGACCGACACTTTAGCCATGTGTAATTAAAGGCTATGGCTCCTTGGTGATCTTAGAGAGGCGGTGCTTCCACCATTATTTCTAGGAAACCCTATCCAAACAATCTCTTTCAAAATCTCTTGTCGGACCCACTTTGCTCTTTATGGCTCAAAGATTTGGGGACCTTCCTTACTTAGGTTCGACTAGGCTATGGTAGAAAGAGTTTAGATCCTTCTTCTTAGATGCTTCATCAGATGCAAGGAAAATTTTCCTCACAACATTATCTTGGCAGAGTTTGGCGCTCATTCCTTTAGGTTGGAGACAATCTTTAGCCTAGTTTCCCTCCTACATCATATCTATAAGCTTGTTGACTCTTCTCGTGGGTAGGGACAAATATCCTTATCTTGTGTACTACTCTTCTTCATTGCCATTTCTTCACCAACCTGGTTTGGTCATTCTCATTGCTTTGGTAAGCAAGTGTTTCTTAGCTTCTTGAGTCTACCGACATTCGATTGATCACCTCCCTTCATACAACTTCTCCCTATATGCCTCCGCCCATATCCTTCCCAACAAACATGACCTAAACAGGATCATTAGAGATTATATCTACAAGAAATTCATCTAGTATACTTGGACCAACCCTCCTTGTGAGTTATAGTTGAAGATGGCCTTCTATGCCGCATAATTTCTTAAGACCATCAATGGTCTTATCTCCCAACCCCTGTATATATCCCGACATTGGATGCATGCCCTTCGCATTTCACTTGCTTAGTTTAGGGTTGGTTATCATAGGCTCATAATTGAGAGTGATCATCATGTTGATCGTTCTGATCATATTTTCTAGATCTACTCCCTCTAGGAGATCAAAATGGAAAAGCACTTCATTTTCCATTGCCTATCTACTACGAGAACAAAGGTAAATTCCATTGTCTATTTAGAGAGAGTCTAACATTCACCGACTTCTTCAGATATCATGGTCGCGATTCCTTGCTCTTTATCTTCAGGAGGCTCTGCGCTTCGGGTGGAGACCCTCTAGCCCCCTACTAGGTAGGGAACTACGTAGTTGACCACTTCCTTTTTCATAGTGATCTCCCCTGGTAGGGGCACTAAGAGAAAGAGTGACACCACTCATGACTACCCAACTAGATATGTTCGAGGTAGAGGTATTACTTGCATAGTTTAGGGATGGTTAGACACTCACCATTTGGGACCTTCCTCCCGAGAGGACATATGAGGTCCACCAGGTGCACATGGAGAGCTCTCCTCTCCTTCAGACATCAAGCACCCCGTTCGTATACAACTTTTGGTTCTGAACTCCAACACATCACCAAATTCTTCCAGTCAGCTTCATAGACTTGTTGAGGGGGCCTCCTTCTCTCCTCCTTCCCTTTCTTCTTTTACCTGCTTTGACTCCATTATTCTTGGCAGGATTTCTTTGGGCTCTCTTTCTCGCATGTTCCTCTCTTCTCCCCCTCTTTTCTTCTTCTCTCTCTTGGTTGTTTCTCGTGACCCTTTTGGTCCTCGATTCACGTACTTCACACATTTTTACTATTATAGTCCCATTGACCTACTTTGTGGTCATTTGTTGGACATTTAATATATTTATCTTATCTTATCATCATAATTTTGTTTAAGGCATGAAAATCAACACACATCTGCCATGTGCCATCTTTCTTAGGCACCAAAATGATTGGTGAACCAAAAGGAGATGAACTTGGATGGATAATTACTTTTGCAAAAGTTCCATCACCTATTTCTTGATTTCCTCATTTTCAACCATGGACAATCTATACATACCAATGTTAGGAAGAGGTGCATCCTGCAACAATTGTATCTCATGTTGAACCCCTCTTTTAGGAGGTAGACCCTATGGATCTTGAAAAACATCATCATAGTTAGAAACAATTTTAACCAATTCATTATGATGTTTAGGATCAAAATCTTCAAAAGCCTTTTCATGATCTTTCTCTTTGGCTTTGATCACCATGAGTACAAAATTATTGCTTGAATTTACAACCTTTTCATCTTCCCTACAATAACCAAAGAAAGACTTGTTTTCACATGATGATCTCTAACAATATATTCAATCCCATCTTTAACAAGAAAGTATTTATTCTCTTCCCTATAGAAGATTGCTTTACGATCATATAGATAAGGAATTCCCAAAACCACACCACAAATATCTAAAGGAACAACATCCAAATCAACCTCATCAATAAACTTGTCTGTAATGGCAAATCTAAATCTACAAGTTTTTGTTACTTGTAATTTTGCATCATCACAAACCCAACCCAAAGGATAAGGCTTGGTTTTGAGTTCCAGTTTCTTCACAACCTCCTTTGAAATCAAATTAGCTTGAGATCCACTATCAAATGGAGTTTCTATTTTTGTAGAAACAAATGAGATACACTATCAAATAGAGTTTCTATTTTTGTATGTTTAGAAACAACTCTAAGGTGGAAAAGCTCATTTATTTTTTTTTCATCATGCATAGATTGTTGTTTAGAAGAAGATGAAAAATTAGATGAACTAATGTTAGAATAAGAGGAATAATTACAACCATAAAAACTCATGGCCGTGATCTTGGTTTCATCTCTTGAATCAGACCCAAGATCATGTACCACATTATTCGTTTTCTTCTCTTTTCCTTCTTATTATTCATCCATTTAGGCTTCATTTCTGGATGTAATTTCCAACACTTAGATTCATCATGATTCTTTTTATAATGATTGTAAAATGGTTTTTCATCTTCTTTCTTAATAGTAGAGTTTTTCTTTTTCTTATTCCTTTCCTTGTTCTTTCGAACCTTTTTCCTTGCCTTCAAATTACTTGTTCTTTTGTTTTGAGGAGGAATACTCCTTAGTCATTTTCCCTCTTGCTTCCAAATGTGTAGCCTTATGCTTAGAATCCACAATTGCAGGAAAGGAAATAATTTAAGCTCATAAACACCAACAAGTTTTATCCTGGAAACCTCCAGAGGAGGAAAAACCAGTCGGGAAGGGAAATTGCTCTTTCTTCCCACTTTTATTGGCCAATTCAAAATAACAAGTACAAAATTTACAATAAGTATGAAAGAGAAGTAGATAATATCTCACACTTCCTCCCAATTACTTGTTTGCTCTGTCTCAACACTCCTTTCTTCTACAAAACACAATTCCAACACTAAGAACTTCTTGCTCACTTGCTTTCATGCTTCGATGATCCTATTCTCTTCTACAAACATGTATTTATAGCCTTTCTCATGTCCTCCCATGCACTGGAGAATGGGAAAGGTCATGGAGGAGAAGAGACACAAACAACCTTCAAATTCTGGGTTGTTCATTTCATATTTTTGTTTTCTATCCGAAAGAGCCAGGACCACCACCCAAAGCAGACTAGCGGTCCCAGGACCACCACCTTGGTTGGGTGGTGGTGGTTACCGTAACCACCACCACTCTGCACATAGTGGCGGTCCTGTTACTAAAAAGACAAAACCTCCGTGTATTATTTTTTTCTTCTTCATGTGCTGATTGATTTGATGAAGTAGAGTCATTTTGGATCCCTATGGATCACACCTCCCCTACTTAGGAGGATTTTGGTCCCACAAAAATCTTAGTGGGGGAGTAGATGAGGAAATAATTCCCTCACTTGCTCCTTTGAGTACCACCGGGCTTGCCTTGGTGTCTTTCCTTTCAGTCCAATCTGCCAAGACTCCTGCGGACCTCTCCTAGTCTCTCTGACCTTCTGCTGCAGCACTACATCCTCCTCCAATTCACCTCGTGAGTCCAAGACACAATCCTCAATGGAAGGTAGCAATTGTAGTCCTTCATCTTCATCTAGCATGGATGGCTCATATAGGTGCAAGTTCTCACAGTTTACTACAGAGTACATCCTCATAAATGATGGTAAATCAAGTCAAAAGCATTTTCTCCAACCTACTCCAATATGGTGAAGGGCCCATATCGTAGTGGCTTGAGCTTCCGTGCTTGACCTTGTAGTCTCTCCTTTCTCAAGTAAAGCCAAACTCTATCTCCAACATGAAGCTTATGTTCTCTCCTATGTTGATCATGCCTAGCTTTGTACTTGGCTTGAGATTTCTCTAGTTGTTCTTTGACTTTGAGATGGATTTTCGGATCCTCTCAATGAATTTGTTTTCTCTAGTCACCTCTGTGTCTCATGTCTCCTCCTCATCATCTGCTTGCCCAACTACTATGTCCAATGGATTTGTAGGTAGATATCCCAAGCATGCTTCAAACGGTGACTTCATAGTGGATGTGTGTACTTTGCTCGGTTATAGGAATGTTGAATGTAGGCTAAGGACTCATCCCAAGTCCTTGGGTATTTGTTGTTATACCCTCTGATCAACTGTACCAAAGTCCTGTTCACCACCTCTATCTATCCATCTGTCTGTGGATGGAAAGTTGTGCTCCTCTGATAACTTGGTATCCATCTTGTCCCACAAAGTAGTCCAAAACTTCCCCAAGAACTTGGAATCCTTATCAAAAACAATAGACTTTGGCAAACCAAAATGCACCCATACATTAGCAAAGAAAATATCTGTTGCCTCATGTGCTTTTACTTGTCTTTTTACATGCCATAAGAATACACATCTTACTTGAATCTATCAACAACAACATAGAGATAGTCATGGCCATGTTTAGACATAGGTAATCCTCCTACAAAATCCATAGAAATGTCCTCCCACAGGATGAGTAGGTACTGGAAAAGGCATATACAAACCCTCCTTCCTAGTCTTAGGCTTGTTGGTACAACAAAGTTTACATCCACGTATAAATTTTGATACTTCTTCTTGCATATTGGGCCAATACACGTACCTTTGCAAGTGGGCTAGGGTCTTACCAACACCAAAATGTCCCACTACTTTTGAGGTATGTGCTTCCCTCATCAATAGAAGTCTTTCTTCTTTAGGCACACAAAGCTTCCCCCATCGGTAGAGCAGCCCATCCTTGAGATAACAATCTTCAATCCCTATCCTTTCAGTCCCTTGGGACTGCAACTGCTGAAATGTCACCCCAAAGTCTTTATCCTGGGCATATGCCTCTCTGTCATAAGCTTCCTTCGTGAAGGGCTCGATCTGAGAGATAGTGGCCAAACAAGAAAAATTCTCCTGTGTGGGTGGCCTAGACAACATGTCTGCCACCAAATTTGTACTACCCTTCTTGTATTTGATCACCAGATGGAACTACTGAAGGAACCCCATCCATTTGTAGTGCCTTTCCTGCTGCAATTTAGACTGTGCTTGCAAATACTGGAGAGGTTTGTGGTCAGTGTGCACAATAGTTTCTTTACCCAACAAATAATGCTTCCATTTTTAATTTCTGAACTAGTGCATACATTTCCTTATCATATACTGAATATCCTTTAATTGCTGAAGTGAAAGTTTCAAAATGATAACATACGGTTTACCTCCTTGAAGCAACACTTGCACCCATAGCGTAATCACTTGGCATCTATCTCTACTTCAAAAGGTTGCTGCAAAATTAGGAAGAGCAAGTACTGGAGCATGACTAATCTTGTATTTCAATAACTCAAAGGATTTGTCTTGTTCCTTACCCCAGTCAAAACCCTTACTCTTTGCGGCCACTGTGTGTAGAGGTGTTGCAATCATCGGAGAAGCCCGAAATGAACTTCCACATGTATTGTACTGCTCCCACAAAACTCCTAGTCTCTATGTGGCTCCTGTTGGTGTTGGCCAATTAGTGATGGCTTCCACCTTCTTTGGATCCACTCATAGCTCTCCTCCTCCAACCACATGCCCAAGATAGACAAGTGACTATTTGGAAAATTCACATTTCTTCATATTACAAAGCAGTTGTTTCTCCTGAGAACTTGCAAGACTTGTTGTAAATGAGTTAGATGTTCTTCCCATGTGGCACTAAAAATCAAGATATCATCTAGATATACAATGACACATGAATCTATGAAATCCCACAATACATCATTCATCAATCTCATAAATGTAGCGGGTGCATTGCATAACCCAAAAGGAAGTACTAACCATTCATACAAACCCTGTTTTGTTTGAAGGAAGTCTTCCATATATCCTCCTCCTTCATTCTGACTTGGTGATAACTGACTTGAGATCCAACTTCATGAAGAATTTGGCATGTTGAAGCTGGTCCAAGAGATCATCTATGCGGGGAAGTGGATATCTGTTCTTTATGGTGATCTTGTTCAAAGTGTGGTAGTCGATGCACATTCTCCAAGAACCATCCTTCTTTGGCACCATCACAATAGGTGAACCACATGGTGAGGTGCTCGGACATATCACCCCTTGGTCTAGTAGTTCCTGGAGTTGTTTCTTTACTTCAATACTCTCAAGCAAGGATTGCCTATACAACCGATGTTCGGTAGAGGGGACTCTGCAATAGCTGAATCTCATGCTCTACTTCCCATTTTGGTGGTAACCCACTGGGAGCCTGAAATACTTCTTAAAAAGACTAAATAATACTATCCAAATCATGCTTTCCTGGTTAGAAATCTCTGAAACTTCTACCCCATCTTGTTTATCCTTTAACAAAAGTAAACAAAACTGATTATGATTTTCCTGAATAAGTCATTTTGCTTGGTTAGCACTCACCATAGTAACTTGTGTCTTACGTTGGTGTGCCCGGATGTTGTAGTTGATCCCATCCTTGACCCATCTGTACCGGTTTTCCCTTCTCATAAATATAGCATCCCTATATACAAGTAAGGACTCCCAAATACAACATCAAAAGCATCAAGTGGAATAACGTCAACTTCCAAAACATCAATATACTAGGGAATTTATCCCAAACTTGACCTTACATCTTCTTGTTACCTGAATTTCAACACCCTTCTTCACCCAACCCAAAGGATAAGGGTGTGGATGCTCGTAAGTCTCAAGACCAAGCTTCTTTACAACTACTTCAGAAATCAAGTTAGACTGAGAACCGGTATCAACCAAAGCATTTACCTTAGTTCTCTTGATCTAGATTTTGATCTGGAATAGTCTACTCATCTCCTCTTCTGGTTGTCCATGTTGGTGGCCGTGCATCCAAGCCTTTCATCTACATCAGAGTCATCTTCGATTTCCACCTCCCCTTCTATTTTTACAGCTTGTCATGGACTTCTTTGAGTCCTTGGTTTGGTTCTTCGGATGTAACTCCGGATGCAACTTCCAACATGTAGCATCAGTATGACCATTGATATCACAATTCTTGCAAAAATTCTTGGGATCTTTACAAGTATTTAAAGTAGTGGCAGCTTGTTTACCTTTCCCTTTCCACTTACCCTTGTTACTTGTTTGCCCATACTCTTTTTTCTGCTGATTTGTTAACTGCTTTTCCCTTGGCTCTGCTTCTCCTTGCTTCTTTTCATCATCTATGTAGTATGCCTACACACACACCTCGTTGAGATCTTTGGGCTTTGTGGAGATGACTTTTCTTCAAAGGTGAGTGTGAAGTCCTCCCAAGTACTTAGTCAAAATATCCTCATCCTCCAAGTCCATGTTTAGCAACATGGCCTAGCCTCCAAACTCCGTAGTATAGTCCTACACACTTTGACCACTGCCTTGTCTAAAATACTACCATTTAATCATTTGGTCAGTCTTGTGGCCAATAGGATAGAAGTTAGCTCTAAGTAATTCTTTAAATTCTTGCCAAGATTTCACAATAGGATGCTTCTTCTTTTCACAAGTGGTTAGATGGGTTTCCCACCAAACCAGAGCGTGTCCCTCCATTTTGAGACGTAAAAAGGTGATCCTCTTGTGCCTCAGTGACATTATGGATGCTAAAGTAGACTTCTAACTATTTTAACCATTTATCAAGCAACTCTGCATCTACTTGTCCTTCAAAGCTTTTAATCTCAACTTTCGTCTCAACTTTAAAAGGAGTATGATCAGATTTTACCTTTTCTCTTGCATTTGAAGTCTCTTCTTCATGCTCTTCCCCATAACTTTCCTCATGGTGGCTCCTTCCTATGCCAAAATTTTCAGCTAAGCCTCGAACCACTGAGTCCATGGAGTCTTGCTTGACAAAGTTGTCTTCTACAAAATCTGCAAGTTCTTCTTGCCTTCTAAACATCCTATCCATCATGGTCTCCAACATCTCGATTCTACGGACCAAGTTCTCTTCCTCCATTTGTCCCCAATTCTCTGTTTCCACTTCTTTGTAGAAATTTTTGGATCACAAGGTAAAGCCTCTTCACCTTTAGATCTCATCATTGTCATACAAATCCAAGAACGAATACCACAATCCTGGATACTTGTTAGCTCTGATACCAAAATGATCTGTAAACTCTTCAACTTTGGAATTATCCACAGAATCACAAATTAAATGTTGTTGTTGTTCTACTTTCTATTAGAAAATGACAGAGATAGCTAGTGAATGAATTATGCTTATGCTTAGAATCCACAATTGTAGGAAAGGAAAGAATTTAAGCTCATAAACACCAACAAGTTTTATCCTGAAACCTCCAGAGGAGGAAAAACCAGTCGGGAAGGGAAATTGCTCTTTCTTCCCACTTTTATTGGCCAATTCAAAATAACAAGTACAAAATTTACAATAAGTATGAAAGAGAAGTAGATAATATCTCACACTTCCTCCCAATTACTTGTTTGCTCTGTCTCAACACTCCTTTCTTCTACAAAACACAATTCCAACACTAAGAACTTCTTGCTCACTTGCTTTCATGCTTCGATGATCCTATTCTCTTCTACAAACATGTATTTATAGCCTTTCTCATGTCCTCCCATGCACTGGAGAATGGGAAAGGTCATGGAGGAGAAGAGACATGGACAACCTTCCAAATTCTGGGTTGTTCATTTCATATTTTTTTTTTTGTCCAAAGAGCCAGGACCGCCACCCAATGCGATCAATGGTCCCAGGACCACCGCCCTGGTTGGGCGGCGGTTTTGATACTGGTGGAGCGGCGGTTTGCCATGAAGATAGAACCTTCGTATTATATTTCCTTCTTCATGCTTACATCGATTTGATGAAGTAGAGTCGGATCCCTATGGATCAAAAATACTAAGAATTAAACTAAAAACACTCTGTCCCTAGAAAGCTAAAAACCTAAAATTGTTGTCTTAGTGTATTATTATTTCCTTCTTTTGTTTCTTGATTACTTGATATGATGAAGTAGAGTCATGAATGATTGAAAAACTCTTCTTCACATTAGTCAACCATTTTTGGGCTTCGTGATCTTCTTGAACCAAATTTTGGATCAACACCTGTTAATTCTCCTTCACCCTTTCTAGAACAAGACCTTGTTAACATTCAACACAACTTGCAATCCAAGCACTATTAAACTGATCATAGACCAACTCTGATACCAAAATATGATCCAAAATCATAAGAAAATTGCAAAACATTCACCAAAATTTCTTTAAACGATGATTTTGTGGATTAAATTCGACATTACGAATTTTCCTTATTTTTAAAAATTTGTGAGCTCTGTGGAAATCGGGCGAAAACCGTAAGCAATAGTGCAAGATAATGACACCATCCATGATAACAGAGTTCGGCGTTAAATCCTACATCTCTGGGTCCAATTTAAGGGACCGATTTATTAAAATCACTTAAAATAACACTTACAATGGTGTAATAGGTGAACCAGACCTTCATAGACATGCCACAATATTCACCTTACAATAACAACCCTTGCTTCCTTTGGATTTTTTCTCCAAAAATGCCCCTAACTACCACAAATAGCTTCCAAGTATACACATGACTTATGGAATTAACTCTTCAAATAGAACTTGGCCCCTTTCATATTGTTTAACAACCTTGTGGTGTAACAATCCACTTTAAATTTTGGATGGGGTTGGTTAAAGGGTCGAATCCCCTTACCCCCTCCACCACTCATGGTTTACCATTGTGGGAATAGTCCCACATTTAAAGGGCAGACGATAGGTTAATTGTTTAAATTGGGCAGCAGTTGAGTTCTATTTGGTCTTAAGACCACTTTTTCCATTGCCAAGTGTAAGGTCGTTGGTCCGACGAGTTAAGTTGGACTTGCGCTAAGTTGGAGGATGGTTGGGTGGATAAGTTGGAGGATAAGGCAACGAGTTGGGAGGTGAGGTGTCGGGTCATGTGGCGAGATAAGATAGTGAGCTAGTGGAAAGGCGGTTAGGATGATGAGCTAGCAGATAGGTGGGCGGTCGACTCGACTCGGCCGACCGAGTTGAGGCAACTCGACTCGCCGAGTCGGAGTTGTCCACCTAGCCCATACAATGCAAAACAATTATAAAGCATTCCAATATATAATGAAATAAGTCCCACATACATCTTGTAGTAACACACATAAGAAAATATATACAAAAGCTCAATAATGGTGATATGAAGATCAGAGGCAAAGACACCCCTCCGCAAAAAGAGTGTGTCAACCTTGGTTGAGGGCCCCCATCTAGAAAATAGCAAGGCCCACCATTTGTAAATGAGTGTTAAAGACCGACGTCACAAAACCAAATTTTTCTTCATACCATTGGTGTCACTTACATTGGTCCACTTGGCGAATGTGCACACATCCATGTCACTTGTGTGTGGTCCATTATTTTTGCTTGTTGGCCAAAAATTTCATTGGGCTATATCTTCTACATACGGCCTTAGTTTTCGGTGTTCAAGATATCACTTTGAAAGGTCTCAATTTGCTCTACGCATTACAAATGCTCGCGACTAATTCGAGAAGATTATAGATCGGTGTTTGTCAATGAGGACCCTCTGGATCAATTCTATAGTCTAACCATGCTACTGCCAAAATCATGTGTTTCCACAAAATAGTAGTGCACAAAACATATGTTGTCTTAACCCTCATGAGAAAATGAATTTAATTTCTACTCATGACTACAAACAAGTGGTTATGTATTCACAAATTACTTGTGCTCTCTTTAGTGTTTGATAGGATATTAGTTGCAAGAATTAGAGCACACAAACATAGAAGAGAGAGACACAAGGAGTTACCCTAGAGAAGCCCAAATGTGGAATAATTCTAGAAGAATGAAGCTCCACACTCCTCTTACCCACTATCTTCAAGCTGCATTTTTACAAGATCACTACCTTCTTCAGGGCTTCAAGGACACTAACATCAATCAACAACATTGTACACCTGAAAATGTTCTCTACAACTTCCTATGGATCACCTTCTGCTCCAACAAACAAGGCTACTACTTTCAGCCAGTTCCATTGTGTAGTATTATGTAAACTTACAATCACACTAAACAGTGATTGCATCCATTCTTCATGAACTGTATGGGTTCCAATTCTGTCCTTATACTCCATGGATTCATTTATACGATCACAAGAATTCTTAAGCTCGAACTGGGAGCTCGAAATTCAGGAAACTGAAGAGAAAACATTTCTTTTCAGTTCACTCTGCTCATATACTGCAATGTGGCGAAACTGCTGCTTAAGGTTGCCAAACCACTCCGACATTTGCAAAACCGCCACTTAATGCGGACCGCCTATTTTGTTACCATACATACATGCAACTTCTAGAGGTCATAACTTTACATATAAACTGGAAATCAGGTGCCACTTTTATTGAAAGTGCATAAATTTTCGAGGATAATCCAAATATGTAATCTAAAAACCAATTTGAATCTTTCCCCATCATGTAATAACCTTTGCACCATAACCTATGTTATCAGGTCATAAATTGTTGCAACCACTTCTTGAATCCTATGAAGAGTCGATTAACTCAACCGACTAAATTTGATGATGTACATGATCCAATTTCAGATCACTTGAATGGAGAAATAGTGGGAGGAATGCAAGACACAAGGATCGAAGATGTAACGTTTGACTTAGAAACTAACGTTTATAAGGCGAAGCTGAGATCCTAGAACAAGGAGCTATTTAGAAGCTTGTTCCAGCAAAAGAAGATCAAAGGGCTTCCTTATCTGTATGGTCAAGTAAAAATAAGAGTCGTGGAACATGTTTAATTTATTTATTAGAAGTAGTTCATTCTTATATGTATGTATTGCATGTCCAAACTTTTGCAGGATCATATAGAAATATATTTGTATGCAGACGCAGTAAATCCTAGAAGAAGGGGAAGGGGAAGGGGTTGAACCTTCCACCTTGTGGTTAACGACTTAATTAACATGCAGTTTCAGTTCAAGGTCAAATAGGATACATCCACCAAATTTTAGTTTTAGATTTCAATTAATACACAAGTTCACTTTAAGTGAACACTGAACCACTAATGTAAAATCTTCCAAAATAAATTAATGTGCAATTTTTCTTTCAAGTTTTTTCTCTATAAAACCAAATAACAAAAAAATTAACATTCTTAGCAAATCTGTGACTCTTGATTGTTTCATAGTACTGTATATAACCTTTCGTTTCAAGAGATGAAGATAATCCCCACATTCCATCTTATCCAAAAATTGAGAGCATAAATCTGCTATGAATTTTTATACAATATATAGATTTACTGAAGGTTATAAGATGTTACAACAATGTAATATCCCTGATGTGTGATACAACGTTATATCCGTTTTTGGATTATATATGTATATATACATGCAAAGATGGTTTTACACATGGGTTTGTGTTTACATTTTTGCATCCCAGCAAAGATTGACTAATTTTTTATATGAGAAATGCTTATGTTAATTATATTGTAGATAGGTTAAGGAGTCGGCTGATTTCACAGCTAAAGAAGTAATAAAGCATGCAGTCTCTAATGAGAAATGCATAAATTATCAGTGTTGCAATCTCAATCGTCTAGAAGGATAACCTCGGACTTAGTATCTCTTCAGTTGAAGTTGCCTTGGTCTTGTAGGCAATTTCAACACTTAACATTTAGCCTAAGGATTTGAACTCCTAGGCTCTGGCATGAATGTCCTTGTGATTTTCCTTTTCAAGCGATCCCATTCCAAAATCTTCCTTTAAATACGGCCATAATGAAAGGCCAGTCTTATTGGAAGCAGAAAAAGGCTTTGAAGTTCCTGCAGACAAATTTTTAACAAATTAATCTTATGTACATTTCCTTCAAAAGTTTAGTTCTATGTAGCCTGAATTTGTGATGTATGAAGGCCTTAAAGATGGTAGAGTATAAAATATAGGCTAGGTGGTTTGCGATTTCGAATTTGCTTTGTAAAGGCCTTCTCATCAGCTAAAATTCTATATTTGCTTCTCCAATTTACTGCATCCAAAATTTCATATATTTCCATTCTCAAAAAACCATGCAATAATTTATTATTTGTCTGTAAGAAAGGGAGAGGTCTTTTACTAGTGTATGAATTTTAGACTTAAAGCTCTATTTCTGATCAATAAACAAATCGATTAAGAAAACATTATATCGTAAGTATCTATTTTCTTTTTCTTCAAGAGGAGCATGTGAACATGGCTTCAATTCTAGTTGACATGATGTCAACCAACACGGAATTTAACTGGTAGTTCCCATTATAACCCTAAATGCAGATCAACAAAATATAGGATTAGTGCTTCCATCAGTTCTTAAAAATAACTACTCATTGTGCAAACACCATACAACGAATAGAGACTGATATTCATTCTCAATTATCAGTAATTAGGGTGCCCTACAGTTGTGGAACACTGGTTAATTTGGTACTTAAACTAGCAGCAACCTGTTTTTTCATCTCAATCACATGTTGCGAATCGGCATTCCTTAATGCCCCGCCAAGCTCTACTGGGACAAGAGGAATAAGAGAATTTACAACATCAGCTATCAATGGCCTGTAACCAGGTTCAGGCTGCACACAAAGAACAGCAACAGCTGCTACCTGCATACATTCAAGTCTACCATAAGCTCTTTCTTCTTTAGACATCTCTTGCATTTAGATTATCAAATAATGGATTAGAAAACAAACTTCAATTGCAGTTATTCTATTCTTCTAAAAGAGGAATGTGAAAATTCTCAATTTTTACATGCACAAATTCTTTCTTGAAACGTTGCCTGAAGAAAACCTTTCATAGTCCTTTCAATTAGAAGATAGTTGTTATCTATCAAATGCAAATACATACCACTGTGAGTCAACGGAAAAATCTCTAGTATTTCTGACCCAAGCCCATGTACAGTTTGAGCTCTATGATAATGTTCATCCTAATACTTCTTCCTCGATAAGAGGGTTGGTAGAAAGAGAAAGAAACTAGACTTTAAATGTTTCACCGCACAAAATGGGTGTTCTAAATTAAACTTTGATAAAGCGGGCAAGGTTAACCCTGGTCTGGCAGGGGGAAGAGCAATTAGAAATTGGGAATGAAAAACAGCTAATCTTCGCAGAAGATCTTGGCATTAATACCAATAATATATAAAAACATTTGGTACTATTAAGAGGAATTAGAGCTGCGAAGGAGAAGGGCGAATTAGAAGTCTAAAGGTGATTCAATAGTTGTGATAAACACGATGAAGATAAATAAAATTAAAAATTGTCAACCGGAGAGAGCAATCTTCTTAGTGATAATAGAAACTGTCCATGGATATCAAGGATGGCAACATATTATGGTTGATGGTGCCAACACATTGCGAAAACCAAATGTTCATTGGTACATGAATCATATTTGCATGTTCATACATCACATGGAAGGACATGAGTCTATATAAATGCAAAAGAGTTTTATCTCCAAATATATATAATTACACTCCACTTCTATGCCTACTTCTCATGCTTGAAGTCATTAGCTTCAATTCATGTATGGTACTGTAAAATGCTAGCTCAATGCTAAATCACGGCTTAGCATATAGCCTTTGTTTTCATGATCATTTTTGGCATAAAAATCCTAACAGTTCTCAATGATGCTAGAAGTGTGACCTTATTATATTCACCCATTTTTAACCTTCCAAAACATTTTTTCCTGTTTGAGACAAAACTATTCCTAACAGCCTTGTTCATCAAGAATAAACTCTAGATGCAATGCCCACCACTGGTCCTTTCAATGGTTTTGCTTTTTGAAACACTCATAATTTTTTTCTCCCCTTCTTTAGCATCATTTCTCATTTGCATTGTGTTTGCAGTCTTCTTTACATGATCCTTGGGTACAAGAATCATCACTTTACGCGCTTTACTCTTGATGCTTATTCTGTTGGATTCTTATTCTTGGTCTCAATATAGAATCCTTTCTTGCAATCCTCTTCTAAGGTCTTTAAATTTAACAACACCAATTCTTTTGGAATGTATGCAAGTGACCAACATACTTTACCCACACATCTCGACCTGCCAAAGAAAATTCTATCAGAATTAGTTATTTGCCCGAATCTGAAGTATAGTTTTCAACATTGTGTCCCTGGCGCAACCTGAGATATTGCCACCTGATGAATTTCTCATCTTCATATCCAATTGGGTGGAGCCAAATCCTATGAGACACTTAAATTGTTCCAATTTTTTCGTAGGGGCTTGAATTTTTTTCTCAAGGCTTTACCTATAGCTATCTCAATAGATAATTGTACCTTCTATTTATTGATGTTCCTTTGACTATTAAAATATGCTTCTAGTTATTGTGGTGATCTATAATTTCCCTAATTCCTACTTCTTGGAAATTACATGAAGATAAATTACTGTTCCTACTTAAAATGAACTTCAAATGACAGTGCTTGAACATAGACTTATGTTGAGATTAATGTGAAGTTGTTGAAAACATAAACAGTAAAAAAACACAAACAACACTATGAACACAAGGAGTTTACCCTGAAAACCCTGGTGTGGGGAACACCATCTTGTTAGTGTCACCTTATCACTACCCCTCCTTCCTTCAACATGGAAATTACAAAGAGCACAATTGGAATATGCATACAATGCTTCACTAGTGCTATTCTTTTCTCAACTTTCTACTTTCTCACAGACTTACTCAAATTACAAACAATTGAAATCACTTGTTACTCACTTCCTGCACTCATGCCTTCACAGTTGGGCTATGCTTCTTATTTATAAAATTTTTGGAGTTGTCTTTTCCTGCAATAAAGGACCCCCAACCCTCAGGAATTAGAAGAGATATTGATTCTTGGGCGTTTCTCAACTACTTGTCAGATTTGGGTAGGACCACCAGTGAAAACTGCACAACCACCACTGTCACTAACGCTTTCAAAACCGTCCCTTAGGTAGGACCGCCACTGACACTTCCATAACCCCCATGACACTAACACAACCACTGGTTTGCAAAGGCAAGATCACCAAGGTGGTCCTATCACTATACATACAGTACATTGTTCTGCTCCAAATTTTACAGTGTTCTTGGTTGTTTTCTGAGGGTGTTTGTCTCCTGATCCTTGACGGGTGTGATCCTTTATGGATCAGTGCAGTTGGCTTAATGAAGAATAAGAATTATAGGTACTGGGACCTGTAAATTTCCATATTAAGGGGTATGATTAGGCTTTGGGGGCATCAGTTCCTACTTACATTTCCCATCATTTTTCATATAAAATAGTTATAAATTACATAATCATTTCTGTCTAGGCAGAGATATTGTTATTCATCCTCTTTTACAAGTCTCTCACACTTTGTCATGGAACTCCTAGGTTAGACCCTTCGACGCCTATCATCCTCAAGTTGTACTTATGTAGGTTTGTCACCCGTTGTAAAATACCTATGAATCTGTCATAAAATACAAATCTAGAAAAACCTTGGAATGCCTGTTGTATATTTTCCCTCTCCGGCCCGATGCCAGGGCAAATCGCGGGCGGAGGAGTCGGGCGAAGGCGGCGGAAAAGCATGGCAGAGAAACAACAAAGAAATATGTATGCGGGCCTTCAAAATCCGACGCCCAGGAAGCATGTCGCGAGGGTATTCAAAACCCGACGCAAAAGCAAATCGGGAAAACACGCCGGAAGAGCATGAAAAGGAAGCATGTCGAGCCAGTTTCCAAGCCCGATGCAAATGCACGAGGGAGTTCCGAACCCGACAGGCGTTGGGGATCTCATCTGCCACCATGGTTGTTGAAGAATTGAATGCAGTTTTGGAGGTGGTTGGGGCAGTTCGAATTCCTCTCTTCTCCCTCTCTTTTCCTCCATATAAAATGTAAGGAGGGGGCTGTTTTTAAAGGTCGAACATTTTTGTTTTGTGCCTCCTCCCTTCTTCTCTTTGGCAGGTGGAGTTGTGGAGCTCAAACCTCCCATTTGAAACTGTAATGCACCTTTGCCTCTGGGCATTTTTTGCAGTGTATTGTATCAACCTTCGGAGCAAATAAATGCATGACTGTGGATGTTTCTCAACCCTCTATGTGTTTCATTTTGCATCCTCCTGATCTTTCACTGTGAATATGTTTATCTGTGCATGATATTGCATTGCATTTCTGTGGTCTGTGTTTAATTGGCAAAACATATGTTCTTCATTCCTCGGTGCATCACCTCCTTAGCTTAGGTTTATTTTTCATGCATTTCTCTCTCCCTGTCTCCTTGGTAGTTAGATTAGGTTTTTGGGTAAACCTCTGCGTTTCATTGGTGCATCTGAACAGAGGAATAGGAGCCGGCCTTCATCCGGAGAGCTTTTCCGATTTCGCGAGGTCCCACACTTGGGAAAAGCTCCATGTTGTGCAATCGCACTGGGAGTCTCAAACGATCGTGTTGCGGAGTCCCAGGGGTGCTGTGATTCGACACCAACAGTTTTGGCACGCCCGGTGGGACCAAGAGGTCATTCCATAAAAATTTGAAGGAGTTTTCATGAAATTGACTGAGAAATTGCAGCTTTACAAATTTCGGATTTTGCACCTCCTAGCCTGAACTCCGAAATCATTTTTCAAGGGTTTATCTTGCTCAAAACAGGTCAAAATTTTAACAGTTGGTAGATCTGAGGGTAATCTTCAAAAGGGTATCTTTAGTTTTTTGATATTTTGATTTTCAAAATTTCGGTTTTTAGTGATTTCGGGTTTTCGGGACCCGAGAACATCAAAGCAGCAATTCGGGTTTTGGGGGATGCATTACATGGTCCTATTCCCGACAACAAAGAAAATCGGGTTTTGAGGGGTGTCGGACATGTTCCAAGTTCCGACACATAGCAATTCGGGTTTTGTGAGTTGCATCGCATGACCTGAGTTCCGACTGTGCTTTTCGGGAATCCGCAGCTGCACAACATGACATGAGTTCCGAACTGAAGATTGCATTCCTCCGGGTCTTTCAAATTTTAAATCTCGATTTCGATATTGTCAAGTTTGGTGTGTAACTTGGCAACATCCAGCCTTTTAGAGGCATTTTCAAAAAACACATCTGGCGACTCCACCTGATCAGCAACCCATTTCTCTCGAGTTACGCACTGCTCCCATCCATTTCCACCCATCTTTCTTTCCATCTCTTTCATCCTTTTCCATTCCATGAAGTTGTGCAACCATGACTTCATTTCCATCATGGAATCCACATCAACAGCAGCAATATATCACACCTCCAACATGTTTTACAAATCCTCCAAATCAGCATTTTGGTCAAGTTCAGGATCAACATGCATACCCATATGAGCAGCAATGCCAAAATCAGTTTGGCTATGGAGCTTTCCAAGAGCAAGGGTACGCATGCAATGAAGACAATGAAGAAGAAAATGCAGATCTGCTGGAGAAAATCCAAAAGATGGAGGTGAACATGGTGCAATCTAGGGCTCAGGCACAAATGAAAGCATTTGGAATTGGTTGCAGAGCACCTTGTCCATGGGTGGGACCTTTTCCAAGGCATTACAGCTCTCAAGAGAAGTTAGACTTCATGATTGCAACACTGCCATTACTTACAAGGTGGATTGAAGGAATAGAGGTGTATGAGAGAAGTATTCTGCAACCTTGTCAATGGGTAAGCACACCACCTCATACTCTTTCTTTTCCTCCTTCTCAATCTATATCATTTCAGCAGTGTCAAGTTTTAAACTCACCATCTGCTGCCCTAAATGTTGAATCCATCCCTCTACCCCCTAGTCTTCCATCCCATCTCAGTTTTTCTGCCCTCTTCTCTTCCAAATCCAAACCCCCTCCACAAGAGCTAAATGAAGTACCTTCCACTCCAAAGAAACAAGAGGTTTCACCGCCTCCACCACCACACAAAATTGTCAAATCAGTTGAGTTTCAACCTATCCCTCCTATTGCATCCCCTAATCCATGTTGGGAGGATGAAAATCAGAATGCCAGCCAAGGAAAACCACAGCAAAAAGAGAGTGCCAACAAAGAGGAAGAAATTCAAAGTCTGAAGAGTTGGGCTCTTAGATTTGGGATGACAAAGATCCCCTTGATGGTTAGGCCTACAGAAGAGGTTGGGGTTGGAGAACAAATGGTGGTCAGGACTGATTCTGTTGCAGCAGAAGAAGGAGATCTTGCAGTCCCAACTTGTCCTCTAGAGCAGCAGATCGAAGAGTTTGACTTGACGAACTTCATGCTGGAGGAGGAGCTCATTCAAGAGCAAGATTGTCTTCGAAAATTGGAGGAAGAAGAAGCTGCTCCAAAGGCAAAAGAAGAGGAGCACATCCTAGTTGTGGAGGAGAAAATTGCGGATCCAAGGGCTTTGAGCGCAAATCAGGCTATGGGAGAACCTTCAGTTCTTCTTTCTATTTCATCTCTCTCGAGTTCTAGTGCTGAAGAAGAGTTTTATCTCTCGAACTCAATGTCGGAGAGTGAAGGAAACCATGGTGGTCAGGTTACAGAACAAGAAGACACCATGGAGGAAGTTGAGCATTCGCAGCAGGACAGCAATGAGGCAGTTTATCTGTCAAATTTGGAGGACTGTTTTGATGGAGAGGAGCCGGTTGAGTTTCCACCTTTCTCTTTTTCATCATCCCCATTCCAAACACTCGAGTCTGCTGTCATGAAGGAGAACATTCATTTACAGCAGCCTGCATCTTATAGCAGCTCTTTGGAACCAAGATTGGAAGATTTTAATCTTTCACAATCAGCCATGGAGGAAGAGAAAGGACAGAGGAATTTCACCATTTCTTCCACGCCATCCATTCAAGGAGGTCTACAAGAGAACTCCATTCCTGGAGTTGAAAATCAGAGCAATGGGCATACTCAAAGGATCATGCCGTGCCCAATCAGATACTTGGCTTCATTGGAGCCAAGGGAGAAGCCAAAACCAGTCATGCTCACTTCTGAGCATGAGGGTGAAATACAAAGTAAGAAGACCAGCTTCAATTCAAATGCAGAGCAACTAAAAGAGGTATTGGATTTGCCTTCAGCTGATACCTTGATGATTTGGGTAGAAGACCAGCTTCTTGTTGATTTTCCATCCATCCAAACAGCCATGATCAGTGCCAAATCAATTGCATGGCTGCCAATTTTGAAGAAAGGAAGCTATTTTGCACAACCAGTTGCAGGGTTTGTTTAGCTCATCTTTGCTTCCAGTTAGAGTAGAGTAGGTAGGTTTGCTTTCAGCAGAAGAAGTGCTTGTGCACACTCTGCATGTTCCATTTGGGGCATGTATGATTTTCAATTTTGTACATAGTTTTTGGTGTTGCTGGTTTTTGCTCTTGCATAGTTCATTGCAGCGGATTTTGGTGAGAACAACTCTTAAGTTGCGTGTTCTCGGAGAGGGAGTTCAAGTATCAGTTTAGTTCGGGTTATTGCTTATGACTCCATGCCCAATGGATTGCTGAAAGGCCACTGATCTTCTACCTAGCAGGCAGGTAATCCCGTTGAGTCGCCAAATTGTTGTATATTTTCCTCTCCGGCCCGATGCCAGGGCAAATCGCGGGCGGAGGAGTCGGGCGAAGGCGGCGGAAAAGCGTGGCAGAGAAACAACAAAGAAATATGTATGCGGGCCTTCAAAATCCGACGCCCAGAAGCATGTCGCGAGGTAAAAACCCGACGCAAAAGCAAATCGGGAAAACACGTCGGAAGAGCATGAAAAGGAAGCATGTCGAGCACCCCTCCGAGCCCGATGCAAATGCGCGAGGGAGTTCCGAACCCGACAGCGTTGGGGATCTCATCTCGCCACCATGGTTGTTGAAGAATTGAATGCGCTTTGGAGGTGGTCAGGGCAGTTCAATTCCTCTCTTCTCCCTCTCTTTTCCTCCATATAAAATGTAAGGAGGGGGCTGTTTTTAAAGGTCGAACATTTTTGTTTTGTGCCTCCTCCCTTCTTCTCTTTGGCGCAGTGGAGTCAGTGGAGCTCAAACCTCCCATTTGAAACTGTAATGCACCTTTGCCTCTGGGCATTTTTTGCAGTGTATTGTATCAACCTTCGGAGCAAATAAATGCATGACTGTGGATGTTTCTCAACCCTCTATGTGTTTCATTTTGCATCCTCCTGATCTTTCACTGTGAATATGTTTATCTGTGCATGATATTGCATTGCATTTCTGTGGTCTGTGTTTAATTGGCAAAACATATGTTCTTCATTCCTCGGTGCATCACCTCCTTAGCTTAGGTTTATTTTTCATGCATTTCTCTCTCCCTGTCTCCTTGGTAGTTAGATTAGGTTTTTGGGTAAACCTCTGCGTTTCATTGGTGCATCTGAACAGAGGAATAGGAGCCGGCCTTCATCCGGAGAGCTTTTCCGATTTCGCGAGGTCCCACACTTGGGAAAAGCTCCATGTTGTGCAATCGCACTGGGAGTCTCAAACGATCGCGTTGCGGAGTCCCAGGGGTGCTGTGATTCGACACCAACAATGCCTCAATCTCAAGTTCTCACATTGCTTGCCACACTGCGCTTGTGAGTATGCTATATAATATCAATAAAAAAAGCTTCCGATTTGATACCAATTGATCCATTTATTGAGGCTGATTTAAAATCTGCACGTCACTTCATACTGATTCCAATTTTGTGTAGTCGGACACCGTAATTTAGTTGTTACTTTGGGATTTGATACCAATTGATCCATTTATCGGGAATGAGTTATACCTGTGTGTCACTTCACACCGATTCTAATTTTGTGTAGTCAGTACCATTTAGCGTACCTAGTTTTTCTCAATTATTTGTTCATCCGATGATTACGCTCATTTTTACAGGAAGGGATAAAAAAACAAATCCACCAAGCAATGCATGTTTTCCTTGCTATAATTATTTATTAAAACTAAGTCTGTTGTACAAGGATTTACACACTTCTCACTATAGTTAAAAATCCTATAAAGTTTTATTGTAAATTGGCTCCAACTTTCTCGATTTACCAACCATGTTCCAATATACTTTACAATATTTATGCAGCTACATAAGATATGAATGTTGTGGTCTGTGAAACACTCTTGAGTTAATTGCAAAGAAATATTGAAATGGCTCTTGGAAGAAGTATGAAATGTCGAAACATCTTTGGCTTCACCATGTTTCCTCTTTGTTCCATTTCCAGCACCAATATGATTTTTGGTACCAACCTGATGTGGGGCATCCAAGGATTACAAGAAATCTTGCTTTAACTAAAAATAGTAGGTCTATGTTTGTGTGGACTAGTTGGTTCTTTCGTTCTTTTGACATGGTGAAGTTGATCCATGGTAAGCATTGAAATTCCAACACTTCAAGAGAAACAAGTACATCAGAGAACATCAATTTCATGCATCTACAGAGTTCCAAGTGAATTGGTTGAGTTTCTCAACAATCATAAGAATCTAGCAAGTAGATGCATCTGTTGAAGGGCTTAAATGGATAGGTATAGGGAAGATTCAAAAGCAGGTGTAAAACATCTCAACATTAAAATAAGATTACATAGTTAGATTCCCTCGATTACATATACACTTTCATGAAATAAATGGCACATGATTTCAAGGTTGTCTGTAAAAGTTATCGCTCTAGAAAGTTGTAGGGTTTTGCTCCATTGCAAAACCACCGGTCTAGCTTGAGTGGCTGTTTTGAAACCTGGGCGGTTTTGCAACTGTAAGTTTACATAAAGTAGTGGTTTCACAATGGGTGCTTTTTTAAAGCAGCGGTTTCTCCCATGAGGAACGTAAACAAAAATAATGGCCCATCATGATTGGCATTCTCTTCGTGAGAATTTCTAATGTTCTTATTGATTGGGAGTGGCACTCCAGAATGTCAAATGTCAGAGATGTAAGTTGGATTCAAATTCTTGGAGTAGGAGTTACTTTGGAAAGCAAATACGAAAAAGGAACCTGCTGAGAGACAATTCATTCGGAATGGGAGAGTTAGAGTTGGTTCCAGTTCAGAGCAGTGAGAGATGTCTCAAGTCCATGATGGATTGAGAGATGGATAGATCTTATTCAAGTAATTTTTCAATAATCCTTTTAACGCTAGTGAGCGGGAGAATGTGTGCATTTATGAATCTCTGTAGCTTTCAATGAATCTTCAATAAAGAGAAGTGTGTTTGAATCAATGGTTGTGCTCTTGAGTTTGTGTTTGTCTATTTGAGAGTGAGTGCAAGTCCCAGCTGCGGGAGTAGGCTGCCATCAATTTGGTCCCCTCATTCCCATCTGTGTCAATTGGTATTGGATCAAGGTTTACCTTACTGGATTGGGTGTGAGGCTCTTGTTGAGTCTAGTTGCAGTTGGTGAAAGAGAAGTCTGTTTTGTTGAGACATGGAACATAGAGGAATACCTCTTGGAAGAGGAAGAGCACATGGAGTAGAAGACTTGACAGAGATGCTGAAGGAAATCCAAGTGAGATTGGATGCAATGTAAAGAAGTTGTTGCAGCTCTGAATGAAGATGGAGAAATGGAAACGACGTTGATATCCCTTCAAGCAAAGCTGGATGTCTTGGAGAGAAAAACAAGAATGTGAAGAAAAGAGATCAGCAAAGGTCTTAGTGCGAGAGGAAGATAAGCCCATTAGAAATTTATAATTTTGTTTTGTGGTAAAAAGACTCCTGAAGAGTTCATGAGATGGATATTTGAGCTAGAGAGTTGTTTTAAAGAAGAGTATTGAAGACCCCAAGAGGGTAGAGGTTGCAAAAACTAGATTGCATGGAGTTATAATTGTGCATTGGAGAGTTTTCAAAGAGAGAAGACAAGATAAAGGAAAGAATAAGGTAGAGAGTTGGAAACATATGGTTTTCAAGCTGACGGTTCATGTTGTGTGTCCTAGAATGCAAGTGCAGTGGTTGAAGAAGCTTCAATTATTGAGGCTTGAGAGGGAAGAAAAGAAGATTCCATCGAGAGGAAATGAGAGAATGAAGTTGCCATGTGAGAAACTCAAGTTTATTTTGAAAAGAGAGGAGAAAGAAAGAGTTCTCTTGGATGATTTTGTAAAGAATGGAGAGAAATATTTCCTTGAAAGGAAAAGTTAGAGAGTGAGGCTCTCATGCAGGAAACCCAAGTCTGTTTTGAAAAACAGCAGAGAGAAAGAAGGTTGGGAGCAGCCCATAGAAGAAGAAATCCTCATGGAGGATGATATGGAGGTGATGTTTAGTGAATCCAAGAACGGAGATCCGTTGTTAAATGATGCGTGAGAGTTTTTGGTATTACCTATGTGTGAAGAGACAAATATATTGGAATAGAATATGAGAATGTTTTCATATTCATCTTTGCAGGGGAGGATGATTGAGGACAACTGAGAAGAGTTGCAGGTTTCCATGAAGGAAACAATAGAAATGAATGAATTAGATAACGAAGGAGATTTGTATGCTTCCATGAAGGAAACAATGAAGATGAAGTGCTAGTTAATGCACATGAGGAGAATGCAGTTGAAGACCTTGTATTGTACTTAGAGAGATGATATCATGATGTATATAGGTGGATGGATATGCCGACATGTGAAGTGGGTATATTATTTGGAGTCATACATGTAACTTGAGATATTTATTATATTGGGAAATCTGTTAGCCTACATTGAGATTAGTGATATACCCATCTATTATTGTAATAGGGTCTATATTGATCCGTAAACTACTAGTGTTTTCTCACTCTGATTTTTTAACGAATGGATCCTTAATAGAAAAATGATTTTTTATGCCAAATATTTCAAAACTCCGAAATAAAATCAACTTAAAGAAAATGCAATACAAATAATAATGGACACTGCACTCAAGTTGTTAATGGAGTTCGGCAAATGGTCACGTCTCCGGGTTTGTTAATTGACAAACCGATCCATTATAAAATTTTGATTGTAAAGAAACTTACAATACTATAATGAATGTTCTGGTCCACCATGAACTCAGTGCCAATCAGTCTTACAGACCCAGACTGGTCTTAGAAGGCTTGCACAATGTTCTAGCACAGCCTCACGGCTTCACACTTCTGGTAGACTTCCCTCTGCTGCACAGCCGCCAGCTCTACACAGAGCTAAGTCGGATAGTGTCCTTAGAGAAATTCACACCCTCCTGTACACTTCCCCTCCGCTGCACGACCTCCAGCCTCTACACAGAGCTAAGTCGGATCTGGTGTTTGTCGTCAAGCTCAGCAACACGATTCTCCCCATGACCACCAAATATTACTAACTCCTCCAATAGAGCTTGATACAATATCCGTATCTTAATAATTCCCAACGAAATAATAGAATTCGAGCCCTCGTTCAATATTTCTCCAGTGCTTGAGAACTCACCTCAACTCCACTCTTGAGCGGGTAAATACGACATGAGAAATTAAGGCTTATATAGCCTTTACAAAATAATATTGAGTTTAATATAACCCAAAAATGCCTTATACAAAAAGTCTTTAATGCCCTTAAAAGGCCTTCAATCTTCACTTTCTTGCCTTCAAAAATCCTTTAGTTTGGATTAGGCTCGAGAAATAAACTTGAGGCTTGCATTTTTTTATATTGGTGGAGGGGTTTATATGCTAACCCTTGCCTCGAAATAAGCGATTATACCCCTATCATCCAAAGCTAAACATAGTTTGGCTCATAGGTAGAACGGTTAGAGCGACCACATTATATGGGGGAGGTCAAGGTTCAAACCACTATACTATATTTTGCCCCACCGTTGGCTTTTACCGCACCGAGCTCCGTGCTTCCCGCCGAGTTGTTCACCGAGCTCGCCACGTTGTCGCACTCCCCAATCGCCACATGCTCACACCTTCTCGCTTTTCCGCCAACTCCATGCCACATCCTTTGGTCAGCTCAAAGTTGTCCACCACATCCGCAGGTCAATTTTTTTGAAAAATAGGCAAATATTTTATTTCATAGGAGAAATATTATTAAAATTACAACAATGCCAAGCTTGATAGCTATTAGTCCAATCTAGAGCATTATAAAGGAAAATAAACATATCAGAAAACATTAAGGATATTCAAGTTTTAGAATAGCCTGCATAGCTTCCTAATCCCGTTGAGGCCATCAAAGAGGAGAATCACACCACTACAGGGTTATTATTCACCGTTGGGGAAAATCCCACATTCGGTGGGTGGTTAAATGGAATGGGATTAATATAGCCCGCAACTTCCTATCATGTTTGTGGCTTCGCCACATTGATCTCGCTTTTGCTCGCAATTGGCTTGCCAAATTATATGCTAGGTGGCTCTGGTTTGATCAGCCAAGTGATATGTTGACTCGGTCATGATCTCGCTCCTTAGCTCGCCATAAACTCGGTCCTCAACTCGCCATGAGCTTGCCAAATATCTCGATCATTGACTCGACCACAACTTGCCAACTCGATCTATAGATCGAAGAGCTTACCTAGAATTCTATGGCGGTCGTCCCCTCTCGAACTAAAAGTGGACCCCACTATTGCAACATCTTTTGCCGATCGTTGAACCGGCAAAGAAAACACAACATTCTTTTTGCTCGCGCCACTTATCGATGCCACGATGACCCGCTTTCCATTTTGCAACGTGCCCACCATCACAGCCAGGTTGTGCTCTAGCTTTGTCCTATGAACTTTGGTTCTTGCGCGACCATATCTAGAGCATACGGTATCTGCTTTCTAGCGTGCAATATACTCTGAAATCTCTCGACCTACTCTTCTATAATGAACAGGTTCAAGGAAATTTAGGGAACATCTCAGCATGCAAATCCTCCGATCATATATAATGGGAAGAATATCGTGTAAAACATCATGAAGGAGAAATATTATAATTGGAGTATATGCTCTAATAAGAAGGTTGCCCCCTCGAAGACGCCGACAATCGTGGAGTGTTTCCTTCTATCTTAAATAAGGAATATTGTATGGCGTTTCCCCACAAAAATGTATTTTTTAGTATAATTTCATATTAGAGAATTCGCCCACACATCTCTCATCTTGTGCAATCTACAATTATTCTGTATTTTATGTAATATATGTGAGGTTCTATTGAGCTCAAATTTGAACCCGTGTGTCGATCTCGTCAATCGAGTCGCTGAGGCAACAATGGAATTGTCTCCAAGTTGTGGGACCTTGCGTGCTTGAGATTGACCTCCGGAGAAGGCCAATTCCTTTACCTATTTCTACTGCTATTGCTACTCCTAATGCTGAGATGGAAATCCTAAGCTAGAATATGCCAAGGGACCAGGGATAGAAGGATATGCAAAAAGGGAAAATTAAGGAAGGGGATAGCACCAAAAAGAAGGGAGATGAACAAGATCAAATTTGAGCGAAAACGAGGGAAAATGTGCAGAGGAAGGCTAGACAAACGTAGCATAAACCGTAACGCAATCAATAACTGCTTTTATGAAACATAATCAGAAAAGGAGATGCAAGGGACGTGAGCTAACACAACAAGCACACAACGTAAGGGAGAGGCAAAAATGAAGAATAGAAACAAGTTAAGGCAGAAGATAGCCACAAAACAATGCTTCTATTACTTCCTAAAATGCATAGTCAATTACAATGGCGTCTGAGGCCAATATCCACATGCAAAGACCAAATCCAAAGGTAAGGTCCGTAACTCAAAATACAAGGCAATGCCTATACAAACTAAAAGAATCCAACCCTTATCAATGAGAAATGCTCTTACATTTATAGATGAATGGATGAGAGAAGGGGAGGAGAAGGGAAAATCCGATTTAAAAACTCAACCACTAACAACTAGCAATGAATGCTTGCAAATTCGCCCGGAGTTATAAGTCAAATGCACTTCTCCATATCTATTTGGCATGTAGGAGAAGAAAAGGGGCGAGATTTGAATCAAATCTGGTGGTTGGAGCAATTAGATCCTAGATTAATGGCATGAGAGACGTTTTCCAACTTCTCACCTACCCAATCCCGCTGAAATTTGAACTTGAGTGATCTAGAGTGTAACCCACGTCATCAGCTATTTTGTCACTTCTACCATGTGTCACACTTTAGTTGGTCAGTAAGGATTCGGCGCCCTGTTAGCGCGCTTTGGTAGGTTGTGTGTGGTTTACTCAATGTCTGATAGTCCACGTGGCACAGGAACTGCACAGAGGAAGGCACGACAACATGCGAAGGAAAGAAGCACGGAAGAAGAAAGCAAGAGGAGGTGCACAAAAGTAATGCGCATGTAAGGAACGGAAGGAACACTGCATGGAGGAACGTATGGAAGAGGTGCACTCATTACAAGATAATGTGCGGCATAAAGGAACGGGCACGTGGGGATGCTAGGGACTTAGCTAATTTTGGGAAGCAAGTCTAGGTGCGCGCAAAGGGTGCATGAGGAACAGGAGCCAAGGAAACTTGCCAAGAGAACAATTGAGGTGCGCACAACCTACAATGTAGAGCCTTAGAGCCGAATGGAAATATAAGTTGTACAAATAACTAGGGGAGTTATTTTGGATAACAGCTTTGGTGACTTTCGGCCATCTTCCCGCTAGATGAAGGAGATCGCAGCTTGGGAAATCCATTGGGCTTGAGTCGCATGTATATGAACCTCTGATTTGCATCTTTGAAGAACTACCCCTAAGTCACTTGAAACATATTCTGAACTTTGTTCTGAATCCTGCAAAATTGTTTACAATCAAGTGGAAGATTATTGACATCTTGGAAGTAACAAAAGAGCGTAAGCAAGTAAGTACGCGGAAGAAATAATCAGATATAAACAAACAAAGCAGCGCAACACACTTGGAGGAATTAAAACTACTATAATATATATAAAATGATGCAGCAAGCTTAATGGAAGGGTTTGAGATAGGTCCCATTGACCGGGATCGGTGGCGCACCTCCATCAAGATGAGATAATTCGAAGTAGTTAGCCTCCTTGCAAGAACTGATGATGTATGGGCCACTCCAAAGTGCATCAAACTTTGAATGGTGCCCGGTTTAGCTCACAAGATGCCACTTTGAGACCGAGTCCCTAACTTTGAAAGCTCGAGGCCTAACCTTTCTGTCAAACCACTTCTTAGTTGATTGTTGATGTTGTTCTAACTTGATCATGGTAGAGTTTCTTGATTCTTCAAGTTCAACCAGCTCGCCATTCTGATTTCTCTCTGGTATACGCCTTCGAATTCTAGCCAGCTGAGCAAGTGCTTTGATGAATTCAACTCAAACGACAAAGGAAGTGTAGCCTCCTTTCCATAGACAAACTTATAAGGCGAAGTACCTATTGCCTTCTTCATTGTGATTTTGTTTTCCCAGAGTGCGCGCGAAACCTTTGTATGCCACTGTCTTTGGTTGATATTCATTGTCCGCTTCATGATCCTGATCAGGTTCTTATTTGTTGACTCGCCAAGCCATTACCTTGAGGGTAATAATTGGAGGAGGTCTTCAAGTATATACCAAGACTAAGAGCCTAATCAAAGATCTTAGTACCAAGGAAGGATTTTGCATTATCTGAAATAATTGTTCGACGATGCCAAACCTTGTTATAATACCTTCGAGAAAGTCGAGGATGATTGACTTGGTTGATTCTTTGAGCGCAACAACTTCTGTCCATCTGGTGAAGATGTCCGTAGTGTCTGTCACAAGACCCATTTTTGTCCAGCGTTTAAAGGAGGATTGATCATGCCTATGAAGTTAAGACCCCATTGCACAAAAGGCTGATCTATTTGGATTGGTCGGAGGGGAAGTGCTGCCAATTTCTTCTTTCTTGCAAAGAAAGCGCATTATTTGCACTTCATGACCCACTTGTGCGCATCCGCGAACATGGTAGGCCAAAAGAATCATGCCATGATGATCTTCATCGCTTATAGTTTTCGCAGAAATGTCCACTACGTAATCCATCAGAAATTCTGCTAACACCTTTTCAATTTGTGCGCCGTCAATACACCTTAACAACACGCCATCAATGTTTCTTTTGAAGAGAAGACCACTAATCGTAACATACGGAATAGATCAAGCCCCGGATGTCTTCTCTTTGCTTTGTTCAAGCCAGGAGGGTACGTGCCCTCTGGAAAGGAATGTAATCATGTCCTTCATCTACTTGCGCACGCTAGATTCTTCATTCTGCTTCGTGTTTTGGGCGGGAGATCTTCATCTAGGAATAATGAAGTCTCGTATTCACTTTCAAGCGTCTTCAAAGAAGCTATTTGCAGAGAGCGCTACCTCTAACCAGCTTTGTGGCTTTGATAGTCACATCATATTCCATGATCTTGGTCAACCATCACGGTCTCTTCTCACTAATTTCTGCTCCCATTATGAAGTCTCTAACACCTTGATGTGGTTTGTGGCGAGCATACTCTTGAACTTCGAGGGCGCGCATGATGGCGTAAACTCCTCGCTTCTCATGTGACTGTATTTCAATTCATAATCCTTCAGTGTCTAATTGAAGAAAGCCACTTACTACTCCAGTCCTTGTTCATTTTTTGTGTCAGACAACAACAACACTCGCATCAGCACCTAAGCATAAGGATGAAATCCTTAGTGTAATCTGGTTGATGATGTTGGCGTGCAAACAATTCCGCCCTTAATCTTGTGTTGAAGCTCTCTTTTCCTTCTGTTGTCCATCCGAAAATTGTGTCTTTCTTGAGCATGAGGGTGATAAGCCGAATCAGTCCTGCAAAGTTAGGGATGAATCTCATAACAAAATTGATTTTGCCTAGAAGGACTCTGCAAGGCTTTCTTATCCGCCAAGAAGGAAAGAGCCAGGATGGCTGAAACGCGCTTAGGATCAATTGCGATGCCATCCTTTGAGACCACATGGCCCAAAAAGTTTGCCCTGTGCCACAACAAAATTGCACTTCTTGGGGTTAAGAGATAAACTCAGTGCATCTCTCAAAGACTTTTTCTAGGTGCCATGTGATCCGCACCCGACTTAAGAAAATGCTTATGTCATCAAGGTAAACCAAGATGAACTCATTGATATATCCTTTGAAGGCAATATCCTCGCGTGTCTTGAAAATTCGCGCTTGCATTTGATGCACCAAAGGGCATCTTTTGATATGCATATATTCCCCATTTGGTTGAAAATGTTGTTTTGAATTGATCCTCTTCCTTGACCAAGATTTGATTGAAGCTTTGGAATACCCATCCAACATAGAAAATCTTTGCGTGCTAGCCATAGTCTGCAAAATCTGCTCCATAGAAGGCAAAGGATAATGATACTTCAAAGATGCCTTGTTCAGATCTCTGAAATCAACATACAGTATGATTTCACCATTCTTCTTGCACACTGGAACAAGATTGGCGACCCAGGTAGAGAAACTTGATCGTAATATTATCTTCGCCTTATGAGTTGAGACAATTCTTTCCTCATAAGGGGCTCTATCCTTTGATTGACTAACTTATGTTTTTGTTTGATGGGCTTGATACTAGGATCAAGGTCAATGGAGTGTTGAGCAACACTTGGGTCAAATCCTTTGAGGTCTTCATACTCCCATGAAAATATATCAATGTATTTCTGACAGAGAGAAATGAAGGCCTGCTTTTCATCATGCACGCAAGCTTTACTCAAAGAATAAACTTCTTGCTCGCATGACAATAGTGTGATCGAGGCACAATCTTCTTGCTTTGCACGTATATACTTTTCTTCATCCTTGAACTCATTATCGTGGCTAAACATTTTCTCTAAGGTGATCAGCCCTTTAGGAAACTTGTTTGTCTTTAGTTGATCACTTGGTCACCATAGTTGTCATGCAAGTCAACTTGCATACTTGAGGAAAACTCAGCCTCATTTTGAATGAACTGGACGATCTGCGCGTCACTATCGAACACTTGTCAGCTGGTGTTGTTGTCTAGAATAGATGGTCTGATTACCATTTTGACGTGTTGCGTGTTGCCCTTGAAAAATTCTCCGTAGGAGAAAATTGCGAACCAAACGCGACCATCTAATCAACTTCTTTGTTCATCTTCCTCGCACCACCTGCAGATTTAGAGCATCAAAGCTCTCAAGGAGGTCCCAAAATCTATGTTTATAAGCTTTGAGAAGCTTATTCTTTGTCACGCATTTGTTTGTGACTTGGTGGATGACCAATTCTGTGTCCCCAAAGATTTACAACGCCTTAATCCTTTTCTTTTCTACAATAAGAAGACCATGCACCAATGCTTCATATTCTGCTACATTGTTGAGAGCATATGTAAACTATAACTTTGTGCGCAAGAAAAACTTCTCATCATCCTGGGAGAAATGAGAACAACTCTTGCACTGCGCCATGCTTTTCTCGCTTCTCCGAACAAAGCCAAAAAATGTACTTCCACAAACCATAATTTTCTTCATTTTTCTTGAGTGCACGCGGCAATACAAATTCTTCATCACGGATGCAATATGTACCAAGCCCAGTTTCAAAAGCTTTAAGCTCTTCAACATATGGATCAAAATTGTGGTGCCTTTCGCCCACTCATCTAGCACTAGGTCAGGTAGAGGAGGAGGAACAGCCGCTCTTCGAAACCGAAACTCCGCTTCTTCTTGGATTAGGCAATTGGCTTGAGAGGAGATGGGTCATATGAATCAACATGATAGGAAAATATTGGCTCAACTTGTATGGTAAACCGGGTACCATACCTTGTCTTTAGTAACATATGGGACCAATCAAGACAAGTAACCACCCACTTTAGCAATAAAATCTCTTGACAAACACAAGGCAAACAAAGGAGGTAGGTCAATGATTGACACATCTTGAGTTATTGTGAGGCTTGGACATGCATGGAGGGTTAACTCAAGATCCTTGATGACTCCTAAAGTGGTGATAGTTGAGCCATCAAGTTACAAGACTCCTTTGGACAAAGGGTTGTACTTAAGACCTAGGACATCAACAATTTTCTTAGGCATGACAAAAGTACTAGCGCCTGAGTCAATCATACAATTGTACACAAGGTGTTTTCCTATGATCAAGGACATATAAAGGGTGGGGTTTTAACAACCTTACTTACTTTTCTCCTCTGCTTGACAAATATCGACACAAGTGCGTGGTTTTTGACAGCTATCGACAGACAGCAGATGTGGTTTTTGGACAATGGACCAATGCACGAAAGTTGTGCCAAAGCTTCATGCAACAAGTCGCTACGAGATGGGATGGCTGTATGCGTCCCACATTATGACATTTATATTTGATTTCTTCATTTGGCCCACAATGTTGAATGGAAGGCCCATTGATCTATGCATTTGGGGTACAATAACATCTTTCCTTGGTTGTTTAGGTGCAAGGTGGCCTTAAATGGCACAAGAGGCTTTACCTATCAAAGGAGGGGGCGCGCCGCTTTCTTGTAGGAGCATTACACAGACCTCGCATGTAACCGCCATGCGCCTTTACTGCCGGATGTCTTGCCGTGTCTTTTTGTTTCGAGGATCAACCTGTGTGCATGGGATTGAGACTTGCGCACTAGAGTCCAACATTCTCTTTTGTACCTTATGTTATCATCAAATTTGGTGCACTTTGTGGACTTAGGACTGTCTCCGCAGCTTAATTGATTGCTCAAAAGTCCTCCGCACCAAAGAACATCAAAGTTGGTCTTTGAGGAGCTTCGAGCATTTCTTGATTCTCGTCAGATCACTTGCGCTTGTGGAAGGTTCATAGTTAGAAGTAACATGAATCATGTAAACTCCGCCTGCGCAACATTGGTGCAATGATATTGACTATGAGACATATTACACGGGAAGCACCATTTTGACTCTTGAGCCACGTTGTTCTGAATTGGAACTAGTGCTTGACTTGTGCTTGGCACCTCGGAGAGGTCATGTGCAGAGGAATAACTTGCAATGGAAAATGCGCATTGGCATGCCATCTATCATTTTATTGATTATGCCCATATATCTGATTTGCATACTGATTTCTAAAGGGTTGGTGGCTTTGATTATACCCTTGATTAGAACTATTTTTGAAGGCTTGCACCTGCTGCTTCTCTAAAGATATAACTTTATTGGATAAGTTCCTAATCAGGGCCTTCATTTCTTCATCTTCCTTCTGCTGCGCGGGAGAATAGGATGTGGATGTAGTAGGTTGAGCACTCTTTTCAAGAACAGGGGGCAAAAAAGGTTGGGGCTGCATGAGGCATCTCTGGGAATACGGGCACGGACGGTTCTCAGAGATAACTTTCCCGCCTGAATGAGACTATTTTCTGCCCTTATTGCAATATTGTAAGCAACAGTAAGGTTCTATCCCCATGGATTAAATCATGACTAAGATGTCACTATTCAAAGCCCTTAGATAATACAAGAAAGCATGTTGAATTGTAGGCCTTACCACTTGAGAGATTTTGTCCCAAGTCTTCTGAAATCTGATATTGAAATCAATCATTTGTTCATTGGAGCCCTCTTTGTTGTAGTTAGTTGCTCCACTAGTGATAGGTGATTTGACTTATCTTCAAAATAGTTGCATAGAGCTATTCTAAGCTCATCCCAGGTGGCAATAGATGCATGTCTCAAACCTTTGTACCACTAAAGCGCTTTGCCTTTGAATGAGGTCAAAGCAACGTGATCGCTACATCATCATCGTGCGTGAATCGAATCGATAGATAGAGCACACGCTTGCTACATCCGTGATGTGCTCAATAGAGGTGACTTGATTCTCACCAAAGAAGTATGAAAATACTCTTGAGCGCGGATGTTGGCATATCATGTTACACATTTAGAACAAGAGGGCTTCGCTAGTGAAGTTTGCAAAGTTCCTGAGGAGGAGGTGGGTTTAATGCTATAGTAGTCACAAGTCATCTGTGGAGGAGTAGATTGTGAGCGGCACATTGGAGATGGGGACGCGCGCACGGGTGTTCTGCTACGTGTTCTCCTCAAAGATAGCTGGAGGTACTCGAAAAACGCTTGGCTTGTTGCGCTTTGTCTTGTATGCACTCTTCTCATGAAAGGCGCTCAGGGCTGCTGAAAACAAGAGATCTGGAAGTGTTGGGAGTCACCAAATGTGTTGAAATGAGCCTCCAAAAGGCTGGAAATCACTAACCCACACACCAAAACTTAGCAATGATGAAATTTATGCTTTCAATGCTTGTCCCACCAGCGTGCTGAAATCCGGCTGGAGCTCAAACTTGCACCTGTGTGTCAGATCTGGTTGAACTCCATTGTTGAGGCAACAATGGGATTGTCTCCAAGTTGTGAGACCTTGTGTGCTTGAGACAGACCTCTGAGAAGGCCGGTTCCTCTACCTATTTCTACTACTACTGCTACTCCTAATGCTAAAATGGAAATCCTAAGCTAGAATATGCCAAGGGACCAAGGATAGAAGGATATGAAAAAGGGAAAACTAAAACTAAGGAAGACGATAACACCAGAAAGAAAGGGGATGAACACGATCAGCTTTGGACGACAATGAGGCAAAATGCATAGCGGAAGGCTAGACAAGCGTAACACAAACCAAAACGCAGTTGATCAACCGTTTTCATGAAACACAATCAAAAAAGGAGATGCAAGGGACGTGAGCTAGCACAACAAGCGCACAATGTAAGGGAGAAGCAAGAAAGAAGAATAAAAACAAGCCAAGGCAAAAGATAGCCACAAAACAATGCTTCTATTACTTCCAAAATGCACAATTCAATTACAATGGCGTCTGAGGCCAATATCCACATGCAAAGACCATATTTAAAGGTCTGCAACTCAAAATACAAGGCAATGCCTATACAAACTAAAAGAATCTAACCCTTATCAATGAGCAATGCTCTTACATTTATAGATGAATGGATGAGAGAAGGGGAGGAGGAGGGAAAATCCGATTTGAAAACTCAACCACCAACAACTAGTAATGAATGTTGGCAAATTCGCCTGCAGTTATGTCAAATGCACTTCTCCATGTCTGTTTGGCATGTAGGAGAAGAAAAGGGCAAGATTTGAATCAAATCTAGTGGTTGGAGCAATCAGATCCTCAGTTATTGGCATGAGAGACGTTTTCCAGCTTCTCACCTACCCAATCCCGCCGAAATTTGAACTTGAGTGATCTGGAGTGTAACCCACGTCATCAACTATTTTGTCATCTTCTACCACATGTCACACTTTAGTTGGTTGCAAGGATTCGGCGCCTTGTTGGCGCGCTTTGGTAGGTTGTGTGTGGTTTACTCAATGTCCGATACCTAGGTGGCACAGAATCGGCGCAGAGGAAGGCGCGACAGTAAGCGCGCAAGGAAAGAAGTGCGGAAGAAGAAAGCAGGAGGAGGTGCGCAAAAGTAATGCGCATAGGAGGAACGGAAGGAACACTTGCCGGAGGAACGTATGGAAGAGGCGCAATCATTACAAGATAATGTGCGGCAGCAAGGAAGGGGCACGCGAGGATGTTAGGGACTTAGCTAATTTTGGGAAGCAAGTCTAGGTGCACGCAAAGGGTGCACGAGGAACAAGAGCCAAGGAAACTTGCCAAGAGAACAATTGAAGTGTGTGCAACTTGCAATGTAGAATCTCAGAGCCAGAATGGAAATATAAGTTGTCCAAATAACTAGGGGAGTTATTTTGGATAATAGGGTCTTAACAAACTCTATGTAAAGTAGAGGAAAAATATAAATTGTAAATTGATGTTATGGCAACGGTAGCTGTTGTTGAGAATGGACAATTGACATCCATCATATGACTACAAGCTATGAGAAGAATGCAAGTAATGGTGAAGAGTTGGACAAAGGTGTCTATGGGGCATGGTGAAGAGATGCAAGGAGTGTTTGTAGGATCTTTTGATTTCCATAATGTGGTTGATCTATGTGCAGGTCCAGCAATGAAGAAGATAACAAATGAGGAAAGAGAGATCAAGAAAAGTTTCCACGAGCATTAAAGACACATGAAGAAGGAGAGATGGTAGAAAAGAATAAATGTCACTCGCGTGGCATAGGGGAAAAGAAGGAGATGGAGATGGTGGATCTATCAAGAAGAATGAAGGAAGAACATGGTGGTACATATGTGGGAGCAGCCACATAGGAGTTGAAGAAGGGGCTCTTATGAGTCAAGAGCTACATTATTTTGATACGGAAAGGGTAAGTGTAAGTGTAAGTAAAGAAGAGCATAAGCCAAAGAATGAGAAGAAGAGGATGATGTTGCAGCTGAAGCGTGTCTTTTGGAGGACATGAAGATGGAGGAGAAGGATGTGCAAGTGAGGTTAGAGGATTCTGTTGTGAAGGAACCATCGAGTGGAGAAAAGGAGATTAGTGTTGCAGCAAAGATGACATTGGAGGAGATTCATACGAGATTACCAAATTCTCATGATACTATGTATGCTGAGTTTATTGCAACAGCTGAGGAATGGAGAGAGGTTGAGAGCGTCATAAAGGCAAGTTGTGGCAGAAAAGTTGTTGAAGAGTTATGTTGCATGCAGGGGGTGGTGTTACATGGGCTAGTGCCCATGAGAATTGTTGATTCTCTAAATGTGTGATTTGCTGATTTTGTTGCAGGCATGATGAGGGGTGGATATGGTGGATTATTGACAACAAATCCGTGAGAGGAGAAGTTGAAGATGAGGCATAATATTGGGAGAAAGAAGTATGTGGCTGGAAAGATGAATGATACGAGCTAGAAGAGAAAGGAAAGCATGAGTTACATGCTTTTATTGGAGGAAGAGGTGGTTGGTCCAGAGCCAATGAAGACTTGAGAAATAGTGGTGTTGAATACACTTGGTGGTGGCGGACAGATAGTGGTGGGTCAGATCCCACAAGAGGATTGAAAATGAGAAAGAGAGTATCTCAGACGTTGTGAGGTTGTGGACAGACTATTCCCAAGTAACGGGTAAGGTAAATAGAAGAGTAATCAAAGCTAAGCAGAGGAGGATGGTTTATGGACCAGCAGATGGCTGGAAGAGGAGAAAGAAACAAAAAATCAAATTTACAGGTTCCTAACAAGTTGGAAGGTGATATTGTCATCATTGACCAAGAGAGTGGTTAAATTTACTCACCCTACCTTTGTGAGCAGAAACTCACATATTTTCTACCTCGGATGTCTGATGCAAGAGCATCCAAGGAGTAGAAAGAATCCCGCATCAATCAAAATAGTTGGCTTGTGTTTGTGTGGGCTAGTCGGTCCTTATATTGTTTTGACATGGCGAAGAAGCATCAGCATTCCAACAGTTCAAGAGCAGAAAGTACATCAGAGAACATCAGTTTCATGCATCAACAGGAAGTGAATTGGTTGAGTTTGTCAACAATCGGAAGAAGTAAGTGGTTGTGTCCATCAAGGGCTAAAATGGATAGTTCATATGGCAGAAGCAAAAAGCACTTGAAGAACATCTCAGCATCAGAATGTGTTTAAATATTTGGATTCCCTCGAAAAATATACACTCGCAAAAAAATGACACTCGATTTTGAGGTTGTATGCAAAAGCTATGGCTCGAAGCTCCAAGTTTTTGCTCATGAAAAATTGTCGGTCTAGCTTGAGTGGCGTTTCGCAACTACTGATCTACACAAAGTGGTTGTTTTGCAACCAATGCTCTATTTAAAGCGGTAGTTTCACTTGTAAGGAACATCAAACAAAAATGACGTCCCAAAATGATTGGGATTCTGCTTGTGATTGTTTTCAATGTTCATGGAATTGAAGCATCACTCTAGAATGTCGAGATGTCAATTGATTCGAATTCTTGAGTAGGAATTACTTTGGCTAGCAAGTAAGCAAGCGTGCACTTGCTCGTAGACAATTCATTTAGAGTGGGAGAGTTAAGAATTGGAGTTTTGAGTTGGTTTCAGTCCAGAGCCGTGAGAGATGTTTCAAGTCCATGAGGGATTGAGAGAGGGAAAGATCTTTATATAATGTTTCAAGCATGTTAAGGTCAATGAGTGGGGAATGTGCATGTATGAATCTCTATCGCTTTTAATGAATCTTCAATTTGAACCTATTGTTTTTCTCTAGAGTTTGTGTTTGTCCATTTGAGAGTGAGTGCGAGTCCCAACCGCAAGAATAGGTTGCCATTAATTTGGTCCCCTCATTCCCGTCTCCGCATCACAACCTCTTATTGCTGCAAAATAAGTATCGTGTAAGTTTCCCTATGGCACTAACCTAACCCAATGATTTTGATGTGACCTTCAAGTTTGGCTCCACCTTCAATTTTGGAACAAGATCCTTTTGGGAAACCCTATTTTATACACAAATTGTTTCTTTCAAGTTTTCTGAGTTCGTATGTTCAAATTTTGACCACATTTATCCTTTATGGATCATATTGGCATGAATTTTTTTCATATTCTTTTACAATCATGAAGTTAATCCGTAAACTAACCACAATACTTGTAAGCTCCACAAACTAAATCATGAGGCATTTGTGTAAGTGAATTGGCCCTCTAATTTTGAAATGGTGACCATCAACAACGATAGCCACTCTTAACCAATGTTTTATAAACCGATCAAATCAGAACAAGAACTCGCTTGTTCGATCGGGTTTATTAAAAAAATTGCAAACTATTCAAAGAACCGAACCAAGATAGGTTCAAGATCGAACCGGTCTCGACTTGTCAGGCAAAGGGGTTTTTCCTTAAAACATTTTTTTTACGTCTTAAGTTACTTTTAAATCACTTTATTTCAACCCTAACCCTAAAATGATGTTATATAGACCCCCCCCCTATTTGTCTCACATCTCTCTCATTGAGCATTTGTGAGCATTTGGAGTTTGTGGAGCTGCATTGAAGAGTTGTGATTTGGAGTGAGCTTGGAGCTTGGTTGGCATTCCTTGTGGGCTATTTGTGGTGGATTTGGCATCTACATTAGGAGGCTACAACCCATCTACAATCTTGGAGGATTTCTTGACCAAATTCTTGTGCCCATTGATCTTCATAGTTCATCTCATTGAAAGGTATGTTAAAAACATAAATCTGCCCCTATTTTTCTCTCATAATATTGCAAATCTGAAATATATTTCTTTTGTCACAAAAAAATTAAGATAGGTTTGCATATTTTTATTTTCAAATTTGTTTGCATTTACCATGCCTCCCCGAGTCAAAGACCCTACATGGAGCCATGTTGATGTTGTTGATAATCAAGTGTTTTGCAAATACTGTAAGAAACACATAAAAGGGGGTGGCATTCATAGGTTGAAGCAACACTTGGCTGGTCAAAGAGGCCAAGATGCCCATGTGATCCCATTAGATTGGAAATGCAATGCATGGTTGAGAAATACAATGAAGAGAAAGAGATAAGAGGTTGAAATAGGGAGAAAGAGGCAGCTTGTCATGTCCCAAACAAATCTTAGTGTTGAAGGCTCTTGCTCTAACCCCGTTGTCAATGTTAGAGTTGTTCCTCCCATTCATGAAAACCAGTCTCAAAAGAGGAAGTCAAAAAACATTAAAAGCTTTTTCCTATCCTCATCCACCTCCGCCAAAGGTGCCTTTAGGTGAGTGAGAATCAAACCCACTTTGGATAGCCATTGGAAGAAGCAATACAAAGACTCTACTTTTGAATACATAGCTAGATGGTGGTATGATGCAGATATCCCCTTCAATGCTGCCCACTCACCTTATTACCAACCTATGTGGGATTCCATTGTCATTGTTGGTAAGGGCTTTAAAGGCCCTAGTATGCATGACTTGAGGGGTCTCTTTTGCAGACATGTGTTGTGTGAATAGACAAATACTTGAAGGGTTGAAAATAGCCATGGGCCAAAACATGATACAGCATTATGTCAGATGGATGGAGTGATGGAAAGAATCATACCATAATAAATTTCCTTGCCTCTTGCCCACAAGGAACCATGTTTTTGAAATCAGTTGATGCATTTGATAGGGTGAAAGATGCAAACTTGTTTCAACTTTTGGATGAGGTTGTTGTAGAGGGTGGAAAATGTTGTACAAATCATCACAGATAATGCCTCTAACTATGTTCTTGCTGGTAAGATGTTAGAGAATAAATACAAAACCATATTTTGGACGCCATGTGCTGCACATTGCATAGACCTCATGCTTGAGGATATAGGCAAAGAGGATTGGATCAAGAACATTATAGATCATGCCAAGAGCATTACAAAATACATCTATAACCACTCATGGGTATTGAACCTGATGAGGAAAAACACCAAGGGCAAGGAACTTGTTAGGCCAGCCATAACAAGATTTGCAACAAACTTCCTCATGTTGCAATCTCTCCTTTCTCAGGGACAAAACTTGAAAAATATGTTTTCAAGTGATGAGTGGAATGCATCTTAGTGGAGCCGCAAACAAGATGGGAAAGACATCAAAAAGAAAGTTTTTGACAACTCATTTTGGAAAAAAACAGCAGAGGTTGTAAAAATTGTTGAGCCCCTTGTTAAGGTGTTGTAATTGGTGGATGGGGAAAAATTGGCCATGGGTTACATTTATGAGGCTATGGATTAGGCAAAGGAGTAGATAAGGGCAACATACAAGGATAGAGTAGCAAAGTATGGGCCTATATGGAAGATCATTGATAACAAAGTATGGACCTATATGGAAGATCATTGATAATGTATGGAGTTGGGTATTTCTTAAACCCAAGGTATCATTACAAAGCTCAACTTGGAGAAGATCAAACTGAGAGGTCAAAGATGGATTGTATGAATACCTAGAGTGCATGGTCCCGATGAGAGTTAGCAACAAGAAATACACCGACAAATCAGTGCTTTTAGTAGAGCCACAAGTACCTTTGGCAAAAACCTAGCAAAGATTGCAAGAGAAGTGGACCAGCCAGGTAAGCAATTCCAAAGTTTTTAAAGTTTAGTTGTTTAAACTTTAAAAACTTGAATTTTTAGCGTAAGTCACAATCTAATTTGTTGAATTAACTAATTATATTATTTTTGTCTTGGTTTAAACATTTATTGCAGCACATTGGTGGGTGTAATGTTCCCTTTTCCAAGCTAGTTCGATTTGAAGACTTTGAGTCCATTCCACTTCCTGTGGGCAAGAAGGAAATGAGCAAGGGGAGTAATTGTCATGTTTTTCAGTTATTTTCGTGAGCATTGCATTCTTTTTTAGTAGTTTTCCTAAGTATAGTCAGGTCAGTTGGGAGAGATGAAAAGCCAATGGAAGAATAGAAGGAAAAAGGAACTATTAATTCCCCCAAGGAGGTTGGTCTTCTTAAGAAGACTTTAATTGGTTTTGGCACCACATCAAGGTATAAGAAGGGGTCGCTTGGCTCATTTGTGCATCATCATAATAACTTTGCATGGTTTTTGGGCTGATTGCTCAACTACTTCCACTTGAGGACGAAAACCCTCTTGTGTGGCCAACAAGTGAGGATGAAAACCCTCCTTGTTTGATTGAAGAATGAAAACTCTTCAATTCATTGAGGATTCTCCATCCCAGGGTTTCCAAGGAGCTTCAAAGAAGATTGATTTTGCAGATTTTCAGCTAGGGTTTGGTTGAAGAAGGGCTGCTAGGGTTTTGCAGAGATTTTCAGGCCCTCTCCTAGGGTAAAGCAACCCACCTTGTGGAGGAGTTTGGAGGTTTCTAGGGCACGACAACATCCAACTCAGCCATCATTGTGTTTCTCATATTTTTAGCAGTCAGAATCTACATTTGGACTTCATTTTTGGGCTTGGAATCCTTCATTTCCAGCCACTTTTGTAAGGGTGTTCACTGCTGTTATTTTATTTAATTAAATAAATTCCAGCTGGGGTTTGAAGGCTTATTTCTTGGTTAATAATTGTTCTAAAATATTTTTAATTTTCCCTACATGCTTTGGATGGTGTGAGTGATGCATTTTTGAAGAGATATTGCATTTTTCTTACTGCTGTTATAAAAAATCAGACTGCTGTACCTTGCTGTCATAATTTTCAGTTTACTATCTATTGGGGTTTGTGCAATTTCCCTTTGTTTTCAGTTAGAGCCCGGAAAGAGAGATTACATGGTAGTCATCTCGTAGCCAGTGTCCTCAACTACAAAAGTTTGCAATTCGGATCCTAAGTCAAACTTGCAGCGCTTCCGGGTGTGAGCACAATTAGTCTGTTTTTTAGAGGATTCACATGAAGAAGAGCAGCCGTTTGGAACAACTACAGTCAAATGATCTCGTCTTAGTGCAATACAACCTCCAACCTAGGCACAACTAGTTACTGAGTAGAAGACCTGATACAGATCCTATTGTCTTGGGTGATATTGATCCAGCCTCAAAATGGGTAGACGAGAGTCACCCGACAGAGTTTGATCACGATGACTTGGGGTGGAGATCTTTGGATGATGAACCACTAGTAGCACCAGACATGGCAGGAACTAGCCGTGCTACTACAACTATTACTATTGCAAATGTCCTTGAGGAATCCGACATGTCCGAGCCGGAAGAACATAATGACATTGATGAGGATGTGGATCCCATTCTTAGCAGTGGTGTTGAGTTTGATGATTGATATCAAACATGTAGTAGCTTGTAGCATATTGTTTTTTGGACTCTATAGGCCATTTAGAGCCTCATTGTTTATGTATTTTGTTTCGGATATGTAGTGCACTTGGTGCCATTTTGCTATATTTACCCTTACATGGTATATACATGAGCAAACTTTGCATATTTTGTCTCTAATTGTTTGTAATCATGGTTTGGAATCTTTAAAATATATTGTTTTCATTAAAATTGTAATATTTTATGTATTTTTAGTAAACCGGTTCATAAATTTTAAACCGGTCCGGTTCCAGTTCGGTTCGGTCCGACCCTCGGCCAGTTCCGAGTCTGGTTCCGATTTTTAAAACATTGCTCTTAAGTTTTAACTATATCCAAAAGAATTTATGCTGAGTTCCAACCGAGAACTTGAAAATTAGTTAATATATTCTTGGTTAGATGGTGCCTTAATCTAGATATCCCATAAAATTACTGAGCAAGTATGGGAAAACATAAACATTGTATCAATCAAATTATGAATTTTAAAAAAAAAGAACCTAAATTAGTATCAAAAGTAAACATAATGGCTACCAGCATCAATTTTTGAAATGCAACTCACTTGATATAGATGTTTCATGTTCGGCATCTCTTTAATCGTATGATGCACAATACTTGGAAGCTTTGACCTGTCTGTTAACTGTGGCCTGGCCTGCAGAAAACAAACATTCATTTTTGTAAGCATCACAACATTAAAAACTAGAAGAAAACTCTTGTCAGATTCAGTTTGTCAACCATGTGTACTGTTAAAAGCATATTTCCGTTAGCTGGATAAAACTTGACCATATTCTAAAGAAAATTCTTTCATGAATTACAAGGAAACGGAACATAACATGCTAAATTAAAAGGCTTTCTCTACAAGAATCTGAAAAGATAGAAACATTGTGACACTGACCCGAGCAATATTAAACCCCACTTTGTCAGGAAAACATCAAGGTTTTCTGTATTAGTAGATTCAGTGAATCACTTTCACGTAGTCAGTACTGCTCATATAACAATAATCTTAAAATGCATACTCGTAACCCTCTTCTACTAAATGTTTATGCTAAGCAATTAAAAAAATGAATTTCCTCAGCCAGAACAAATGACAGTAAAGCATACCCAAGTAACCAGAGATTGGCATCCTTCTGGCATGGATTTGTCAACAGGCTTTCTTCCTGAAATCAATTCCAATAGAATAACTCCAAATGCATAGACATCACTTTTCTCTGTAAGTTTCCCTGTCATAAGTTACACAAAGAAAACTGTATAAGTAGGGTAATTTTAAGAGAAGGGTACTTACAGCATATAGATTTGATTTTCATTATATCAAATATGCAAATTCCTAGGATGTCACATGTCTTGGTTTCCATACGCAAAATGTTAAAGCTCAACCCAGTATATGAGGCATACCATCTAGAAGATACTCTGGAGCTACATATCCCAAGGTTCCCAAAACCTCAATATTTTTTCTATCCACACCTCCTTGAGCTGTTACTGCAAGACCGAAATCTGAAAGCTGCGAACCATATCGAACAGGCAAGGCTATCATGAAACATATATGCCCTATGAAAATGTTCCTCAACCATCAAACAATCAATCCACTTACTTTAGCATTGTAGCTTGCATCGAGAAGGATATTTGATGATTTCAAATCACAGTGAATGATAGATGGATCACAGTGCTCATGTAAATGCTCCAGCCCCTGCAATATAACAGGGTATAAGAAGATTGGGATGTGTGGCATCATCTCTAAGATTCAACACAGAGAAACAAAGGGCAGCTGTGATTGACTCAGATCTTTAAGTATCACCGAACAATGAAAAGTAAGTCCAATGGAAGGAACATCAAGAAAGGGATCTGCATAAGTTAAATCAGTGGAAAAACAAAATATGGCCCACTCAAGGAGGTTTAATGGTGCACGCAACCACAGAAGAAACGAAAATAGGAAACAATAGAAAGGTATATAATCTTACTGGCCATCTCCATTGGCGAAGGAAGCTTCCGTGAAACGATTGAGAGGGGATGGGTGGGATGTGGTCAAGAATTGAAAACAAATATCAAATGGGTAGATGAACTCGAATAAAAACAAATATATCTATAAACATATAATGTGGTGGAGAACGGTGGAGAAGAAAATGTGAACAAACAGGACAGATCAGGTCTTGAGGATATAATGGCAATCTGAGTACGAAAATGCAATCAACCTACCATTCTCCCCTGAGAAAAATGCAAATTAGCAAATTCCTAACACCCCATTCTCACTGCTTTCAACAAAACCCTGAAGAGCATGAAAAGTCTGAACCTCATTGGGAGGAAACTGGCTTGAGAAAGACAACAAAAATTGTAAATATAATCTTTTTATATGTTGTAAAAATTTTTTTCTGGGAAAAATTATGATCAGTGTAATACGCAATTGTCATTAAAACATCAGACATTTTCATTTTGGATGACACAGAATTCGAGAGACGAGACTATTTAATTCTATTGACACATTCAGTTCCAACACAAAAGCCCGAGTCTGTTAATTTTTAATAGTAGTACATTATGATCCTCAGACAATGAAATAAGAAAAGGGATTTCAGCATAATTGAATCATTAAAGCAAACGCCGCTCTTCAGTTCATTCATCATGATACTTTACCTTGCAACGTCAAGAGCTATCTTTAGGCGCAAAGACCAGGTAAGTGCAGATCCATGAGATGGACCTGCCAGTGAAATCAGTACCATTCTAAGACATTATTGAATTACAAGATACCTATAGCTCTCTAGATGCCAAAATTGTTAGAATTATTGAATGATTAAAAAAGGGGGGAAAGTCCAAGAAATACGTAATCTGCAGCTATAAAAGATCAGGAACTAAATATCATATTGCCTGTATCTTATCCAGAGATAAGGCTTCAAACAAAACACAATGAATTTCTTAAATAAAGCAATTATTGGAAAGGTCTACCGTGTATTTGGTCTTCCAAGGAACCATTTTGCATGAACTCGTAGACAAGCAGCTTTGTCTCTCCATAAGCGCAAAAACCCAACAAAGACACCAGGTTTGGATGCCTCACTCTGCCCATCAGTTCAACTTCACTCTGCAACAGTTTTTCATTAGTTAACCCCCTGCCCTGGATATGACTATACCTGTTTTGCTCGAGGAAGATATAAATACTTACAATCTTAATTTACACACCTGAAATTCATTCTCTCCCTGTTTTCTATTTTCATTTAGCTTCTTCACGGCAGCACAAAATCCATCATGAAACTTCGCTTTATATACACAACCAAAGCCACCCTTTCCCAGGAAATTGTAGCTACTGAAATTATTTGTTGCCTCCTGCAAAGTAGGATAATCCACAGCAGATGCACATCCTCTCCTCTTAGTAATTCGGAAAGAGCTCAAGCGATTGATCAGTGATATGCCCTTATTGGCATCTGGATACAAAGAGAATACAAGTTAGTTCAGGGATATTTTAAGTGAACTAATTTTAATTTCAGTAGAGTACTAGGAACTCAAAAGTAACTATAAGAAAAAAACAAAGCTCTCCCAATATGTTAACTTGAATAACTCTTGAACTTACTGAAAAAAACCAAAACTTCCTGCAATGGCCTTGCTCGAATCCAATGTAGAGATTATATTCATTCAACAGTTTACAGATTGGAAACATTGTAGTTTTAGAAGATGGTGCAATTAATCTATCATTGAGAGAGAGATTGTATTAGTATGCATAAATCGGGACCCAACCTGAGTCATTGTTCTCTGGTTGTTTTTCATAAGCTTGAGCTTGAGATGGTGGATAAATCGGCCTTGAATTGTTCTTGTACACCCAAGTACAATATGCAAACAGCAGGATGACTCCAATAAGGAAGAGCGGAACGACGATAGCCACAAGGATTAGAACTCTGAGATGCTGTATTTCATGGCTTGCTGACATTGAGGAATTTGTTTGCTGGGTTATTGTTGCTGAAATTTGTAAACACAGATTCAGAATCATCAGAAACCCAATTTCAAATTCAATCAAATGGCCCAGAATGTGCTAGAAGATTCAGGTCTCTGTAAAAATCTACCTTGCTTAAAACAGCTGTAATTAAAGTGAAGCATCCATACGCCAAATTTGAAATTTCCTAAATGCGGGATCCTAACTGAAAATGAAAATGGGAGTACACTTACGAATTGAAGAAGCCACAGGTGCCACTGTATTAGCTCTCGGTGGGCTTGGACCGGGGCTACTTCTTGTTCGTTCGGATTTAAGAGATGCGGCCTGAGGAATGGATACATATGGTGAAGCAGAAGAAGCAGAAATAGGCACCATATTCAAATGTTCATTGTGACTTGAATGAGGCGGATGATAAGTAATGTATAATTTTGGAGCATGCGCAGGTGCATACATTGCAGAATGTATATACTGTTTCTGAGACTTTCCTGATAATCTGTGACCATTAGCATACTTGAATTGGAATTCTCCAAGGACACAACTTCCCCAAATCAAAATAGCGAGTAAAACAGATTGTCCCATTTTGTCTAGTTGAATAAACCAGAAGACAAGAAAATGCATTCAAACAAGTCCAAAAACACCTGGACAAGAAGCAACCTATCTTGCGCTATAACACCCACTTAATGCAATTCCTGTCATCCACCGATACAACCAAATGTAGCTCGAAAAGTCCATGTTTTATCCACTGAAAGGAAACAGTGATGATCCAAATTCAAAACTATTTGGTATCTTGGAGACTTGGCATGGAAGGGCAGAAAGAAATTCATGATATGATCATAAAAGTTCCTGAAAACCAACTGGGTGGCAAAATTAATAGTTCCAAAAACGATGGCAAGCAGCAACGCTGGAGAGACTCGTCTCCTGCATTGAAAACTACACAATTAATATTCTTAAAGAAGAATTTATATCACATGTTCAGTTCCTTCTGAGAGGATTAAGATTTCATATTAAGTAATGTCTATATGTAAAAGGCACAGACATTTTCAGAAGTGGGCATTTTGACAGAGTGGATAATGAGTAGAACCTTCAACTTATCAAGACAAGGATTGCTCAACAGAAGCTGATCTGGAATAAAAATGGTGAAGTTGGAAGAGGACCCATTTGTAAAAGTTGCTTCACTATTCCTGATTTAACACATGCCATCCCATCAGTTAAGACAATGTAATCTTTACCATTAGATTTTGTGTTTCCAAATTCAGTACACCTATTCAAAGGCTTTTAGGAGGAATTTAGATCAGTTTGGGAACTGCAGATTCTTATTAATCAAGTTTGGTCTTCCATATTTTGAAAAGCATGGTATTTATTGCTGAAAACATTTTGAAAAGCATGCTATTTAACGTTCAAAATGTTTATCCTGCATTGTTTGTGTGTGGTAGAACCTCTTCCGTTTTCATGAACATACAGGTGGGTGGCCTGTTTCCTCTACAACCATGAACCACTATCCTAACTACTACGATTACTTCGACGTTGAATTACATGCACACGTTTTCTATCATGTTCAATTTTTAAAAAGAAAATTTCAAATCTTATCTCAAACGGATGTTTGTTTATGTCGGGTGATATTCGCTTTGAAATCACGATGAAACATCATATTTCTAGCTGTCCTTCAACTCTCGGGGTGTCAAGGCGTAAGTAACCACAGACCACGTACAATTGTATTACATTTATTTAATTTGAATATAAAGGATTGAAAAGTGAAAATTTGGTACTCATACCAAAAAAACTGGTGAGATGGAAACACATCTAACATTGATTCGAATGATTGGGAAACAAGAGCATGAAATGTTCTTTAAAAACTAGTAGCAATTACATATAGGGGGTGTAATGAGAGCATCGATAGTTTCAACATGTTATATTGGAGTGGAGGAGAGACGTTGAGAAAGATTAGAAAAATCATATTATAACATGTGTAAATGATGAAGAGAAGCAAGCCACTCTTGTTCTTTTTTTCTGATTTTTATATAAGGGCTCCGAGACCGTATACACTTAAAATTGATCACTCCTTGCCACCACTACTAACATTAATCTAATTTCATCCTACACAAGCTAACATTACCTCTTATCCCATTTTCCTTGCATTCCAATTAACTATATAATTATCTCCTACTTAAAACTAACCACATGCTCTCACATTTTTAGGAATTTTATATTCCTAGCCACCTACCCTCGCCTACTAACTCCGGCCTCTCCTATAAATCACCCCACTAATCTCTCATTAACTCCCCTAATCATCTGTAGAGAAGTTACAAACCTAATTATAGAGCTTTCCATCACCTTTTCTAGAATTCTTCATTTCTAGAATCTTCCTCTTACACCACCTTCCATGAATTTAAAATTCATAAAACCCTCCCATCTCTATAACCTTCCCCTCTCAATCAATCTCTGCCATTGATCAACTTCCAACATGGTTTCATCTCAAACATCAATTCTTCCATGTGGCATCTTTAAATTGATGCCACCTCCTCCATGCAAACCATCTTAGAATAAGCATACCAACATCTTGCACCTCAAGATCACACAAGTCAATCATACCAAAGTGTTTTTAAAATTAAGAGCCCACAAGCACTCAATCACACAAGTATTCATGTTGGATTAAACAATATAATTGGGGCAAATCAATTTCAACAAGGAGCAACTCCACTCAAGGTAAAAGGAGGTTACAAGACCGTGTCATTTTTGCAACTAACCCCAACATTTTCGCGCATAACTACAACATTTTCATGAATCTACGTCATTTTCATCCAAACTGCGTCATTTTTCGTGACATGCCGCATCATTTTCACGAAAAAAAGGTATACCTTTTTGGTTTTATCTCAATTTTGCTACAGAGAATCTAGTTTTTATCATTGTACTATTGTTTAACATCACTTTTTCTAGCTTAATAACTTCATTAAACACTTTGTTGTTTTTATCAATTTCTCGGGCTAACTATTTTATTTTTGTTATTGATCGCATCATTTTCGTGTTAATCAAGGCTGCTTTTGCTAATCGTCATTTTTTGTATAGACAATGGCGCTTTGCTACAAAAATCGCATCATTTTCGCTTTCTAACATAGTTTTTGATGTGGTGTATATTTTTATGCTTGTTAAAGGCTTAAACAAAACTCTAAAACTACCAACAATGTGCTTGCAGTTCGTCTTGTCCAAGAATCAATATTAAATCATCACTTTGATTATATATTACTTGATTTCCTCAGATATCTTTGCATAATCTTTGTAGACACACACACACACACACATACACACACATTTGTGCATGTGTGTCTACTCAAAGCTAGGTTGTGTGTGATATCCCCTCACATCATTTGATGATAATGGGGATGAAAAAGAATCTACACTTCCTCTTTTTATCTTTTCTTCTAGGGAAATGTGACATGGATTTCATCCCCACACACTTTTCATAGTCATCAAGTGTCTTATGATGTGGATTTCATCACCATACACTAAGACACACCATGTGTTCTTGTGGGGTAAACAAATTTAAGGATAGTTGTTATTAATGACTAAAAGTGGACTTGATTATTGAAAACATGAAGTGAGGGGCTTTCACGTCCTAATGCCTGTGTCTTAGATAGGAGTCTCCACCCCCACCTTTTATGTCATTATCATATCTATATGGAAATTACCCGAGAAGAGGGGGCGACTTTCTAGAGTTGGCACTCCGCACAATATATAAAGTCATGGCGACCTACTCTATATAGTTGAGGAAGGCCCTAGTCCAAAAAATTAAACGAATTGATTGCCGTTGATGGGGTTAGTTCATTCTTTGTTACTTCGTGTACTTTTCTCTTATTTTCAGGTCCAGTAGCCAAATCTGCACAATTTCCACTTCATGTATGGTTACCTGATGCTATGGAAGGACCTACTCCTATTTCAGCTCTTATACGTGGCTTTGGGAAATGGTAGGGGATTCCACATGGTGCTTATCAAACCTCCATAATATTTAGTGGGTCGAGTCTCGATGCCAATCTTATGGAACACCGACATATGGAGAAGGGGTTGAGGAACTGCATACATGGCTCAACAAAATCACTCAAACACATTCTTGTTTGGGCTAGGGTCATATATAAAACTATAGGGGTACCTATCTATATCTAGTATCACCATATAACTATATATAGTATTCCTCACACCCCCTCACCTCTTCCCATATAGATGAGGATAGGGGGCCCCATAAGTGGTAAGATATGAAGAGGCTCCATTCATCGAGTCATCTCCATTGGTCCTATCGGGAGAAAACATCAATCAAGCTATTTATCTCATCAATCCGTTGGTGATGGAATCTCTCATGGCATCTATCAACCTATGCCGGCACATACATCATCATCATCAAACACGGACTTGGGACCCACATACCAAAATTTATATAGGGGACGCACCTGAGAGTCATGTGAAGCCTAGAATTAAGACCTATTGGCCACAAATGATTAGTAGTGTGGGGAGCACAACACACCCAAAGTTACTCACTCCATACCACATGAAATAATGGTCGGGAGACCAATTTTTCGCACTCCACATGAGGTATATTGGTGGGATACTATTCGTGTTTCATACCCTCTCTACTACCATTAGGGCTTGTGGCTTGTATGATCTTGTTTGTGTGTTGTGTCGACAATGTGCTTATAAACATCACACTAAGTCAAACCACACCAATCCACTAAAACATTTCTAATCATCTTTCACCTATCGATAAAATCTCAACTAATCAAACAAATCCAAACCATCATATTCCCTTGAACATCCAATTCAAACATATTATCCACAAATCACAAGACAATCAATATTTACTACCATTTGTTTTTGTCCAAACACATTTTCAACAACCTAAAATTTCTAAAACAATCACTTAATCAGTTCTTTCATTTCAAAATCTCCTTTTAGCCAATCCATACCCAACAAATCGTCCAAAAATCCCCATTAAGCTTCGACCAAACTCCAATCTCAAAAGCTAGATTATAACTCAAAAGCTCAATAAATCAACAATCCAAATCCAGTCAAACATCCAACCAAAAACCTTAATCAATCCTAATCCAATCAACTTGGGTCACTGACACCCTAATCAACATCATCCTTAAATTAAAAGGAACAATAACTATATCATACAAAGCCAAGAACACAAATGTTAATCGACACCACGATCAATAAGATGAAAGCAATTTGCCAGAATAACTTTACATAAAACCTTTATAAACAAATGAGTAGTAATATCATATATTATTATGGAACTCAATGAAATACAATGAGAATGGGCCTTGCTTATATAGGCAAGGAATAACAATCTAAGAACCATTCAAGGTCATAGATCAAGCCATAAATCAAGGAAAGAACTAGTCATCAAAGAACTAGTCAAGTCCATAGATTTATGAGAGAACTAGACATCAAAGATCTAGTCAATACCATAGATCAAGGAAAGAACTAGTCAATACCATAGATCAAGGAAAGAACTATACCTAACAACTAGATAATATCCCCTAATATCTAAATAAATAAAAATAAATATCCACACACATAAGTGGGTGAGGATAAATACAATAAAGGTAAATAAAGTACCTAGGTGAACATGAGCTAAGGTAAATACCTACTCTAACACCCCCCTCAAGTGAAGCTAGGGGCCAAAATAGAAGTGGCATGTCCACAGTATGAGTCCCGACAACTAGGCCTGATGAGGTACTCATGTACAATATATCCATGAAGAAATATCGAACCAAAAGAAGGAAAGAATCCTGCTAGAAGGAAAGAGAAAGAAAAAGAAGAAGGAAGATGTTCTCATAAACACCCCCAAGAACAAATTCCAAAACCCCAAGCATTCCATGCAACTCAAGGTAGCGAGGTGATGTAAAAGGCTTCAGTAAAGATGTCTCGCAACCTGTTGCTGAGTTGGAATGTACTCCAAGCAAAGAACTCCATCCTGAATGTGTTGACGAATGAAGTGGATGTGTATCTCAATATGCTTGGTCCACTGGTGCTCAACTGGGTTGCAAGAAATGTGAATTGCACTTTGGTTGTCACACCAAAGTACAATGATGAATCTTGTGGGAATCCAAACTCTGTCAATAACTATCGAAGCCAAAGAATCTCACACTCACCAGTAATCGCTACTCCTATACTCGCTCTCGAAGATGAAAGTGCAATAGCCTATTTATTTTTTCACGCCTAAGCAACTGGAGAAGAACCAAGAAAAAAAAGATAACCAAAAGTGGAACGCATGCCATCGATAAACCGCCCCATCTAAATATGTATACCCAACCAATTGAGTAGAATCCCTAGTGTAGTGTAGGCCAAAGTGAGAAGTGCCGTGCAAATAGCGAAAAATTCTTTTAGCAAAGCATGCCGAAGACTACTATGAGGAGAATGTGTAAACCGAGATACAAGCCCTACCGTAAATGAAATATCGTAGTGAATATGGGTCAAGTGCATAAGACTCCCAACCAAGTGCCTATACAATGTAGGATCACAAAGTGGTGTGGTACATGTGGAAGTAAGAGTAACTCCAGATGAAAAGGAGATGGACTTGGCTTACAATGAGCCATATCAAAGTGCCTAAGAAGATCATGGGTGTACTTATTTTGACTCAAATGAATCCTGAATTTGTCTCGAGAAATATGCAAACCAAGGAAATAATGTAATAGCCCAAGATTTGTCATGTCAAAATGTGTAGAAAGAGCCCTCTGAATACTTTTAATGTGGGAAGAAGAGCTTCCAATAAGTAACCGATCATCAACATACAAGACAAGTATCACAATATCCTCACCAACATGCTAGAGATACACTGTATGATCGGAGTGGAAACGAACAAAACCAATAGATAGAAGAAAAGAATTCATCTTCTCATACCAAGCCCGAGGGGCTTGTTTGAGACCATAAAGAGACCTTCGGAGCCTAAAAACAAGAGAATAATCCTGAACAAATCCAAATTGCTCCATGTATATTTCCTCTTATAGATCTCCATGTAAGAAGGCACTCTTCACATCCATTTGGTATATGGGCCACCCTTGTGATGCAGCAATAACAAGTACAAGGCGTACAAAATCCATCTTGGCAATGGGTGCAAAAGTCTCAGAGTAATCAATACCTTCAACTTGTGAAAACCCTTTGCAACAAGACGAGCCTTATACTTGTCAATGGACCCATTAGCTGCGTATTTGGTTCGATATACCCACTTACACCTAACCATATTTCTTCCTTTAGGAAGAGATACCAAATCCCAAGTATGATTCTTCATCAAAGAAGAATACTCAGCTGCCATCGCATCATCCCACTCTTGTATCCCATCACCTTTGAAAAGACTATAGATCCTCGAAACTACCCGACACAAAATTCTAGAACTTGTAGAATGTGTGTGATGATGCTTATTGGGTGGAAGATCTTGTATGAAAGGTGTTGCCTTAGAAACGTAAGTACGATCCCACTTAGGCATAATGACAACATTAGTGGGAATAGGATCCTCGATGACATGTATAGCCTCCTCATCAATCTCCTCAAAGAAAGGATCCTCAAGATGAGATGAAGGAGGCATGGAAGAAGATGAAGAATCATGAGGATCGAAGCGCTCATCAAACTGAACATGTGTTCGAAAAGAACATCATGTGTATCGGGATCTAAAAGTCAATAAGTTCTCATGTTCTCACATTACCTTACAAAGATCAAGGGTTTACTCTTCTTATCTAAATCTTTCCTTTTTCGCTTTGACACAAAGGCCCAAGCGTGGCTCCCAAAGACTCGAAAAATGAGACATCTGGCTTAGTGTTGAATCAAGCTTCCTTTTGAGTCAAATGCACAAGTGCTCGTGGTGGTGTGCGATTCAATGTAGTTAGCACAATTAACTACTTCGCCCAATCGATAGGACGCATATCTCTAGAATGCATCATACATTTAGCCATTTCCTTTAAAGTTTTATTCTTATGTTCTGCTAAGCCATTCTTGTGGGAGTATGAGGAAAAAAATGTTGGTGAATAATGCATTGAGTTGCCAAAAAGTCAGAAAACCCATTGCTGAAGTACTCCCCCCATTATCAGTATGAAGGTTCTTTATGAACTAGAAGATTTTTTTTTACCAAAGCCTTGAAGAATTTGAAGTGTGAAAAACATCACTTTTGTACTTGAGAAAATAAACCCAATTACACCTCAATAAATTATCAATAAAGGTAAGTGCATACTTAGCTCCATTGAAAGAGGGGGTTGGAAAAACCATCAAGTCACTATACACAAGCTAAAGTGGTGAAGAAGCTCTCTTAGAAAAATTCTTAGGAAATAGATCTTGGTGTTGTTTCCCTAATGCACAACCAGAGAAAACTCCCTTAAGATAAGAAACTCTAGGAAGACCATCTACCATACCATGAGTGCTCAACTCTTTCAAATATCTATAATTAAGATGTCCAAATCCTTCATGCCAAAGCTTACTCTCTGAATCTGCATGAGAAACCAATCCTGTCCCTATAGAAGAAGTGTCATCAAAACCCTCAAAGTGATATAGTATAGAACTATGATCAACAATACCCTGAGCAACAAGTGAATAAGGATCCAACAAAGTTCTTACTTCTACCCCATGTGGAGTAAAAATCATCGCTTTCCTTGACCAAAATGACAAATTTGATATACAAAAGCAAATTTGTAGTGATGTTAGGAACATATAGTGCATCTTGGATATTGCCACCATCACAAGTCAGTATATCACCTTTTCCTTTAATAAAAGAATGGAAGAATCTCCAACCTCAATTTTGGAAGTAGAACTCAAACCTAGAGAGTTTAGAAAACGTGCATGATTTAATCAATAAAAAAATAAAACATTGCACAGTAAAATAATAAAACCAAATATATTGTATTTCATTCGGGACATCTTATTCATGATTGATGAGTTACATATATAGATCAATTAACCCCTACAATGGTGGAGTCAAACATGATCTTCAATCCCTACATAATCTCAACCCCATCTCCTAATATCTCTCTAACATCCCTTTATTATCTCACACAACTTTAGCTACGTGAGTTGTTCTCACAACTCACCAATATAATTAAACTATTACAACATTATATGAGTTGTTTATATCACAACTCATATATTACAAATATACAAATAATTAATGTTCACACTAACATATAAATTCCTAACATTCACCCCCTTAGTGTGAACATGGGGCAAAGTGGAATGAAAACAGAATCATATGCCAACGCATACTTTTAGGTTTGCATACTACTGTCTGAATCTTGCTGCACATGACCACTACTATGCAAAGAACACATCCCACATTTATCCCATGTGAATGAAATGAGGTCATTTCACTGGCTTGATCATCTTCATAAAGAAGTATGACGATAAGAGGATCTCTGCAGTCAGAGGATTTCTGCAGTTAGTTGCCCTCCTATACAATTGTTTCACTATTCCGCACCTTCCACGCCATATCACAACATGTTCAAGAGATTACATTAGGAAAGCTCACATATTCAAAGCAAATAGACACACATCTTATGTTCTTATTCTGCATATCAAAGAAAACACACAACTAAAAATGAAGTCACCATAGAAAAATGTGGCCCCGTCATTGGTGATTGACGAGAGACACTAATCGACCTCCTTCCTCCGTTGCCTCCATCCTCCAATCAGTTTGCTACTTAGTTAGCAAATATATATTTTAGGCTCATATTACAATTCTCTTGGGTGCCGGTTTCAACTGATAATGCACCCCCTCACTATGGACGTCACGTACAAGTGAAAGTGCGTCCAAACAAAAGTGAGACAATTTTTTAATTTTTTTAAAATTTGCCAAAAATGGAAAAATAATATTTTTTATCCAACGTAGCAAAAAGAATAGGATCAATGCGTAGAACTTGAAAAAATGCACATTTAAAAAAACAATACCTTAATCCGAGTTATCAGCTAAAATTTATCGTGCTTACAAGTTCTAAATTCAACTTCTTATCGGACCCTTTCCAAAAATGGCAAATTTATTTTTCTTGTGTTTTTTTCTTGTATGTCCATAAATGGAAATAAACAAATAGAATACCTCTATTACAATAATAGATCTCATACTATAGCTGAAACCAGATTCCCAGCATTTGATCGCGGATTCACCCGAGAAAGACGCCGACACATCCAGACGCCCAAACAATCGCGAATTCACCCGAGAGACACCTGTCGAACTTAGACGATCTGTTTGTTTTGAAACTAAAAAAGCAGACCATATTTCTTCCTAGTAATGGTGCCGAAAGACAATTACTTCCATATCAAAATACCTCACAAAATCCTACAAGAAATCATTGTAGTCTAACCTGCTCTGATACCAAATCTAGAAAACGTGCATGATTTAATCAATAAAAAAATAAAACATTGCACGGTAAAATAATAAAACCAAAGATATTGTATTTCATTCGGGACATCTTATTCATGATTGATGAGTTATATATATAGATCAATTAACCCCTATAATGGTGGAGTCAAACATGATCTTCAATCCCTACATAATCTCAACCCCATCTCTTAATATCTCTCTAACATCCCTTTATTATCTCACACAACTTTAGCTACATGAGTTGTTCTCACAACTCACCAATATAATCAAACTATTACAACATTATATGAGTTGTTTATATCACAACTAATATATTACAAATACACACAAAATGTTCACACTAACATATACATTCCTAACAGAGAGACAAAAGTCTCCTTGGAAGAAGTCATGTGATGAGAAGCACTAGAATCTATAACCCAATTGTTTGCAAGTGGTGACTGAGATCTCCCAACAACATTAAGTGTTTTTCCTTGCTGATTAGAAGGAGGTGGAGTGGAGATAGAATTTTTTTGTTTCTTGATTGCATCCTCTTAGGCTTGCATTCGCTTATAACACCTATGTTCTTCATGACCAATACCCCCACAACAAGAGCATGAAAGACTAGCCTTATTCTTGGATTTTGAAGACTCCTTGGTTTTAGAGTTGTTTTCTTTGGGTTTAGGAGCACTTTGATATGGAGAAGGGGTGGATTTGGTTTTAATTTTTGGTTTTCCTTTCCCAGGATTAGAACCCGAAGTGAACTAGTGCGTTTCTCTCTGACAACAAAAATCAAAAATGACTACCTCCGAAATGGCCTAGTTTACAATTGATCTTAGGGTTTTGCCACCTTTCGGATCCAATGGAAGCCTCTATTTTACATAAAAATGCACGTAGCAAAAAAATATGAGGAAACCCAAATATATGAATATACAAAGAATTTATTTACAAAATAAAACTTACAGACATATGTCAATAGCAATCTCCTACTCTGATACCATAAAAGGAACGATAACTAGATTGTACCGTGCCCATAACATAGATGCTAATCAAACACCATGATCAATAAGATGAAAATAATTCGCGCAGTAACTTTACATAAAACCTTTACAAACAAATGAGCATCAATATCATATATTATTATGGAACTCAATGAAATATAATGAGAATGGGCCTTGCTTATATAGGCAAGGAATACCAATCTAAGAACCAGTCAAGGTCTTAGATCAAGCCATAAATCAAGGAAAGAACTAGTCATCAAAGAACTAGTCAATTCCATAGATTTATGAGAGAACTAGACATCAAGGATCTAGTCAATACCATAGATCAAGGAAAGAACTATACCTAACAACTAGATAATATCCCCCTAATATCTAAATAAATAAAAATAAATATCCACACACATAAGTGGGTGAGGATAAATACAATAAAGGTAAATAAAGTACCTAGGTGAACATGAGCTAAGGTAAATACCTACTCTAACATAAATCAAATCGATATCAAGGGTTATTCTTTAAACTAGATTACACTACATCGGACTTTGATCAAACCTATCTCTAATCACTAAATCCAACCCACATTTAAAACTTCAAGTTATCCAATTTCTAAACCAAATTCAAAGAAAACTTAATCCAAATCAAGGAAAAATGAAATGACACTCAAAACTATGTACAAGATTAGGGTGGGAAGAAACAAAAATCAAGAAGATCCCCTTAAAAATCATTGGAATAATGAGTGATTTTATGATGTTGATGAAGAAATCCTCTTTAATCATGAAGAATATAATTAATGTAGTGAAATCACTTCCTTTCAATAACAAGGAAGAGACCAACTTGACCAATATATTTATGACAATAAGGATGAAATCCTTCAACAAATCATTAGTATAAGTGATAAATTACCCCAATTACAACTTGGAAAATATAAGAAACATCACAATCCAAGAAAATACTACCATGAGAAAAATTCCTTTAAGCGAGAAGACCCCTTAATCGAATATGTAAATAACATCCGTCTAAAAATTGGCAAAGGGAAAACCAACCTAGATAGATAGGAAAAGGGATTAAAATCCTCATCATCATATATCCATCTAGATAATATTCCATCCAATTTTGAATATCCACCCATTGAATCCCATGTTAAAATTATCCCAAAAGGATGTGGTGAATATAAGCTCCAAGATGCCTTCCGCATTGGGAATATCCCTACATCATCAAGAAGCTATGGAAGACCCACCATGAGGAATCTCAAAGAGACAACACATCATATCAACATAAAAAAATTTAATTGCTTTTTTCTACTAGAATTTGAAATGATTGAGAGTTCATAAAACTCGTGGTTATCTCGATGACAAGGTAACAACTCGTTTTCAACATCTAGAGTAGCCAAAAGAAAAATAATGTGTAAGATCAAAAATAAAAAGGAAAAGGTATTGGTCCCCATGAAAAAGGGATTTTGGAACCTCTATCCTCAGTATAAAACCCACCACGTCTTGGCCTAGGGTACTACACATAGGAATAATGACACAGTATTCCTGTGCACTTGATTTCCCAATGTCATCATGAGACAACCAAAATGTGAATGATGAAGTTAAAATGGGGGATATAATGTGGTGGTGGGATAGTACAAAATGATAAATATGATAAAGGTGGGAATGTCTAAGGATCAAGATTTAATGAGTGAGGGACCCTTGGTCGATCAACTTGCAAGTATGAAACTTGCTCAAGTTCGGAAAGTGAAATATCTCCCTATCTCTATGTGTGGGATTTCATGATCAAGGATAATTATTGTATGCAACTACCCATCTATGTTGGTTAGGATGAAGATGATTCAATTGGGTTGATTTTATCTTGGGAAATGTTCACTTGTCTCTAAATAATCCTCTCCAAAGAGGGCCATGCAAGGATACAAACAATATGAAGCAAAAAAAAACTAAAGATTTGGACGAATGATGTGGTTTTCTTGGTTAGCCTAGATTTGTTTAGCTATAAATAATTTATCATTTAGAGCATTTAATTAGCTGCTAATATGCAGGGGAAAGGGAGTAGAGCGGAAGACTAAAACACATAGTTCTAAGTCTATGTCTCCCTAATGTAGGTCGATACATGGTGGGTTAATTCTAGGTTCAAAGATTCTCCTATGAGGTTAGGTCGGACAAAGAATGGTCATATATTGGTTTCAACTTGTGGGTGAGAATGAGATCTAGGAGGGGATAAATGTGTTTAACCCTTAATTAAATTTTAGGTCAATTTAATTAGGTCTAGAATAGAATAGAGTTTATTTACAAAGCTAAGAAGGATGATACAATACAAATAATAATTCAGATTTGAAACTTAGATCAAATAGAAATAATTTGATTACATTGCAACCTAACATGAAATCCAAAGAAAAAAACATAGGTATATAAATGCTTCACTAATTCTTGATGATTTTTGGAGAGATATGAGACTATGAAATAATGAAACCGCAAGATCTAAACCCGAGTAAACCTCATAACTTGGTGGAACTGTAATTGCACATGGGTTAGAACTTTACCATCAGGTCCAGATTATACTATAAGGTCCAACCCTCTTTTTACACGCTTGGACCTACTCTAAATACGCCTCTGTAACTTTTTGGGTTGCTCGCCTTCCTAAATTTGTTTGTCTCTATCAAACCCTAGTTGTCACATATGTAACGAGGTTATTTGAATGGATTGATCATCATCTCAAAACCTAGCCATGGATGAAGATCCCAGTAAAAAGAACATTAGAAGGGTTTTGGACACATCCATGCACCACCGATGTTGGCACTACTCCAAAGAGGCCTCAAACTATACGTCATTCTCCACCTAGCACATGATATATAGATAGATCAATCAGATTTGACATTTTCTTTGACCATGCTTGCTTTGACTGGCTCTTTCTAAAAAAACTTGGAGAGAGGATGTTTGGATGCTTGTAGATGAGAGATATGACTACCTTGACCTGGTTTGTAGCTTCAAACCGATGTGGGTGCTACCCTAATGATTATAGATGTGTAATTCTGATATTTAGGGAGCTTTGTATGCCTTTTGTAAGTGTATGAAGTGAGTGCTCTAGTGCATTTCCTTAGGAGTTCTAGGTTAGCAAATGAGGTAGTGTTTACTTTCTTATATAGGGTTTCATAGATGTTTTTTCAAAGAATGACCAACCCAAAGGAAGTATTATACTCAATGAAAGCTTTGAATTTGAATTTGAAATTGGAATACATGTCGGTCCAAAGCCATATAATGAGGTAAGGAATGTATGGTATGGTCCTGAACAAATTGTACAAGATTGGCCAGGAGTAGGGAATGCACTAAACGAAGTCTAGAGCTTGTCAAATGATGTTTTCCTATGTATTTTGTGCATTGTATTCTTAGAGTTTGTCGAAATTTCAATGTGCAAGGGTGAACAAGCTAAAATTGGACCTCAAAAAGTGCTAAGAAGGAATGGAGAAGTAACATTTGTCATAACAAGAGTGCATAGTCAAATCAAGGGTTTCCAAAGTGTAAATTACCAAATTTGAGTGTCTACATTTTCCCCCTTTAAGTATGAAATTGAAAATTACATGCTTAAAAGAAATTATACCTGAGTGTGTAAACACACTTTTCCTTTTCTTGAATGTTTGTTTTATAATTGTGTTGTTGTGCTTGGTGTTGGCATGCTCCATGATGAAACTTACAACATAGAGTGTAGTCAATGTCCATGATAGATAATTGACCGTAACTCAAATAGAACTTGTTGTTGAACTGGTTTTCTTGTCCCTATTTAAAATTAGTGAAATGGAAACAAGAAGACAAGAAAATACAAATATGAGAGGGTTTAAGGTACATCTAGATGAGATGACAATGAATACTAGCACAAAAGAGAAATCCTCCTCGCAGGTGAGCTTGGTAACTCCTTTGCACAACAAAAAGAGACTCAAAAGAATTTTTTTAGATTGGATGGTGGGTTGCCTGAAAATTCCAGTCCCAAGAAGTGAAAACTTCCTAGGATGGATGTCAACCCACTTTTTGATAAAAGATAGATAAAATAAGTGATTAATAAATTGGATGTAGCACAATCCGAGATAAAACAGCAGAACACCGGAATACAACATATAAAGTAAAATATATATCTGATCTAAGCAAATGCAAACCAAATCAAACTTGGTTGGGTGAACGATGACTTGAGGTGCGGGGCACAATCGATGACAACTAAGACAATGTGGAAAGAAAATGTAGAAAAGTAGACCTAAAAGACTTCTTGAGGCCTAATTTGGAACTAATCAACTCGGGAAAATGTTGATATGTTGTGACAATACTGGATCTGATGAAAAAGAAAGGATGCAAGAAAATTAATGAAAGATAAGAACTATTTGACAGTGGTCTACGATGACTGGATCTGATGAAACTAGAATTTGAAGTTGTGGGTGTGTAGAATGGCAAGATTGGAGGGTCTCGAAGGACTACCGACTTAGAAAAATAGAGTGTGGATTGGACAAGTGGAAGATAATGAGATGGACACAAGCCCAGTTGATAGAGACTAGACATGGTCGAAAACGATCGGGAGGGAATGAGGGTTTGACGAAAGGAAATGGGATGTAAATAGAAGATGAAGCAGGATAAATGGATGAAAGATGAATGGCGATTCTAAACAAATGATGACCTACAAAGAAACTAATGCAAAGATGATGAGATGGCCAAAAGACTTCAAAAAAATTCAACTCTCTAAGATCTCCAATGGAAACAATGCAAGGGCTTCAAACCAAATTCAAGATGACAATAAAAATCTAAAGAAGACAAAGAATCACAATGGAATTTACAAGATAGTTTCGAGATCTCACGGTTGCATCCCTAAAGAAGGGGGTGGTTGTACTTATAGGGTCGATGGCAACCCAGATGGGTTGCAGGTGATTTTGCGGCACCGCCCATTTGGGTGGTGGAATGGTGCCCAACTCAATACAAATGGGCCTAACAAGGGAAGATTAGGGCTTTAAGGTGCGTAGGTGGGTTAGGGTTATATAGAGATGATAAAAATATAGGTGAGAGATAGGAAAACATTAAATAAAGGAAAAGGGGAGGTGAAATTATTAAATGAAGGTGGTTGGATGCTTAGGGAAAATAAAAGGGATGATTAGGGAGGATAAATGGATTAGATGAAGATTTAGGGATAATTGAACATGATTAATGATGTTTAAAGAACAATTACTAGTGGGATTAAGGTGAGAAATGATAATTGAAATAGAATTTAGAAGGGAAAAGGGATTTAATGGGAAGAGAGGTATGTATGTCATAATGATGATAAATAGAGTGAACACGAGGTGAAGGGACTAGTTGTATAAAAAATTGGTGTCTACATTTTCCCCTTTTTGTCGAGTGGTTGGAGCAAGCAAGCAAATTGGGAGACAAAAACAAAAAGTGGTGAAAGATGATTGATGGAGATGTTCCCCCTTAAACTAGGGATTAATGACATGAAGAGGAATAGATCATGAGTTTGAAATAAATAGATGAGAAAAGATGGAAAGAATTAGAAAATATGGAAAGGATGAGAAAATAGGAAGGAGGACATGATACCCCAAGCGGAAAAAAATAAAAACAAGAAGTACAATAGGGTTGTGACTTTGGAATCACTTCGGTAGGGAACAAAGTATGACCTTAATGGAGATAATGATAATGTCCCACAAACCTATGAGTCAGAAAAATCCATTGCGATATGGAGGTGATCCAATGGGAATCCACTCAAATGGATGTCCGGGCCATGGGACCAATGGGTTATAGGTAGACACCAAAATATGCGCAAGAAAATATGAGGATAATCAAAATATGATATCCTTCACACATACGTAATCATTGAAATATGTTTCTTGGTGGGACAGAGAGAATAAAAGATGGTCACAAAGGTGAAATAATGGTGCCCCATTAGGGACAAAAAGATGGCCATAAAGGCAATATTTTTAGGCAATCCATGCAAGGAAAGTGGCAATGTGTTATGGGTGACACACACAAGAAATAAATGGAAGAAAAGATAATTTATAATTGAATGGTCGATAAGACGGGGAAAAAGGTTAAGATAGTAAAAGAGAGGTTGAGTCAATGGTGACCTAACTAGGTTGATTTAAAATTGGGAAGGAGTCGATGACAATTGGCCAATCGACAATGATATTGTTGGTAAGCACAACCGTAAAATTTGTAAAGTCGGTGACTGTGCTCATTTGTGTTGCACAAGTTTGATGATCAAGAGACAAGAGGTATAAAAAGCTATAATTTGAGAGAAATGGAGGCTAGAGGAGAAGGGAGGAAGCACTAGAGGACATGAAGAGTACTAAGATCGAAACACTAGCTTTGTTTTGATGTTTTTATTTTATTGCCGTAGATTTTTACGGGTAGAAAGGGGTGATAGGCGGTGATCGGGATGAGTTTCCATCAACCCTAGGCAAGGTGACATTGACCAAGATGGGTTGAAATCAACTGAAGGGTAGAGAGACATTAACCCGAAATGGGTTAGTGTCGATTAGGTAAGAGTTAGGAAATTTTGGGTGAAAATGATGAATTTTTGTTAATGGATTCTCGATGATGTTTTTGTGTGATGGATTTTGCAGTGGTGCAACCTAGAATTTAGCAGATAACACCTTAGTCACACTGGAACATCACTCACCCTAGACCGAGTGCTCACACGAAGCCTTGCAAAGGTACTAGGTCCCTCTTTCGGTTGTTGTTGTAACAAGATGCTAACATGATGAAGGAAGTAGCATATAGAATCATAACTAATCCATCATTCCACAATACATGCTACACTTAGATCTATGAAAGAACAAGCTTTAAACAAAGTAATCATGATTTAACCATTAACATGCACTACTCAACTACACACATGAAATGGTACTTAGATTCACCAATATCTTCCATCTATTAATAAATACATAAGCTCCTTACATATTGTCAATCTATACCAACGCACATATGGAACTCGATACAGTAGTTCATTCATATGTGTATATTCTCTGTTACATACCTATATACATGCGCTTCTCGAAGAATACCTACATACTTCCATCTATACAGTAACTATATATATATATATATATATATATATATATATATATATCTATCTACTATGCACCTAACATCATATATATAGGGTGGGGACTTGCCCTTCACCACTTGTCTATTCCAAAAATAGGCCGCATGCTATTGATAGCCACACACTATTTTACAATCATAGCCACACATGCAAGTGCACTATCTATAGTCCTCTTGTAGTGAACTGAAGTGTCAATTCTATTCTTATCTTGTCTTCATGCATAAACACTTCAAACTACTTCTCCAAAGATAGACGATGCATGGTGCACACGTCTCTACATTGTTGATGTGTTCCGCACGCTATCTCCTAAAAATGGGTCTTCATGCTCAAAAATCAGCTAAGTTCTATAATCTAAACTTTCCTTCCACGTGTCGGTCCTACATTTCCTTCCGCGCCCTTGGTTCCGGGCCTTCTATCCCGCATGGACTCCTTGTGTGATCTTTGACAAGTATTCTTTGACCAACATTACCCCACACTAATCTCATTTTCATCCCGAAAATGGGTATGTCCAAAAATTGAAGGAAAGAATAGAAGAATGGAAAGATTAAGAATAAAAGAATGTGGATAAATAATTTTTTTTATAATGTTATTAGGAATCCTCTTTTGTATCAGTTTGCATAGATCAACTCTGGATACTCTTCCTTTATTTTGGCCTCTAATATCTACTAGTCAGTGAGTGCTTGCTCTAGTTTTTCTGGGATGTCCACAATAATGGATTCCAACTCATCCCTCGCAATTTATCCCTTCTCATTTTGTAGAACCAACACAACACTGGACATTGATGTCATTCTTCCTTCTAAAATGTCCATCTTCTATGCAATCAGCTTTCCAAGCTCTTCCAGCCAAGTCTTGTGTGGATCTTGTGCTGCTACCAAGGCCTCGTGCTTTTTTAACCATTGACAATATTTCCATGTGGCCCAATGTCTCATCTTTCATCACTTTCGGACCTCGTTATTCTCTTTGAGGGTCTTGATGTTGATAAGCGCCTCTGGAGCTGTGCATATATTTAAAGCCTAGTCTCGCTTTCTTCAATACTTCCTGTAATGCTTGCAAAAGCCCTTCATAAGATGTAATTTTTCTCATCACAGATGCTTTCTCTCATTTGGCATCTTGTTCAGAGTGTTTTGGCGCTTGCATACGCAAAGTTCCATCTTCAAGTACTAAGTCCACCAACTTTCCCACATAGTGTATCACTGAAGGAAATGTCTATGGTACCTTGGCCTCTAAGTGTGGCCTTAATTTGATTACATTGTCCCCAATATCCTCTCGCGATGTTTATGAACACTTCGCTCTTTTTTGCGCCGAAGTCCCTCTCCCGTGTTATGCATGCTATCTCTGCATCCTTCAAAGTAGAAGAAGTCTTTGTGTACCCTGCTCATGAGCCACTGATACAAGGGCTCATACTTCCCAAATATGGAAGCTCATACAACTGGTAGACCCCAATTATCTTCAAAATATTTTCACCCGCATCATCATACACTGGCATGTCCTCCGTCATGTGCTTGTTTATTCTAGCAGTGAGCAAGGAATCAAGCTCCTTCTTATTTTCTGAAGTCCTATGATTATATTCACTTACTTTGCTCTTTTTGATGGGTGAATCCCATTATTTCCTGATGACGACTCCTTCTGGATATTACATCTATGAAAAATGGCTTTTAGGTGCCATTTCTTCCTCCTCAACAACTACCTTCTTCTTTCCTTTTACTACTGCTGCAGATGCCTTCTTCGGTGCCATTTTTACCTTGTAAATGTTTCCTCTTCAACTCGCAACTTTGTGAATCAAACCCTAGCTCGATTCAATCATGCCCTAGGTGGAAACTTCGTAACTGAACCATTTTCTATCTCCATGCTTTGCTTAAACCCTTCACCACTGGGGACACAAGCTTCTTGTCACACAAATCTAGTTGCCACATGTGGTTTCACACCCTTTGCACCTTAACTCGATCACTCGACTCTTCGCACTTGGCTCTCTCTTCAAATTCTCTTAGTTGCAATGGTAAAAATGAATCCCATCCTTATATAAATTTTTCATTTTTTTCAAATTTTGATGCATTTATTGCTCCTTCACCTATCAAATATCCCTTCATTCATTAACAAAATCCGTTCGTTCTCCATGTCCAGCTATAACCTTCTAACATGCCTTCCTACCCTTTGGTCACATACTTCTCTTCAAAGACGTGCTCTCGCGCTGAGTACCTCATCACTGTACCTTCTCCTGGTAGCTAACATGGCCTCCACTTACCTCGCATTATATTGTTCTTTCATTCATCTCCATCCTTGGTCACTTTTGAGAAGCAATCTTATTTTGACTTAAAGCACACCCATAGCAGCTTATTCCTTTCACCTTTCAATTCCCACAATCTTTGTCTTGGATAACTACAAACACCCCATAATAAAAGTATATGCAGTCCTCTCTCGCGCATAAACAATCTTCATACAATAATTAGCTTCAAGCGCGAAGTGCACTTATTACACAAGAACAACAACTAAATTGACAAAGCATAGCTAAAATGAAGGAAATACAAAAATTGCAAACCTAAACTAAATGGAAATACTTTGCCTTATTACAAACACCAAGAAGAATTATTTATAGTAGGGCTTCACCTACTCCTTTAAAGTAATCGGGTAGTCATGTTCCATCAAGTGCTTATAACTGGCAAGCACTTGATTCAAGTATAGAAGTGATAACATACGACCCCAACCAATGTACTTTGAGCTTTCCTAGATGGCACAAAAACTTTGAGTCATAAAGAAGTACCATTTGTCCAATCTCAAATTTCTTATCCCTTATGTTTTTGTCATGCCATGCCTTCTGCCTGGCCTTTTCTTGCTTCTGAATCCATCTTGCTATGGCTCGGTGCTCATCCAGTTGAATCATCTTTTCAATATGCTCTTCTAAAGCCTATTCATCAGCTAGACCTCTAGTGCGTGCAATGCACAAAGAAGGTAACATAAATTCTATAGGGAGAACAACTTCGTGCACAAACACCAATTGAAATGGTGTGGCTTTGTTCAATATCTTGTAAGTTGTTCTATATGCCCAAAGAACAACTGATACTTTGTCATCCCAATCCTTTCTTCCAACATCAAATTTTTTTGTCAAATTCTAGCTCAAAATCTTGTTGAAGGCTTCAATAGTTCTGTTTTCCTGAGGATGATAAGGTGTAGTTTTATGGTGTGTAACCATAAACTCATCTAATAGGATCCTGATTATCTCATTCAAAAAGTGTGTACCTCGATCACTTGTCAAGCTTAAGGGACATCCATATCTCGTAAGTACATTCTCCCACAAAAAGCTAGCTCATTTGTTGTAGTTGCCGATAGTCCTTAGTAGGTACTACTTCACTTGCCACCGTGTGAGATAATCTGTGTAAGTAATAATGTAGTGTGACCCGGTCTTGCGTGTGGCTAGTGAAATAGGTCCTACAAAATCAATGGCCCATTTCTCAAACAATTCAGCACTAGTGATTGGTCTCAAAGGAATCTCATCTCTTTGCCCTAGTTTTCCTAGGCACTGACAATGATCACACACCTTACAATATTATTTACATTCCTTATACAATGTCTCCCACCATAATCCAACAAGTAGGATCTTCTGGGAAGTTGCATCACCTACATAATGGCCTCCTGCAATACCACCATGAGCTTCTTCCATAATATCTTGACGCTCATGTTCTAATACACAACGTCGTAATACTTCATCTCTGCCTAGCTTGTAGAGGTCACCACTGATTAACATAAATGGTGTCACACGTATAACAAGCTACTTATTTTCTAATGCTTTCATTCCTTCTGGTGCCATACCTGTTCATAGAAAGACAACAATGTCTTCTAATTCTATGGGTAGGCGTTGTAACCTATATAACTTTGCATCTCGACATTGTTTCTTCAATTGTCTATGTATCCTCTCCTGAATTGATTCTAGATAAATTATCTGGTCTAGAATTTCTCTTCCCTGGCTTCACCACAACTGTGAAGTCAAACTCTTGAAATAGGAGTACCCATCTGCATATGCGCCCTTGTAAGATAGGCTTGTTTACTAGGTACTTCAATGTCATGTGATCTGTATAAAACAAAAATGAGGTTGTTAACAAGTACTATCGAAACTTGTACAATGCATAGATCATTGACAAAGCTTCATGCTCTATAGTTGTATAATTCCGTTCCACAGAGTCAACTTCCTACTAGCAAAACAGATTGGATGATCTATAATACCTTCACCAAGTTGAGCTAACATAGTGCCAATGGCCATACTAGAAGCATCCACATGCACATGAAATGGTTTATCCCATGAGGGAAAGCACAAAATGGGCGTGGTAGTAAGTTTCTCTTTTAATATCTCAAACGCATGTTGCTGCGGTTCTCCCCAATAAAATGTACCTTTCCCCTTCAATAATTCTTCCAAGGGTATGACAACTTTGGCATACCCTTTTATGAATTTTCTATGATACCCTGTATGACCTAAAATCTGCACACCTCACTCTGACTAGTAAGCGATTCCAGCCTAAAATGACTGCAACCTTGGCTAGATCAACGAGAAAACCTTCCTTGCAAATTATATGTCCTAATAGTATCCCAAATGGTGTAGAAAATATGCACTTCTTGATGTTCAAAGAGATACTCAATTGTTTACATCATTCAAACATTAAGTGTAGATTGTCACAATGATCTTTCACAAGCCCATATACTGTCCAATCATCTAGGTATACCTATAAGAAGTTGTGAATAAAATCCTTAAATGCTTGAACAACTATGCGCGAGAATACAACAGTGCATTTTTCAATCCAAAGGGCATCACAGTATATGCAAAACTACCCCATTTAGTAGTAAATGTTGTCTTTTCTTGATCCTCCTGAGCAATCCTAACCTGATGATACCCAAAAAATCCGTCCGTGAAGGAATATATTTCACGCCCTGCAACTCCTTCTAATATTTCCTCAGTGAAAGGCATAGGGAATGGATCTGTGACACATGCAACATTCAACTCCCTATAGTCCACACATATCCTAATCTGTCCATCCTTCTTGATACTGATCACCATTGGGATAACCCATTCTGACTCATCAAGGGGCTTGATAATTCCAGATTTCAACATTTTATCAATTTCTTCTTTTACCTTTTCACGTAAATTAGGATTCATTCTGTAAGGTCTCTTTCTAACTGGCCATACACCACTCTTAAGTTTGATCTTCATTTTCCCAAGTGATTTATGCACGCTTTAAGTTTATGATATCCTCAAGGGAATAAATCATGATAATCCTTGAGTAACTCGATGATATTTGCTACCTCCGAGTCTGACCAATAATCCCCAATTATGGCCTCCTTAGGCTTAGCCTCCGAACCTATATTCACCTTCTTTGTCTTCATGGGTTCATGGTAGGCATGTGCATCCTTGTCTACACTGTCCAAGACCTCACGCACCCCGTGTGAATGTTCAATATCCAAGTTCTCAACTTCCTCATCATCCACGATGTAAACCATCTTTCTGCTCTCTTTCTCAAGGCAAGCACATTCAAGTAGTATGGAGTCCATTTCTTCTTCCTTTTCAAAACATGCTTTGAACTCCACCCCACCAAATAATTCTTGTATATGCTCCTCGTATTTTGCACTATCTCCCATAGTTAAGCACTTGACAAATTTTAATGCCTCTGCTACAAGAGGTTTAGTCGAGAAGTAGTTGAAAGTATGGATCATTCTTGCATCAAATCTTGCCGAGTTCCCGGTTTCTCGATGTAGTTATGAATATACATACTAGGTGCGTGCACATCCATGTAGCATAGAATACAATCTATGCACCCAGAGTGAAGGTGGTAATGCTTCTGTCCTATTGTCCAGAGTCTCTCACACTGTTGAATGTGATGTTGAATAGGTTGATCACCATGATAAGTGCAGATTTGCGTAGGTGCATTGTTCCTTATAAACCTAGTAGACAAAGTGACTCCAATCTCTTCCCAATTTATAAGATTATCTCTATGGACTACCCACCAATGTGATTCTTGTCCCGTGCAGTGTATATACTAACATATCTCTCCTTTTAACTTGATCTATCCACTGTGTTTCCATGGCCCTAAAAAGGCAAGAAGATATTTTGTCCTTGTATACCGAGGTACTTGTGCTACCTATCCATTAAATTGAACAAATTCCATTCTTGTGCACAACCACGCTTTTCACCTCGCATCCTACTATTTCATATATGCCATGAGACCAATTATTGCAAGTAATAATCATAGTATCACTAATAGAATGAGAATCCTCCCAATATAGGATGCCTTCTTTTGATTGCTCTTTGACCTCAGGGTCCTAAATAATGCGTACATAGACTCTGTTTAAATCCTCCTCACTTAGAGGTTCAACATGTGGCATTGAATTTCCATCTACCAAAGGTATCACAACCCTTTCCTCCTTGTTTTCAAAGCTGATATACGCCTTATTGAATCTCAAGTCAAGTATTATTTGCATAACACCAAGGGCATCCAAGTAGGGCTGGAAAATTGTCAGCTGCGCAAGTGATAATACCTCAAAATCCTCGGTGAACTTGGACCATTGTATAGTTATAGATGCATGTTTCAAAAATCCTATGGGAGTGGCCTTAGTCTGGTTTACCATAAACAACACATTAGATGATGGCTACAATGGAGGCTTCCCTAGTTGTACCCATCCATCTAATGTAAGCACATTTACCTCTACACCTGTATCGATCAATATATTGCTCAAAAGCCACCCATCTACAACAAAATTTAGAGTAATTTCTTTGTCATAGTCAATGCTATCAGGGGGAAGATTTGCATGAAAAATCATCATCCGGTCTCAAGACTCGTGTGGAGTGTTCTCTTTTAACCAACTTCCTAATAGCGGAATAATGTTCTCCTAGGAGTAACATCTTACACACCTCTTATAGATCATCGATATCAGTTTGGACCATCTCCGATGCTTTATTTTTCTCCTTGAGGTATTGTATCTCACCCTGAAGATTCCTTAGCACTTCCATGGTATCCTGGTAAAATTCCTTCTGATGAGCAGGATCTGGGTACCTCGCATGCAAAACCTCCTCCTTGGTGATCATAGGATTCTTGTGTAATGCCTCTCTTGCGCATGCTACTTCAGCACGTGTAGTAATATTCACTATCAATGCCTCAGGTCCTTCGGTTATCTTGGGCATCCACTGATCCTCTACCACGCTACTGGATTCTAACCATCCTGATGCCTTTGTTCTCTTTCTTATACTGCTTACTCAAATGCTCATATAAGTCTGGGAACTCTTTATAACTATGGTTCTTTCCTTAGAAAAAACATGCAATATTTTGAGGACATTCGTGCCTATAATGGTCGGAGATCCACACGTATAACAGTTCCACGAGGGAACTCACCTCTTCCTCCACCACAGTCTCATCCTCCATATCCACCATGATTTCCACATCCCCTTCCATGACTTCCTTCAAAGTGCCCCTCATTCCTGTCATAGCGCGTTTGATTATGATCCCAATCATGGTGCTCATTCTTACCCTTAGAACTATCTGATTATACTTGTATGTCATACTTTAAGGTCTATAGCATCTTGGATATAACCAATCAGCCAAAAATCCTCAGTATCATGGGTCGTGGACCTACAAATCTTGTAAAAGCAAGATACATTCTTCCTTATCACGCTACTGTAACAAAGGATAGTGACTAGCATCATGATTCAAATGAAAAATTTCATAGTCCAATAGTAATGAGTGTATAAATCGGCGAGGACAACTATCCTTGGTGTGACCTTCCACTTCACAATCTGTACACCAAATTCCTGCGCATGTTTCATGGGCTAAATTTTCTGATAGCTTCTCTAACTGCTTTGCCATAGCTGCAATATGTGCCTCTAAGAATGGACTAATGCCAGTGTCAATGCTCCCAACTGCCTTAGCACGCAAATCTACTTCTAGTGCTTCACACGCAGTTGGTGTATGTCTTATGTGATAACGCCCTTCTAAAAGGTGTAATCAATCCTCCAACGAACCATTGTGCATGCTGGCTAGCGTGAATATCATAAGATAACTTAGATAGAAGTGTCTTAAAATGAGCATCATACTCATGTACACTCTTAGTAGTGCCTTGCTTGATATCCTTGAGCACACGTATACTCTTTTTCTCAAACTCAAGTATATGGAACTCTTTCAAGAAAGCATCTCTCAATGCTACATAATCCACACAAGTTTGATCAGGGTCAAATTTCCTATACCAGCTATGTGCACACCCTTGTAATGTAGTGGTGAATTGACTTTCCTTTCACTTAACATCCATGATCCCTTTAGCGTGCCTCATGATTTCATATATACACATGTTCGAAACATCCTCTATACCTCTATATTTTGGGAGACAAAGAGACATCTCCATGTAGATATTCTCAGTTGTTACGGACCTTGACCACATGATCTAGAACCTCCTATGTTCCCTCTACCTCCGTAACCGCCGATTTACCAAAACTAGAACCACCTATATGTCCCGCTCCGCCACTGTAGTTGGAATAGGGCCTGCGCAGATGTACTCCCCTATGCTTTAATAGTAGTACTATACTAAACCCCTACAAATGCAGGTGAGGTAGTTCCACTTCCAAAGGTGAATCCAACATTCTACATGCTCACATTCTATGTGGATGATGCGCCTAAGAATGCTCCTCCAATTGACATTGAAGACGTCTATCCTGCCATTGATGTACTTGATCCTTGACTTACTTCGCTCTCCTACTTCCAAAGTTAGTTTGTTGGTTACTTGTTGTACTGGATACTGAAAAAACAAGTGCAAGGGATAGGTCACCAAGTGGATTAAGATGCGTGCCCGTGGTCTAGGTTGTCTCTACTAGTGCACTGCGCATGTGAGGCCGAGGGGGATCTCTATCATGCTTTCCAAGATGGGGGATTTCTAGATGCTTTGGCTCCACATCTTCTACATGAGCTATAAATCCTTCACAAGCCATCTCTCTCCTCCATGCCATACTCTCTGCAATAGAATGCTGATTCTCTATCTCCCTCTCGCGTGCCTCATTATACTTAAACCACCTTTCCTCTTTCTACTTCTCTTCCGCTTGGTCTGCCATCTTAAACCAAACCTGTTCTTGCCCCTGCACGTGATGCTTAATTAGCCATCGGTTTACTCTCTAGGTTCAAATTTACCATTAAGATCTTGATCACTAGTGGAATACCTTGCAAATATGTTCCTCTTGGATACCCTTAAAATTGGAACTCAGCTACCTCTGGGAAAGAGTACATCGAAATTGAATATTCCAGGATATAACTATTTAGAACATAGTGGAACCACATATCCACCACGTGAGTCTAGATCAGATCAACATCATAGAGGGCCTAAAATTCTTCCTATGTCCAGAAAAGTGCGTGATACCTCCAATTCCACCGTAATGCATAAGCGGTAGCCACTTGTATAGTTCTACTAGAAAAATAGCGAAAAGCTCTCATATAAGCCGTCATACAGGTTATGTTCTACCCAAGTGCCTACATTAAACTTAGATCCACTACTTTGAACCATCGTGCATATTCTTCCTCCAGTTGTGTATCCATTCCTCAATACTTGCTAGAGTTAACCGACGCCTTCATCGTGAACCATCCTAAAAAAACTAGAAATAAGGTCCCGGCAATGAAACCAATGATGCATCCTCAAATTTACCGTATAACACCTTAGTTACAATGGCACATCACTCAGCCTAGACTGACCACTCACCCGAAGCACACAAAGGTACTAGGTCCCTCTTTAGGGTTGCTGTAACATGATGCTAACATGATAAAGGAAGTAAGATATAGATTCACAACTAATCCATCATTCCACAATGCATGCTACACTTAGATCTATGAAAGAACAAGATTTAAACAATAATCATGATTTAACCATTAACATGCACTACTCAACTACACACAAAATGATACTTAGATTCAACCAATATCTTCCATCTATTAATAAATATAGAATCTCCTTACAGTATTGTCAATCTATACCAACACGCATATGGAACTGATACAATAGTTCAATCATATGCATATATTCTCTGTTATGCGCTTCTCAAATACCTACATACTTCCAAATTTCTCTATATATATATATATATATATATATATCTACTATGCACCTAACATCATATATATAGGGTGGGGACTTTCCCTTCACCGCTTGTCTATTCCAAAAATAGGCCGCATGCTATTGATAGCCACACATGTAAGTGCGCTATCTATAGTCCTCTTGCAGTGAACTAAATTATCAATTCTATTCTTAGCTTGTCTTTATGCATAAACGCTTCGAACCGCTTCTCTAAAGATAGATGATGCATGGTGCACACGTCTCTGCATTGTTGATGTGTTCCACATGCTATCTCCTAAAAATAGGTCTTCATGCTCAAATATCAGCTAAGACATGAGATCCGAACTTGCCTTCCATGCGTGGGTCCTCTTTGTCCTTCTCGCGCCCTTGGTTTCGGGCCTTCTATTGCACGTGGACTCCTTGTGTGATCTTTGACAAGTATTCTTTGACCAACAATAGGCCGAGACACACTTTACTTGAGAGACCAAGTCTTGAACACGATAGATCCTATCTAAGAAGATGTGATATAGGCTAAGTGGGATCAAATAAATGGAGTGGTATTGGGTAGCTTTCACCACTATTAGAGAGTCCATAGGGACACATGGTTGATTATTACATTGGTGGAGATGTGGGATCCTAGGACCAACACGTTTTGGTTCAGGAAAAGAGAGATGATGGTGACACTATAGGACATGTATTGCATACTAAGGCTACCGATTTAGGAGGATCCAATAGTGACCATCATAATCGAGAGGAGTTCGTAGTATTGACACGATTATTTGGAGTGAATGCCCCTTATATTACACTTGTATCCGAGGCATTTGATATTCGGACTAGATATGAGCCAACTATGCTGGGAAACCAACTGATTTTCTTAGTGATGATGGCCATCTTGTGCTATGCACTAGCATACTCACGTGGAGCCCGATTGCCATGGGCATTAGTAGGAGTGGTTGCAGATATTGTGGAGCATGAGACAATTTTTGTATTCGGGGTTTCCTGCTAAGACAATATTATTATGAGATGAGGATGTAGACACCTATAATTTAGCTCCAACAATTTAAATACTTAAATTGTGCTAATTATCCCATTTCCCACAAATTGATGACATATCATCAATATCACACACTTTCTCTTCTATCGTCATTAATTAATTACATTACACTAATTAATTGACCCTTCTATCCAACAAAGATGACAATTAACGACCTTCCATTAATTAAACCCTTTCTACTTGAATTTAATTAATTATTCGTAATTAATTAAGTTTCCTCTTCTATTAGATAAATAAATCATCATTTATTTATCCTAAACCTTTCCTATTCCCTAAATCATACTAATTGTTCTTCTAAAAGCTTCTATAAAGCTTGCTCACCTATTAATTAATCACTTGGGTTAATTAATAAATCCTCTCAAACCCCATGAGTCACTATAAGACAAATTAAAATCCCCTAAGGTTGACTTAACCCCCTTTTCAACCATAGTCACCCCCAACTAACTCAACCTAGTTATTATCCCACATGTAAAGGGATTTAGAGATTATTTTATCCATTGGGCTATATAAGGATCCCTCCTCTTACCATTCTACTTACACCTAAATGAGCATAGAGCCTAAGCTATAGCCATTTTATCATCTTAGAGCATTCTTCCATTAAAAGAGCATTCTCTATATTCATTTCTTGCATTCATCCATCCAAGTTTATAGTCATATGGGGATATGTCAAATGGGTTTGTAGCCATGGATTGACAAGAATCCAATCTTGAAACCTTGGGATTCAAACATACAATCAACCCTTTTTACTACTAAGGATCTAAATAGGTCCATTTCATTGATTAACATACTAGTTTGGATGTTACTTCATGTTCGATGCAAAGATGTTGGTAGATTAGTATTTCTTAAGCTCTAAGCATGATGGTGCATGGATGTTAGTTTAGCTTTTTTTTAGAACTATTAGGTGTTTGTTCTAATTCTCTTTGCATAGCTAACTAATTATTTCATATATTTGGCACGCCCGTGGGATAGATCCTTAATCCCTTAACATTGTGGTTCAAATTTTGTTATTTCAATTTTTGGCTAGCCCTTGATATGCACATGTGTGAATTAATGTTGAATTTCCTATGATTTTTGCTAACTTTGCATGTGTTTAGTATTGCTTATAGATCTAATTTAGATGGGCTCTTGTCAATTTTGAGCTAACTTTCCAAAAATTTGAGATTTTTGAGACCAATTACGTCATTTTCCATGTTTTGATGTCATTTCCAGGTATAGGCATACACAAAAATAACAGACACACATACACGTCCAAAAATGGGTGTATACATCCTAATGCTAACGTATACGTGTAAAGTCTAGCGTATGCATCATTATGCCAGCGTACATGATATCTTGCCCTTTGTGTTTTTCTCTGTTTTCTATTTGCTAGCAGATACACTCCGACCCCAAGCGTACATGTTCATACTCCAACATACCCATCTGGTAGTGCTTCTATTTGACCCATTTTGACTCTGTGGGCGTACATGTCCAAAGTCTAGTGTATACATCTCATTGCCGACGTACATGAATTTCTATCTTCTGAGTTTTCTAGTTTTTCTGTTTACTAGCGTATGCATTTAGACCCTAGGACCAACGCCTATACTCGAGCGTACTCTATCTACTAGTGTTGCTGCTTTGACCATTCTATCCGTGGGCTTATACATCTAAAGGCTAGCATACATAACTCTCTCGGCCGTGTGTCCCTTATCTCACCACAATTTCCAAAGAGGAGAGTACACATCCAAGCAAAGCGTACACACCCAGAGTTGAGTGTACACATCACATTTAAGATTTTTGATTCACTTTAAAATTTGAAAAACATATTTTTAGGATTTATTGACTCCTTGCAGGTTTTAATTGAAGATTAACTTCTATTTTGTAGGGTTTTATTTGCATGTTTTTGCTAAATTGGTTTGATTTGTTTAAAGGGATTCAATGAACATTGCATGCTTAATCATGAGATTGAGTCATGTATGCTCTTCCCTCACACCTTCTAGGTGATCTTGGGAATCAGAAACAATTTCTATATCTCTTTTTCCTTGAAAAATGTTGAAAAGAATGTCAAGTTTGGTTAAAATGAACAAATTTTACATTTGAATCAAGTATTTTCCATTGTTGATTTCATAGTTGGATTTTACATCACGTATGCTCTTCTCTTGCATCCTAGGATGATCTTAAGAATCAGAAACAATGTTCATCCTCTTTATATGTATGGAAAACTACTAAATCCGTCATGCAGGAACTAAATGCTTTTCAAGAAAGAAGGATAGAGATAAAACAAAATTACTAATACAATTTCCGTGCAGGTTGCTAAACGATGTTCAAGGAAACCACATTAAGAATAAAAGATAAAAACACACCATAATCAAAACATTGTATTTGTAGGTTAAGATAAGTGTACGCCCCATCCTGCTTAACCAGACATAACCCCTTTGGCATAAGCCTTAAGCTACAACAATGGGGGTGGTCTTAGAACCTCAAATTAGTCCACACAAGACATAACCTTGTGGATGAAACAGAAGTGCTCTGTACATCTACTTGATTAGTTTCATCTTTGTGAGTTAGAGTCAAAGTTATCTGTATCATGACCCCAGTGAGAGTACACGATGGACACATTTATTTCCCACTATGTTTGAAGGGGGTAAAGTAAAGTCGAGATAACCCAAGAACACCAATGTGAATTTTTTGGTAAATTGAGCTTTCTCTTAGATAAATTTTGAAACCTACTTGATTGAACCACCTAGGAAGCTATCTTGACCAGAACCAACTTTGACCATATCTAAACAAATTTAAGTTGAGAGCTATCACAAGAGGAGAAATTTTTCAGAGTCAAAACCTTGTTTATTGAATGAGGGAAGAGTCCATTAAAGTTTGAACGATGCGTCATTCATCATGAGGATTGTAAAGCATTACTTTTTCTTAGTTTTTCTCTCACCCTAGGGTGAGGAAAAAATCTGTCAAGTGGGACCAATCTCTTTTCAACACCAATTAATCTACTTCCTTCACTTTGTTTTGACACTTTTTTATTAGAAGAAGAGTGACTACCCTTGTGCTATTAATTGATTATATTAGCCACTTTTGTGTCTGTTTACACTCATCCATTATTGCGTATGAGTTATTAAACGCCTAAAGTGTGTGGAGAAATTTTTATATCATTGGTATCCTTTTTGATCTTGATACCCAAGTCAATATTGTCAATCGTAGTTAGGCTTGATTCATCACTTTGATTCTCCTTTGAACTATTATTTTGTTTTTTTATCATGTCGCTACAATCTTGGTGCTTATGTATTATTTCTTATAGACTTAGCCTAAGTATCTATATTGTGACGTTACACTACACACATTCTAATAATTCCTTGGTATAATCTAGCCCTAGTTTTCTTTCAATCACTACCTCGATTTTGAAAGGTATTGGGTGTTACCTTTGTGCGTGTTGTATCAATATCATTTTGATATTAATGCTTTACTTTTCCACAAATTTTGGTAAACATATCTTAGTGGTATTGTTGTGTCGCTCACAGTCATAACTAGCACCTTTTGAGATATAGGTCTTGATTAGCTTCAAGCTCACTTTTAGTATAATTTGTTTGGAGATCACATAAAATTCTTGTTATTACTTACGCCTTGTTCATTTCTTTGAAATTTACATAAGTGGTGAAATTTTTTTGGTCATCTTAAAACTTAACTACCATTTGAAAACAAACATAGGAAGTACCTCATTTGGTTGATTGGTTTGGAATGATATTGTGTGATTGTGTCTTGATCATCAATTTTGACTTATACTCTAAAGACAATCATTTTGATGCATTAATTCTTTATCATTAATTATTCTTTGGTCATTAATATGGCTTTGTGTTTTGAACTTGCGTGATTGTTTCTTGCGCTTATCCATCTTATAAAATCATTTCTAGGACAATCCTTTGGGTATTTGATCCTCTTGATCTTCTTGTTTTTTCCTAAGTTCATGGTCATTTTTGAACATATCTTTCAAACCTTTGAAAAAAATCCTATCAAGAAACTTTTGCATCAATCAAACATTGGAAATATTTCCTTTGTATCCTTTATGTTGCTAAAATTTTGATCAATCCTTTGACATTTACGCCTCCAAACTTGTTGGATTATCAATCTCGAGTCATCATGATGTATGTTTTCCTTAGCTGCTCTTTGGAAAATAACATAAGCATCCCATATCTCGTTTGTAAAATTTCTAGTTGGTTGCCGTTATACTGCCCAAATTGACATGGATCTTCCTTCTATTTGAAAGAGTTAAATCACACTATCTAGGTCTATGCATTTAGACTTAGCGAATGCCAACCATGACTGATTATCGTAGGGTTCCTTATACGTATAACCATAAACAATAAAATTTAGGCATTCACATCAAAATACACCCATCATGACTAAACCACGTTTGGTTCTTCACGTTAGAGAACCCATTCAGGTAACCCATTCCCCACCTTCATCTCATAGTCGGTGGTATGGTTTGTATTCTTATGATCAAACTTATTATTTGGGTTCCCCCCACTCTTCTTCTGATTCTAATCCAAACATTTCCTCTTCTTCTGAGGATTCCAATCCAAATATTTCCTCCAATTCTTCTGATGATTCGGATTCAAACTACTATTTATATTCATCTAATTCAAATCCTAAGTCGTGGTCCTCCCTTTTTGCAAGACCTCTATTATCAGTCACTTAAATGAAAATCCCCTCATCTAAAGATTTTTGTCGCCTCAAATTATCTTCATCATTCATCTAATGTGACTCCTACGTCATGGTCCTCCCTATCTTCACAGGACCCTCTTCATCATCAATTTAATATGACTCCTATGTCGTGGTCCTCCTTTTCTTTGCAGGACCCCTTTTATCGATTGCCTCAACGACATCTTCTTCCTTTGAAGATACATGTGACTTCAAATCCCTCTAATCAAACATATAATACAATTCTTGAATCACGGTCCTCTCTATCTTCACATGACCCCTATTATTATTCATCTAATTTGATTATTGAATCACGGTCCTCGGCTTCTTCATAGGACATTCTTCATCAATCACCCCAAAAATTCTTCCTTTTTTGAAGATTCGTATGATTCAAAGTCATTCTTGTCAAATGTCCGAATCGTCTCCTACATCACAATTTGTAGACTTTGGAATTAATCCTACAATTTTAGAGATGATATACCATTGTTTAGGTAATTTCACACCACCTTCTTCTACTCTCAAGACATCTAGCTCCATGTCTACTTTTTCCCCCACATCACCTTCTTCTATCAATCATCATCAAACATCTTCTAAGTCTTCCACACCATTTGAACCAATTTCTTCCATTCAAACCCCCATTCTTGATCAGCAACCCATACCGATTGATTTATTTGAGAAAGAAGGAACACTTATGGAATTTATAGGAGCACATGAAGATATCCATCTAACAAGTTACGAGCAAGGATTCTCTTTAGAATTCGACGCATCCACAAATTGTGAGGATAATGTTGATTCTTTTTATCAAGAAATAGAGGAAGAGCCTCATATCATGCTACTTGATCCTCCTATTATTCTTCCATCTTCACATTATTCATTACGTGATGAAACTCCCGGTATTGCATTAATCCATGGCCTATCTTCTCATGACCCAATCACTATTTTTCTATCACACTTCCTCAATCACAATATTTAATAGGTTCAATGCAAAGTAGCCCTTCATCTTCTTCTAGGTGTGGGTCACCTTTTAGTAGCCCTTCCTCTACTATCTCGTGGGACATTTTCGAGTAGTCCACTATATTCTATTCTTGAGGCACATCCAACTAGCCCCTTATCTTCTATGTATGGGTCACCCCTGGTAGTCCATCATCTTCTATTCGTGGGCCACATCCTAGTAACTCTTCATCTTCTATTCATGGCTCACCTTCTGTAGCTCCTCTTTTCCATTCTTAGATCATGTCCTTTTCATCCATCAAAATTTTCTCCCATCAATTCTAAACTTCCATGTTCTTCTCCCACTTCTCGGGATCAGACAAGTCACACATTAGCTTATAAGAAACCCAAACATGTTCTTTTTCAAGCCGAGATGAAAATGCCAAAGATCTCTAAAGCTCCCAATAACTCAAACAATCATAAAATCCAAAATAAAACACAATTCCGAATGCACACCAACGTACTCCATCAAGTATGGCATAAAGTTGCAGAAACCTATGGATAGGGAACTCAATCTCCCACATACAAAACCCATGTTTCAAAACAAATCACAACCATTTTTTGATTGTGAAGTCACCACAATCATCGAGATCGGGATAATATTACACTTGAGAAGAAAACACAATTAATCTCTCTTATTAAGGAAATTGCAAACATCATTGTTGGATCCTATCACGTAGAATGACATGTTTTTTCTCGATAACCATCACGTAGAGTGCGAGTTAGGCATATTTTACTTTCTCGTATTGCATTCCATTTTGTATGTTGCATGGAGTTAGTATTTTTAGCAATGGACAATTGTTCATAGTATGGATTTTCATGTCATTCTACTTTTGTCATATGCTTAGATTTTTATGGGACCGATGATATAGATCCTTGGAAAAATGATGATAAAAATTTGTTTAAAAGAAAGTCCTACACTAGATGCAAGCTAGTTATTCCTTGGCTATTTTCCTCTCTTTCTTCTCTATCATTATTCTATCAATTTTATTCTTCTAATTCACTTAGGGCATACTACCCCTCCCCATTATTCTATCCATTTCTCGCTTTTTTTTCTCCTATCCATTTTTGATCGTCGACGGCCTTCTTTCATCACCCCATCGACACTTTAGGAGACATCTCTCACTTCTACTAATTTTTCTTCTACCTCTTACAAATTTTACTTGTCTACTAAATTTTAAGTGGCATCACTTATGCCACCCCAAAGAGGGGAAAATGTAGAAACCTATAATTTAGCTCCAACAATTTAAATACTTAAATTGCGTTAATTATCCCCTTTCCCACAAATTGACGACATATCGTCAATATCACACACTTTCTCTTCTATCGTTGTTAATTAATTACATTACGCTAATTAATTGACCCTTATATCTAACAAAGATGACAATTAACAACCTTCCATTAATTAAACCCCTTTCTACTTGAATTTAATTAATTATTTATAATTAATTAAGTTTCCTCTTCTATTAGATAAATAAATCATCATTTATTTAGCCTAAACCTTTCCTATTCCCTAAATCATACTAATTGTTCTTCTAAAAGCTTCTATAAAGCTTGCTCACCTATTAATTAATCACTTGGGTTAATTAATAAATCCTCTCAAACCCCATGAGTCACTACAAGACAAATTAAACTCCCCTAAGGTTGACTCAACCCCCTTTTCAACCATAGTCACCCCCAACTAACTCAACCTAGCTATTATCCCACATGTAAAGGGATGTATAGATTCTTTTATCCATTGGGTTGTATAAGGATCCCTCCTCTTACCATTCTACCTACACCTAAATGAGCATAGAGCCTAATCTATAGCCATTTTATCATCTTAGTTAATTCTTCCATCAGAGGAGCTAGCTATCTTCATTTATTGCATTCATCCATCCAAGTTTGAAGTCATATGGAGATATGTTGAATGGTTTTGTAGCCATGGATTGACAAGACTCCATTCTTGAAACCTTGGGATTCAAACATACAATCAACCCTTTTGACTACTAAGGATCTAAGTCGGTTAATTTCATTGATTAACATTTAATAAAGATAGAGATTAATTGCTTAACATATTAGTTTGGATGTTTATTCATGTTTTGATGCATAGATGTTGGTAGATTAGTATTTCTTGAGATCTAAGCATGATGGTGCATAGATTTTAGTTTAGCTTTGTTTTAGGACTACTAGGTGTTAGTTCTAATTCTCTTTGCATAGCTAACTAATTCTTACACACATTTGGCACACCCAATGGGACATATCCTTAGTCCCTTAACATTGTGGTTCAAATTTTGTTGTTATTTAAATTTTTGGCTAACCCTTGATATGCACATGTGTGAATTAATGTTGAATTTCTTATGATTTTTGCTAACTTTACATGTGTTGAGTCTTGCTTATAGATCTAATTTAGATGGGTTCTTGTCAATTTTGAGCTAACTATCCAAAAATTTGAGCTTTTTGAGATCGATTATGTCATTTTCCATGTTTTGACATCACTTCTAGGTACAGCATACATAAAAATGATAGAGGCACGTACATGTCCAAACCTGGGTGTACACATCCAAATGCTAGCGTATGCGTCTAGAGTCTAGCGTATGCATCATTCTACTAGTGTACATGATATCCCGTCCTCTCGTGCTTTTTGTTTCTCTATCTCGCTGCACACATGGTTGACCCTAAGCATATACGTTCATAGTCCAACGTACTCCATTTGGTAGTTCTTCTATTTGACCCATTTTGACTCTGTGGGCGTACATGTCCAAATTCTAGCATATACATCTCACTACCAACATACATGAATTTCTATCTTTTGAGTTTTCTAGTCTTTCTATCTGCTAGCATATGCATTTAGACCCTGGTGTACATGCCTATACCCAAGTGTACCTATCTACTAGTGTTGTTACTTTGACCTTTCTTTACGTGGGCATATACATCCAAATGATAGCGTACACAACTCTTTGGCCATGTGTCCGTTAGCTCGGTGTCGAGTTTCCATAGAGGGGCATACACGTCTTGAAGTAGGTGTACACACCTAGAGTTGAGGTACACATCACAGTTCAGATTTGTGTTTCACTTTAAAATTTGCAAAAATGTGTTTTCGGGATTTATTGACTCCTTACAGGTTTTAAATGAAGATTAACTTCTATTTTGCATGGTTTTATTTGCATGGTTTGATTTGTTTAAAGGGATTCAATGAACATTGCATGCTTAATAATGATATTGGAGTCACGTATGCTCTTCCCTCACACGCTCCAGGTGATCTTGGGAATTAGAAACGATTTATATATCTCTTTTAACTTGAAAAAAGTTGAAAATAATGTCAAGTTCGGTTAAAATGAAAAAAATTGTGTTTGAATCAAGTGTTTTCCATTGTTGATTTCATGATTGGATTTTACATCACGTATATTCTTGTCTTACGTCCTAGGATGATCTTGAGAATCATAAATGACATTCATACTCTTTATGTTTATGGAAAACTATTAAATCTATCATGTAGGACCTAAATGCTTGTCAAGAATGAAGGATTGAGATAAAACAAAACTACTAATACAATTTCCATGTAGGTTGCTAAACAATGTTCAAGCAAACCACATTAAGAATAAAAGATAAAAAAATACACGACAATTAAAAATTATATGTGTAGGTTCAGATAAGGGTATGCCCCATTCATTTAACTAGGACATAACCCCTTTGGCATAAGCCATCTACAACAATGGGGGTGGTCCTAGGAACCCCAAATTAGTCTATGCAAGATGGAACCTTGTGGATGAAATAGGAAGTACTCCGCACACCTACTTGATTAGTTTCACCTTTATGAGTTAGAGTCAAAGTTATTCGTATCGTGACCCCAGTGAGAGTACATGATGGATGCATTTATTGCCCACTGTGCTTGAAGGGGGTAAAGTAAAGCCAAGATAACCCAAGACTAGTCAATGTGACTTTCTTGGTAAATTGAGCTTGCTCTTAGATAAATTTTGACACCTACTTGAGTGAACCACCTAGGAAGCTATCTTAACCAGGAGCCAAATTTGACCATATCAACACAAATTTTAGTTGAGAGCCATCGCAGGAGGAGAAATTTTTGGAGATAAAACCTTATTTATTGAACGAGGGAGAATCTATTAAAGTTCGAATGACACATCATTCATCACAAGGATTGTAAAGAATTAATTTTTCTTAGTTTTTCTCTCACACTAGGGCGAGGTGAAACTCTTTTGAAGTGGGGCCAAACTATCTTCAACACCAATTAATCTACTTCCTTCACTTTCTTTTAACACTTTGTTGATCAGAAGAAGAGTGACTACCCTTGTGTTGTTAATTGATTATATTCACCACTTTTGTGTCTGTTTATGCTCATCCATGTTTGCAGATGAGTTGTTAAATGTATAAAGTGTGTGGTGACATTTTCATATCATTGGTATCCTTTTTGATCTTGATACCCAAGTCAAGATTTTCAATCGTAGACAGGCTTGATTCATCACTTTGATTCTCCTTTGAACTGTTATTTTGTTTTTCTATCATGTTGCTACAATCTTGGTGCTTATGTCTTGTTTCTTATAGACTTGGCCTAAGTATCTATATTGTGACGTTACGCTACACACATTCTAATAATTCCTTGGTATAATCTATCCCTAGTTTGCTTTCAATCACTACCTCTATTTTGAAAGGTATTGGGTGTTACCATTTGTGTGCGTTATATCAATATCATTTTGATATTAATACCTTACTTTTCTGAAAAGTTTGGTTAACATATCTTAGTGGTATTGTTGTGTCGCTCACAATTGTAACTACCACTTTTTGAGATATAGGTCTTGATTGGATTCAAGCTCGCTTTTAGTATAATTTGTTTGGGGATCACATTAAATTCTTGTTATTACTTATGCCTTGTTCATTTCTTTGAACTTGACATAAGTGGTGAAATTTTGTTAGTCATCTTAAAACTTAACTACCATTTGAAAACAAACATAGGAAGTACCTCATTTGGTTGATTGGTTTGGAATGATACTCAGTGTGATTGTGTCTTGATCATCAATTTTGAATTATACTCTAAAGACAATCACTTTGATGCATTAATTCTTTATCATTAATTATTCTTTGGTCATTAATTTGGCTTTGTGTTTTGAACTTGTGTGATTGTTTCTTACACTTATTCATCTTATAAAATCATTTCTAGGAAAATCCTTTGGGTATTTGATCCTCTTGATCTTCTTGTTTTTTCCTAAGTTCATGGTCATCTTTGAACATATCTTTCAAACCTTTGAAAAAAATTCCTATCAAGAAACTTTTGCATCAATCAAACATTGGAAATATTTCTTTTGTATACTTTATGTTGCTAAAATTTTGATCAATCCTTTGACATTTACACCTCCAAACTTATTGGATTATCAATCTCAAGTCATCACGATGTATGTTTTCCTTAGCTGCTCTTTGAAAATAACATAAACATCCCATATCTGTTTGTAAAATTTCTAGTTGGTGTTGCCGTTATACTTTGCCCAAATTGACATGGATCTTCCTTCTATTTGAAAGATTTAAATCACACTATCTAGGTCTATGCATTTAGACTTAGTGAATGCCAACCATGACTGATTATCGTAGGGTTCCTTATATGTATAACCATAAACAATAAAATTTAGGCATTCACATCAAAATACACCCATCATGACTAAACCATGTTTGGTTCTTCACGCTAGAGAACCCATTCAGTAACCCATTCCCCACCTTCATCTCACAAACAGGTGGTATGGTTTGTATTCTTCCGATCAAACTTATTATTCGGGTTCCCCCCACTCTTCTTCTGATTCTAATCCAAACATTTCCTCTTCTTCTAAGGATTCCAATCCAAATATTTCCTCCGATTCTTCTGATGATTCGGATCCAAACTACTATTTAGATTCATATAATTCAACTCCTATGTCATGGTCCTCCCCTTCTTTGCAGGACCTCTATTATCACCAATTAAATGAAAATCCCATCATCTAAAGATTTTTGTCGCCACAAATTATCTTCATCATTCATCTAATGTGACTCCTACGTCGTGGTCCTCCCTATCTTCGCAGGACCCTCTTCATCATCCATTTAATATGACTCCTATGTCGTGGTCCTCCCTTTCTTTGCAGGACCCCTTTTATCAGTTGCCTCAATGACATCTTCTTCCTTTGAAGATACATGCGACTCCAAATCCCTCTAATCAAACATCTAATATAATTCTTGAATCATGGTCCTCTCTTTCTTGATCTTCTTGTTTTTCCTAAGTTCATGGTCATTTTTGATCATATCTTTCAAACCTTGGAAAAAACATTTCCTATCAAGCAAATTTTGCATCAATCAAACATTGGAAATATTTCCTTTTTATCCTTTATGTTTCTAAAATTTTGATCAATCCTTTGACATATACGCCTCCAAAATTTTTGGATTATCAATCTTGATTCATCATGATGTATGTTTTCCTTAGCTTCCCTTTGGAAAATCACAAAAGTATCCCATATCTATTTGCAAAATTTCTAGTTGGTTGCTGTTATACTACCCAAATTGACATAGAAATTCCTTCTATTTGAAGGAGTTCAATCACACTATCTAGGTCTATGCATTTGGACTTAGCGAACACAACCCATGACTGATTATCACAGGGTTCCTTATACACATGACCATAAAGAATCAAAATTTAGGCATTTACATTAAAAGACACCCATCATGACTAAACCATGTTTAGTTCTTCGCACTAGAGAACCCATTCAGGTAACCCATTCCCCACCTTCATATCATAGTTGTTGGTATGGTTTGGATTCTTTTGATCCAAATTATTATTCGAGTTCCCCAAATCTTCATCTAATTCTAATCTAAACATTTCATCTTCTTCGAGGATTTCAATCCAAATATTTCCTCCAATTCCTCTAATGATACGTATATAAAATACTATATAGATTCATCTAATTTGACTCCTAAGTTGCGGTCCTCCCCTTCTTTGCAGGACCTCTATTATCACTACTTAAACGATGCTCCTCCTCTAAATATTTGTGTCACATGTAAATTATCTTCATCATTCATCTAATGTGACTCCTACATCATGGTCCTCCGTATCTTCGCATGACCCTCTTCATCATCCATTTAATACGACTCCTATGTCGCGGTCCTTCCTTTCTTCGTAGGACCCCTTTTATTAGTCACCTCAATGATGTATTCTTCCTTTAAAGATACATGCAACTCCAAATCCATCTAATTAAACATCTAATATAATTATTTAATCATGGTCCTCTCTTTCTTTGCAGGACCTTCTTTTTCAATCACCCCCACAAATTATTCCTTCTTTGAAGATTTGTATGACTTAAAGTCCTTGTCAAATGTCCAAATCAAATCCTACATCACAATCTATAGATTTTGAACTTAATACTTTGTTAGTTTACAAATGATATGCCATTGTATAGGTAGGTTTACACTACCTTCTTTTTACTTTTTAAGACATATAGCTCCACGTCTAATTTGTCATCCCCACGTTACCTTATTCTATCAATCATCATCAAACATCTTCTAAGTCTTCCACACCAATTGAACCTCTTTTTCCAATCAAATCCATGTGGTCGATCAAGAACCCATACTTGATTGATTTCTTTCGTAACAAAGGAGTGATCAAGATTTTTATAGGGAACATGAAAATATCCCTCTAACAAGTTACGAGCAAGGATTATCTTTAGAATTTGATGAATTCGTGAGTTGTGAGGAAAAGGTTGATTCCTTTATTAAGAAACAGAGGAAAAGCCTCGATCATGCTACTTGATCCTCTTCTTATTCTTCCATTTTCACATTCTTCATTATGTGATGAAACTCCTGGTCTTACATTGATCCATGTCCTATCTTATCACTACCCAATCATTATTTTTATATCACAACTACTCAATAACAATCTCTTATGGGGTCAATGCCAAGTATCCCTTCATCTTTATCTAGGTGTGGGTCACCTTTTAGTATCCCTCCCTATGTTATTTATGGGATATTTTTGAGTAGTCCAATATCTTCTATTCTTGGGGCACGTCAAACTAGCCCCTTGTCTTCTATGTATGGGTCACCCCGGTAATCCATCATATTCTATTCTTGGGTAACATCCGAGTAGCCCATCATCTTCCATTTATGGGTCACATCCTAACAACCATTCTCCTTCTATTATTGAGCCACATCCTAGTAGCTCTTCATTTTCTATTCGTGGCTCACCTTCTGTTATCCCCTCTTCTTTAATTCTCTGTTCATGTCCTTTTCATCCATCACATTTTTCTCCCATCAATTCTAAACGTCCATGTTATTCCCCACTTCTCGGGATCATACAAGTCACGCATTGGCTTATAAGAAACCCAAACAAGTTATTTATCAAGCTAAGATCAAAATGACAAATATCTCCAAAGCTCCCAATAAATCAAATGATAATAAAATCCAAAATCAAATGTGATTATAGAATGCACACTAATGCACCCATCAAGTATGGTGCAAAGTGCAAAAACCTATAGATGAGGAACTTAAGCTCCCACATAGGAAACCCATGTTTCAAAACAAATCAAAATCATTTTTTTGAGTGTGAACTCACCATGATCATCGAGATCGGGGATAATATTACACTTGATAAGAAAACACGCTTAGTCTCTCTTATCAAGGAAATTGTGAACATCGTTGTTGGATCTTATCACACAGAGTGACATGTTTTGTTCTGATAACCATAAAAATAAAAATAAAAATTATTAAACAGTTCAAAAATACAAAAAATGAGAAAACATTAAAACATTACAAAAACAAAAAATAAAGCTACAAAGATAAAATATTACAATCGTATTTCTTACACATGGATGTTATTTCTTCCCTTTCTTTCAAATTACTCTACAAGTCATCCACCATTTTCATCCAATCGATGTTATTTTGGTTAGCTTATTTCTTACACATTTTGTGACAATTATATCTATGGTATATGTTTGACCTTGGTCTTTTATCACCTTGGTAAATTAAAGAACGAATTACCTCGTAGTGATCCTATCACAATTCTCATCTAATAAACTTGTTGTGAAGAAATTTTGGACGTATTTGTTGACACTATCCAATGTCACCATCACAATCAATTCCAAATCCTTCCATCAAGCCATCAATGATTCTTAACCCATTTTCAAACAAGAGAGTTAAAATAAGTTTTCGGAAGAAATAGAATAAATATCAATCAATAAAAAGAAAAAGCTAAAAGAAAAGGCAAATTGATATATAACTCTCTCTTGGGTATTTCCAATAATCTCTACTTTTGGGGCTATGGATGCCCGAATGACAATAGAGAAATGTTGTGATTTGAATCAAATGCATCTCCATTAGGATATGGACGCCTTTGACTGGCAAAGGAGTAATGTACAAATCTCCTTCCACCCTCCATTCAAAATCACCTTTCAAAATCAATCATTCCTACACGTTGGCTAGTATCTTCACTTGTTGTCTATCAACTCTTTCCTTCAAGAGGTAATTCATTTCCACCTGCACACATTGGATCTCGATGAATAAACAGGATTAATATGCTACCAAACATTTCTTTTTAGGCATAGTTCAAACTCTAGCTCTCGCACATGTCTTATCTCATGAGGTGTGCCTTGGGCTGATCAATTTTTCATCGACCACGTTATAAATATTTTCATAACATCCTTTATTATTCAGAAATTGTTTAGAACATCCATGTGTATAAGATGGCCTCTTTTCCATGTTTGCAGACACTTTTTCCACCTATTAATAAGACAATTTTATAATTCCTTTATCTCATGTGTTTCTTGGCCAGCTTACACTAGGGGTATCCTTTCTCCCTCATGATTGAACCTATTTTATATTGGCCTTGACCCCCCTTGAGCATGTGAAGAGTTTTCTTTGAATACTCCCACCTAATCGCTGGGGCATTTTCGCATCTTCACTTTCTTATGCATATGTGTGGAAATTTTCCCTTACACATCCCATCTATCACTGGGAGCATCCACACTTCTTATTCTTCCTATACGTAGTTTCAAACAACTTTCAAAATAAAAAATATTCAAATATGTTTCTAAAAAATCATCCTACAAAACATCACTCTTTGGTTCTCACCTATTCTTGTGTGCGACTCACGGATCATCTTGATCTACCTCCATTAACAAAGTTGGTTTAATTACTATGTCTGTACTCTGGGGAAAAATGAGTTTCTTGGTACTATTTCATAGTGCACGATTTCTTTTCATAGGACCCAAGTGTCTCTACTATTCCCCTTGCATGTATCCTTGCTTGGGGTACCATCTTTTAATCATTTTCATTTATTTTCATAGGTTGAAATTAAAGCTTGATAAAAAAACATTGCATTATGTTTTTCTATTAGGTTAGCTTGTTTACTTTCTCATATTGTATTGCATTATGTATGTTACAGGGAGTTAGGCATATTTTACTTTTTCATATTGTATTATATTTTGTATGTTGCATGGAGTTGGTATTTTTAGCAATGGACAATTTTTCATAGTATGAATTTTCATGTCATTATAATTTTATTGTATACTTACATTTTTAATGGGACCAATGATGTAGATCCTTGGAAAAATGATGATAATAAAGTTGTTTAAAAGAAAGTCCTATACTAGATGCAAGCTAGTTCTTCCCTGACTATCTTCCTCTTTTTCTTCTCTATCATTCTTCTATCAATATTATTCTTCTAATTCACTCGGGGCATACTACCCTCCCCATTCTTCTATCCATTTCTTGTATCTTTTCTCCTATCCATTTTTTGATTGTCGATCACCTTCTTTCATCACCCCATCGACACTCGAGGGGGCATCTCTCACTTTAACTAATTTTTCTTCTATCTCTTCAAAATTTTTCTGTCTAGTATCTTTGAAGTGCTGTCACTTACACCACCCCAAAGAGGGGAAAATGTAGACACCTATAATTTAGCTCTAACAATTTAAATACTTAAGTTGTGCTAATTATTCACTTTCCCGCAAATTGATGACATATCGTCAATATCGCACACTTTCTCTTCTATCGCCGTTAATTAATTACATTACACTAATTAATTGACCCTTCTATCCCATAAAGATGAAAATTAACAACCTTCCATTAATTAAACCCCTTTCCACTTGAATTTAATTAATTATTCACAATTAATTAATTTTCCTCTTCTATTAAATAAATAAATCATCATTTATTTATCCTAAACCTTTCCTATTCCCTAAATCATACTAATTGTTCTTCTAAAAGCTTCTATAAAGCTTGCTCACCTATTAATTAATCACTTGGGTTAATTAATAAATCCTCTCAAACCCCATGAGTCACTACAGGACAAATTAAACTCCCCTAAGGTTGACTCAACCCCTTTTCAACCATAGTCACCCCCAACTAACTCAACCTAGCTATTATCCCACATGTAAAGGGATGTAGAGATTATTTTATCCATTGGGCTATATAAGGAGCCCTCCTCTTACCATTCTACTTACACCTAAATGAGCATAGAGCCTAAGCTATAGCCATTTTATCATCTTAGAGCATTCTTCCATTAGAGGAGCTAGTTATCTTCATTTCTTGCATTCATCCATCCAAGTTTGAAGTCATATGGAGATATGTCAAATGGTCTTGTAGCCATGGATTGACAAGACTCCATTCTTGAAACCTTTGGATTCAAACATAAAATCAACCCTTTTGATTGCTAAGGATCTAAATAGGTTCATTTCATTGATTAACATTCAATAGAGATAGAGATTAATTGCTTAGCATATTAGTTTGGATGTTTATTCATGTTCTAATGCAAATATGTTGGTAGATTAGTCTTGTTTAAGCTCTAAGCATGATGGTGCATAGATTTTAGTTTATATTTGTTTTAAGAATACTAGGTGTTAGTTTTAATTCTCTTTACATAGCTGACTAATTCTTGCACACAAAGGATCTGTAATGGATGTGGGATTTTTGTTGCATTGCTAGTCATATGGGCACATAGAGGTAAGTACGGCCACTAGGATTTCCATGGGTGATGGGAGACCATATTGAGTTGGTGGTTAGATTTGTGAGATGTTGTGAAGATCAAGTATATGGGGAGAAAGGTGTGCACAATGAGGAGTGGTATATGGAGAGATTGGGGAGTTTGGAGATAGAGGATGTCAGATGGAGGCCCTATAAAGACTTTCTAGCATGACTAGAGACAATTGCATAGTTAGTGGGCATGAGGAGAGTGGGTTAGATATAGGGACAAAGGCCTATGATGATAGAGGTGGTACAATTACCACAGCCGAGAGGAAATTTTGAGTGATACAAATGGCGACTGGGGAACCTATTAAATTCGACAAGATGAGAATAAGAGGGATCTACCCAACATGGTGATAACTAACCCATTGGGAGGAGGAGGGAGAGCCATGGAACCATTATGATGATGTAGGTGTTGGTGAGGGATATGTAGAGTGGTGGAAATATCATTTGGTTTCTAGGCTATGGGGGAGAGGGCGCAGGTAGGTGTAGATGAGGAGGAGGTGGTTCTGATAGGAGAGGAGGAGGAAACACCTAGAAATGGAGAGGGTGGGGATGGAGGAGTAGATGCAAAGGTGGATAGATTACTGAGATGGAGCTAGATGTGATGTGGAGTTAGAGAGTCATAACACACCATAAGGTAGTGGGGGTTTTCCAAGATGATGATATATGTTACGAGAGGGACCTGGTCATCTGGCAATGAGATCTGCTATAGGAGCCGAGAGAGGCATACCAAATGATATATGGAGATCTTAGATCTATAGTCATTGTGGAATCGGGAGTGGGGCACATGGGGCCTCATAGTGATCTAGTTAAATTGTGCACCTAGGACCATATCGATAGAGTGATACTAGAAATTGAGTGAGGAGGATCACTATTATGAGTGGATAGTGGCAAGTAGGCTATCGAGGTGCCATGATATCTCACACACTTAGTCGAGGGGAGGAGATCAGGGGAAATTAGGATTCCAAACAAATTTAGGGAGAATTATCGATGTGATGTAGCCTAGGCATGACCGAGGTCTAGATGAGGGACCGAGATGGTGGATAGGGAGGAGGATACACTCTCATGCCAAGATAGCAAGGATTTACACCTAGGTTATCGGATCTTGAGTACACCTGTTGATTAACTAAAAATGAACTAACTAATGTAGTATGGGGGATAGTTAATCTAAGCTATGAACAACTGTAAATGAAGTAAATAAACACAATAAATAACTATGTAAATAAGCTAAAAAAGTATACAAAAGAAAATGATAACCCTAACATGTAAGAGAGAAGAGGAAAGAACTCACTGAATAATAGATTCTCTTTGGACAATATCACAATGGTGATTGGAAAAATCGAAGCGAGGAACAACTATGCAAAAGTGCTAAAAAGACAGATCTAGAGGATATGGCTAGATTGGAGTGCTGGAGAGGATCGGGTTCACCAAAATAATTAACTAAAAAAATGTTCTAACTAATATAGTACAGGGATAGTTTATCTAAGCTATAAAAGCTGTAAATGAAGTAAATAAATGTAGTAAACAAGTATGTAAATAAACTAAACAAGCATGCAAAAGGAAATGCCAAGCCTAACATGCAAGAGAGAAGAGGAAAAGATCGAATAATAATAGATGCTCACTTGACAATGTCATAATGCTGAGTGGAAAAATAAGAAGAAGAAAAGACTGTGTAGAAGTGCCAAAAAGGATAGATCTAGAGGATCTAGCTAGACTAGAGCCCTTGGAGAGGAGTTGGGGCACATGTGGGTGCTCTAGTATGCAATCTGGGTGCCCTGGTCTATGCAAAATCTTTGAAATTATCTTCATAGGGCTGAGAGGTGATCTAAAACATTTTCTTTCTTTTGCATCAACTTTTCTATCCCACACCGAATGTCGCCAGGTAACTCAAGATGGAAGAAAGACCTATAAGACCCCAAAATAAGCATCAAACCCTAAAAATAAAAATGCATATGTAGATATTAGTTAGTTTACTTCATGCAACTTTCCCTCTCACCTTTATCTTTCCTAAATTTGAGTAAATTCCATCTATTTACTCACCTTATTTAATTAATTATCAAATGGGCTCCATGTGGACCCATTTGATAATTAGATTTTGGCATTATCTCCCATATCAATTTTATTCAATTCATGGGTAATAATATACCCATCCGACACTCCACTCTTAATTTCAAAAATGGAATCTATTATCTCACCTACCCATTCAAATCATGCTCCCCACTCCACCTAATAAGTCAAACCATGGGCCCCGCATGATCACATCATGTCTCTTAACCAAGGTTAATTTATCAAACCCTCGATTACTTGTTAACCCCAATCTAACCTCACCTCTAAGTTATAAATATGGGTTTTCCCCCTCTTTAAAGAGAGAGACTGGAAGGAGGATGTGGACTCGAACCTAGAGGGCCTAGAAAAGGAGGAATCAATATGAAATCTTTGCATATTGAAGTTTTTAGGAGAGGAGAAGAAAGAGCTTAATTAAGTTCTGCAAGCAAGGAAAATTTTTCCATTGTTAGAAATTAGAGGTGAGGAGTGTGGGAGAAATCTTTTCCATTGTTTGTCATCTTGCCATCCTGATGCCCATTTCATCTCCATATCGAAACACAAGCTAAGTTCCCTCATCATATTACTTTTCATTTTGTATTTCATAATATCTACGTGATATCTACTGTTCATCATTTATTGATATCTTTCTAGACATGGGGTTGACATCCTCCAAGGGAGTTAACATCCTCTTAGAACCGGATTTTTCAAGTAGCCCCTGCATATTTTATCTAATTACATCTGTTTCAGTTTTGCAGATCTATCTTCTTTATATCACACATCTATCTTCTTTACACCCATATATCCTTATCCACATTTGAGTTCTTAAGCCCTCCATAATTTGAAGTTGGTGGCTTCCAAAGTCGATTTCACCTATGCACTAATAACGAGGTTTCCTGTACAACATTTTGGCATGCCCGAGTGGGACCGGATCCTAGATCTAGGTTGTTTTGTTTGTTATTTTACTCATCTTGTTTAACTTGCTTGTTTGCATGGTCTTAATATTCATTGATATCAGTTTAGCATGATCCATCGTTTAGGTCACCTTGGAGGTACGTGCTCTTCTTATTTTTTGTTGAGTTCTACCCGCATGGGAAATGAATCCAGAAATTAACCTTATCACTTGGCTGTGTTTTCAAGTTTGATTGTGTAATTTATTATTCTCCTAGTTGTTGTCACATGATATATATTTTGCGAATGTTTCATTTTCCCGCTCACTTTCTTGCAATTTAATATTATCTTTGTCTATTTGGCGTGTTACTTACATTTGGTAGTATTTTTCCATCACGAGGTAAGGGGTTTTGTGTTTTGGTTTTACTTTGTCTTCTGGTTCCACATTATTACGTTCCTAGATTTTATTTCATGTCCTGTAAAAACAACACAAAAATCATTATTATTAATTAAATAAATGAATAAATAAATAAAAATTCCCCAAAAAAGAAAAAAAAATTTTATTAAGTTCTAAAATCCTAAACTACCCATCCCCCCATCTAACCTTTCCCTTACCCAAGCTCCTATCTACCTCTCCACCCGAGCTCCCACCATTCCCCTTCAAAACGATTCCCCTTTCCTCCTCTCTTCCCTACTCGACCATTACCACCTGAGCTGCCCCATCTCCTAACTCCCTACTCCCGAGCTTCTACCCACACTCTCCCATATCCTCTCCTCGACCAAGCCAATCCTATCTACTCTCCCACCTTTTAATCGAATCCCACCATACCTAGCTCATGACTCTCCCCTAATCCTTACTCCGCAACTCAACCCAACATCTCACACCGAGCAATCTCACTTCCTCACCGAGATCTAACCTCACGTCCTAACATCCCCAAGAAATGCACACCACATCCCTTGAGCCCTTGGCTTAACATCCACTCTCAATGCACTCACCGATCCCTCACCCTAAACTCCAACTCAAATCTCCATGCATCTCTCTCACCACCTCTTTCACCGGCCCTCTGCTCATCCCCATCTCCCCACACCACTCTACGGCCCGAGTTAACTCCCTTTCCTACTCAAGCCCCCACCTTCCCCTTAAAGCGTTCCCGGATCCACACCCCACCGACTCCTTGCTCAGGCTCCACACAACTTACCTCAATTTTTAATCCAAACTCATTTCTCTCCCTCATGTCCTCACACCCAAGCCATAATCACCCTTCACTCCTTTATCTCTCTCCTCATCTCTATAGACACACATCAATCCTCGTAGCTTCACCGCACCCATCTCTCTCCTCTCCCGAGTTCCCTACACCACTCCCTATCATCACGTCCCTCCCTACCCACCAAATTTGTGCTTCCACACCCAATTCGCCACCTAGCTCCCTACTCTTGAGCTCATGTATCTCTTTGAGCTCCCACCCATTCCGTTCTCTTTCCAAACTCCCAACTCTTGAGTTACCTCCATCCTCTCCATGAAACTCTCACCTCATTCCAAAAAAGCACCCAAGCCACTCGCTACTCCCTATACCAAACTCGAGCTCCCTCTCCCGAGCTCATCCATGTTAACATCTCACCTAGCCACTTGAATCCACATAGTTCCCTTGTAATTTGAACAATTTTTTTGAAATCCAGCTCTCGAGGTGAATTTTAGACTCTAGAACTTAACGTACATTGTAAGCATCACAAATTTTAGAAAAATTTCACTATTTTCCCCTCGAGATCCTTGAATATTCCATCCCCCGATCTTGCTTCTTTCTAATCTTGATCCTACAAGGTCTTTCACGTTCTATTTTCACATAGAAACCCATCCTTCTCTCACTAGATTTAGGATTTTAGCCTTCACCCATCAACCGATTACATTCAATCTCTCTCGTCCTACAAATCATTTCCATTTGACTAGATTATAATTAGTAATGAAGTTTTCTTCCACCGCTAAGTAGGAACCTTTAACCTTCATGCTTCACCCCACATACACCAACCTATGTGAACCCCACATGGCTCTACCCCAAATAAGTTGACTTTAGGCAAAAACATCTTATCTCAAAACACCACATTTTCAACACATCACATCTACTAATCATATTAGGAAAAAAATTCTTTATGTAGACTATGATATTATTATTTTTTAGTTAGTTTTCATTTAGCTAACCTTGGTTAGTAAATATAAATTAATTAAGGACTTATTTAATTTTTATTTAGTCATCAATTAATTTTAATTTTAATTTAGTTCATCACCTTGTGAATTAATTGGTGAACATTAACACTTCATCGTATATTTAGTTAGGCCCGTTTGTTAATTCATTTTGTGACATTAATTAAATTCAAAATCATTTCGACTTGATTAGATCCCTTTATTTCCTTCGTATGTCATTCACCCCAAATACACATTTAGGCATTTTTTGAAACATAATTTTTTATTAGCTCATTAGAATACTTAGAATAATTATCTTTGTTATTTCTCTAATTATGCATCTCTTTCAACGCCATGTCATTAGGATCATTATATTGATTTTATTATTTTGTCATCAACATGACCTAATCATTTTATTTGCTTCTACAAAACGTCTACAACCTTGCGACCAAAAAAAAATAACACTTTATCAAAGACTAATAATTAAATCAAACACACGACACAAAAAAATTTCATCGACCTCATTCGTAATTATAAACGAGCAATTTTAGGTTACCCAGGACATTCCTAGTCACAACGATTGCTTTCACACATGTCATTATCACACACAATCAAATAATATGGAAAAGTGTTCTCATGGTTTTCTCTTTTTTCTCTATTTTCTCTTTTTTGCATTGAAATTTCCCTTTTCTGAGTGATTGTTTGCATCGAATGTCACATTTCATTTTGGCTTAAAAGAACCTTTCTTTTCTACATCTTACCTGATCACATAGCCTAAATAGGGTTTAACTCTCTACATCACACATTTTACCACACACTGCCTAAAACTTCACGAAAAAAATCAACACATCAAAACATTCCTTTCACTTGGTTCATTGATTGGGACTTGAACACCCAACAAGAAATTGTCTCAGACATTTCCCTAGTCAAAACTACCTAAAACCAGCCTTAGACTTCTATTATTTATACACCTTCATTATCCACTTTACTTTTTTTTCACATCTTGTAATTAATCATGATGATAAAAAATATGTTGCTTGATTTGTTTGTCAAAAAAATACATAAAAAAATGTTTCTCTATTTCACATGTATTGTCACTCTCTCTCAAATCAAAATAAAACAATAATGTTCTCCACCTAATGAGATTAATTCTCCCTAATGATCTCACCCAAAATTCTAAACTCAAAACCATGCCTTCATTTACCCAACCTCTAGTCTCCATGGCCTCGCTTCATGAGAACCATGTTGTCTAAGATTTTCCCTATTCTTAAAACTAATCCTCATAACCCTTACCAAGCATATCTCCTAAACACACCACATCACCATCTCCTACTCCTCTAGAGATACTCGGGCCTCCTCCTAACCCCATATATGACTTCTTACTCCAAAAATATTCCACAATATCTCAATCCTCCCAATCTCCTAAATTGGTGGATCACATTCCACCCATATCCCATTTTGACACTTCTATTTCATCCACTACTAATAGGCATGTCCAACCATCTTAATCTCTTCACACTTACATTCCTATTCATCATATGCTCTAACCTGTCTCAACCTTAACACACATATCCCCATTTATCATTTACCATGAAAACCTACCCAAAATCAAAAACACATCATGTCCCTATTGTTCAATGTCTTCCTATGCAATAATCTCAACCCATGACACATGTTAATCCTTACCAAATAGTTCCCCACACACCTGCACACCCGCAAGTTTATCAACCACCTTATCAAATGATTCCCCAACTACCCACACATTCATAAAACACATTCACTCACCTCATCAAACTACATTTCAAATGACACAACCAATCCAATCTCAACCTAACAACACATCGAGTGATCCAATTCATGCCTTAATAAATCGGTTGGCTAGTTTAGAAGCTGCCACCTTGGCACCCAAGGATACTTTATCCTATGAACAAATCTGTAATGAACCAATTCATCCATTAGTTCTAATCAAACCCTACCATCCTCATTGGAAACTTCCCGAGTTTACTAAGTTCAACAACAAGGAAGATCCCCAACAACATCTCTCATGCATTTAAACATGCATGTTTTCTTATTGCGCATGATCATGATCTACTTCTTCACACTTTCCCCATGTCTTTTTCTAGTCCCGCATTGGATTAGTATAATAGTATCCCTCAAAATTCCATATTATCTTTTACCCAACTTGCGTAGTTGTTCTTAGAACACTTTTCTATCAATATCACATGTAAAACCACTATCATTGACCTATAAACCATCCAAAAGTTTGGTGATGAGTCCATTACCGAATTTTTCGCATGATGGCATGGTGTTATAAACCAACTGTCCTTCACTCTTCCGTAAACCGAACTCATTGAATTATTCTTGTGTTCATGTGCAAAACATATATCATCTACTTTACAAATCCAATCATTCTAAACCTTTGATGAAGCTTTCACAATGGCTCGCAAACTCAAAACCCGTGCCATTGAGCAGGGTCATCTTAAACTCATATCGGCCAAACCTAAAATTGAATCTACTAAACCATTCACACATAACAACAAATTTAAGGGTGCGGCCAACACTGTGGTCATTAAACCCTCATCCACATCTATATCTAGCACATGGCCTCAACAACGAGCCCCTCAACCAATACACCCTTAGGATACCCCATTGGGAGTAATTGATAAGTTGGTGGCGTAAACTCCATCCAACTTCCACCCATACGACCCATGGACAACTTGCAAGCCAAGCCTATTTGGTATCACGAAGCCCACTATTGTAAATATCATTGAGTCAAAGGTCATGACATTGAGAAATGTCGTTCCTTCAAAGATCGTGTCCAATAACCCATAAATCAAGGAGATATCCAAATTGATAGCTCCAATGCTCAAAAATTACCTTATCAACAACCAACAAATCAAACCACATCCTTTACATCTCAAATATCAAATTCTTATATGATTGACACTATAAATCAAGATCTCATCTTATCACCGAGTTCCATATGTTCCTACCTTAGACATTATTCCACCTACTTATTTAGAACCTAACCCACCTATATCAACTTTTACTCCTTTTCTGAACCTACACCTTCTCCTATCCTTATCACATCCACATCAAATCTAAACTATACCATCCACTTTGATCACACCCCAATCTACCACATTAGATTCATTCTTAGCAGCCATTTCACCCCACTAATATCCACACATATCCCTACATCTCTTCCTTCATGTCCACATTTTCCTCAAACACACCTTTTACTACACATATATTACTCACAACCATCCCAACTAAAGAACAATACTACATGTACCTTTACAACCCCACCTTTAACATAAACCCCATCAACAAACATATCGTTCTTACCCCTCGAAACATTTATGAAACAATTAGTCCCACCTATTTATACACCCAAAAATTCTCTGCTGCATTTTTGCATTACCCATAATGTCTACTTCATCGGTTATCACATCACCCACATCTCCATTATCCCAAATATGCCTACATCTCTATCTATCCCACCTACCCCTATATCTATCATATCAACAAATCTACCTATCCCTACCTTGACATCTGTACCTATATCCTCGCCCATAGCCACATCACCACCGATGATTTTTATCCCAATTTTCTTTACCTAATCCTTTTATCACACAAACCAAAGATACCCTTTGAAACATCTACTGAACCAACACATCCATCTAAATCAAATAAAGATGGTTTGCATTCTCCAAAATTAAATCTTTCCTTTCCAAAACCTAAACAATCCACATCTCACATAGATCTCATTAATCGCATCATACAAACACCTATTTCTCCATTAACATCCTCATCTTGTTTTAGGACATTTTCTCCATTAATAACCACACCACCACTATTAGATCCTCCGGATGAGATTATCATCATCCCATTGAGGAGTAAATCTTCTCGTGTTGAAGTCTAAGGCTCGTGGAAAACATCACCGATGCAGTCCCTATGCATCCTAAAAAAATTCATATTTTCCCTCTTCTCAACAATCCAATGCCATAACATCTCTTTTAGGATCCTCACTCCATCTACGACATCTAACAATGATAAATTTATAGCCAAAAATCCAATCCTCCAATCGATTCAATTTATCATCTAAACGTATAATCTACCCATCCAATGTACATCCTCACCTAAATCTGAATCCAAACAATATAATCCTTGAAACCAAATTTGATTTGTCTTCCAAAATACATAATTTACCCATCGAAAATCTACGTCCACTTTTTCTCCTAACTCCAGTGAGATATCCTATCAAAACCCACAAGAGTTCTTATTATCCATATTTCACCCCGGGGAAAAGTATTGGATCAGCCATGACCCACAGAAAGAACCGGAGAAAACACATTTGAATCTTGCAAAAAGGTAGTAAAGGGACTCAAAAATGGAGTGGTGAGGCTTGTGAAAGACTAAACCACCCTATACAAGAAGAAAAAGAAGAAACGAATCTGTCAAGTGGACCAGTTCCTTAAATTCATCACATAGGTTATAAGCATGCTTAGAAATGAAATGACGAGTTGGAGCATGAGGCCGAGTGGTGTTAAAGAGGCCGAGAAAGAAGAAAAAAACGCGAAGGTGAATAGTCTTGTGGGCTCAAAACAGTTTAGAACGAGTCCAAAATTGACTAAGTATGGAGGAGACAACGGAGAGAGCCAAGTGTCAGCACAATGCTTCTCCAAAGTTGAATCCAAAAAGGGGAGGCTCGAATGAGCCTTGGATACCCTCATGTCTCAGGCCCCAAATGGAGGAATAGTCAATAGAAGTCAAAAGGTGGATAGGGTGGGCCTTAAAAGAGACTAAGTATAGAAGACTCAGTGGAGGGTGCCAAGTGTCGGCTCAGACGTAATTCCAAGACAGGATCCCAAAGAGGAGTTTCAAACTTGCACCAACCCTCCACATAGCTAATGGTAAACAAAGGTCAAAAGGAGAGTGGGCCCAAAATTGGTTAAGTCTCCAACCCCATGGACATGCCTCCATGTGTCTTGTTGGCACAATTTTCAAATGGGGATATCGGATAGCTCACTATCCAAACTTTACTAGCTTTTCTACCAAGGGACAATTCGGGTTGAATATTCAAACTTTCAAGATAGACTAGTGGAGGGTGCAAGTGTCTTATGCTAACTCGAGGGTAGAAGAAAGAAAGGGTTTTAGAGGAGTGCCATAACCTAACACCCCGGTCAAGATATGACCCCGCTGAGCAAAGGACTTAGCCAAAAAATAGAAATTGAGTAGGTCGGTAGATGAAGCCACATGTTAGCCCCATGCCACTTGAAGGAAAAATGTAGAGACCACCCCAAGACATCGCCACCCGCCACGTGTCCTATATTAAAAAGGGGCCCATTTTCAAACTGGTTTTCAACCCCTTTTATATCAGACATATCTCTATCCTACATTTTTGAAAGGGCATATATTTCGACTCCTCAAATATAGAAAATATGACACCATTGGAAAGATCTCAGCCATCTCATCCACGACGTGAAGATCCCCAAACTTTAAGTTTGGGGAGCTCGGGTGGGAGAAAATAGAGAAAAGTCTTCAAGCCATTAATGCAAAATATGATCTCTTCACACTACCATATCTCGATTCCTACATTTGATCATTACCCATAGATGTCACTCCATCGGTTGACATCATTGTCTCCAAGATTCCCAAATATTCGATGGTTGAGATTTCAAAGTGGGTTTCAATGCCTATATTAGGGTGGTTGGAGTCCATTAAACTTTTCCCCCTTCTCTCTTTTTTATTTCTATATATATTGTAATACTTGTCATTGAGAGGACATCAGAGACATTTTACAGGCATAGGGAAACTCTTTCCTAATTTGTTTCTCGACACCATTTTGAGCAAATCCTTCTCTTATGCCCTATCAAATGAATTTTTTGCCTCTATTCCAGAAAAGATGTAATGGTCTATGCACCTTGAAGAAATAAAAACGTGTTTTTGTGGTGTTCTTCAACCCTTTGCATCATTTTTTTGTTTCTCTCAAAAACCTATCCCTTCCATATTTGTTTTTCATGCATGTATTTCACATTTGTAGGTGCATCATGTTGTGTTTCATGGAGTTTAATGGTGGGTTTTGAGATTTGGGCCATGTCACTCCATTACCTCCCTCATATCCATTTTCTTCCTGTTTATTTCTCCCTCTACAAAATATCTCACTTTCTTTTACGGTGTATCACCGTTTTAGTGTAGGCTCTATTTTTCCTTGTTTTCTTTCTCTCCATGTCTCCTCAAAGATTAGGATTAGATTAACTTTTGTGCACTAGAATAGCTCATGGCGAGGTAGTTAGGAAGCAAGAACTAGCTTTCTCTAGAGGGCCATCTCGGGTTGGTAAGTCCCATAATCTAGCGAGATGGTACCATATTATCGAATCACTCAAATGACCATGCCTCCAGATCTACATCCATTTGGGGTAACTCCAAGCCGATATGATTTTGCACTAATAGTTACCTTCCCCATGACACTTCAATGGGGTCTTACGTAGATATCCTTTGACATTTAACTCGAATATTTGCCATCACAGTTCCTCCCATTAAAGCCTTTAATCCCTATGGTCCCAAAGCCATCATGGTTAAATCCTAATTGTAGTTGCACTTATCATTGTACCTCAGGCCATGACATCAAACATTGTAAGGAATTTTAGACAATCATCCACAACCTTATTGAGAAAGATGATTTCCTCATTCAGGGGAAAGTTCCTTCTCCATCTACATTGAATCCAATTCATATCCCATCTGTTGGTTTCCCATGATTCCTCCATCCATATCATCCCTTAACATCCCTCCTACACATGAAATTCCTCCTAAGGAAGGTCCTCCATTGTCCATCAATACCACTTATCTTGCTAAGCACACTTGTGGTCTTTGATCGTTTATCCCATCCGAATCCAAAACAATCTCATCTAAACTCTTTCGACATCCTTTAACTCCTCCACATTTAATTCATTGGGGAGCAGCCTTCCCTTGCCCTTGAGTGTATCATCCATACAACTCCCTTGTCACTAGGGGACTTCACTCATTGACATTGTTTTGTTTACCTCCTTCACATTCATCCAATCTAAACTAATTATGTCCAAATCTTCACGTCATTCTAATTCCACCATTGTGGCCATGTTTTTCCTTCCATGAGGGAACATTTTTGTTATTTTCTTATCAAAGTCCACCATTGTGGCCATGTTTATGCCTCTTTTGGGGCACCATCTATTTCATCAAAGTCCTCCTTTGAGGCCATATTTGTCCTTCCATTAAGGACCATTTATTTTCATTGAAGTCCTCCTTTGAGGCCATGTTTTTCCTTCCATTGAGGGACATTTTTACCGAAGTCCAGCATTGTGGCCATATTTGTGTCTCTTTTGGGGCACCATCTATTTTATCAAGTCCATATTTGTGGCCATTTTTGTCTCTCTCGGGGCATAATTTATTTTCATCAAAATTCACCGTCGTGATCATATTTTTGTTTCCTTAAGGACATAGTTTTATTTCTGCTTGTCTATCATCTCATCTTGTTATAACTTAATGTCTTCCCTCTCTTGGTGGTAAACTAGAGACATAACCTCTTAATGCATTGCACTTGTGACCAGTCTACTTGTTAGCATATCTACCAATGAGCACTTAGTTATATCCTTAGATCATTCCTCCATCCTTAGCCCCTTCCATTTGTCATTGTAATGATATGAATTATGTGGTCTACCTTCACTACTTTGATATGACCCCATAACCATTACATCCATCACCCTCTCATTCTCTATTGTAGTCATGTAAAAGGGTCCAGGGGTGTCTCTTGTACATTCATTATCCCCTCCTAAATGGTCTACTTAGCTATTCCCTAGCTCTCCCCATGTGAAGCTAAAATTCATGTATGCAAAAGGAAAAATCAAAGTTATAAAAAATATAACGATCCGTCAAAGGACAACTATTCATGTAAAAAATAAGAGAAAAAGAAAAGAAAAGCATACAAAATAAAAATAAAAATAAATAGACCGATCCCTTGAAGGAAGTTTATCATATATATTATTCTTGCCACCCATATTATGTATATAATAGACCATACCCTTGAAGGATGGCTACTCTGCTATTATGGCATTTGGAAGGTTTCCCGCATTGATCAACCTTACTTTTATCAAAATTTTCAGAAAGCTTCTCGCATTGATCAACTTTATTATATTTTCTTCCCCTTTCTCAGAGCTAGGGAATAGTTCTAGGAAAAACCATCTATGGAGATACCTCTTCCCACGTACAAGTTACATCTCCAATCCCTTTGTTATGTCCAAATTAGGTTTGTGAGAATCTTTCATCCATATTTACTCATGGTATTTTGTTATAACTAACTATCATTGGTTATGTGTTAACACCTGCTATTGGCTGCAAGTGCAATGCCTTGAGTGGTAACCTTTCTTATTTATCTCTAATCTAGTTCGAAGCATAGTTTCCCTATACACCCTTGTAAAAACTATGTTTCATTCATCTCATCAAGGAAATATTTTATCAAAATCACATAAAATTTCATACTATGAATTCTAGATCTATCCATAATCTTTATGAATGTGCTCACAAATACACTTTTCGGTTTGTGAATTCTACTTGATCACCATTACTGATTTGTGAATCCTACTTGAGGATCTTTCTCAAGGCAAGTTCATTATCCTGTAACTCCTTATCCCCAACATGTTCAACAATGTATTTGATCCATTACTCTTCGCTCCCCATTTCCACTCATCACTATTTGTCTCCACATCATCCTTCTTACCTTTTTGTCCCTTTGCACCACACCACATATTCTATTTATCTTTCCTCTTGAGTTTCTTTTTACTCTTCAACTTTCAGTTTGACAATCTTACTTAACCATCCATATAGCTAGAGAATCTTGGTTAAGGTATATCTTCTTCCTTGGATCCTACCACTCTATATACTTCTCCACCATTTCCTATTTCAGTGGATGACAATCACTACCACAAAATGTCTTTCTGCTCCTCCTTTTTGCTTGACACTCTTACATCATCACTCCCACCACGCCGGCATCCCAATTAAGGATTTCACTTACACTCTCCATCTACACTACATATGTTCCTCCATCCACTCATGTCACACTCCTTTGTTTATTTTTATCACCTTGATATCACCTCCTTTCATCTCTTGTTCCATTTTGGTATACACTGCTCAGTCGTTTCATCATTCTTCTTCTTCTTTGGCTTGGCGATCCTACTTAACCATCCTCGTCGCATGGAAATATTACTTAAGAGTCCCTCTTAAGAATGGTTTGAAATCTGACCCTTCCACCTCCCATCATATCTTCCCATCTTATATCTCCCGCCTCTCATTTTACTCATTTACTCCAACTAACCATTCCACCATTGTATCCAATACAATGTTTTCTTTCTCCTTCCATATTGTCATTGCGGTTTGGTAATCTTACTTAACTCCTCATGTGGCATGGTGATCTTACTTAAGAGTCCCTCTTAAGCATGATCTGTCATCTTGCACTCTCCCACACTTCACATTCTCACCATCTACATTTTATCGTCATTCCCCATCATCACATCCTCTCACCTCCTCTTGCATTCTTGCAAACACCACTTCTACTTGCCCCTTGTTCATCTCCATCATCCCTTGCTTGGTAATATTACTACTAACCGTTTCTTCCCATTTATTTCGTGTCTTCTTTCTTCATCTTTCTCTCATTCATTCTCATCCATTGCATCCTCTCCTCACCTTCATCTTCACACACATCGTTATCCCTCCTTTCTTTACTCTTTCCACTCCATCTTCTAGAGTTCTCCCACATATCTACCCCCATACTTACCCGTCATTGTCATTAATCACACCCTAACATTCTTTCATCATCATCTTCTATTTCTGTGCTAATAATTATCGATGGAATTATCCTAAAAATCACTCATCCTCATTTTGCACAACCTGGATCCTTCTCTTTGATTTCCTCCATTCTATCTTCATTCCTTCCTCTATGCCCTCTGATCATTATTGGGGAATTCTCCTAACATCCCTTCATTGGCGTTCCCCTTATATTCCTTTTTACTTTCCCCATCTTATCACATTTTTTCCCATTTTTCCTACTGATCATTATCGGTGGATTTCTCCTAACATCCATTTGCTTGACATTGCCTCTCCTATCCCTTCCTCTCTTTTTCTTCACCACCTCTCCATATTTCATTCTTCCTTGCCAATTTCTTCACTGTCTTCATCATACACCCTCTCTCTATTTTCTCGTCATCAACTTATCCTCATCTCATGCATCTCCACATCTTTTCCAATCTGTGTCATTCCTCCCCTCAAGCTTCTCTTTATGTTCCTTATGCTTCTCACTCTTTATTGAATATATTCATCTTTGGTTCCCTTCCTTCTACATAATTTTCTTTGTTGTCCTCTCCTCCTTTCTGATCCTCGTCTTATTTCACTTCCTCTATATCATCTTCTTCCCTATTTTACCTTGCACTTCCTTCTTACTTCCCCATTGATAACTTGACTCTTCAGACATTGTTCCATATTTTTTATCATCCCACCATCCACATGCATTTCTATGTGGTCACTCCATATTCTTTGCCTTGGATTTCTTCACTATGATCTGGTTCCTTCAATTTTCTTTTTTTCTATCATCTCTTTTATTTTACATTACCTTTACATTAACCATTCAACCTACCTTAAAGAAAATATGTCAGACAAATTTTTTAAAAATCCTTTGTATAATGAATTTCTCCAAGGTTCAAAATATAAAAATTTTGATCTTCGAATTCAAGGAGTTTCATCTTTCGAGTTTTACTTTCGATTTGGGGTTGTTTTTTTGAATATCCGAAGTCCAAAACCCCAAAAGTATGAAAATTCAAACTTTTGGGATTTCAAGTTTCAAAATTTTTCCCCCATTTTGTTTAAATCCCTTATGGACTTTCGAAGTCGGAAATCCTGAAAGCTTTGAAAATTTATAATTTCGGGCTTTCGTGTTTTCGGAATTCTCCGGTCATTTTTAGGATTTTTACTTTCAAACTTCCGAAGTCTGAAAGTCTAAATTTTTAGACTTTCGGGCTTTTGGGTTTCAGAAATTTTTCATTGCCAATTCAATTTTTCGTCTCCCAATCTCTAAAGTTTGAAATCCAGAAAGTCCTAAAATTCGGACTTTTGGGCATTTAGGTTTTTATAATTCTTCGAGTCGTTTTAGGATTTTTACTTTCAAACATCCAAAGTCCGAAAGTCCAAATTTTCAGACTTTCGGGTTTCAGAAATCTTTCATTGCCAATTCACTTTTTCGACTCTAATCTCTGAAGTTTGAAACCCCCGAAATTCTTAATTTTAGGATTTCGAGTTTGACTTTAAACTCCTCCACACAATTAATTTTTCACCTACCTCTGTACGGATCAAATTTCTGTCATTAATATCGGGTTTTCTATTTAAACTCGTTTTTACTTGTCATTTTTACTTGACACATTTTCTCTGACATTCAGTTTTTTGTACTTTGCGACGTCTTTTTCAAGGTATGGTAATTTGTTTATTTTATTTTTGTTTAAGGTATTTTCTTTTGTTTCCTTCTCATTTTTTTTTCTCTTCAATCTTCCTCTATGTTTTTTCGAAATGTCTCAATCTCCTTTGATCACCATGTTTTGCTTTTTGAGTTTCTTTAGGTATTCAGAGTTGTTCACAAGATCCTCTCAAGTTTCCCATACTTCTTCTCAACAATTCTCATTTTTTAGGGTTTGGGAATTAGCATTGTTCGGCAAAGTCCTTTTCCTCTTTGTTTGAAGATAATTTTCAGAACTTTTCAGTTTGGAGATTTCTTTTGGATATAATTTTTCGGAAATTTTCAGTTCGAGATTTCTTTTGGATATAATTTTTCAAAACTTTTCGATTCGGAGATTTCTCTCGGAAATAAATTTTCGATATTTTCTTTTGGAGAAAATACTTTGAAATTTTATTTTGTAAAAACTTTTCGGGAAACATTTTCAGAACTTTTGGCTTCAGAGAAATTTTTCAAACTTTTCAGTTCGGTGATTCTTTTCGGAACTTTTCAGTTCGGGACTTTGGAAGTTTTTCTTTTGAGTTTTCTTGAATTTCTTCAACTTCGCTTCCGAAACACAGGATTGATGTCCGTTTCCACATCAAAGGGAAAAGAGAAGATGAAATACTCATTTCTTGGGGTTTCTCCTAACTCTTACTTGTCTTATGACTTAGGGAATATAGGGGACACCGACTTAGGGAAAATTGATTTTCTAGATTTTCGGGAAAGATTAAAGGTTCTAAACAAGAAATCATGGATGCAAGCCATCTATGACAGTGGGCTCACCCTTGCTAATTTTCCCACATCCATGCATTTCCCAGTGTTTGTTTCAGTGCAGACCACCACTTAACAAAGACTCCATGTCGATCGAGAGATGACGATGATAAGGTAGTAATCTGTTTGGACCCATAATTTTTTGAAGATCTGATCAAACTTCCCAACGTTCAAGATTACGCCACAATTTTTCCAGAGTTAGTAGTGGAGCATTGGGACAAGAAAGAGGAAGTATGCTCAAAGATCATGATGAAAACTTATCTAGCCAAGAGCTTCACCAAATTACCCAAAACTATGCATCGGTCGGATTTTATTCAGGAGGTCAGTGATCTTATTGTGTTACTAAGTAGTGTTTCGGTTTTCGTTCTATAAAGGAATTCCAGGAATGGATGTTTTTGTACATCGCTACCATCAAGAATAACGATGAGTTTATCCAATGGGGGAGCATATTAGTAGCTCCATTAGTTATCAATTGGGTAGAGTGTCCGATATGAAGAATTTCTACATGAAATCCTTCCTGGTGTATCTTTATCATTCTTGCTATGGGGGATTTTGTTGGTTTGAATACCAGAGGTGTTTGCAACACTTCCCAAATATATGAATTTTATCCCCAACTCACTTTGGATGAGGGAAGTAGGAATTTTCACGAGTTAATGACACTTTATTTGCTTTCATCCTATACCATTTTGACAAAGACTTATACAACCAAAGGATTTCTGATGAAGCCTTCAAGGAGGTGCGGGAATGGGGAGCAATTTACTTTTAGTTTCCTACATTCACCTATATCCGGATTCCGGTTTCATAGGTGCCCTAAGAAAATTACCAAGGTGCCCCACTGACAAATGGATTCTATTGGAATTGGTTCGATAGTTATTGGATTATCATTGAATCCAAAACAAACATCACAAAGTGGAAATGCATTTCCCTATTTCGATTAGTAGGTACTCTTGCCCAAATATTCACAGGGATAAAAATGTTGTGCAAAAATGGCCAAGGTAACCCTGCAAACCTTTCATCTGTGGACTAATTTTGATTATTGGGGTAAGTTTGGGGAAACAAGTCAGTCCATTGCCCATGTGCCCCAATTGGAAGATATCTGGATTCATTATCGGGATGAATACATCATGTGACAAAGAGATTATGAAAGATTGACCCTTGATGAGGTTTGACAGTTTGGCTTGGCCGATGTCCCAAAGGAGGCACAGGATAATGATGAGGTTTTGGATTCATCATACAAGGATGATAATGTTGCCAATCAACCACTGCCATGGATTGATTGGTATGTGGAAGAATGTAATAATACAAAGGAGAGGGTGGGACCCATTCTAAAAGGACTTTTGATTGGTTGGCCACCTTGGGAATCTCACCCAAAGGGTAAAATCAACCTATAAATACAAGATCTCTGCTTAAATGAGCCAACCAACACCCACTAAGGGAAAAACGTTGACTCAAAAGGATCCTATAATTCCAAAGAAGATTTATTTTGTTGTTGGTGGCTCATCTCATGTAGTACATGTTACGAAGTGGTTGAAGTCGGTGACTACCCTAGTATCTCCTAGGATCCATCACATTTTCTTCTTCCTCCATTGTCAATTCCAATATCAATTCCTTCCACTTCCATAATTATGTCTTCCTTCCCATCCCCTTCTATGGTCCAAGTATTCTCATCACTTCTAGTTCTATCACTGGGAAAATATTGGGTCACCCATTTCCTCCTCACTTACATTTTCTTCAATCACAACCCCCAACATAATTTTATCGATTCATATGGCTGTCCCTACATCCACGCCATCCATCATTGCTACCTCTGCTCAAATAACAACCAATGTTCCTAGTACTCTTACCTTATCTAATGTCTTAGGTATTGGATCTGCTACTCCATCTTCATCAACTTTAGCCATACCAAAATGGCTGTTTAGGAAAAATCCCAAGCAAAAGAAGAAGCTTCCTCTAGGAGATGTTATAGATCTCATCATATTAGAGCATATGCCTAAGATATTGGTCAAGAGACCAAGAACCATGTCAAGTCTGATAGTTAACCCATCTGGAGAATGGGTGATAAAAGTTTCCACCATTGTTGAGGGGAAAACTAAAGAAATAATCACAATCTGCAGATTATCGGATCTCCAAATTCTCATTGGGGAAGGCTACTCATGAAGGATCCAAGCAAGATGTGCACACTACTCTTGGGGCTCTTTTGGAGAAATATGACAAAGATAAGGCCACCAAATATGAACTCAAAGCCAAGGTCGAGTAGCTCACTACACTGTCTGCAAAAGTAACCCAACCCACTCCATCCACTGAAGTCTCAACTACTATGGCTATGAAGATTTCATCTATAATCGATGATATTTCTTATCACGAGCTCAAAAAGCCAGCCGAAAGGGAGGTCAATGAGTGAATGGATGGAGAGAATTTTGCAGGAATCCAATCCTTTAATCAAGAAAGTAGTTGAGATATATAATGATTTGTAGGTTGCAAAAACCACTATTTCCAAAATGGATGAGGCCTTTTCTGAAGATAATAATAATCTAAATTTAAATTTTGCAACATGGAGTGAGATCAGAGAGGAAGATCCCAAATTGCTTCTTCAAGAAGAGGTGATCGATGATGCCTCAAAATTATTTTAATATCAAAAAGCCATGGAATTCCAGTGCCAAGTTTGTAGTATTTGATTAAGAAATTGGAGGAGAAACGAGTGGAAATCACGGATGCCCTGAATGACATATCAGAAGAGTTTGATATTGCCAATTGTAAATTCTTCAATGAAAATATCGATGCTCTTCCTGAGGATTAGATTAAGGAAAATTTCAAGAATTTGGTGAAGCGTAATAATGAGATCGAAAAACTTTTAATAATGACTCCATTGACCGATTGGTCTTGTGCTAAAATTTCATAGGGAGACTAAAGAAAATTACGAATAAAATTTTAATATTTCTAGCCAGGATCACAAAGGAGATCGAGATAGTAGATGTAGTTAATCACTACGCATGTGGGCATGGAGATGAAGAAATTCGGGGATTATCAAGTGCTTTATTGAATACAAGCACCAAATGTCTATATGGGAAGGAGAACAACATAAGCTTACATGAGGAGAAGGTATAGCTGAACCAAGCCAAAGCTAAGTGGCCATGAAAGGACAAATCCAAGATTTGGATTGTTCAAAGTTGCATAGGTTGAGTGAGTCAAACCTTGTAACAAATTGGCTATTTTCATGGGAACATGTCCCCTTAATTTAATGACATTTCTATTTTTAGAAAAATGTTAGTTAAGGGACCAATTATAATGGCTCAGCCTAAGAACTTATAAATAGTGGAATGCTTCAAGTTAGTAGATATAGATTATTTTTGAAGAGGAGTTGCTCTTTAAGCGTAGAAGAGTGCTTCAGGGATTCTGAGAGACCTTTTCACTATATTCAGAGTTACACCTTGCTATTAAAATTTTGATTTATCGTGTTGAATGGTTAATCAATGTTTTCTTTATGGATTTATGATTCCTTAGTATGAATGATTATCTTACCTTTATTTCAGGTTGTCTATTTCATGTTGTGAAGGAATAATACAACTATCTTTTATGTCAGTTGTGAAAACCTTATTTTCCTTCTGTATTAATTTATGTCATTATTATCCCTAGTTGCAGAAATAGATGTTTGACATATGCATGTGTGGTTTCCTCATGATCAATTAATTGTGTGTTGAATCCAATTCGATCTATCCTTATGAACACTCAAGTTTAACAAAGGAACGTCCACCCTTGTTTGTGGTATTTTGTACCCTTTCAAGTTGTGATAGGTGAAGGTGGTCAATGATGCAAGCATCACTCCCACATTAACCCTTCTAGATGTTAAACATCCCTTAATTTGGTGCATCACCACCCTTAGTATAGTTTCATTTCTGTGAAATCTCTTTCCTTAAAACTCATGAAGATGTTAGCTTAGGATTAGATGGTCATTTTATTACACTAGGAGTAGTAAAGCATTCAGTTTAGGAAGAGGAATTCAGCCTTCTCCAGAGGTTCACCTCGAGCCCAAGTCCCACAACTTGAGAGGTGATCCCATGTGTCCCAATCACACCAAATGTTCTGTTCACATTTTGGCCATTCAGGGGGTGCACTGATTTGGAGACAACACTTTCTACCTTCCTCTGCTTCACCCTCTTTCATGCCTTTAATTTTAAATAACTCTCTCCCTTTTTCATAATTTCACCTCTTTCTCTTTCATTTTCTTGTCTTCTCCTTGTTTTTCCTTCATCATTTCCCCCTTCCTCTATAATCCTTCTTTGTTATCTAATCCAATAGTTGTTGCATCTCCAAATACCATTCTTCATTCGTATCCAAGGGTATTTCCTCTTGTTTCTTCTTCCATTTCCCTTTACCCTTTCCCTTCTTGGATTGTTCTGAGATTTACCTATTGGTTTTGTGGCCATCATTTTACTCTTTGCTTTCATTCCCTGGTTAATTTACGAGTTTGTTTGAAATTTTTCTTTGTGCACCCCATGCCCTAGAATACAAACCCTAATCTCCTTTGAACACGACACTTCTTCACAATGTTCCTCACACCTATGAATCACTTCTGCTCTGGTTTGTAGATCTAACGGACTGATTGCGCTTAAGTTTTTGGGATTTTTCTTCACACAATTCAATTCTTGAAACCCTAGATCTTGAAAGAAAGTCACTCTTCTTGTTTTCGTAAAGTAAAATAATGAACTACCCATTATTATATTTATAGATTTTCCGATTTTATGAATTTAAGGCTAGGATACCTACCACCGTATGACAATGTTTTAATGTGGCATTTTTAAACAAAACCCGACTTCAAAGCACTTCTCCTTACATGCCCAATCCTTTCGTGAAAACTTTTCCACCCGCACCCAATCCTTGCACAATTTTTTTTTCACCTGTGCCCAATCCTTGCGCAAAAATGTTTCCACCCTTCTGGCGCGTAAACAATCCTTCTTGACAGAAGACTCTTACGCGTGTGTTACCAATGCCAAAGGCACCTCTTCCATCCTCATGATTCTTTCTTTTTCCTACCTTGTGTTTTTGCACTTTTTCTCCTTTGTACGTGGATTTCCAAAGTGACCTTATCTTGCCACCCATCTGCCTTCTTTTCTCCTAATGCATCTTTTCAACAAGGCCAATTCAAACGGTCTACCAACCCAATCCTCCTGTAGAAATAACTCCATGCCTCTCTTTATCACCTCACCCCACACTAAAACAATGCGTGGTCCTCTGTGCATTCATAAGTCAAAAAGTAATAAGGTTACCAGTGCCCAAGGTGCAAAACAAAACAACAACGCGAAAGGGAAATACAAGAAAGGAAAAACATAAAAGGAAATTCTAAACTAATTGGAAAAACTACCTTATTTACAAACACCAAGAAGCATTATTTATAGTAGGGCTTCAGCCTACTCCCATTGAAGTGTCCAGTAATTTTGTTCCATCCAAAGACTTAGAATCGACACGCGCCCTCCGAATAAAGGATTTATGAAATTACATAACGACCCAACCAATGCACCTTCAACTTTCCAGTATGGCATAGAAATTTTGAATCATATAGCAATACCATCTGGCCAACCTCAAACTATTTTTTCTTAATATGGTGGTCATGCCATGCCTTTTGCTTTGCCTTCTTAGTTGTTTTGCTCCATCTTGCTAGTGAGCGCCTTTCATCCAAATTTATCAATTCATCTATTCTTTCTTCCAGCACTTGCTCGTTGTCTAACCCTCCTGCGCGTGCTATACATAGAGATGGTAGCATGAATTCCACCAGAAAACTACTTCCACACCAAACACCAGTTGAAATGGTGTGGCCTTGTTTAATCTTTTATACGTTGTTCTGTATGCCTAAAGAACTGCTGACACCTTGTTATCCCAATCTTGTCTACCCATGTCACATATTTTAGTCAATGTGTGACTAAGGATTTTTATGAATGCCTCTATAGTCCAATTTTCCTGAGGGTGATAAGGGGTAGTCTTGTGATGGGCTACCATGAATTCTGCCAATAGAATCCTAATGGTTTCATTTAAAAGTGAGTGCCCCTATCACTTGTTAAACTTAATGGGCACCCATACTTGCTTATAATGTTTTCCCACAAAAATCTAGTAGCCTGTGGCTATGGTGAAATCCTTAGTGGGCACGGCCTCTGCCCACCTTGTCAGATAATCAGTATAGGTAATGATATACCGTGAGTTAGTCCTTCGCGTAGCTGGTGAGATTGGTTTGAGAAAATCTATTTCCCATTTTTCAAAAGGTTCTGTGCTAGCGATGGGGCACAAGGGAATCTCATCCCTTATTTCAGGTTTTCCAACACGCTAGTAGTGGTCACAGGCCTTGTAAAAATCAATGCAATCCTGTGAATCATCTCCCACCATAGTCTGGTGACTAGGATCTTGCACGTGGTTACATTCCCTGCATAGTGTCCTCTAGCAATCCCGCCATGGGCTTCTTCTATTATGGTCATGTGTTCATGTTCTAAAACACACCAAAGTCAAAAACCTTATCGCGGCCCATTTTATACAAATCCCCATTGATCAACATAAAGGGCATGGTGCATATGGCTAACCTTTTTCTTTCTAGTGCATTCATCCCTTCGGTGCCATACCTTCTTTGAGAAAAATAGCAATGTCTTCTAACTCGAGGGCATGTGTCGTAACTTGAATAGTTGCACATCTGGCATGGTTTCCTCGATACTTTGTGCATCCTCTCCCAAATCAATCCTTGATAAATGATCCAGCCCACAATTGTTCTTTCTAAGTTTTACCACCACTTTGAATTCAAATTCCTGAAATAAAAGTACCCAATGACATATGCGCCCTTGCATCATTGCTTTGTTTACTAGATACTTCAAGGCCATATGGTCAGTGTAGAATATGAAGGGGGTCGCCAAAATATATTGTCTAAATTTGTGGAGTGCGTAGATCATTGACAATGCCTCATGCTCGGTCATTATATAATTCTGTTCTACTGGTGTCAACTTTCTACTTGCAAAACACAAGGGATGATCAACAATCCCCTCTCCTGGTTGAGCAAGAATAGATCCCATTGCTGTACTAGAGGCATCCACGTGGACATGGAAAGGTTTATCCCATGATGGAAATCATAGAATAGGTGCGGTGATAAGCCTTTCTTTTAGAGTGTCAAATGCCCTCTGCTGCGCTTCTCCCCACTGAAAGGAACTCTTATGTTTGAGCAATATTTCCAAAGGCGTGGCAATCTTGGCGTATCCCTTAATGAACTTTCTATAGTACCCAGTGTGTCCAAGAAATCTATGCATGGTGCTTTGGCTGGTGGGCTCCCCTAATCCCACAATAACTATAACTTTTGCGGGATCCACTAGTAAGCCCTCTTTGCATATGATATGCCCCAAAAACGTTCCAAAAGGGGTTACAAAGACACATTTCTTGATGTTGAGGGAAATCCTCAACTGCTGACATCTTTCAAAATTAATCTTAAGTTATCACAATGGTCCCTTACCAATCCATATACTGTCCAATATTCCAAATATAATTGAAGGAACTTGTGGATGAAGTCCTTAAATGCTTGTACCACTATGTGTGAAAATACAGTGGGTGCATTCCTCAATCCAAAGGGCATGACCATGTATGCAAAGCTTCCCCACTCGGTGGTGAAAGTTGTCTTTTCTTGGTCTTCCTTGGAAATCCTTACTTGGTGATATCCCAAGAATCCATCCGTAAAGGAATAGACCTTGCACCCAACAACTCCTTCCAAAATCTCTTCAGTGAAGGGGGTGGGAAAAGGATCTATGATACAAATAGCATTCAATTCCCTATAATCCACACATATCCTAATCTGCCCATCCTTCTTTATGCTGATCACCATTGGACTTATCCATTTTGATTCCTCCATAGCCTCAATGATACCAGATGCTATCATTTTGTCTAGCTCTTCTTTAACCCTTACGCACATGTTAGGATTCATCCTGTAAGGCCTCTTCCTGACCGGCACACACCATCTTTCAACTTTATCCTCATTTCCCCCAATGAATGGTGGATGCCTTTCAACTCATGGTATCCACGTGGGAATAAATCCTCGAATTCATGTAAGAGATCGATGATCTTTGATACTTCCTTGTCTGACTAGTAGTCCCCAATGATAGCTTCCTTGGGCTCCTTCTCTCGAGCCAATGTTAACTTTCTTTGTTTTGAGTGGTTCATGATACACACATGCACATGCATCTCGCATTATCAACTACCTCACATGTCCCAACCAAATGGTCGACATTCAGGCTATCCATCTCCTCTCCATCAATAACATATACCATCTTTCCTTTCTCCTTTTTAGCACATGCGTGCTCGAATTATATGTCTTTTGGTTCCTCCTCTTTGAACCACGCTTCCAAGCTAGTTCCACCATGTAAGTTTACTAATCTATCTTCCACCATGGTGCAATCCCTCAGAGTGAGGCACTTGATAGTCTGTAATGCCTCATCAACTAGTTGCTTATGGTACTTCGGTACTCGAATGTGTGAACCAGGTCAACCGCTAACTCCTACCAATTTCCCGTCTGGCGGTGAGTTTCAGAATGGATGTACCAAGTGTGTGTGTAACCTTGTAGTGTCGAATACAACTTGTGCACCCAAAGGGAGGGTGGTAAAGCTTCCATGCCTTCTCCCCAAACCCTCTCACATGCCTGGATGTGGGAAGAGGCGGTCCATTGCCATTGTAATCCTTGATAGCGGTGGGTATGTTGCTCTTCGAGAATCAGATAGTGAGCACAATTCTAACTTCACGCCACTCCAACAATTTTTCGCTATGCACATGACCCACCCTCACCACCTCGCTGTTGTTCCTATCAAAACATAACCCAACATACCTCTTCGCTCGTCCTCCCTCCATTGAGCCTCCATTTCTCTTAAAAATACCTTAGGGTATGCATCCCTAGAATACTTGGTTATTTCCTTTCCTCCCAGGTGCCAAACTATATGCGCCATTGTTACCTTGGTCACTGATCCTTTCAGATGTCACCCAATCATTTCATAAGTCCCATGTGCCCAATTATCGCATGCTATACTGGTAGTATCACTAATAGATTGAGCATCATCAAACTAGATGACTCCTTCTGTAGGGTGGATGGTCTCTGGATCTCTTATGGAGTGCACATATATTCTGTCTAGGACTTCCTCTCCAAGGGGTTCAATATAGGGTGTGGAATTTCCATCGCAGTGGTATAATCACCCTCTCTTCCTTGTTTTCAAAGCTTATGTACCCCTTGTTAAACCGGAGATTTGCATTATTCTTATAGCACCACGGTGCCCAAGTAGAGCTGGGAAATTATCTACCTCGGCAAGCACCAAGACTTCAAAATCCCCAATGAACCTAGTCCCCTGAATGGTAATGGTCACATCCTTTAAGACACCTATGGGCATTGCCTTTGTTTTATTTTCCATATACAACACATTTGAATATGGTCATGTAATGCAGTCTCTCCCATTTGATGCCAAACATCTAGAGTGAGGACATTAACCTTTGCACTGACTGTGTCAATGAGAATGTTGTTAAGCAACCATCCATCCACTACTATGTTTAAGGTGATCTCTTTTTCATAATCAAGGCTATGAGGTGGGAGGTTTACATGCAGGATCTACCTTTCGTGTTCTTCCTCGGTGCGTGGTACCTTTTCTCTCAACCATGCTCCTAGTAGGGGAATAATATTCTCCTGCCTCAGCATTTTACACACCTCCTTAACCTCGTCCAAGTCATCCTTTGGTACTTCACTAGCCTTCTTTGCTCATTTAATCTAGTTTGCTCTTTTAAGCATTGGATCTCCCCTTGTAAACTCCAAATTACGTCCATGGTTTCCTGGTATACTTATTTCTGGTGAGCTAGGTTTAGATACTTCCCATGTACTACTTCTTCCCTCAAAACCAGAGGTCTCTTCCCGTGTGCTTCCTTGCATGCGTGGACTCGCCCTTATTGTTACCATAATAGGATCTAGTTCTGATTCACGTATTACTCATGGGAGCCATTGTGTGTCAGCCTTCTTAATACTCACCATGGCAGCACCCTTATCCTTCCTAGATCTTTGTTGACTCATATGTTTGTATAACTCTGGGCACTCTTCGTACTTATGTTTTTTTCTCGCACCAAGAGCATTGTAGAAGATCTGGACATTCGTGCTTATAATGGTCTGTGGCTCCACAATTAAAGCATGTTCCACGTGGGAACTCACTTCTTCCTCCGTAGTTACCATGACCATGAAATCCTCTGCAAAACCCTCTTCCACGCACACCTCCATCTCCATGCTCTTCATACCGACGTTCATCTCCTTTGGAACTACTAGCAATGCCAATCTGCGCACACCAAGATCAATTGCCTCATGAATCTAGTTAATCAATCTACAATCCTTAGTGTCATGTGTGGTTGAGGTACATATCTTACAATAACAAGATATGTTTTTACGGATTACACACTACAACAGGGGGGGCACCTACTTGCATCATGGTCCCCGTGACATATTTCACAATTTACCGCTATGACACGTACCACCTTCCGAGTACATATCCCACCATTATCCTTTGTGTTCCCTTCTATGTTACAATCTGTGCACCACATCCCACCATGAGTCTCTGGAACTGTGTTGGCAGATAATTTCTCCAATTGCTTAGCCATGGCAACGATCTGAGCCTCCAGAAATGGGCTAACACTAGTGTCAACACTACCAACTGCCTTAGTGTGCAAAGTAGCCTCCAACACTTCGCGTGGGTCTATAAATGTTTTATGAGACAAAGCCCTCCTAAAGGGTGTGATCAACCCTCGACAAACCATTGAGCAAGTTGTGAAGGGTGGATGTCGAAGACAATTTAGACAACAGAGTTTTAAAGCATGCATCATATTCTTGTATGCTCTCTGCCATTCCCTACTAGATTTCTTTGAGAGAGCTGATGCTCTTTTGTTCAAACTTAGGTATGTGGAATTCTACCAAGAACACATTTCTCAGCGTGGTATAATCCACAATAGTCTGATGAAGATCATACTTTCTATACCAACTATGCACGTGTCCTTACAAGGTCATCACAAATTAACTGGCCTTTTGATCCTGGGTCGTGATCCCCTTCGCGTGCCATAGCAGCTCGCACTTATGCACATGCTCTGTGGCATCTTCTATCCCACTGTAATCTAGTAAGTGTAGAGACATCTCGAAAAATACTTGAGGAGGTGGCTAAGGCCCTTGTCCTCCTATCCAGTCCCTTGGTTTCCTCTCGGTGTTTCCTCCTCTGTTGGATCCACTAGATCCTGAGCCACCAACTCTACCACTTCCACCTCTAGATCCTCCTGTGTTAAGTACAGGGCCCATGTTTGTCATGCCAAATGCTCCCATCATTCCACTAAATTGCGCACCGATAGTTTGTGAACTAGTGCCACTCCTAGTCGTATTTCCTCCACCACTTCCTAACGCACTTCCAAAACCAGCTGTATATGTGCCTTGTCCAAACATTCCACCAAATACTGGAATAGTGTGTGAAGCCATAGAAGTCCCAAACAAGAAGTTGTACCTTTTGGGTGCCGATTGGTTTCCTCTCTTGATATCAAATGGATCACCTATAATTTTCCCTCGTTCAAACAAACCAAGTGCCAAGGTTTGGTCGCTAGGTGGGGTTAGATGAGTGCTAATAACTCTTCTTTCTCTATGCGAGAATCTCATCGAAGCCGCAGGTTTTATCTCCCACGCTTACCAATATGGGGTATCACAGACTATTCAGTTCCACATCCTCCATGTGAACCTTAACTCCTTTCCACCATGTCGACTCCATAACCCACTTGGAATCCTGCGATGTCTATCGATCTCCCTTTTATGCGCTTTGTTATACTTGAGCTGTCTCTCCTCCCTTTCCTTTTCGGTCGTTATATTAGCCATCATTCCCAACCCGGCTTCCTCACCAAGCACTCAGAGTGGTTTAGTTGGCCATAGGAAATGCCTCTAAACCCATGGTTACCATCAATATTTTGATTGCAAGGGGGATAGCATGCAGAAATGATCCTCTGGGCTCCCGCAAGAACTCAAACTCAACAACTTCTGGACAGAATACGTGGAAATTACGTATTCCAGAGTGTAGCTAGTCAATACTCCCTTCCACCAATGATCTATAGCACGGGTCCACATTAGATCAACATCTTGCAAGTTTTGATATGTTTCTTGGGTCCAAGGGTGTGACTTATAATACCACCCCGATCTAGATGTATAAGCTGAGAGCCATTCAAATAACTCTATTGGGAAACAACAGAAGAAGGTTTCGTACAACTCATGATAAAGAGTGTCTTCCACCCATCTTCACGTGTCAAACCCAGGTCCAGTATTGAATCTCTAAGTGAATTCATCCTCTGTGCTTTTAAACCAATCTTCAACACCTTCTAGGGTTAAGCACTCCATCATCACTTTTTGCACAGACCATGATGTATGCCATGTTCCACTACAACTTTGAAAAGAGGTCCCGAATGGAACCAAGATGTAGTCATTTTTACACCCACCAAGAACAAGGGAACCTCATACACGCCGGCCTATCACCCAAGGCGGAATCGGCGCCACCTAAGGTGCGCGTGAGGGAGTCAAGTCTCTTTTATGTGAGTTTAGTGGAAGGCATACTTCATGATCTTGACTTAGTGATTTAAAATAAATGAGAAAGCTATAGAGCTCAGAATGGCTTCTATACCCCTTCAGTCATAACAAAAGCAAAGCACACAATAGAATTAATAGAACTAAGAAGTTGTAAATCCACAAATATACTCAACATTCAAGTAAGGTTCATGATTATACAAGATCAAAAGTAGAGTAGAAACATGTAGATAATACAGAAGGAGATCTTAATATAAACATAGTGGTAACCTTATCATATTCATTCATAGTCTTACTACAAAGCATCACAGAGAGGTAGACCATAGTCATGCACCATATCTGGATCCATACATGTATGCTCACAAGATAAAATTTTCATTCCCCATTCCCTCATTACATTATTCCTACAATCATCTACCCATTTTATCCCATAGTTCTCGTAGTAATTCTTCGAGCTCTGCTACCTCACTTGTGTCTCTGTTCTTTGCCAAGGGCATGTGTATAAATAGGCATCTAGGCTCTAACAAACTCCTCTACGTAACCTCAGATCTGGTCCCAAGTGTCAAGGTGTGGGTCACCCCAGGCGCATGCCTCTCCATGTCATGATTAGCTTTTTGGATCTTACTATCGCAAGGTATATTCTGCGCCAGACACCCTATTGCTAGGTTGCACTGAACCTTATCCAAATGGAACATGTTCTTCATGTGTTCTATCCAAAAGGTAGAAAATGACTAAGTCCCAAATTGTGCTTCGCGCGCGCGGCCCTTGGTTCTCCAAGAACCCTTTTGAATTCTTCCTCGCACCTTAACTTGCACGCTTCCTTCGGCCATGCGTACTCTACGCACCTTTAAGATTCGGAAGCTACATTAGGGTCCCAACAGAAATTAAAGGTGAGGAGTGTGGGAGAAATATTTTCCATTTTTCATCATCTTTCTATCCTGATGCCCATTTCATATCCATATTAGAGCACAAACTAAGTCCCCTCATCATTTCAGTTACTTTTCATTTTTTATTTCATTATTTCTACATGATATCTACTATTCATCATTTATTGCTATCTTTCTAGACATAGGGGTTGACATCCTCCAAGGGAGTTAACATCCTCTTGGAACTAGGGTTTTTGGAAACCCCCACATATTTTTATCTAATCACATATGTTTCAGTTTTGTAGATCTATCTTCTTTATATCACACATCTATCTTCTTTGCACCCATAGATCCATATCTACATCTGAGGTCCTAAGCCCTCCATCATTCAAAGTTTCTGGTGGCTTCTAGTATTGGATTTCACCCGTGTGAGAACGAGGTTTCTGTACACACCGTAAGGAGAAATTGATCAAGTAGTCAAATATGTATGTATGTAAAAACCCAATGTAAAATACGTAAATGTAAATGGAAAATGTGTAGCTGATGCATGTCGAGAAAGAGCATAAAAGGATATCCTGTACTATGTTTTTTGGGTGATCTCACACCATAGGCCAAAGAACTACAGGGAGGAAATGCTCTGTGTCCTCCAGGATCTAACTACTTTCCTAAACTATGTGTGTAGAGATATTTGTACGTCCTAGTTTTTGGGAGATCCAACACCACTAGCTGAAGTAGTGTAGAGAGGCACACCCAATGTAACCTCCAAGCATGTAACTACTTCCCAAAATGCTAAAGACACCATGTCTAGTAAAATCCGCTATGTGTGGGGTTCGTAGACCGGTGTCCGAACCCACTGATGTATATAAATGAATTGAAATGGTGTATAATATCTATGTTAGTATGTAAAAACCTCTAAATGACGCCCCCCTCTTTGGGGGCACATGCAATGTCACTGATAGGAGAAATAGGGCCCCAAAAGAGGACTAATCAGTATGTAAGTCAGAACCTTGAAAATTTCTTGGTAGAAACCAAGGTACACACAAAAATAAGGCTAGCCAAAGATAAGTGTAAACAAACATGCGTGTAGAAAATAATGTGTAAGCTACACAAATAGTGAAGTAATGTAAACACACAATAATTCAAAGTAATCCACACAAAGAAGATTTCAAACATGGGACATCACTCATGATGTCTCAAGACACGCAAGGCCATCATGGATGAATAAAACAAACAAGTGTTCACACAAAACAAAGGGAAAGGTACACATACCATAGCAAACAATAATAGATAATATAATAAACAAGTATGGAAGAAAATATCCCTGCATAACAAATGTTGCACATGAAGCACCTGTTAGCATGGTAGAAAGAGAACTAGTATGTCAAAAGCATGTAGAACCAAGTAATGTAAATTACTAAGTACACAATGAAATGATAACACCTTTGAGAGATGAATGTGGATGTCCCCAGGTGACCGAGTGTAGGAAGGGTAGAAGGTGAGAATCCATGCTACATGTAAGATATCTTTATATGTGATCACAACCTAGAAAAAAATGTGAACATGCATGTGTGGATGATATAAATAAATGACATACAAGTAATCTAACTAGCATGTGTAATAAAGTGAGCATGGACAAATAGAAGTAAACAAGAATAAATGCAACCATAATATGCAACATGCTATAGATCGATGAAATGGAATGCAAGATGCAAGTGATAGGAGACATTTTCCCCTTGAGTGGATGGAAGTGTATACAATGAGGTTCATTTTGTTTAACCCCTTAGCAGTCAAGAATGAACCATAAAAGAGAGTGTTTAGTCAAGAAATGGTTAAAATGTGTGTTGTGTCTAACATGCTATGATAATGCATATGTGTAGTGATGAGATCTGACCTAGTGATGATGTGTGCATCAACCCTATAGTTGAAGCATATATCACAACCAGATTAATGTATAAATGATGATTTAGCCTAAGCGTATATCACTATAAGATGAATAGATGAGTGATGATTTATCCCTAAGTGTATATTACTCCAAGATGAAAAAGAGGGAGTGGTGATGTAACCTAAGGTGTATACCACTACAAAATTATAGAATATGTGACGATTTAGCCTAAAGCGTATGTCACTAGCCTAGGAATGTCGCATGATGAAAGGTAGAATAGTAAATGTGTGATGAGTGTAAGGTCCATTTGATTTGTAAACCCTCGGTAGTCAAGTATGGACCGAGGAACTAAAGTGTGTCATAGGGTAGTGAGTGTAGCACATAGAAGAAAATGTAGTATATGTAAGGATGAAAGATGACCATGTGATGAATGGAATATGTGAAGTTGCGATGTGTAAAATGCAACAAAATATGTGTAAAATGTATAAAATGCGAGGTGAATAGAACGTGTGAATACACAATATGTAGAATGTAAATTCAAGAGGTGTAGAATATGTAAAATGTCATGTATGTAGATGGACTAGGAATGTAGCATGCAAGATGATGTAATTCTAGACTCATATGTAATGAAGACTAGGATGATATAAGATGTGTAAATGCATAAATGTGGCAACGTTGTAGACTAAATGTATAATGTATGATATAAGATGTGTGATGTGTGATGAAACACAATGTGTAATGCTTATAGTGTAGTTTGCAGTGCGTGGGGTTCATGTGTAGTAATCCCTTAATAGTCAAGTGTGAATTGAAGCATAAGAGTGTATCATCGAGTAATGATGCTAGAATGTATGATGAGGATGCCTAATAAATATATGAAGATATAGCAATGATATATGTGGCTATGCTAAGACAAGATGAGGAGGAAGGTGAAGTGTCGTGACCCCCAAGTGTATGATGTAGAAGAGGACTATGTGCCGATGTCAAGGAAATCATCATTGTCATGGTCAAAACCTACCATGACAACATCAATAACCTGATAAAATATAAAGTGAGGAGGGTCATATAGGGACCCATTATGGTGTAGTGTGTAGAAATTCATTGCATATTCTTCATTAGTAAAGGTGATTGGTGGACAACTATGAGCATGCCAATGAGAGATATTTGGAGCATAAGCAGGAGAAGAATCATTATGGATAGAAATGTTGTCGAAAGGCATAAGAAATGTGAGTAGAGAATGATGAGCGTATATTGTACCACTAATATAATCAATCTAGGACTGTCTAAGTGTGAGTGGAGAGTCATGAGGGGTGCATGTGAAAAGACCGTCAGATGAAAGACACGTAAGCCATAAGATGTTGTTGTGTGAAAATAGCCATGATAGAGATGTGGTGAATAAAGAGGTGGTAAAATGTCATTGAGTGTTATGTCAAACCTAGCTAAATTTTCATGTGTACAAATAGTTTTGAAGCACGTAGAGTTGACAAGGATGTGTTGCCAAAATGTCCTATTGATGAATAATGTGCATGTAAAAGGAGGTAGTGGAGCGGCAACCCGTGGAGGAGAAGATGAAATAGCGTCGAAACTATGGAAAAATCCTTGATATAATACCATAAAATTAGTAGATGGAGGGGTCTTAAACCTATATTCACTTGGGCCATTGGCCACAAAGGTTTCTTCAAAATAAGAATTGTCTACACCAAGAGGGGTAAAATTAAGTTATCTTAATGATTCATTCGTAAGTTCAATAGCGTCAACTTCATCATCGAATCTTTAGAATCATCGGTGTGAACATCATCATGTGGTATAAAATTATCAAGGATGTTGGTAGGTGGAATTATAGGTGGAGTGGTACAGGTGTCGTGGCCCGGTTGAGAAGGAACACTGGTAGGAACTGATATCTGTAGGTGAAATAATAGTTGTTGTGTGAGTGGATATAGTTAGAGCATTGTAAGTGGTAGAAGGAGACTATGAAGTGCTAGATTGACCAATGTCATATGTGTCAAGGTTACTATATGGGATGTGTTGCAAAGGTGGTATGGGAATAGAAGTAATAAGATCTATGTGATAATATTTGAATGGATTAGGATCAACGGTGATGGTATGTTCATAACCATCATGTAAGAACTTGACACATTGGTGAAAAGTAGATGGAACAACATGCATTGTATGAATCCAAGGCCTTCCTAATAAGAGATTAAATTGAAAGGAGGCGTTGATAACATAAAATTTAGTGAGAATAATCTTAGGCCCAACATGAATATGTAATGAGATAGTCCCTATACATGAGCGAGTGGTAGAGTCATAACCGTGAATGAGGGTAGAATTATTAGAAATTAAATCATCGCTAATACCCAATTTATTTAAAAGAGAGTGAGCACATAAATTGATGACTGATCCATTATCAATGAGGACTCTTTTAATACAAGTAGTGCTAATAACAGTAGTAATAAGCAAAGGAGCACATGGATTGCTTTTAGCAAAAGGTGACATATCCTCATCAGTGAAAGATATAGCATGGGGTAAGTTACAAAGAGACTATATAAGATGTGCAAAGGCCACCATAGAATTATCACTTTCAATGTGGATGAAATGAAGGGAAACTTCTAGTGTGTTACAAAATCTAGTGCATTACACAACAAATTATAAAGAGAGATCTTAGCATGCATATTTTAAAGTTGTTCGATGATATCATAGCCCTTAGAAGTTGTGGGGGAGCTATTAGAGTAATGGGTGGAGGAATAGATGTGGGTGGAGCCGTAGGTGGATTAGGATGAGTACGATGAGTAGTAACTACATTAATAGATGAATCAACCTTAGGTGTGACAAAGTGAGGAGGATGTTGGGTATGCACGCACATGAAATCGATGGCGAGTAGTAGGATGCTGTAGACCTTGGTTGGTGTAAAGGTAGGATAAGAAGATTGATCCATAACTTGATAAGGAGATGACATGGTCAAAAGGAAGTGTTGAAATGGTTAGGTTCACCAAAATGATTAACTAAAATTAACTAACTAATGTAGTATGGGTGATAGTTAATCAAAGTTATGAAAAATTGTAAATGAAGTAAATAAACACAAGAAAAAAGTATGTAAATATGCTAAACAAGTATTAAAAAGGAAATGCTAACCCTAAAATGCAAGAGAGAAGATGAAAGAAATTAGTTGAATAATAAATGCTCATTGGATAGTTGTGTAATGGTGACTAGAAAAATTAGAAGCATGAATGGTCATGAAGAAGTGCTGAAAAATGATGGATCTAGAGGATTTGGTTGGATTGGAGTGCCTGGAGAGGAACTGGGGCATTTATAGGCAATTTGGTCTGTAATCCGATGCCTTGATCTATGAAAAATCTCTGAAATTGATCTTCACAGGATGAGAGGTTATCCAAAACCTTCGTTTTCAATCACATCAACTTTGCTATCCCGCACTGGATGTCATCAATAACTCAAGATGGAAGAAATACCTGTAAGACCCCAAAACAAGCATCAAACCCTAAAAATAAAAAATGCATATGAAGGGGTCGGACTGGCCTCAACTACCATAATGGTGAACTTACTAATTTAGCATTACACTACATCTCATATCCGATGTAGTTCTATGTTCAAGTGTGTGTGAACATGCCCGAGGTTGCTCTTGTGCTAGTTGCACTTTATGAAGTAATGAAAAATAACCGTGTAGAAAATGTAATAGAAGGCATGCATGGAATAGAATAAAATCCCTCCCACTATGAAGTGTGATGTAGATGTCCTATCCTTGTTCCTTGATGATGGAGATATGTGTATGCAAGTGATCTCCGATGGAATAGATAGATGTAACTCTAGATGAGTGATAGTAGTAAGTGATGCTAGGTCCCTCATTATGGTCTAATAACTTTATATTTATAGGGTTATCTTGGACTAATTTCATAATTAACCCCGAAAAGGATGACCACAAGAAATATAAAGATGTAAAATGGATAGAAAGAGCCCAAAGAAAGGTGGGAAAGTGCAAAAAGGACCGGGGTGCCCCTTATAGGACTAGGGCATCCAAAAATGCCCAAGTACTAATTTGGACACCCCAGTTGAGGATAAAATGATGTGGGATGACAAAAGCTAACTGGGTATATGGGTGCAAGAGATTGGTAATGACGAAATACAATAAAACAAGATTACCAAAATACGTGGGTTAATTAGTACTTTCTTCACTTAAGAACCTTCTAAAGAGTAGTATGAGACCGGGATAAATAATTTCTAAAGTGCATGATTTTTGACTACACTTGTAATGGGTGGATAATTTTATGTAGAGATGTTTGATGTATAGAATTTTGAGATAGATCCTAGTTGGGGCCTATCCTATATGTATGAACAATTTTGATGATATATATATATATATATATATATATATATATATATATATATATGATTTTGTTGTGATTTATCATGTGTTGTGTGATGATTTAATTGTGCTCATGTCTAATTTAGATGTTGAATTATGACTATGGATGTGATGGTTTATTATGTTATATGATACATAAAACATATATGTAAAAGTGTAATGTGATGATAAATTAGGTATGATAGATATATAGATGATGAATATATGTGAGGGACAACGATAGATAGCTGTTAGATTAAAATAGATGATATAATATAAATTGTTGTGTTGTAAAACATGATATATGTGAATTGAAAACACGAATAAAGATGATGGATTTAAAATAGTGGTAATGATATATTATGCATTATTGTGGATAATGGATATGATTTAGAGGGTAAAATTTATGTGATGAAGTTAGATATGGATGTGGGTGATAGAAATGAGATAATATGGGTTGATATGAAAAGGAACAAAAAGTTTAGAAAGATGACAAAAGAAGTCATGACTTGATAAGAAATGACCAAGAAGATGCAAATGACACATCGTCGAGTAAGAAGCACACATAGGATAGATGATGTTGGAATGGATTGGAGGTAAACATGAAAGGGAACCAAACAAAGAAATGTACTTGCAGCCATATCAAGCGTTAAAACATAACAAACAATAGTTAGTCATATTAAGATCATGAGGAAAATATGGAAAAAAACTTATAAACTTAGTATCAATACCAAAAATAAGTTTTTAGATGTGACTTATACGAGGAGGACATATTCCTTGTAGGTAATTACTCCTAGGTCTATGCCCTAACTCTAAGAAATATGACACAAAATGATCAATGCGGGAAGTTTTCTATCCGAGAAAGTTGATCAATGCAGAAGCTTTCTTAGGATGTTTACTTTTGAATTTTATGCTTTTGCTTTTGAATATGTAAAAAGATGATAAATGCGGGAAGCCTTTACTACCATAAAATATGATGGTAGCCATCCTTTGAGGGAGTGGTCTACATTTTGATTTTTCTTTGGGATATTTGATTTTTTTTTAGTTGGTAGGATAAATGATAGCTATCCTTTGAGGGATCACCTATATTTTTGACATTTTTCTTTATGCAAACAACTATCCTTCGAGGGAGCAATTTGTTTTTTAGATAAGACAACATTTTAAGATGAGAAACCAAAATTTTTGAATTTTATGGAAGAGATGGGGATAGCTAGGTTGACCACTTAGGAGGGGATAGAAAATGTACAAGTGACACTTATAAACCCTTGTCATGATTCTAATAAGTAGATAATGGGAGATAGATGTAATGATTGCATGGGTTCCCACATAGAAGGAGGAACTTTTCCATAAGGAATATGCTATGAGCAGAGCCGTGGTGCCCATATTCAAGGTCATAGACATGATAGTGATGGTAGACCACATAATTACAAATCATTACAATGGAAGATGGAAGAGGCTAATGATGGAAGCAAGGTCATTGATATGACTAAGTTCATGTTGGTAGATATAATAACAGTAGAAGGGATGTAAGTGCAATGCATTAAGAGGTTCCATTTTTCATTTACCATAAATGGATGCCAAATGATAGGCTCCAACCTTATTTATGTGTGATAATATAAGGTCTAATCTAGTTGGGAGAAAATTTACCACGTTGACTCCTTTCTAAAGTAGTGACATTCTAATTTTATTTAAGGACAAGGTCATCGATATTAAATTCACACTCTTTTAGATTCTTTTTCTAAGCACATTTGATGCACTATTAATAGACATGATGGTGTTTAAGAGCTAGAAGACTATGTTTTTCTAACAATTCAAGTTGTGCTAGAAAAACTTGGTGATAGTCTTCGTTAGAAACGAAGTCGTGAAGAAAAATGCACAATGATGGGATTTGAACTTAAAGAGGGAGAAATAATTCAGAGCCATAGATGAGAGAGAAAGCGTAGCACCCGTGTAGAGGTGTAGATGCTAGTCCAATAGGCCCAAAGATTGAAAAAGATATGAAGATACCAATCATGACCTTATCTTTCAACAATATTGGCAAGGATGTTATAGAAAGTCTTGTTTGTGGCTTCGGCTTGGATGTTAGCTTGGGTATAATATGGATAAGGAAAGATAAGTTTGATATTGAAGGAATACAAAGCTTCTTGAGTTTTTTTTTTTTGAAGGACTTTCCGTTGTTCGTGATGATTTTATGAGGAACAAAAAAGTGAAAAATGATGTGCTGATAGAAAAAATTAATGATTTGGTTAGATTTTATGGATGTGAGTGGAATGGCTTCCACCCATTTGGTGAAGTATTCGATAATAGTGACGATGGAATTATGAAATTGATAGGAACATAGATTGATGAGGCCAATGATGTCAAGTATCCATTGTGAGAAGGGCCAAAGATCTTGAGCTCGTTGCGAATGCCTAGCTAGGAACGTAGATGAGATTAGAATGCTACTTTGGAATTTAACACATTTCTTGACATAGTCACAACAGTATTGATTAAGAGAGGTGTAATAATAGCCCATGCAAAGGACACATTTGATGATGACCAAACCATTAAAATGACCACCACAGAATCATCGTGGACTTCTTGGTGATGAACCTCATTTTGTGATGTTTAAGCCATGTTTATCCTTATACCATTTTGATGTCATAGTGCATGATGAAAAATGTTAACTTCTTATATTTAATACTTTACTATGATTTTATAGGAATTATTGTGCATATGTTTGTTATTTTTACCTTGTTAATTCTTCTTCAAAAATGGCTTGAATAGATATGTTTTGAAACATTAACTACACTTTTGGAAGAGTGTGTGTTGAGTTATCATAGGGGGCGCAAGAATTAATCCATGCACCAATGTAGGACTCTAATTGATGTGTTGGCTTAGGAATGGACTTGGCACAAGAATCACCTCTGCATTAATAGGGAACTCAAAGTACCACATCAAGATCATCTAGGTTATTGACCCCGATTATCCAAAACATGAAATTCAAACATACATGTAGATAGTTTAAATTATTGGAATCACAGATGGAAACACCATTTCTTGGACACAAAGTGACACCATTAACTCAACAAACATTTCGTCTAAATTTGAGGATGAGGTACTCCAAACTAAAGATCTATCATCACCTAAGTCTCTTCAATAAGTTAATGAGTTGAAGAATCTTCACGCAGTTGATTGAATCCTTTAAAGGAGCCAATCATGGATTTCATAATTATTTGTCAAGAATGATTCCAGTTCAAAAATTTAAGGACCACCCCTTTCATTAATGTATTTCCTAAAATAGATAACCATTTCTTTAGTTAGCATTTAGTTAAGTAGACTTAGTCATTTGGAATAAGTAGTTGTCTCCTAAAAGAGCTAGAACATCTCTTGTATTAAAGAGATCATGTACTTAGATTCAAGTGGTTCAGTTTTTAGTCATTTGATTCATTGTAAAAGCAAACTTTAAATTGAATAAAGATACTAGATTAAGTGAAAATTTATGTTGTTTAAATTCAAGTGTTAAACCTAATCAAAGGGAAGGAACAAGGGCCACTCCTAACCAACGAAAAGGGAGTTTACATTTATTGACTTTGTGGCTTTGTGAATGCATTTAATGTTTCAACATTGATTTCATTAATTTTATGACTTAATGTTTCCATGATCAATGAATTTAAGAATTTTCCAATTATGTATTTCATTTTAGTTTTACTTTCAAGCATTTTATTTTGTAATCACGATCAGTTCAGAAATTTCTTAGTTTTTGTTACTAAAGTGCATACTATGATATCATTCCTATTGTTCCCTTTGTTACAAATATTCATGGACACCACCCTGGATTGACAGAATAATATGATTAATGTATGAGCATCAATAACAATCCTCACTTTTTGGAGCCGTTTCTAGGGAATTCAATGTGTTATCAAAGGTTAAGGTCTTTGGCAGAGATATTACTCATTTTTTTAGTAAGATTCCATTTAGAAATATCATTTCCATAAATATTTCTTTTTAAAGATCGAATACCTTGTAGTGACAATGAGAATCCTCCGAGTTTTGAGTATGTGGAACACACACAATTGAGTTCGTATTAATAGTTAGGGAATAAGTTTCGGTATGATAGGATTGTATGTTTAAACCTAAAGGCCATAGAGGTAGATTCATTAGATTTAATCCTCAAAACCAACCTATGGAATAACTTGCTGACCAAGGAAGAATGAATAATGAAGTACATAACCCCAATGGTGTAAATGATGGAAACCCTATAGTTGGAAAGATGTTTACCTACCTTTTTGAATTAGATCCTAATGAAGATGCTCCTATGAAAAATATATCCCCATAAATGCTACCAAATTTCGAGGATTAGTTTCAGAGGACCCTGACCAATTCCTTTTTGAGTTTAAGGTTTTATGCCAAACATATGAATACACTTTTGATAACCAAAAGCTTAAAATATTTCCCTCTACTCTAAAAGATGTAACTATGAGGTGTTTTATGGGTTTAAGCCCGAATTCCATTCATAACTGGGAAGAAATGGAAAAGGCCTTCCTGGACAAGTATCAGGATTACTGTAGAGTGAGGGATAGGAAAGAAGAGCTCTTTTGAATTCAACAAAAGGAAGATGAAAGTGTAGAAGATTACTTGGATCAGTTCCTTTTCCTTTATATAAGGTGTGGTAATGGCCTGGATATTAACCTACTTAAAAATTTATTTCTTATTGGATGAAGACACATAAGAAGAATTCAATTTAATGGGAAAGAGAGACATGAACAAGTTAGAGTTTAGAAATATCATTGAACTCTGTAGGAATTACTCTCAAACTCACCCCAATATGAGAAGACAAAAAGGAAAAATGGACAATGGGGACCTATCCAAATTAAGGGAAGAAATTACAAATTTGATAACGGACCTTTTGGTTCAACTCACTACTAGGAATATAAAGCCTTTGTTCATTTACTTCCCAAGATGTAGAGATAAACATGGAATTAAGGATTTTCCTTTGGATAAGACATAAATTTATCTTCTCTGTGAATTCAAGCATGCCATAGATCAATGTGGATTGCTTCCCTTGCTAAAGAATCAACTAAAAAAAAGAAACCAAGAGGAATCTGAGTTGAACTTATGGCTCGGAGGCAAGGACTACATTTTAAGACCAAAAAAATCATCCCTACACCCCTAAATAAAAATGGACTCCAAATCAATTGAATTCACCATGGCCATGTCCTCCACCTTGGGTTAAAAATCCCCACACGAATGGAGCACACAAAGGAATGCACCATAGAATTATTATAAACAACCTTGGGATCCACATACAAACATTCCACTATATCAACATTTTAATCCTTAGGACCAACAATAGTGGAACGCACCTCAAGGATCTAGGTAAAAGTAATATAATCAAAGAAGACCTCAAGGGTAGTAAGCCTTGTTAACTGGACCCACTAATCTTGTCCAACCCGATCAACTTGCCATGCCACAAATTCCTACACAAACTATGGCCAATCTAAAAATGTGAGGCAGGGAAACCCAACGTATACTATGGAATCCAATAGAAATCCCACAATAAACTCGATGGATTGTAAGAATATTTTGATGTCTTTAGGGAAAGTATTTTCAAAACCTTCCTCTCCTATGATAGAGGAAATTCCTAAAGAAATAGAAAAACTAGAAGAAATGCAACCTAGCTCCATTGAAGAAACTCCTCAACCAAACAAAGGAATTCCTTTTCCATCTAGGCTTTGTAAGAAACCAAGTATTTTAGTTCCTGATAAATCAAAGTCAGAATGATACAAGGATTGAGGAAGTTAAGTATTGACATTCCCCTATTGCAATCTTTTAAAGAAATAACTGAGTTAAACAAAATAATTAAAGAGTTCTGTTTCAAGGCTCCAGGTAGAAGGAAGAACCAACCTAAAAAAATCCACATTGATGGAAATATAGCTAGTATTTTGGAAGGAAATATCCCCCCTCCTAAATATGGAGATCCTGGAAGTCCTCTTATAACGATGCATAGAGAGGCTCGATTCCTAATGTTTTGATTGATCTAGGAGTTGTCATCAATGTTATGAAAACAAATACTTTATCCAATTTGTCCATGTTAGCTGCTTGAACCAAAATACACATCTATAGTTTTGCGGATGGTAGACCGGTCGATGAACATACCCAAGGGAATAATAAAATATGTTACCATTACAATCCAACCATGATACTATGAGGTAGACTTCATGATCATAAAACAAAGAATAGGAAAATTGGATACCCCATCATCCTAGGATGCCCTTGGTTAGCTATAGTTTTGCCCTTATTGACTATAGGATAGGGAATATGGTGATCACTAATGGTCAAGATTCAAATAAATTGTCATTATACCTTGTTGCTAAACCATTTACCAAAAATAATAAATAAGGGTCTAAAGATGATTCAGATGATATCATATCCTCTCTTTCCATGGTTGTAATTTAAGAGCACTTAGATCAAATTCAATGCAATTACCATGAACCCGGTTCCGAAAAATTTTGAGTCCTGTGCCTCGAGTCCTTCACTAGATTCACTTTGAGTCTTGCGATGAACTCCTACACCGATTCTTCTTCTAGTCATGTGCTACAACTTATAGAAATAAGAAATGATTTCATGGATGGAGATAACAAGCCCATTATTTGTCCTTTTGTAAAAAATATAGATCTGACAGAATCTATTTTCCAAAACATAAATTCTGTTCATAGGTTGTTACCACACAGTGTCCATTAAACGCACTCTTAAGAGAATACATTGTTGTAGATTCGACTCACCCTGATACCAAATAATTACTGTTCTTTCTAGAAAAAAATTGACAATTAATAGCTGACTAACTGACCAGGAAGAAATTACCTAGTTCAAATTCCTCTTCTCTCATCCCAAAGTTTCTTCTTGGGAGTATAGTGACATGAAGGGTATTCACTCTAGTATTTGTACACATCACATCTATACCACTGATTCCAAACTAGTCAGAAAACCTCAAAGAAGAATAAATCCTGCTATAAGAGATATTGTGAAAAATGAGATTATCAATGGGATTCTCCTTTGGTTATAGTTCCTAAAAATAATGGGAAATGGAGAGTTTGTGTGGGATATAGGGAATTAAACAAATTCACTCATAGGGATTATTTTCCATTACCTTTTATTGACCAAGTTTTAGATAGTCTCTCTGGTAAGAGGTAATTTTCATTACTTGATGGATTTAGTGGATACAACCAGATAACAATGGGCCTTGAAGATCAAGATTAAAAAAATTCACCGTCCTTGGGGGACATTTGCTTCTGAGTGCTACCTTTTGGGTTATGTAATTCCCTTACTACTTTTCAAAGATCCTTATTGGAAATATTTTCTGATCTCACCCATGATTGTGTAGAAATTTAAATGGATGATTTCACGGTTTATGGAGCAACATTCCAAGAGGTGGTAAACAATATGGATAAAGTCCTTGCTCAATGTGAAAATAATCGGTTCTCTTTGAATCATGAGAAATGATTGTTCATGATGTAACAAGGTATTGTGTTGGTCCGTCATGTCTCAATTGAGGGAATTAAGGTTGACCCAGAAAAAGTAAATATTATTGTAAAAATTCCATCACCCACAAACCAAACTGAAGTAAGAATCTTTCTTGGTCATGTCGGTTACTATCAAAGCTTCATTTAAAATTTTATTAAATTTCTTCTCCATTATTTTCTCTTCTAATTAAGGATTCTTAATTTAAATGGACAACAACATGTCAAAAAGATTTTGATGCAATCAAAGACAAGCTAATAAACACACTAGTGTTGAGAGGTCCTAATTGGAAGCTACCCTTCCATATTCAAACAGATGCCTCAAATGAAGCGGAGGTGTTATCTTAGGACAAAAATAGGAAGGAGAACCTATGTCGTCATTTACTACATTAGAAAAAATATTTCCCCTCCTGAAAGGAACTACACAACAATTGAGAAAGAATTTCTAGTAGTAGTTTATGCAATCAAAAAGTTTAAAAATTATATTATAGGATATGAAGTGATTGTTCATACTGACCACTCTGCTATCAAATATCTAATAAATAAACCTTTAGTGCATGGTAATATTGTAAGGTGGTTGTTTATACTGTAGGAGTTTAACTTTAAAATCATTCACAAACCAGGGAAATAAAATGTGGTGGCTGATTTTCTCTCCAAAATTACCACTTCATAAGAAGAGGAGAAGGTCGGTGATTAATTTCTAGGCAGTATTTATTTGCACTTTCCACTAACTCTCCTTGGTATGCAAATATGGCTAATTATTTAGCTACAAGGAAGTTTCCAAACTTTTTCACACAAAAGAAAAGAAAACAACTAATTAAACAGAGTGTAATGTATACTTGGTTAAATGGAATTATTTTCAAATGTGGGCCTAATCATGTCTTACGCATGTGTGTATCTAAAAATGAAGTATTTGACATACTTAGAGCATGTCATGATGAACCATCAGGAGGAATTATTCAGTTCAAAGGACCATTCACAAAGTTCTAGGAGCTAGTTACTTTTGGCTTTCCTTGTTTAAGGATGTCAAAAAGTATGTGTGGAGGTGTGATCAATGCTAGAGAATGGGGAAATTAATGTTTGCATCAGAAATGCCACTCCAACCATAGGTTGTATTGGAACCATTTAAAAAATGGGGGATGGTTTTCATTGAACACATGGACCCAACTTCCTAAGGAAAAATGTTACTAAGTGGGATGGAGTTTAAGAAATGCCACATGCAAGGGATGAGAAAGTTACAGTTTTTCTTTATGAGTGTATCTTTCAAAGGTTTGGAGCAAAAAGATCTATTATGTTAGATCAAGGGCCATAGTTCATGTTAAGAGTAATCATTTCTTTCATAAAAATATATCAAGCTGAAGCATAAGAAGTCATTGTCCTATCATCCATAGTCTAATGGCCAAGTGGAAGTTACTAACGTAGAGATGGAGAACATACTAACTAATAAAGTGGACATTTCAAGTAAGAATTGGGCCCAAAACTACCAAAAGTAGTATTGGATTATAGCACTACTTGAAAAACAACAAAGGGATTTACTCCCTATGAATTAGTCTACGGTAAGAAGCCAATTCTACCTATATAATTTGAGATTCAAACCTTAAGGATAACATTTGAAGTGGGCATTGATTTGAAAGAAACACAACAGGAAAAAATTATTCAACTAAATGAAATGGATGAAATTAGACTTTAGGAATTACATCATATTGAGATCATCCAACAACACAAGCAACTTTAGCATTATAAAAATATAAAGCAAAGGAAATTTTAGGTAGGGGAATGGGATTCACTATTTGATTCAAAGTATAAAGACTTTTAAGGGAAATTATAGATGAGATGGATGGGCCCATATCAAATCATAGCATTTTGACAATGGGACTATCCAATTAGTTCCAATAGATGGTGAAAGGAAGGTAATGTTGGTTAATGGGCACAGACTAAGGCTTTACCATAAACCAACATCTAAAGAAGAGTTTCAAAGGGCAATTCAAGAGGATTCAGATATGAACTGTGTGAGTAAAGTTTCTTTGCCCAACACAATTCAGACATGATCAACCGAATGACAATCATAAAGAGGGGGTGATTAAAAACCATATATGGAGGTCATCCTCCTCTGAAAGCATTGGTTGAAAACTAGAAATGGTGGTCAATGCTTCCAAAAAAAAAAGAAAAGAAAAGAATATAAATACAGTTGACCGAAAACTAAAAATGACGGTCATCTACCCTAAATTTGATCATCAATAAAGGAAGTACCACGTATGAAGGGAGCATTACACCAACATGGGAATGGAAGTGGAGATTTGACAAGTTTTAATATCAAGGTATGCACAATTAATTTGATTCTTAAATGTAGGAAGGTTTTAAATTATGAGTTGTTAATTATTGAACATCATGCACCTTGATTAACCACTTCATTTCCACTCACTTCACATGCTTCTCAAATCCAAACTAAATCCATAATTCATTTCCCCCATAATTTTCACATGCATCCAATCGATCCATTACCACCTTGGGATACGGCATAACTTGCCAAATTTAGTTATATTTCTTGCATGCTAGGTCTATCCCATTTCTTTTTTTCGAATTAAACTCTTCCATTCCTATCTACCACTCTTTTGTGCTATCACTCTGTAAATTTCCCAATGCCAATCCTGTGAATTTATCCATATTTCCCATCTGATCAAGCTTAGACATAGGGCCTAGGTTGTGACATGAACCAACAAGTTCTATTGAGCTTTTGGATGATACAAGGGAATTTGAAATTTTTGAAAGTGCAGGATGGCTGGATTTTCTGTTGGCATATGAAGAATTCAGTGTTTCAATGACTGAAGAATTTGCAAGGAATATGGAAGAAGGGAACTCCACTGTCCACGGTAAGAAAATTCCTTTTTCTCCAACTATAATCAGTCATCTTTCTGGTTTACCTAATGAGGGGTTAGCAGTAAGTGATAGGACCATGTATAATGAGGTAATTAAAAGATTTGTAGTTGGGAAGAAAGAGAAACTACAATTGGTCATAGATAACAAGGGAAAATAAAAAGGGGTTAAAATAATAACTATACCTGAACCTTGGGCTGAAGTTGCCAAATGGTTGTTTAAATATTTTACATGTGAGGGACAATATGAAAGTATACTAGGTCTTGTATTAAGAATGTTAATCCATCTTTGACATGGTCAAAGTGTGCCTCAAGATATAGATTAATTTCCTCAATTTCTATATGAATCCATTTGTGTTTCTACAAAAACATTTTCTTAGCTAGGGAATCCATATTTCTAGGGTTTGATCCACTTAATATGCAAACATCAGTTTGTCAAAAAGAAGTATGGGGTGAAGAAATGGTTAAATTTTCAAAAAGAATGTGCCCTGAATCCTACATTGGTTGTAGAACAAGCCCTCTTTGCCTCTGAGACCTAAGAAATGTCTCTAAACTTCCAAACCTACACTTACACTTCATGAGACACCAATTAATAATTCCCCGTCCCAAGAGGAATAATAAGAAGTTGAAATAATGCAAAACTTGGTCCAAACCCCACTTGATTCTCCTAGCAATCCAATGTCCCCATCTACTCCTGACATAGAAATGTAAATTGATTATTATTTGCCTATAACCAGAGGGTCACCTGATAGAGATAAAGGGAATGCACCTATGGAAGAGCGAGAACCTAGTTCTCCCCGATTTTGATACTATAATGCCCCAAGTCCTTTCCTTTTCCAAAGTTTAGTTTGAGCTATAGATAGCTCAGGAGAGAATAACCCAACTACAATCACTCTTGGAGGCTAAAGAAACTCATTTCTCCCAACAAATAGTTGTTAAAGATCAAGAGGTTTAACAACTATAGGGAAAAGTAACACAATATGAGGAAGCCACCCTTCAATTCTAAAAGACTTTATAGGAATGAGAACAACAGGTAAAATCCCTTTAGGATAGAATTGAGGAGCCTAGAACATCTCTTTCTATATTGTAAGAAAATAGAAGAGAGCAGGAGCCCATGGCCATGGAAGATTAGGCCATTCAAACTGATTTTGTTTTCCCTCGATTATTATTTTGAGAGGTATGGCTAAGTGGATGGAAGAGTGCTACAAGATAAGAGCAGTGGCAGAGGAGAAAAAAAATTTGAAAGAAGAAAATAAATTGCTAAAAGAAAATGTGCTTACAATAAGTCAACTCTATGACCAAGTTCTTTCTTGTCAACCCTCTTCGAACTTTTATGCATTATTTTAAAAAGAATGTTTCTTCAAATGGAAAATATCTAGGGCTTGTGCAATGTTGCATATAGAGTTTGAGGATGATAGATAGTTTGTAGTTGCATATACTACAAGAAATTATGTTGAGAAAAATTTGTTATGTGAATTCTATGTTCACAAGTTTCTTCTCTAGAGAAAATTGAGATTCCAATCAATCTTTATGTGGGAGAAGTACAGTTAAGGGCTTTCATTTCCACACTCAGACATCAGGGTGAATGGAGAGATCAATGAGTAGTCTTTGTGCAATCAGAATCTACCATTGGCCTCTTAATGAGGCATGATTTACCAACACCACTTTGGTTTTTCAACATGTTTCGTTCACAGTGTACTATCTACATCTAGTAAATGTACACAGATATTCTTTAGAATTGTGTCAAGAATTTCAGAGAGTAGGTGATCCCCACATTCAATGTTAATTTCCTTGCTTCCTAGGTCTAATATCAGCTACTTGCAGAGCCATATAAAAGGAAAGAGGTCATTTCACCAATAAACCTCAGATGGTCATTGAAATGAGCAAAAGATATCTGCAAGATAATTTTGGACCTCAAAGAACAATGGATTGGTATGAGATATATGCCCCCACTGGTCCTTGCACTTGTGCCATGATGGAATTCAATAGATGACCAACTAAGCAAGCTACAAGACCGGGAGGGATAATGTTGTAGATCATTTTAAATGATCTAACACATCTTTGGATAAAACTTGGAAAACTTTTTCCAATGAATGTAACTATTCTACAATTGTAGAGCAATTGAATGTTAGGTAGTAGGAGGAATTGCTAAACCATTAGTCCAGGGAGTGATGAACTCCATTTTGTAATGTTTAAGACATGTTTAGGCTTATACCATTTTGATGTCATCTTGTACGATGAACAATGTTAAATTATTATATTTAATACTTTATTATGATTTTGAAGGAATTATTGTGCATATGTTTTTATTTTTACCTTGTTAATTCTTCTTTAGAAATGGCTTAAAAATAGATTTGTTTTTGAAACATTAACTAAAATTTTGGAAGAGTGTGTTTTTAGTTATCACAGTGATGCATGACTTAATTCATGCACCAAAGGAGGAATATAATTGACGTGTTGGCACAGGACTCACATCCGCGTTAATAGGAACTCAGTACCACATAAATATCATCCAGTTATTAAACCCGATTCTCCAAAGCGGAAATTCACACATACATGCATATATTAAAAATTATTGGAATCAAAGCTAACAACACCATATCTTAGAAATAAAGTGGAACCATTAACTCATCAAACATTCCACCCAAATTTGAGGATAAAGTACTCTGAAATAAAGATCTATCATCACTAAAATTCTCTTCAATCAGTTAATGAGTTGAAGAATCTTCCAACAGTGATTAACTCCTTTAAAGGATCCAATCACATATTTCCTCTTCAGTTGTCAAGAATGATTCTAGTTTAAACACTTTAAGGACTTCCCCTTTCATTAATGTATTTCCCAAAAATTGATATCCATTTCTTCGAGTTAGCATTTAGTTAAGTAGACTTAGTCATTTGGAATAACTAGTTCTCTCCTAAAAGAACTAGAACATCTCTTGTATAAAAGAGATCATGTACTCAAATTTATTGGTTTGGTTTTTAGTCATTTGATTCATTATAAAAGTGTACTTTCAATTTAATAAAGATAGAAGATTCAGGGGAAATTTCAGTTGTTTAAATTCAAGCGTTAAACCTGATCAAAGGAAAGGAGCAAGGGCCACTCCTAACCAATGAAAAGGGAGTTTACATTTATTTCCTTTCTATATTTGTGAATGCATTTACTATTCCAACATTGATTTCATTACTTTTATGCATTTATGTTTCCATGATCAATGACTTTAAGAATTTTCCAATTCTATATTTTTTTAGTTTTACTTTCAAGCATTTTATTTTGTAATCACGATCAGTTCAAAAATTTCTTAGTTTTTGTTACTAAAGTACATACTTTGCGATATCATTCCTATTGTTCCCTTTATTGCAAACAACCATGGACACCACCCTAGATTGACAGAATAATATGATTAAAGTACAAACATTAACAACATTTGTCACTTGATTAACATAATAAGATTCGTGAGACTTAAAGAAACAAAGAAAATTTCGTTGAAGCCATGCTTATAAAGGATTCCACCAAGGATGAAATAGAGGTTAACACATTGAAGAAAGGATCTCCTACCATTTTTGGATAAATCAGAGGGGATCTTAGAATGAGATAAATATTCAAATATTTGAGAATACCAAATATCTGATGGATTGTTATCAATATGATTGATACGAGGAAGCTCATGGACATGAGATGGTTGATCAAGATGATGGACAACGCCATAAAACTTGGATTATTCTACTACCCATGGGATTAGAGATGTGAGAGAGGCCATTGTGTCCATAAAATTATTTGATGATCGAGGAATGGTTTGAATGGTGTAGAAGTTGAAGGCCTCAAGAAGAAAATTGATGATGTCCTTATTATTTTGGAGGAAATCATATTTACATTGATAGATGCCTTTGACTTGATTGATGATGAGATGAGAGTCATTGAAGTTATTAAGAATTTGGACACTAAGCATGATAGCAATTTCAAGACCCAAGGTGAGGGCTTCATACTCAATCATGTTTTTAGTGCATTTGAAATTAAGTTTATAAGTGATGTTGATAGGAGTATCCCAAGGAGGAATGATAATAACAACTCATCCCCCTTATCGACACTTTGATTTTTCAAAGAAAAGTTTCATTTAAGAGGAGATATTTCATGATCGATGGCGAAGATGGACTCGTCTAGAAAATTCTCGTGAGAAGGATGATTATCGAAAGAGGGTAGTTAACTAGTTAATCAAAAATGGCTTGAACTTTGATATATTTTTGAGAGATGAACTCTAGGTCAAACTTAGTCATGAGCATGAGCCATCAAGTGATGTGGTCATTATGATAAGGCTTAGAATGCATGTTTTAAAGAGGATGAAATCTAGTGACAACAAAGGCTTTATGATTAAGGAGATAATGAAAGAGTTTAGAGGTGGAAGAAAAGAGGGCACAATTTTTTTAGCTTTAATATAGTGGGTCTTATATTTTTAAAGAGCATGATTGATGTAATATACGACCTAATCCCTACCTTTCTCATCATGGTGTGCAAACATGGCACCCAAAACATGATCGGTGGTAGAGATATAGAGATAGAAAAACTCACCTTCATGTGGAGGTGTGAGCACATGTAAGGATAGAAGATAATTCTTGAGATCATCAAAGGATTTTTGGAAATTATCATCCCAATTAAAATTGATATCTTTATGAAGGAGATGATGAAAGGGTTGATAACGTTAAGAGAGTTGTGAGATGAAATGGAGAATTGATTGAAGCCAACCTTGAAGACTACAAAGTTTCTTTAGGTTAGAAGGAGAGGGAATCTTATGGATGGCTTTTATTTTGGCGGGGTCAAATTCAATATACCTAATTCTAATAGAAACAAAGAAGCCAAGGAGTTTACTAATTATAACTCAAAACACACAATTGGATGGGTTGAGATGAAGGAAAAACTAAATAAGACACGTGAAGAGGGTTTTAAGGACATAAAGATGATCTTGTCAATGCTTGGATTTACCCAAGAGATCATCAAAATAGTCCTCTATAGTTTTTTGGATAAGCTAAGGGAAGATATAATTCATAACACACTGATAGGTGGCCCCCACATTTTTCAAACTGAAGGGCATGACATGATAGCGAGAATGATCCATAGGGATCCAAAATGAATCTACTTCATCAAAAAAGTCAACACGAAGAAGGAAAAATGAAAACATGGAGGTTATGTCTTTTTAGTAATAGGACCACCACTCTGTGTAGAGCGGTGGTTATAGAACCACCACCCAACCGGGCGGCATTCATGGCTCTTTCGAGACGAGAAAACAAAAATATGAAATGAACATCCTAGAATTTGGATAGTTGTTTGTATCTCTTCTCCTCCATGACCTTTCCCATTCTCCAGTGCACATGAGGACATGGGAGAGGCTATTAATATATGTTTTTAGAAGAGGATAGGATCATTGAAGCATGAAAGTAAGTGAGAAAGAAGTTCTTAGTGCTGGAATTGTGATTTGTAGAAGAAAGGAGTGTTGAGATAGGGAAAAAATGTATTTGGGAGGAAGTGTGAGATATTATCTACTTCTCTTTCATACTTATTGTAACTTCTGTACTTGTTATTTTGAATTGGCCAATAAAAGTGGGAAGAAAGAGAAATTTCCCTTCCTGACTAGTTTTTCCTCCTCTGGAGGTTTCCAAGATAAAATTTATTGGTGTTTATGAGCTTAACTTCTTTTCTTTCCTACAATTGTGGATTCTAAGCATAAACATAATTCATTCACTAGCTATCTCTGTCATTTTCTAATAGAAAGTAGAACAACAAAGTGTTTATTTGTGTTTCTATGGATAATTCCAAAGTTGAAGAGTTTACAGATCATTTTGGTATCAGAGCTAACAATTATCCAGGACTATGGTATTCATTCTTGGATTTATATGACAGAACACGAGATTTAAAGGTGAAGAGGATTTACCTTGCAATCAAAAAATTTCTACAAAGAAGTGGAAACAAATAATTCAAGGACAAACGGAGGAAGAGAACTTGGCTTGTAGAATCGAGATGTTAGAGACAATGATGGATAGGATGTTTAGAAGGCAAGAAGAGCTTGCTGATTTACAAAAGACAACTTTTTGTTATCCTGTAAAATTGACAAGGGCAATTTTGTAGGTAACCATACCAAAATTTTGTTTTGAGTCCCTGCCAAGGTCCCTCAGCGTTCGAGAATGGCATAAAATCCCTTTCTAGAGAATCTGGTTTTTAACTTAGTCATTTTGGTCCTTTCTTGGCTAGGTGCAGATTTTATTCATGCAACATAGAATGAATTTGTGCCCCCTTCTATTCCTTTGGCACACCCTTTGGAGTGTTAACACTAAAATTGTTGCACCTCCCCATGATGCACCTTTCTTGCTTGCGCCAAGGCACATGTGCCTCCATGTTAACACTAAAATTGTTGCGCCCCTGAACGGTGCACCAAGGCACTGAAAAGATCGTGTTGACAGCCACAAAACCGCGCCAAAGGTGCAGGTTTTTTCATGTCAACATATGTTTTGGTGCGCCCTTTGAAAAAGTTGGTGGCACATTTATTGCACCTTTTGCTATATATAGGTGCATCTGCCCTATCATTTTCACGATTAAAAAACACGTGAAAAGTTTATTCCTCTACACCTGTCAGTGCCTCCATCATCCTCGTGTCATTTTACATCACATTCATGGACCCCACATCGTTCCTTTCATTCTATATATCTCCGGTAAGTGGTCCTTTCTTTTCTTGTGATATTTGTTTGTTGGTTTTCTGTGGTTGTGCTTGTTATGAAAAATAATAACAAAATGAACCTAATAGGCTCTCCCGAAAGCTGGTTTATGCTCTATTCAGATCTACTGGCTTGGAGGGATTTTTGTTTCATAAGATCCAGGATCCTCTTTGCCCATTTTTCCTCTCACTACCCAGATCCATGTTAATGAGGCCTGAAAACCACAAACCTATCCAAGAAAAGAGAAAATTTAAGGTTATCAAAATCCAAAACCCACGGTTTTCCTTTGCACAACCACCATCCCTATTGCATAAAAAACAGTCATGCTAAAGGGTGCACTATCCTTGCCATCACATGCAACTTCCCTGCGCACTTTGAAGTTCCTATAAACCTAACGCATGGCGCCAACATAATCCCACCTACATCAACAGTGAATGTCATGTAAACTTTTCCTACACTGCGCCAAAGCTAAAAAGCCCCTTGGCACACCTAAAGTTAGTGATACACCCTTTAATCCCGCACCCTTTGGCACACCAAAACTATTTGCAACACGATCAATATCTGTGCCATTGGCGCATCCTGCCACCATGCAATGCAACACAAAAATTATTTGCGCCCAGTTTAAACCCTACACAATGGTGCAGGCGCAAATCCTTCTACATCAACACTAAATGTTGTGTGTAGTATTCCTGTGCCCTGCGCCCTTTGGTGCTATTTTCTTCCTTACAACACTCTACATCAGTGTGCCTTGATTTTCTTGAGCTGCATGCAGTAATATTCCCGTGCCCTATGCCCAGAAGCTTTTAAATTGCTAACTCCTCATTCTGTAAAGCTTTGATGGATGATCTAATAGCTAACATGGCTCTTCTACGTTGGACTTCGCTCCTTCTTGTAGATCAACAGCTGAACTTGAAATCACATATGTCTACATCAAGTAAGAGACCAACCAAGTCAAAGGGTAAGGCCAAACTCATAGAGGAAGAAATGAAATACAAGTATCAGAGGGTCAGGATGCCCGAGTCCCATGTAGAATGTGACTTGGACATCAGAGATGCTGAACTTGGCCATATAGACATGGAGGATTTTTGGGCCAGAACCAGAAGGGTCACAGGCAGTCCATGGATGGAAAAACTAGTGGGCAATGGTCTACACTTCACTGGGGGAATCCCCGTTAGCACGGTAAATAATGAGTTCATGATGGTGGTGGCCCACTGCTATAACAAAGACACAAGGTGTGTCGAGAATGAAAAGGGTGAGGTAATAATCAACCTCACCTGCTAGGCACTTGAAATAATGCTCGGTTGTTTCACTGAGAATGTTTCGTTCCTTTTAGAAACAGAGATAAGGGTTGGGGCTAGGAGGAATACATTGCCGTAGAATGTCGAGATGATGTGCGCGTACCGTAGAGAAAGATCAGGTGCTGACTGCGAAGAACTCCTTTTTGTCTTGGAAGGACTACCTGCAAATAAGAACACAAGACCACAAGATTTTAATTAGACAATAAATGAGGAAACTGCCTTGGGCCCAGGAAATATAAAACTTCCTTTCGAAGGTGGTCAGTTCCCTTGCTAATATGAATTAACACAAAAGACTATAAAATATCAATTAAATTACTTTGTTGAACTGGGTAGGGGAAAGGCTGGTTATTGGTTATAGTCAGTATAACCGATGGCGGTTACTGATAACCGATGGCGGTTACTGATGACCGATATCGGTAGAGTCTAGGATCTGAAGGTTAGTTGTTTTGTGGGGTGGTGGTGTTATTTGGTAGTTGTGTCATTTGTAGGGCTGTATATAGGTAATATTAGGAAATAGGGTGATGAGATCTAGATGAATGACAGTTAGATGCAATGACACGTTGGGTAGTGGATCCAAGAATGGATTTGTGAGGACTTATGATTCAAAAAGTCGAAGAAATGTTATTAAAGAGTACATGCAGAAGTAGCTTCTTGGTTATTCACGGAGATGCAAGTCCAAGAGTTACGATGGCAAAGGCGAAGCCGAGGTAGGATGGTCAGCACACATGATCAAATCAGTGAGTATCACGAGGCTCGCATCCGATTGTAGTCCTGGGCTTGCTCTCCCTTGCTGCTAACTCTCCTTGTCTCTTCACTTGTCTCTGCTCAGTCAAGTAAAGATCAGGGTTTTCTCGATCGCTCCTGATGCTCTTTCTTGATTCAAAGAATCCTTTTCTCTGATCCAAAAATGAAATTCCGATCCTTTGTTTTTGGTTTGGGGAGGCCATTTACAAGGAACCGATGGCGGTTATGTAACCGACGGCGGTCGAGTAGGAACCGGCATCGGTAAGGAAAAAGTAGGCTATTTTTAGTAAAACAGCCCACCTTCCCTGCTTTTCTCCCGAGAGATTAGTTGCGGGCTTGGTCAAGTGACTAGAAGGTCGGTTTTAGGTGCGAGAAAGGGGTCCTTAGTCATGGGTGTAGTGTAAACCAAGTTTTAGGTTTTAATTAGGTTAGTTTAGGATTAGGGCTAGGTCATGATGAGGTGGCAAAATGAGGTGGTAGGTGAGGTGATGGGGATTTATCAATTACAAGGTAATTAATAAATAATTGTGTAAGGTTTAGGTAATGAGGTTAGGTTGCGAAATGGGATGCGGGTCACAAGGGGTCGTAAGACACGAATTTGGTGTCTACATTAGCCCCTTATTGTCGTGTAGCTTGTGTTGTAAAGCTGCGCGGACAATAATATGAAGTGGTTTCTCTTGTTAAGGATATAGGTAATCCCCTCAAATCTAGCACATTGAGTGAGCAGGAAATCGGGGATAGGGTTGATAAAGGGTGAATGTTGTAGAGGGGATGGTAAGGTGGTGGGGTAGGTCCAAGGAAGCAGACGCATGTTGAAATGCAATCGTACGACTAGGGTACATGATTTGACTAGTAAACCAACAATGTATAGGCAAAGGTCGATAGTTTATCCAAATAAGGGTGATATAATCGGTATCAAGGCATAGGAAGTAGCTCCGTGGGTATATAACGGGTAAGGTACGAGAACGTTTAGGCATGTTCGGCGGTACGAATGGTTGGTTTGGTCGAGATAAACGTCACGGTCTGGGTCTAGGCAAACTTTGGTCGACAGATCAAGTCGAGGACCCAAATCATGCTAAAACACGAACAGGTGAGCTCGATTGAACAAAAGGTACAGGATGGATGGATAAAATAAAACATTGATTGTGGGTATGGTGTTGAAGTGATACGGCCGTGGGTCGGGCCAAGTTGTTAGGTTACAGCCTTGGGTCGGGCCGGATGGTTAGGGTGAGGCCTTGGGTCGGGCCAAGTTGTTGGGTGGCGGCTTTGGGTCGGGTCGGATGGGTGGAGGCCTGGGTAGGGTGAGGGTAGGGTGAGGCCTTGGGTCGGGCCAAATGGGTGGGGCGAGGCCTTGGGTCGGGCCAAATGGGTGGGGCGAGGCCTTGGGTCGGGCCAAATGGGTGGGCGAGGCCTTGGGTCGGGCCAAATGGGTAGGGCGAGGCCTTGGGTCGGGCCAATGGGTAGGTTGAGGCCTTGGGTCGGGCCGAATAGGTAGGTTGAGGCCTTGGGTCGGGCCGAATAGGTAGGTTGAGGCCTTGGGTCGGGCCAAATAGGTAGGTTGAGGCCTTGGGTCGGGCCGAATGGGTAGGGCGAGGCCTTGGGTCGGGCCGAATAGGTAAACAAATGGTGTTCAGCAAAAGTGGATATAGGCGATATGTGGTTAAAAAGGGGCAAATGGTAAATAAGGGCAAAAAATTGGTGGAAAGTTGGCAGAAAAACCGATGTCGATTCTACATGACCGATATCGGTTAAGGGACCGATAGCGGTTCATTAGGGCAAAATGAAACCGATATCGGTTAAGGGCGAAAAACCTATAAAAAGAAAAATACGGCTTGTCATTGTCACTTGTGTTATTTGAAAACCAAATTGATTTGTCTGACGTGGGGAGTTGAGATTGGAGGTTTTATTGAGTGAGGTGGAGCTTTTTTACTGGAGGAGTGAGTTGTTTGCGGGCCCGAGTGAGGAGGAGGCAGCAGTTGATTGGCCGGGGACCCAGCAGATCAGAATTGGAGCTATGGCACAGGCAGGAGGAGCAGGAGGGGCTGGACCAGCTGGACCACCACCACCCATCCCACCACGACGACGTGTCGTCGTTCGGGTAGGTTCGAAATTCTTTATTTTGTGCATTTGAATGGTATTAAGCTAAATTGGGGGTTTGGGTAGGAATTTACATGTTTTAGGAAATAATGAGTAAATGGACGTAATTTGAAAAACGAAGAGGATAGATGGGTAAAATAGGGCAAGGCGGCTGGGTGGGTAGGTTTTTAGGGTGTTTGGGTGGGTAGATAAGTAGAAAAATGCAAAAATGTGGGTGGGGGGGCCGCGCGGGGGTTCGGCTCCGGGAAATGACAGTGACCGATGTCGGTCGCTAAGCGACCGGCATCGGTCGCAAAATTTTAGGGGCTGGGTTCTGTGTGGTTGACCGGCGTCGGTCGGTGGTTGACCGGCGTCGGTGGGAAGAGGGCCGTGGTCGGTTGTTTGGGACCGATACCGGTCCGAAGTGTTTGTGTTGTTTTGTTTTGGTTTGTTTTGTTTGTTTTTGCTTTGGCTTGTGTGGGTTTATTGGGGGTTTGTGTGGGTTTGTTTTGTTTTGGGGTTGGGTGGGTTTGGGTTTGGGTTGGGCTTGTTTTGTGTTGGTGTGTTTTGGGGTGTGGGTGGGGTTTGTTTTTGGGTTGGTTTGTTTTGGGTAGATTTTGGGCTTTGGGTCGGGTAGTGGTTTGGGCTTTGGGTCGGGTAGTGGTTTGGGTTGGGTTGGTATGGGTTTGGGTTGGTATGGGTTTGGGGGTGGGTTGTATGGGTTTGGGGTTGGGTTGGTATGGGTTAAAAAAGGGAGTATAGAGGGTAAAGTAGATGATGTGATAGAGAGTTGGTCTAAGGTTGTGGGTTGGTTTTGCAGGCACGTCAGCAGTTGACGATGCGGGATAGGATGCCCCCTCTGTTGGTGCGGATGCGGCCACACGTATCTGCGGCTCATTGGGCGATCATGCGCGAGGTGGGACTCGGCGGAGTCCAGCGATACCGAGCTATTGATAGAGATCACAGCCTGATGGTCACCCTCATCGAGAGATGGGATCCGGCGACCAATGTGTTCCATCTCCCGACCGGAGAGATGACCATCACATTGGAGGATGTGTATCGCATCCTTCGACTACCGATCGAGGAGAGCGTGTTCGAGTAGGTCGGAGACGGCGATGGACAGAATCCTGCAGGTTTTTGGAGATGCAGCCGCGCTACTTACCTATCACAGCGTGAGTATCGGGTATGGTGACATGTATCGTGTGCACCGACACGAGACATGATTGCCGTCTTGATGATGATTAGGATCACCTTCGCCCTCCCGGACTTAGAGAGGAGGCCGTTTTCCATGGGCATTGATGAAGTGCTTTGCTTGAGATGGTGGAGGAGCATACTTGCTATGTGGGGCACAGTGTATCTGAGTGCGGCTATCTCTGAGAAACTCAGGGTTATCGCGGATGCGGCGATTTGGTATTTGTTCGACTTTTTACTTCTTGTTGGGCATATGAGCACATCATATGCATCGAACGATAGGGTTACCCAGGCCCAGGGGCCACAGTTATATACGAATAGGCTTTGAGAGGTGGTTGGGAGTCGTGGGGCAGCCACGGCGGTGCTTGCGGGGAGAGGCGTTGCCTACTACGAGGCATTTGTTAGAGGGCTTTGACAGCAAGATATCGTATGGAGACCTTACAGAGGTCATCACCCACACGAGAGGCCGAGTACGATTCTGCTGGATCCAGTACACTTTACTGGATAGCGGGGCGGAGGCCGGAGAGAGTACGAGAGGATACCCCTAGAGAGAGTGCAGCGGCGAGATGGGGCTGCGGCGGGCGAGCCACCTCCCTTCCCTCGGTCTGAGGAGGATGATGTAGAGCCCCATTACTGCACCACAGCCCCTTGATCCAGATTGGGTTCTTTGAGAGGCAGCCAGATGACACGATAGATGATCTTTGGTTATGCAGAGAGCATACATGGTGTGGTGGGCTGGTCAGAGAGCGGCGAGGGTAGCACAGCCCACACAGCCAGACTTGGCAGGTGTGGCAGCGAGAGAGAGATCAGCTCGGGGTGAGTGCAGCTCTTACGGGGCAGCTTACTGCTGCCTAGGCACGAATAGGGTCTTACGAGGCAGGCTAGCCCAGAGCTCGAAGTATAGGCACGAGCGGCACCACCACCAGCGCCAAGGCCACGAGTGCGAGTGCAGTACAGCAGTACGGCGGTGGTACGGCGCGGCACCCACGGCCCGAGCACAGTACGAGATACCACCGCGGCGGCGGCAGCAACCACGAGCACCACCAAAGCCACGAGCACGAGGGGAAGTCTTGCGCGTAGGAAATCGAGGACCCGCCCAGATCATGCGTGGCACGGATAGATACATGGAGGCGAGCGGAGGCCGTACTATCGAGGATGTTCTTGATAATACTGGAGTTGAGTATCGACCATATGCGGCACACCGAGCGGAGACCTCGCGTAGTCAGAGATCGCAGGGAGGTGCAGCCACAGCCGGCGTGTCTACATTACGAGGCGGAGGCGAGGCACCACGAGGACCAGCGAGGAGAGGTGCCGAGGGCGGTGGGAGAGGCGAGGAGATCCTGCATTGTTTTTGTATTTGTATATTGGATATGGGCACCGGTCTGCAGCAGGTTATGTTTATAGAGGCTGCGTGCCTACATATTACTCATTTATTCATTCATTCATTTATTGTATACCGGCTGCGAGCGAAATCGGGTTATACTGATTGGTACCGGCTGCGAGCGAGTATATTTTGATATGAGGACCGGCTGCGAGCGAGTCGAGTATTGATAGTTATTGCGGCTGCGTGCGGCTTTGTTGATTATGAGATCACGAGAGGCCCCGATGTAGGGCATAGTGTATATTTGAAAACTTGTATATATATATATATATATATATATATATAGATGATTTTTGATTCATATGCGGTGTTGAAAATGTTTTTAAGTATTTAAATCAATGGTTTGTGGTATAGAATATATGATGAGTTTAATTGACATGTTGATATATGGATGATGTGTTATATGATGAAATGTTGCATGTTTTGGGCTGGTTTTGTGACATTGTTATATATGTATCTGATGAGTTGGATTCAAATGAGGTATAGATAGATAGTTTTTTGTTTTGTTTTGTTTTGGTTTGGTATCCTTAGCTGATGGCTGGTTTGTTTTTGTAAAATAGATGATGTTAATGAAATTGTAATGATATGTGTGGTGGATGGACATATATGGATAATGGTGTTGTGATGCAGGAAAAGAGGCGGGCGCGACAAAAATTAGGTAAAAAAATGAAGAAAAGACCATGTTTCAAAAGGGCGGGTGTAACCGATATCGGTTAAATAACCGACGCGGTAGTTAGTAGACCGATATCGGTTACATGACCGATACCGGTTATTTAGGTATGAGCTTTTCTAAAAATAAAAAAGCTAGGGTGGCAACTTAAGTTCTAATTTTGAGAGCCATGCAAGAAGTTAAATACGCGAACGCGACGCTTTTTGACGACTGAGACAGGTAATTGCATGAGAAATTTGAGTGATAAGGAGAAAAGAGACAGGGAAAGTGAATGTGATCTGAGATTCAGAAGACAGAAAGGCAGGTTTGAAAAAGGTGGTAATAATGGCAGGACGAGGAGAAACATCCGGTGAGCGAGGACAAGAGGAAGACAAGGGCCACCTCAAGCTCTATGCACCCAGAGGTAACGTTTTGTTTGTGATTTGACTCTTTGCATGTTTTGTGAATAAGATGGGGAGAGTATGTGGTAGATATGAGAAAGAAAAGATGATAACAAGGGTTATAAATGGGGTGAGTGTTACATGGTAGGTAATCAAGGGTTTTGGTATGTGCATTGTATACGAGAGAGGAATAAACGCAAGCAATTTATTGTCGTAGGTGGTTGTTTTAGGCAAGGTGTATGAAATATGAGGGCCGATATCGGTTAGGGATAACCGGTATCGGTTACTCAACCGGTACCGGTTAGCTGTAAACGATACCGGTTGCTGTAGGAATTTCTAGAATTTGAGAAAAAACCGGGGGATTGGAGGAATTGAATGGTTTTTTGTTATTTGGATGTATGCAGGCAGAGGCAGGGTTGAGGATGAATGATAGTGTACCAGCGTTGTTGTCACGAATCCGAGCGGATGTAACGCCAGCTGAATGGACATTGATAAATCATTTGGGGTTAAGTGGAATCTGCTATTATTCACGAATCGCACGTAACCATGCTATGTTACAGGCGTTGATTGAGAGATGGAATCCTGAGACAAATACCTTCTATCGCAGCGGGGAAATGCAGGTAACATTGGAAGATGTGTTCCGTATTTTGAGACTCCCAATTACGGAAAACTAGTATATCAGGCATTACCTAGCGTGGCACGGGGAGCGATAACAGCAGTATTTGGTCCATACACATGAGATTTAACACAGCGAGGTTTGTCATTTACGTATGGGATAATGTATGCAGCACACCCTGAGGAGACAAGGTTAGCAGTGATATTAATGATAGCGGTAGGGTATTACGCATTACCGAGAGGCGGATGGGGAAGATTTCCAAAGGCATTGATGTGTGTTATTTGGGAGATGATAGAAAGGAGGCGTGACTTTTGCATGGGCACTGCATATTTAGGCGGAGTTATACGAGGGGTTTATGGGCTTGTAGGTGAAATCACGGGGCGACCTTTGGATTGTTCATACTTATTACAACTTTGTTGGGCCTATGAGCACATTGTTTGTGTGCGACATAGGCGATCCATCCCGATCGGGAGAAAACCGGAGTACAAAGGTTGGGATTCAGACGATGGGTCCAGAAGAAACAGAGGCAAGATCCCAGGCCGTGACGGATGACTTTGAGTATTATAGGCAGGTATGGGAGAGAGTGACGATTGCGGATATCTGTTGGAGGCCTTACGGGAATTATATGGTAACAGAGAACATAGCTGAGGAATTGAGGGGTGTAGAGCGATTGAGATGGATCGCGGGGCACAGGCCAGGTGAATATGAGAGGATTCCTATAGATCGCGTGCGGTGACAATTTGGATTCGTGCAGGATATACCCCAGGCTTATAGACCCTATATGAGGATCGATGCAGAGGCAGTATTCTCACCTCCCCAGCCAACACCCCCAGAAGGGCCTGAAGAGGTAGCAGCCGATCGCAGGGTAATGGATGCGAGGAATGCAGAGAGCCTATAGATTATGGTGGGTAGCGAAGCTGCGAGGTGTACGTGATTGTCACGACATAGCGGTGATTACAGCGAGAGAGGATCATCTGCGCGTTTGGTTCAGCAGCTCAAAGCAGTGAATGAGACAAGAGGATTGTTAGTGGTTGCGGAGTCACGGGCGGAGAGACTAGAGGCTGGAGTCCTCCATGCGAGAGGACGTATTCATATGTTACGAGGAGAGATTGGCGAGATCGGTGGCGGTACCCATAGCCATGGTACCTTTGAGGATAGAGGCACTGGCGAGAGGGTCGACGATCACGATCATCACCTAGTTCGGGATGAGGCGTGAGGGTCTAAATAAATGTTAGCAAGGTATAAGAATAAATAAGAGTACCGACCTGCGTGTCGATGATAGAGAAGATGTATTTGTTTAACATCTAAATAAAATGAGATATGTATGTTGATTTGAGTTATCATAATAAGAATGTTTTCGTTTTGATTTTCGGTTTTTTGAAAAAAGGATAAAGAGGAATGTGATTAAATAGAAATACACAAAAATATTTATATTTACCACACATGATAGGTTATGGTAGGGGATGGTCGAGCTAACCTTGGGAGACCCCATGTCTCCGAAGTGCTGCCTACATAGCCCTTTGCACAAAGCAAGGAGGGGCCTCAGACCGATGTAGTTCTCCCTTAGGATCGGGGAGAGGCGGGTCGAGCAATTTGGTATGGTTTAGGCAATTGGTTGGTTGGTAAGAATATTGATATTAATATTGGTAAGGTAAGGTTGTTGGTGTCGGTAATGAATTGGTGATGTTGTAAAAGGTATAAGGAAGCGAAAGTTAGCCTACCCAAGTAGAAGGAACCATGTCTGATTAAGATCAACACACAATCCTAGATGCGAGGCAAAGCGGAAAGAGTGCTCCGTAGGTGAAAAGAGCTAAACAAACCACACAACGTAGAAACGAGCTTGAAGCCCTAGGTACCGTGCATAGATGAGAAGTCCATAGGTGAAAAGAGTTGTATGATCACAATATATCGGGTGTACGTTACGTCCCTTGAGTTGAAACAAATGGTGAGGTGAGGTGGATGATATAGGCGAGTACGAGAGAACTTATTACAAAGTGAGTGTTACGACGAAAGAACCTACCCTAAATAGACAAGTCCATGACCCAAAAGTTCTTTTTGAATGAGGCTTTTATTTTTGAATATAGGCGATCGATGCGGGGGAAGTCTACAAGGATATTGATTGTGCTATTCTTGAGTCTTCACGAAGCTGATCAATGCGAAAGCTTCGATAAAGGCTGGCCCCATGTATAGCTGTCCTTCGAGGAGCATCTATTTATAGTAGAGATATGATTTTAGTGCATACTGTCCTTCGAGGAGCGATCTATATAGAATAGCAGCAATAATTTGGCATATAGCTGTCCTTCGAGGAAGCAGTCTATATATAATTTAGATAGCTAGATGTTCTTTTGGCGTGAAGCATCTAGTTTGGTAGGAAGTTTGACTCAAGAAAATCCCATAAGAATATGGCTTATTTTAATACTTTGAAGTCATGGACTAGACTAAAAAGGAAGGCATCGTTTAGGTGAGGTGAGAATCAAACTATGTGAGCTTGATTTTATTATGAGGTGTAGGAAGCGAAGTGCATGTGGTGGTATGTGAGCTCGAGGATGAGCGGCGGGTAGATAAGAAGTGATATAACACTAAATTCAACAATAGAATGGTCGAAGATGCGAAGGCATTAAGGGGTTCGAGGCTCGGGTTTACCATTAAGCGAAGCTAAACGATAAGTGCCTGATCCATAGGTGTGAGTGATTATATAAGGCCCAATCGAATTGGGAGCAAATTTTCCACATTTGCTCTTTTCTAGTTTGGTGACATGTTGATTCTCTTTGAGGACAAGATCACCAACCTTAAAGGTGCGCTCATGAAGTCACTTATCATAAGCACGTTTGATGTGTTTTTGATAGATTTGAAGGTGATCAAGAGCTGTAAGATGACGTTCGTCAAGGAGCTCCAATTGGGCTAACCGCTCTTGGCGGAAATCATCGTTGGTGAGAATATCCTGAAGAGATATTCTAAAGGAGGGTATTTGTATTTCGAGAGGCAAATCAAGCCTCGGTACCATATACCAAAGAAAAAGGTGTGGCATTAGTAGAGTACAAATGCTGATACGATAAGCCCAAAGGGCAAAGGGAATGTGATCGTGCCAATTTCTTCCGGATTCATTGACAATTTTCATGAGGATTTTGGTTAGGGTTTTATTAGAAGATTCGACGACCATTGGCTGCGGATAGTAAGGCGATGAGAAACTAAGTTTGATACCAAAGTTGTCACAAGGTCTTGTAACAACTTGTTTTTAAAAGATTTACCATTATCTTTATTAGGCGATGAGGAATACCAAAGCGGCGAGATAATGTGATGGTTAATAATTCGACAATTTTTCCTTTTTGATCGAAACAAGTGGAATGGCCTCCACCCATTTTGTGTAATATTCGGTGGCTGTGATTATCCATCGGTGACGTTGTGAAGAGGACGGGTGAATCTCACCAATAAGGTCTAAACCCCATTGTGAGAAAGGCCAAAGATCTCGTGCGACCTGCAGCGGATGGCTAGGAGTATGTTGAAGGTTAGCATGTTGTTGACACATAACACAACGCTTAACATATTCGTAGCAGTCGTTATTGAGAGTAGGCCAATAATAACCTAGGCGAAGGATTCGTTTAGCCACGGCAAGGCCACTAAAATGTCCACCACAAATCCCATCATGGACTTGTTGGATGGTATAGGTGACCTCCGCGCCGGTTAGACAGTGAAGGAGGATACCATCAAAGCCACGTTTATAGAGGAGTCCCCCCATAACTACATAACGAGAAACGTGTTTAAGAAAAGCACGTTTACCAGTACTAGTAAGGTCAGATGGGAGAACAGAGGTTGTAAGGTAGTCGTGAAATTGGTGATACCAAGTATCCTGTGAATTAGCAGACACATTATTTATCATACAAACTACCGGGGTTGAGTAGGATGGGGCAAAAAGTTGTTGGACCACGACGAATAATTCAGAGTCAGTTGATGAAGCTGGAATTTGCGAGGCTAAGCAAGCCATAGTATCCGCAAATTTGTTAGTGGAGCGGGGAATGGTTTGGATAGAATAGTGAGTAAATAAGGCTAGAAGTGAGTCCACGTAGTATTTGTACTTTTGAAGTTCCTCATTTTTACATTGGTAGATGCCCATAACTTGATTGACTACGATTGAAGTCGCAAAAAATATTGATAGATTTGATACCTAAGTGTATCGCAACTTGGAGACCCAGAACAAGGGCCTCGTATTCCACTGTATTATTAGTGTAGGGGAAATCAAGCCGGAATGAAAGAGGCATAGGTTCAGCATCAGAGGGATGATAACAACGCCGGCTCCTCCGCCCACGGCATTTAGATCCATCGAAGAAGAGGGTCATTTGATCGACTCTTCCCAGTGAAAGAGTGGTGATGAGTTCGTTGGGGAATATAAAATTGGTAAATTGTTCCCGGGTAAAGGGCTTCCGCAAGTTGGTCTGCGATGGTTTGTCCTTTGATTGATTTACGGTGGGCGAACTCAAGGTCGAGGTCGGCGAGCATGAGCCATCGGGCGATCGTTGGTTTAGATGAGGTTTGGCATACATGTAATGGATGTGGTCCGTGTTAGTGATGATGAAAGTTTTGTGATTCAGAAGGTAGTGTCGGAGCTTGGTAGCCACGAATGATAGGGCTAGGCACAACTTTTCTACATGTGTATACCTAGTCTCATAATCCACCAAAGTACGACTTATATAATAAATGGCTTGTTCTCGATTTTCAAAGTCACGATGTGCAAGCATGGCCCCTACAGCGTGGTCAGTGGCGGAAAGGTAAAGGTAGAAAGGGCGGTCGTCTTGAGGTGGGATAAGCACGGGTGGCTGCAAGAGATAAGTTTTGAGAGCTTCAAAGGCTTGGTGGCACTCTTCACTCCATTGAAATTCAATGTCCTTTTTAAGGAGGTGATGGAAAGGTTGACATCGATCCGAGAGTTGGGAGATGAAACGTCGGATAGATTGGAGCTTACCTTGTAAACTCTGCGATTGTTTGAATTAGTAGGTGGGGCATTTCTAGAATAGCTTTGACTTTAGATGGAGTCGACCTCAATGCCACGCAAAGAGGCGATAAAGCCAAGAAGTTTTCCCAAAAGGACACCAAAGACACATTTCTTTGGTTGAAGACGACGAGAATATTGTAACAGTGATCAAAAATAATGGTTAAAACATCGAGATGTTCAACTGCGATGTTTAGACTTGCGAAGATCGTCGGCGTAATCTTCAAGGATAGTGTGCATAATGTCATGAAAAATGTAGGTCATAGCCGCTGATAGAGTCGCACCATCATTCTTAAGGCCAAATGGCATTACACGATAGCGAAGGTTCCCGAGGAGTTATGAAGGCGGTTTTGTGTTGATCGGCGAGGCACCAAAATTTGGTTGTATCTGAAAAGCCATCCATGAGAAAAGCATTTCATGACCAGCGGTGAGATCAACAAGTTGATCAATACTTGGGAGGAAGTCATCCTTAGGGCAAGAGAGGTTAAGATCCGGAAATCCGTGCATATCAGAAGTCCCCCGTCGCTTTAGTAGCCCAGTGCGATGTTAGAAATCCATTGAGGATAGTCATAGGCAAGATGAAGGAAACGAGAAAGAAGTCGTTGAAGCTCTTCTTTGACCAAGAGGGCAATGCGTGGATGCATTTTCTCGGTTTTTGTTTGATTGGTTTGGAATCGGGGTTTAGAGTGATGTTATGGGCAGCGATGGTAGGATCAATTCCTGGCATGTCAGCGTAAGACCACGTGAAAGCTTGGTTGCGAGCACGGAGGAAAGTAGTAAAGGTGACTTGTTCTGATGTGTTAAGGGATTGTCCGATCTTCACAATGTGAGGATCCTCCTCCGTGTGGATGTTGATTTCTATAGTAGATTCGTTCAGCATGGTTTGGGTTTCAGATGGTAATGCTCGTTGAATATAAGAATCATCCGCGCCAAGGTAAGTGAGGATGGAGTCGTCATCCTGACACTCAACAACATTAATCAAAGGTGAATCCTCTTGATCATGTCGGATACGAAGGGAAGAGAAGATGGGTCCTCATTATCGCGTTGATAAGTGAGAGGACCTATGAAGATAGCATTTATGAAAAAAAAGTTAGGAGGGATAGATTCGGGGTCTATAGATTATGTGGGTGATGATGGCAAAGTGGGTGATGATGGTTTGGTAGGGGTGACGTCGTCTTCTTCCGAATACGGCTAACACGAGGTGTCTCTGTGTAGGTGTTTGAAGCGAGACCACTTGTGCGATCATTGTGTTTGCGGGTAGTCACGGGAATGAGTGTATGTCGGCCTTGTTCGTAAAGACCAAAACCAAAGCCTTTCCAAGCACAGCGAGTCAAGAAGGTGAGGGCGAAACGATGATTTGTCAAGTATTGAAAATCGGATTGGAAGGGAACCACACCAAGAGGAGGTTCAGGGGTAATGGAGGATGCGTCAACACCCCCATCGTTAGGTTGGTGTGGCGATAGGGTGGTCGTAAGAGATTACCTCCCCACGCGACGGTCGTAGGTGGGATGTGCATGTAATTGTCCGTACTCTGCGGGGTAGGAAAGAACTAACGTTATATAGGCGGTACTCCCCAGGCGTAAGGTGTTGAAAAACATCTACTAAGGGGTGGAGGTTGGGATGTTAGGCTGCGGGAAGGGAAGTGGTTTTGCGGCGGTGGTTTCATCGATTGAAGGCGTAGGCGCGGTTGAGGTGGATGGTTGAGGTACATTTGAAGAGGATGGTTGGGTTGAATGTATGGGTGTCTTGATTGGTATAAGCACATCGTTAGGGCGGTATAACATATTGCAGGTTTTAAAGGGGAGGATCAGCTTTTACGGTGTAGGACTTCCCCTGTACTCAAATTTTATGCATCTATGTAATGTTGAGGAACGCATCCCATGGCCGGATCGAGGGCGACCAGCAATATATTATATTGGAACTCTCCCTCAAGGACATAGAAGAGTTCGGGTAAAAGTCGTGGTCCTACCCGAATGTTGAGGATCACGGTGCCTAAGGTAGAGGTAATAGCGTCATTGAATGACCATGAAACATGATGGGGTTGCACACATGTAGCTAGAAGGGATATTCATTTGTTGAAAAGCTTTTGAAGAGATGATGTTTAGGCTAGCACCCCGTCAATCATAACACGGCGTACGAATGTCCCGGACGTAAGGCGAGATGAAGCGAGGGCGAGTCGAGGATCTTACCATACCAAAATCGACAATTTCATCTTGAGCCTGCGGCGGCTTGTGGTACGAGAGGCGAAAGTGGTTGGGGCGGTGGGTTGTTTGGTGAGAGAAGCGACGTGATTGGGTGTCGAGAATGGAGGCAACGGGAAGGGTTTCATTAGGTAAGACCTCGATCCCTGAAGAACTTCAACGAGAGCTTGTCGATGAGATTGAAGTCTGAATGAGATCATATAGTGTCATTTTACGGGTGATTGGTGAAGGCTGTTTAATCATGGCTCGATGGGCAGCTCCATTAGAGATGGGGTAAGCGGGTCCATGAATAACCATTTGGGTGGTGGTGCAATCGGGATCTTTGACGGAGAAGGAGAGGATGCGAGTGTGCTTTCTTTCGCTTTCTCATTGTTTTTACTGCGCTCGAGTAGCAACACTAATCATATTAATCTCGTAGATCGAGATGAAGAAGATGATTGGGATAAATCATGGTCTTGAGAGTGGGGTTAATAATGACGATCTTGGTGAGGCGGGGACAGATGGTATAGGAGAGGAATGAAACTAAAGGTCTCTCCCTTCGTAAGTTGTCTTTCTTAACCTTTCTATTTGGGAGAGGTAGTGACGAAGGATGGTTTTAAAGCTTTGCATCCCTCCACATCATGTCTTGGTGTGCGGTGATAAGCGCGAGATCTTAGACTCATCATAACCTATAGGTCGAGGTTTAGACGGGTCATAAGGTCTAAGTGGGGGTAGGAAATGGTCGCATTTCTCTACTAACATAGCAAGGATTTTGGCGTAAGATCCTTTGAGTGGGTCAAAATCGAGAGAGGATGAGGTATTGATTGCACGGGTTTTGGTAATGTTTGGGCATGGTTAGTTCGTATGGGTGGTGGTTTAGGCTGAGGGTGTTGATCGTGTTTTTCACTAAACGTGGTTTCTTTAGCGCGAAGCTATATTGGATGATGAGGCCACGAGATGGTGTGGTATCGAAAAACAACCACGAGGCGATAGGAGTGACGAAAACAAATCTTTTGATGATGGAATTTGTTTAGGGTTGATAGGTGGATAGGATACGCGGGTGATGGTGTTCTTATACCTTGGGATCTCTGTATGTGTGCGAAAAGGCGTAGGTCGCTTTAAAGGAAAGCGGGAGGTATGATATATTGATGTAAGGTAGAGGGATGGGGTCCCAATATGGAAGGTAGGTGTGACGATGATGGTTTTAGTTGTGATAGAGGCATAGGTTGAGGAGATTGAGTCTGTCTCTTAATGGGGTGGACGGCTTTATTTTTAGATAAATCAAGCCGCTTAGGTGGGTGTGTTAGACTGAGGTATGGGTAAGGTCCCAAGCGTAGGGGAAGATTTGGCTAAGTTAATAGAAGTGGACGGGGCATTTGGTAGAGGTGAGGGGGTGAAGGTGAGAACATGGGCATTTTAAGCACACAGCAAACACTTTGGGTATATGGTGGAGGTCTCGGGATCGGTCATTTGCATTTGAGTAGAATATGGCGTACTCAAGCGTTCCCATAGAACTGTCTACATCTTACGTGGAATGACAGTCCTCACGTGTGAATGTGAAATTTTATGCGAGAAGAAAGGTGGGTTGTGATTACGGTCCATTTGTGGGTGTGATACAGGGGGTAAACGAGGCACTTTGTATCAATAGATGTCAAGAGGTCGACCGGTTGTTGAAAAGATTTAGGTGATGAAGGACTAATAGGCAGGAGGGCATGTTCGAGAGGATCCGTCATGGTTAAAGAATTTGGTGATGTCGGTGCAAGAGATTCCTCATCTAAGGATGTCAAAAGGAGTGGCGTACCTTCCTCTTATGCAGCAAGAGGGGTAGAAGGGGAAATCTGGGAAATAGATAGGTTAGATAACATCCGTTCGCAATCTTGTAGGGATGTGGTATAAGAAGACTCATCGATGGGAAGAGAAGTCTAGGCAGTTAACTCCTTTATGGGTAAAGGAATGATTTCACTTTGGTTCGATGGTGGTAAAGGAGGTTCGGGCTCCTGTGTTAGTGAAGAGGCTTGATTCAAAATTTTCTCGATAGAGGCTTTGAAATGAGTGAGTGTCAAAGCTGCATGGATCTCATGAACACTCTCCTCGGCTAAGATATCCTAGTTTGTGTTCTTGTTGGGAGAGTGATTCG